>JAUKNM010000095.1:0-1200000 GCA_030765045.1 Tenodera sinensis
CACATTTTCATTGTACATTCAAGAAATATACATCAAAACATACACATTTTCATTGTACATTCAAGAAATGTACATCAAAACATACACATTTTCATTGTACACTCAAGAAATGCACATCAAAACATACACATTTTCATTGTACACTCAAGAAATGTACATCAAAACATACACATTTTCATTGTACATTCAAGAAATGTATATCAAAACATACACATTTTCATTGTACATTCAAGAAATGTACATCAAAACATACACATTTTCATTGTACATTCAAGAAATGTATATCAAAACATACACATTTTGAGTGTACATTCAAGAGATATACATCAAAACATGCACATTTTCATTGTATATACCAGAAATGTACATCACAACATACACATTTTCATTGTATATACAAGTAATGTACATCAAAACATACACATTTTCAGTATACATTCAAGAAATGTACATGAAAACATATACATTTTCATTGTACATTCAAGAAATGTATATCAAAACATACACATTTTCAGTGTACATTCAAGAAATGTACATCAAAACTTACACATTTTCATTGTATATACAAGAAATGTACATCAAAACATACACATTTTCATTGTACACTAAAGAAATGTTCATCAAAACATACACATTTTCAGTGTACATTCAAGAAATGTACATCAAAACATACACATTTTCATTGTACATTCAAGAAATGTACGTCAAAACATACACATTTTCATTGTACATTCAAGAAATGTGCATCAAAACATACAAATTTTTCAGTGTACATTCAAGAAATGTACATCAAAACATACAACTTTTCAGTGTACATTCAAGAAATGTACATCAAAACATACACATTTTCATTGTACATTCAAGAAAGATACATCAAAACATACACATTTTCAGTGTACATTCAAGAAATGTACATCAAAACATACACATTTTCATTGTACATTCAAAAAATGTACATCAAAACATACACATTTTCATTGTACACTCAAGAAATGTACATCAAAACATACACATTTTCAGTGTACATTCAAGAAATGTATATCAAAACATACACATTTTCATTGTACATTCAAGAAATGTACATCAAAACATACACATTTTCATTGTACATTCAAATAATATACATCAAAACATACACATTTTCATTGTACATTCCAGAAATGTACATCAAAACATGCACATTTTCATTGTACATTCAAGAAATGTATATCAAAACATACACATTTTCATTGTACATTCAAGAAATGTACATCAAAACATACACATTTTCATTGTACATTCAATTAATATACATCAAAACATACACATTTTCATTGTACATTCAAGAAATGTACATCAAAACATACACATTTTCATTGTACGCTCAAGAAATGTACATCAAAACACACACATTTTCAGTGCACATTCAAGAAATGTACATCAAAACATACACATTTTCATTGTGCATTCAAGAAATGTACATCAAAACATACACATTTTCATTGTACACTCAAGAAATGTACATCAAAACATACACATTTTCATTGTATACTCAAGAAATGTACATAAAAACATACACATTTTCATTGTACATTCAAGAAATATACATCAAAACATACACATTTTCATTGTACATTGAAGAAATGTACATCAAAACATACACATTTTCATTGTACACTCAAGAAATGTACATCAAAACATACACATTTTCAGTGTACATTCAAGAAATGTATATCAAAACATACACATTTTCATTGTACATTCAAGAAATGTACATCAAAACATACACATTTTCATTGTACATTCAAATAATATACATCAAAACATACACATTTTCATTGTATATTCAAGAAATGTACATCAAAACATACACACTTTCAGTGTACATTCAAGAAATGTACATCAAAACATACACATTTTCATTGTGCATTCAAGAAATGTACATCAAAACATACACATTTTCATTGTACATTCTAGAAATATACATCAAAACATACGGATTTTCATTGTATATACAAGAAATGTACATCAAAACATACACATTTTCATTGTACACTCAAGAAATGTACATCAAAACATACACATTTTCAGTGTACATTCAAGAAATGTATATCAAAACGTACACATTTTCATTGTACATTCCAGAAATGTACATCAAAACATACACATTTTCAGTGTACATTCAAGAAATGTATATCAAAAAATACACATTTTCAGTGTACATTCAAGAAATGTACATCAAAGCAAACACATTTTCATTGTTCACTAAAGAAATGTACATCAAAACATACACATTCTCATTGTACATTCAAGAAATGCACATCAAAACATACACATTTTCATTGTACATTCAAGAAATATACATCAAAACATACACATTTTCATTGTACATTCAAGAAATGTACATCAAAACATACACGTTTTCATTGTACACTCAAGAAATGTACATCAAAACATACACATTTTCATTGTACACTCATGAAATGTACATCAAAACATACACATTTTCATTGTACATTCAAGAAATGTAAATCAAAACATACACATTTTCATTGTACATTCAAGAAATGTACATCAAAACATACACATTTTCATTATACATTCTAGGAATGTACATCAAAACATACACATTTCGATTGTACATTCAAGAAATGTACATCAAAACACACATATTATCATTTTACACTCAAGAAATGTACATCAAAACATACACATTTTGAGTGTACATTCAAGAGATATACATCAAAACATGCACATTTTCATTGTATATACCAGAAATGTACATCAAAACATACACATTTTCATTGTATATACAGGAAATGTATATCAAAACATACACATTTTCATTGTATATACAAGAAATGTATATCAAAACATACACATTTTCATTGTATATACCAGAAATGTACATCAAAACATATACATTTTCATTGTATATACAAGAAATGTATATCAAAACATACACATTTTCAGTGTACATTCAAGAAATGTACATCAAAACATACACATTTTCATTGTATATACAAGAAATTTACATCAAAACATACACATCTTCATTGTACACTAAAGAAATGTACATCAAAACATACACATTTTCAGTGTACATTCAAGAAATGTACATCAAAACATACACAGCTTCAGTGTACATTCAAGAAATGTACATCAAAACATACACATTTTCATTGTATATACAAGAAATGTACATCAAAACATACACATTTTCATTGTATATACAGGAAATGTATATCAAAACATACACATTTTCATTGTATATACAAGAAATGTATATCAAAACATACACATTTTCATTGTATATACCAGAAATGTACATCAAAACATATACATTTTCATTGTATATACAAGAAATGTATATCAAAACATACACATTTTCAGTGTACATTCAAGAAATGTACATCAAAACATACACATTTTCATTGTATATACAAGAAATGTACATCAAAACATACACATCTTCATTGTACACTAAAGAAATGTACATCAAAGCATACACACTTTCAGTGTACATTCAAGATATGTACATCAAAACATACACATTTTCATTGTACATTCAAAAAATGTACATCAAAACATACACTTTTTCATTGTTCATTCAAGAAATATACATCAAAACATACACATTTTCATTGTACACTCAAGAAATGTACATCAAAACATACACATTTTCATTGTATATACCAGAAATGTACATCAAAACATACACATTTTCATTGTATATACAAGAAATGTAGATCAAAGCTTACACATTTTCATTGTATATACAAGAAATGTACATCAAAACATACACATTTTCATTGTATATACAAGAAATGTACATCAAAACATACACATCTTCATTGTACACTAAAGAAATGTACATCAAAACATACACACTTTCAGTGTACATTCAAGATATGTACATCAAAACATACACATTTTCATTGTACATTCAAAAAATGTACATCAAAACATACACTTTTTCATTGTTCATTCAAGAAATGTACATCAAAACATACACATTTTCATTGTACACTCAAGAAATGTACATCAAAACATACACATTTTCATTGTAGACTCAAGAAATGTACATCAAAACATACACATTTTCATTGTATATACAAGAAATGTACATCAAAACATACACATCTTCATTGTACACTAAAGAAATGTACATCAAAACATACACACTTTCAGTGTACATTCAACAAATGTACATCAAAACATACACATTTTCATTGTATATACAAGAAATGTACATCAAAACATACACATCTTCATTGTACACTAAAGAAATGTACATCATAACATACACATTTTCATTGTATATACAAGAAGTGTACATCAAAAGTTACAAATTTTCATTGTACACTCAAGAAATGTACATCAAAACATACACATTTTCATTGTACACTCAAGAAATGTACATCAAAACACACACATTTTCAGTGTACACTCAAGAAATGTAGATCAAAACATACACATTTTCATTGTATATACAAGAAATGTATATCAAAACATACTCATTTTCAGTGTACATTCAAGAAATGTACATCAAAACATACACATTTTCATTGTATATACAAGAAATGTACATCTAAACATACACATTTTCATTGTATACACAAGAAATGTACATCAAAACATACACATCTTCATTGTACACTAAAGAAATGTACATCAAAACATACACACTTTCAGTGTACATTCAAGATATGTACATCAAAACATACACATTTTCATTGTACATTCAAAAAATGTACATCAAAACATACACTTTTTCATTGTTCATTCAAGAAATGTACATCAAAACATACACATTTTCATTGAACACTCAAGAAGTGTACATCAAAACATACACATTTTCATTGTACACTCAAGAAATGTACATCAAAACATACACATTTTCATTGTACATTCAAGGAACGTACATCAAAACATACACATTTTCATTGTACATTCAAGAAATGTACATCAAAACATACAAATTTTCATTGTACACTCAAGAAATGTACGTCAAAACATACACATTTTCATTGTATACTCAAGAAATGTACATAAAAACATACACATTTTCATTGTACATTCAAGAAATATACATCAAAACAGACACATTTTCATTGTACATTGAAGCAATGTACATCAAAACATACACATTTTCATTGTACACTCAAGAAATGTACATCAAAACATACACATTTTCAGTGTACATTCAAGAAATGTATATCAAAACATACACATTTTCATTGTACATTCAAGAAATGTACATCAACACATACACATTTTCATTGTACATTCAAATAATATACATCAAAGCATACACATTTTCATTGTACATTCAAGAAATGTACATCAAAACATACACACTTTCAGTGTACATTCAAGAAATGTACATCAAAACATACACATTTTCATTGTACATTCAAGAAATGTACATCAAAACATACACATTTTCATTGTACATTCTAGAAATATACATCAAAACATACGCATTTTCATTGTATATACAAGAAATGTACATCAAAACATACACATTTTCATTGTACACTCAAGAAATGTACATCAAAACATACACATTTTCAGTGTACATTCAAGAAATGTATATCAAAACGTACACATTTTCATTGTACATTCCAGAAATGTACATCAAAACATACACATTTTCAGTGTACATTCAAGAAATGTATATCAAAAAATACACATTTTCAGTGTACATTCAAGAAATGTACATCAAAGCAAACACATTTTCATTGTTCACTAAAGAAATGTACATCAAAACATACATATTCTCATTGTACATTCAAGAAATGCACATCAAAACATACACATTTTCATTGTACATTCAAGAAATATACATCAAAACATACACATTTTCATTGTACATTCAAGAAATGTACATAAAAACATACACGTTTTCATTGTACACTCAAGAAATGTACATCAAAACATACACATTTTCATTGTACACTCATGAAATGTACATCAAAACATACACATTTTCATTGTACATTCAAGAAATGTAAATCAAAACATACACATTTTCATTGTACATTCAAGAAATGTACATCAAAACATACACATTTTTATTGTACATTCCAGGAATGTACATCAAAACATACACATTTTGATTGTACATTCAAGAAATGTACATCAAAACACACATATTATCATTTTACACTCAAGAAATGTACATCAAAACATACACATTTTGAGTGTACATTCAAGAGATATACATCAAAACATGCACATTTTCATTGTATATACCAGAAATGTACATCAAAACATACACATTTTCATTGTATATACAGGAAATGTATATCAAAACATACACATTTTCATTGTATATACAAGAAATGTATATCAAAACATACACATTTTCATTGTATATACCAGAAATGTACATCAAAACATACACATTTTCATTGTACATTCAAGAAATGTACATCAAAACATACACATTTTCATTGTATATACCAGAAATGCACATCAAAACATACACATTTTCATTGTACATTCAAGAAATGTACATCAAAACATACACATTTTCATTGTATATACCAGAAATGTACATCAAAACATACACATTTTCATTGTACATTGAAGAAATGTACATCAAAACATACACATTTTCAGTGTACATTCAAGAAATGTACATCAAAACATACACAGCTTCAGTGTACATTCAAGAAATGTACATCAAAACATACACATTTTCATTGTATATACAAGAAATGTACATCAAAACATACACATTTTCATTGTATATACAAGAAATGTATATCAAAACATACATATTTTCAGTGTACATTCAAGAAATGTACATCAAAACATACACATTTTCATTGTATATACAAGAAATGTACATCAAAACATACACATTTTCAGTGTACATTCAAGAAATGTACATGAAAACATATACATTTTCATTGTACATTCAAGAAATGTATATCAAAACATACACATTTTCAGTGTACATTCAAGAAATGTACATCAAAACTTACACATTTTCATTGTATATACAAGAAATGTACATCAAAACATACACATTTTCAGTGTACATTCAAGAAATGTGCATCAAAACATACAAATCTTCAGTGTACATTCAAGAAATGTACATCAAAACATACAACTTTTCAGTGTACATACAAGAAATGTACATCAAAACATACACATTTTCATTGTACATTCAAGAAATGTACATCAAAACATACACATTTTCAGTGTACATTCAAGAAATGTACATCAAAACATACACATTTTCATTGTACATTCAAAAAATGTACATCAAAACATACACTTTTTCATTGTTCATTCAAGAAATGTAAATCAAAACATACACATTTTCATTGTACATTCAAGAAATGTATACCAAACTTACACATTTTCATTGAACATTCCAGAAATGTACATCAAAACATACACATTTTCATTGTACATTGAAGAAATGTACATCAAAACATACACATTTTCATTGTACATTCCAGAAATGTACATCAAAACATGCACATTTTCATTGTACATTCAAGGAATGTACATCAAAACATACACATTTTCAGTGTACATTCAAGAAATGTACATCAAAACATACACATTTTCATTGTACACTCAAGAAATGTACATCAAAACATACACATTTTCATTGTATACTCAAGAAATGTACATCAAAACATACACATTTTCATTGTACATTCAAGAAATATACATCAAAACATACACATTTTCGTTGTACATTGAAGAAATGTACATCAAAACATACACATTTTCATTGTACACTCAAGAAATGTACATCAAAACATACACATTTTCAGTGTACATTCAAGTAATGTATATCAAAACATACACATTTTCATTGTACATTCAAGAAATGTATATCAAAACATACACATTTTCAGTGTACATTCAAGAAATGTACATCAAAACATACACATTTTCATTGTACATTCAAATAATATACATCAAAACATACACATTTTCATTGTACATTCAAGAAATGTACATCAAAACATACAAATTTTCATTGTACGCTCAAGAAATGTACATCAAAACACACTCATTTTCAGTGTACATTCAAGAAATGTACATCAAAACATACACATTTTCATTGTACATTCAAGAAATGTACATCAAAACATACACATTTTCATTGTACATTCTAGAAATATACATCAAAACATACGCATTTTCATTGTATATACAAGAAATGTACATCAAAATATACACATTTTCATTGTATACTAAAGAAATGTACATCAAAACATACACATTTTCATTGTACATTCAAGAAATGCACATCAAAGCATACACATTTTCATTGTACATTCAAGAAATATACATCAAAACATACACATTTTCATTGTACATTCAAGAAATGTACATCAAAACATACACATTTTCATTGTACACTCAAGAAATGCACATCAAAACATACACATTTTCATTGTACACTCAAGAAATGTACATCAAAACATACACATTTTCATTGTACATTCAAGAAATGTATATCAAAACATACACATTTTCATTGTACATTCAAGAAATGTACATCAAAACATACACATTTTCATTGTACATTCAAGAAATGTATATCAAAACATACACATTTTGAGTGTACATTCAAGAGATATACATCAAAACATGCACATTTTCATTGTATATACCAGAAATGTACATCACAACATACACATTTTCATTGTATATACAAGTAATGTACATCAAAACATACACATTTTCAGTATACATTCAAGAAATGTACATGAAAACATATACATTTTCATTGTACATTCAAGAAATGTATATCAAAACATACACATTTTCAGTGTACATTCAAGAAATGTACATCAAAACTTACACATTTTCATTGTATATACAAGAAATGTACATCAAAACATACACATTTTCATTGTACACTAAAGAAATGTTCATCAAAACATACACATTTTCAGTGTACATTCAAGAAATGTACATCAAAACATACACATTTTCATTGTACATTCAAGAAATGTACGTCAAAACATACACATTTTCATTGTACATTCAAGAAATGTGCATCAAAACATACAAATTTTCAGTGTACATTCAAGAAATGTACATCAAAACATACAACTTTTCAGTGTACATTCAAGAAATGTACATCAAAACATACACATTTTCATTGTACATTCAAGAAAGATACATCAAAACATACACATTTTCAGTGTACATTCAAGAAATGTACATCAAAACATACACATTTTCATTGTACATTCAAAAAATGTACATCAAAACATACACATTTTCATTGTACACTCAAGAAATGTACATCAAAACATACACATTTTCAGTGTACATTCAAGAAATGTATATCAAAACATACACATTTTCATTGTACATTCAAGAAATGTACATCAAAACATACACATTTTCATTGTACATTCAAATAATATACATCAAAACATACACATTTTCATTGTACATTCCAGAAATGTACATCAAAACATGCACATTTTCATTGTACATTCAAGAAATGTATATCAAAACATACACATTTTCATTGTACATTCAAGAAATGTACATCAAAACATACACATTTTCATTGTACATTCAAATAATATACATCAAAACATACACATTTTCATTGTACATTCAAGAAATGTACATCAAAACATACACATTTTCATTGTACGCTCAAGAAATGGACATCAAAACACACACATTTTCAGTGCACATTCAAGAAATGTACATCAAAACATACACATTTTCATTGTACATTCAAGAAATGTACATCAAAACATACACATTTTCATTGTACACTCAAGAAATGTACATCAAAACATACACATTTTCAGTGTACATTCAAGAAATGTATATCAAAACATACACATTTTCATTGTACATTCAAGAAATGTACATCAAAACATACACATTTTCATTGTACATTCAAATAATATACATCAAAACATACACATTTTCATTCTACATTCAAGAAATGTACATCAAAACATACACATTTCCATTGTACGCTCAAGAAACGTACATCAAAACACACACATTTTCAGTGTACATTCAAGAAATGCACATCAAAGCATACACATTTTCATTGTACATTCAAGAAATGTACATCAAAACATACTCATTTTCATTGTACATTCAAGAAATGTACATCAAAACATACACATTTTCATTGTACACTCAAGAAATGTACATCAAAACATACACATTTTCATTGTACACTCAAGAAATGTACATCAAAACATACACATTTTCATTGTACATTCAAGAAATGTACATCAAAACATTCACATTTTCATTGTACATTCAAGAAATGTATATCAAAACATACACATTTTGAGTGTACATTCAAGAGATATACATCAAAACATGCACATTTTCATTGTATATACCAGAAATGTACATCAAAACATACACATTTTCATTGTATATACAGGAAATGTACATCAAAACATACACATTTTCATTGTATATACAAGAAATGTATATCAAAACATACACATTTTCAGTGTTCATTCAAGAAATGTACATCAAAAACTACACATCTTCA
The DNA here is from genome assembly GCA_030765045.1 of Tenodera sinensis. Lineage (NCBI taxonomy): Eukaryota > Metazoa > Arthropoda > Insecta > Mantodea > Mantidae > Tenodera > Tenodera sinensis. The sequence continues at coordinate 10,511 of JAUKNM010000095.1, forward strand.
TTGTATGTTCAAGAAATGTACATCAAAACACACACATTTTCATTGTATATACCAGAAATGCACATCAAAACTTACACATTTTCATTGTACATTCAAGAAATGTACATCAAAACATACACATTTTCATTGTATATACCAGAAATGTACATCAAAACATACACATTTTCATTGTACATTGAAGAAATGTACATCAAAACATACACATTTTCAGTGTACATTCAAGAAATGTACATCAAAACATACACAGCTTCAGTGTACATTCAAGAAATGTACATCAAAACATACACATTTTCATTGTATATACAAGAAATGTACATCAAAACATACACATTTTCATTGTATATACAAGAAATGTATATCAAAACATACATATTTTCAGTGTACATTCAAGAAATGTACATCAAAGCATACACATTTTCATTGTATATACAAGAAATGTACATCAAAACATACACATTTTCATTGTACACTCAAGAAATGTACATCAAAACACACACATTTTCAGTGTACACTCAAGAAATGTAGATCAAAACATACACATTTTCATTGTATATACAAGAAATGTATATCAAAACATACTCATTTTCAGTGTACATTCAAGAAATGTACATCAAAACATACACATTTTCATTGTATATACAAGAAATGTACATCTAAACATACACATTTTCATTGTATATACAAGAAATGTACATCAAAACATACACATCTTCATTGTACACTAAAGAAATGTACATCAAAACATACACACTTTCAGTGTACATTCAAGATATGTACATCAAAACATACACATTTTCATTGTACATTCAAAAAATGTACATCAAAACATACACTTTTTCATTGTTCATTCAAGAAATGTACATCAAAACATACACATTTTCATTGTACACTCAAGAAGTGTACATCAAAACATACACATTTTCATTGTACACTCAAGAAATGTACATCAAAACATACACATTTTCATTGTACATTCAAGAAATGTATATCAAAACATACACATTTTCATTGTACATTGAAGAAATGTACATCAAAACATACACATTTTCATTGTACATTCCAGAAATGTACATCAAAACATGCACATTTTCATTGTACATTCAAGGAACGTACATCAAACCATACACATTTTCATTGTACATTCAAGAAATGTACATCAAAACATACACATTTTCATTGTACACTCAAGAAATGTACGTCAAAACATACACATTTTCATTGTATACTCAAGAAATGTACATAAAAACATACACATTTTCATTGTACATTCAAGAAATATACATCAAAACAGACACATTTTCATTGTACATTGAAGAAATGTACATCAAAACATACACATTTTCATTGTACACTCAAGAAATGTACATCAATACATACACATTTTCAGTGTACATTCAAGAAATGTATATCAAAACATACACATTTTCATTGTACATTCAAGAAATGTACATCAACACATACACATTTTCATTGTACATTCAAATAATATACATCAAAGCATACACATTTTCATTGTACATTCAAGAAATGTACATCAAAACATACACACTTTCAGTGTACATTCAAGAAATGTACATCAAAACATACACATTTTCATTGTACATTCAAGAAATGTACATCAAAACATACACATTTTCATTGTACATTCTAGAAATATACATCAAAACATACGCATTTTCATTGTATATACAAGAAATGTACATCAAAACATACACATTTTCATTGTACACTCAAGAAATGTACATCAAAACATACACATTTTCAGTGTACATTCAAGAAATGTATATCAAAACGTACACATTTTTATTGTACATTCCAGAAATGTACATCAAAACATACACATTTTCAGTGTACATTCAAGAAATGTATATCAAAAAATACACATTTTCAGTGTACATTCAAGAAATGTACATCAAAGCAAACACATTTTCATTGTTCACTAAAGAAATGTACATCAAAACATACATATTCTCATTGTACATTCAAGAAATGCACATCAAAACATACACATTTTCATTGTACATTCAAGAAATATACATCAAAACATACACATTTTCATTGTACATTCAAGAAATGTACATAAAAACATACACGTTTTCATTGTACACTCAAGAAATGTACATCAAAACATACACATTTTCATTGTACACTCATGAAATGTACATCAAAACATACACATTTTCATTGTACATTCAAGAAATGTAAATCAAAACATACACATTTTCATTGTACATTCAAGAAATGTACATCAAAACATACACATTTTTATTGTACATTCTAGGAATGTACATCAAAACATACACATTTTGATTGTACATTCAAGAAATGTACATCAAAACACACATATTATCATTTTACACTCAAGAAATGTACATCAAAACATACACATTTTGAGTGTACATTCAAGAGATATACATCAAAACATGCACATTTTCATTGTATATACCAGAAATGTACATCAAAACATACACATTTTCATTGTATATACAGGAAATGTATATCAAAACATACACATTTTCATTGTATATACAAGAAATGTATATCAAAACATACACATTTTCATTGTATATACCAGAAATGTACATCAAAACATACACATTTTCATTGTACATTCAAGAAATGTACATCAAAACATACACATTTTCATTGTATATACCAGAAATGCACATCAAAACATACACATTTTCATTGTACATTCAAGAAATGTACATCAAAACATACACATTTTCATTGTATATACCAGAAATGTACATCAAAACATACACATTTTCATTGTACATTGAAGAAATGTACATCAAAACATACACATTTTCAGTGTACATTCAAGAAATGTACATCAAAACATACACAGCTTCAGTGTACATTCAAGAAATGTACATCAAAACATACACATTTTCATTGTATATACAAGAAATGTACATCAAAACATACACATTTTCATTGTATATACAAGAAATGTATATCAAAACATACATATTTTCAGTGTACATTCAAGAAATGTACATCAAAACATACACATTTTCATTGTATATACAAGAAATGTACATCAAAACATACACATTTTCAGTGTACATTCAAGAAATGTACATCAAGACATACACATTTTCATTGTACATTCAAGAAATGTATATCAAAACATACACATTTTCAGTGTACATTCAAGAAATGTACATCAAAGCATACACATTTTTATTGTATATACAAGTAATGTACATCAAAACATACACATTTTCAGTATACATTCAAGAAATGTACATGAAAACATATACATTTTCATTGTACATTCAAGAAATGTATATCAAAACATACACATTTTCAGTGTACATTCAAGAAATGTACATCAAAACTTACACATTTTCATTGTATATACAAGAAATGTACATCAAAACATACACATTTTCAGTGTACATTCAAGAAATGTGCATCAAAACATACAAATCTTCAGTGTACATTCAAGAAATGTACATCAAAACATACAACTTTTCAGTGTACATACAAGAAATGTACATCAAAACATACACATTTTCATTGTACATTCAAGAAATGTACATCAAAACATACACATTTTCAGTGTACATTCAAGAAATGTACATCAAAACATACACATTTTCATTGTACATTCAAAAAATGTACATCAAAACATACACTTTTTCATTGTTCATTCAAGAAATGTAAATCAAAACATACACATTTTCATTGTACATTCAAGAAATGTATACCAAACTTACACATTTTCATTGAACATTCCAGAAATGTACATCAAAACATACACATTTTCATTGTACATTGAAGAAATGTACATCAAAACATACACATTTTCATTGTACATTCCAGAAATGTACATCAAAACATGCACATTTTCATTGTACATTCAAGGAATGTACATCAAAACATACACATTTTCAGTGTACATTCAAGAAATGTACATCAAAACATACACATTTTCATTGTACACTCAAGAAATGTACATCAAAACATACACATTTTCATTGTATACTCAAGAAATGTACATCAAAACATACACATTTTCATTGTACATTCAAGAAATATACATCAAAACATACACATTTTCGTTGTACATTGAAGAAATGTACATCAAAACATACACATTTTCATTGTACACTCAAGAAATGTACATCAAAACATACACATTTTCAGTGTACATTCAAGTAATGTATATCAAAACATACACATTTTCATTGTACATTCAAGAAATGTACATCAAAACATACACATTTTCATTGTACATTCAAATAATATACATCAAAACATACACATTTTCATTGTACATTCAAGAAATGTACATCAAAACATACAAATTTTCATTGTACGCTCAAGAAATGTACATCAAAACACACTCATTTTCAGTGTACATTCAAGAAATGTACATCAAAACATACACATTTTCATTGTACATTCAAGAAATGTACATCAAAACATACACATTTTCATTGTACATTCTAGAAATATACATCAAAACATACGCATTTTCATTGTATATACAAGAAATGTACATCAAAATATACACATTTTCATTGTATACTAAAGAAATGTACATCAAAACATACACATTTTCATTGTACATTCAAGAAATGCACATCAAAGCATACACATTTTCATTGTACATTCAAGAAATATACATCAAAACATACACATTTTCATTGTACATTCAAGAAATGTACATCAAAACATACACATTTTCATTGTACACTCAAGAAATGCACATCAAAACATACACATTTTCATTGTACACTCAAGAAATGTACATCAAAACATACACATTGTCATTGTACATTCAAGAAATGTATATCAAAACATACACATTTTCATTGTACATTCAAGAAATGTACATCAAAACATACACATTTTCATATTACATTCAAGAAATGTATATCAAAACATACACATTTTGAGTGTACATTCAAGAGATATACATCAAAACATGCACATTTTCATTGTATATACCAGAAATGTACATCACAACATACACATTTTCATTGTATATACAAGTAATGTACATCAAAACATACACATTTTCAGTATACATTCAAGAAATGTACATGAAAACATATACATTTTCATAGTACATTCAAGAAATGTATATCAAAACATACACATTTTCAGTGTACATTCAAGAAATGTACATCAAAACTTACACATTTTCATTGTATATACAAGAAATGTACATCAAAACATACACATTTTCATTGTACACTAAATAAATGTTCATCAAAACATACACATTTTCAGTGTACATTCAAGAAATGTACATCAAAACATACACATTTTCATTGTACATTCAAGAAATGTACGTCAAAACATACACATTTTCATTGTACATTCAAGAAATGTGCATCAAAACATACAAATTTTCAGTGTACATTCAAGAAATGTACATCAAAACATACAACTTTTCAGTGTACATTCAAGAAATGTACATCAAAACATACACATTTTCATTGTACGCTCAAGAAATGTACATCAAAACACACACATTTTCAGTGCACATTCAAGAAATGTACATCAAAACATACACATTTTCATTGTACATTCAAGAAATGTACATCAAAACATACACATTTTCATTGTACATTCTAGAAATATACATCAAAACATACGCATTTTCATTGTATATACAAGAAATGTACATCAAAATATACACATTTTCATTGTACACTAAAGAAATGTACATCAAAACATACACATTTTCATTGTACATTCAAGAAATGCACATCAAAGCATACACATTTTCATTGTACATTCAAGAAATATACATCAAAACATACACATTTTCATTGTACATTCAAGAAATGTACATCAGAACATACACATTTTCATTGTACACTCAAGAAATGTCCATGAAAACATACACATTTTCATTGTACACTCAATAAATGTACATCAAAACATACACATTTTCATTGTACATTCAAGAAATGTATATCAAAACATACACATTTTCATTGTACATTCCAGAAATGTACATCAAAACATACACATTTTCATTGTACATTCAAGAAATGTACATCAAAACATACACATTTTCATTGTACATTCAAATAATATACATCAAAACATACACATTTTCATTGTACATTCCAGAAATGTACATCAAAACATGCACATTTTCATTGTACATTCAAGAAATGTATATCAAAACATACACATTTTCATTGTACATTCAAGAAATGTACATCAAAACATACACATTTTCATTGTACATTCAAATAATATACATCAAAACATACACATTTTCATTGTACATTCAAGAAATGTACATCAAAACATACACATTTTCATTGTACGCTCAAGAAATGTACATCAAAACACACACATTTTCAGTGCACATTCAAGAAATGTGCATCAAAACATACACATTTTCATTGTACATTCAAGAAATGTACATCAAAACATACACATTTTCATTGTACACTCAAGAAATGTACATCAAAACATACACATTTTCAGTGTACATTCAAGAAATGTATATCAAAACATACACATTTTCATTGTACATTCAAGAAATGTACATCAAAGCATACACATTTTCATTGTACATTCAAATAATATACATCAAAACATACACATTTTCATTGTACATTCAAGAAATGTACATCAAAACATACACATTTTCATTGTACGCTCAAGAAATGTACATCAAAACACACACATTTTCAGTGTACATTCAAGAAATGCACATCAAAGCATACACATTTTCATTATACATTCAAGAAATGTACATCAAAACATACACATTTTCATTGTACATTCAAGAAATGTACATCAAAACATACACATTTTCATTGTACACTCAAGAAATGTACATCAAAACATACACATTTTCATTGTACACTCAAGAAATGTACATCAAAACATACACATTTTCATTGTACATTCAAGAAATGTACATCAAAACATACACATTTTCATTGTACATTCAAGAAATGTATATCAAAACATACACATTTTGAGTGTACATTCAAGAGATATACATCAAAACATGCACATTTTCATTGTATATACCAGAAATGTACATCAAAACATACACATTTTCATTGTATATACAAGAAATGTATATCAAAACATACACATTTTCAGTGTTCATTCAAGAAATGTACATCAAAAACTACACATCTTCATTGTATGTTCAAGAAATGTACATCAAAACACACACATTTTCATTGTATATACCAGAAATGCACATCAAAACTTACACATTTTCATTGTACATTCAAGAAATGTACATCAAAACATACACATTTTCATTGTATATACCAGAAATGTACATCAAAACATACACATTTTCATTGTATATACCAGAAATGTACATCAAAACATACACATTTTCATGGTACATTGAAGAAATGTACATCAAAACATACACATTTTCAGTGTACATTCAAGAAATGTACATCAAAACATACACAGCTTCAGTGTACATTCAAGAAATGTACATCAAAACATACACATTTTCATTGTATATACAAGAAATGTACATCAAAACATACACATTTTCATTGTATATACAAGAAATGTATATCAAAACATACATATTTTCAGTGTACATTCAAGAAATGTACATCAAAACATACACATTTTCATTGTATATACAAGAAATGTACATCAAAACATACACATTTTCAGTGTACACTCAAGAAATGTAGATCAAAACATACACATTTTCATTGTATATACAAGAAATGTATATCAAAACATACTCATTTTCAGTGTACATTCAAGAAATGTACATTAAAACATACACATTTTCATTGTATATACAAGAAATGTACATCAAAACATACACATTCTGAGTGTACATTCAAGAGATATACATCAAAACATGCACATTTTCATTGTATATACCAGAAATGTACATCAAAACATACACATTTTCATTGTATATACAAGAAATGTACATCAAAACATACACATTTTCATTGTATACACAAGAAATGTACATCAAGACATACACATTTTCATTGTACATTAAAGAAATATATATCAAAACATACATATTTTCAGTGTACATTCAAGAAATGTACATCAAAACATATACATTTTCATTGTATATACAAGAAATGTATATCAAAACATACACATTTTCAGTGTACATTCAAGAAATGTACATCAAAACATACACATTTTCATTGTATATACAAGAAATGTACATCAAAACATACACATCTTCATTGTACACTAAAGAAATGTACATCAAAACATACACACTTTCAGTGTACATTCAAGATATGTACATCAAAACATACACATTTTCATTGTACATTCAAAAAATGTACATCAAAACATACACTTTTTCATTGTTCATTCAGGAAATGTAGATCAAAACATACACATTTTCATTGTACACTCAAGAAATGTACATCAAAACATACACATTTTCATTGTACACTCAAGAAATGTACATCAAAACATACACATTTTCATTGTACATTCAAGAAATGTATAACAAAACATACACATTTTCATTGTACATTGAAGAAATGTACATCAAAACATACACATTTTCATTGTACATTCCAGAAATGTACATCAAAACATGCACATTTTCATTGTACATTCAAGGAACGTACATCAAAACATACACATTTTCATTGTACATTCAAGAAATGTACATCAAAACATGCACATTTTCATTGTACATTTCAGAAATGTACATCAAAACATGCACATTTTCATTGTACATTCAAGGAATGTACATCAAAACATACACATTTTCATTGTACATTCAAGAAATGTACATCAAAACATACACATTTTCATTGTATACTCAAGAAATGTACATCAAAACATACACATTTTCATTGTACACTCAAGAAATGTACATCAAAACATACACATTTTCATTGTATACTCAAGAAATGTACATCAAAACATACACATTTTCATTGTACATTCAAGAAATATACATCAAAAAATACACATTTTCATTGTACATTGAAGAAATGTACATCAAAACATACACATTTTCATTGTACACTCAAGAAATGTACATCAAAACATACACATTTTCAGTGTACATTCAAGAAATGTATATCAAAACATACACATTTTCATTGATCATTCAAGAAATGTACATCAAAACATACACATTTTCATTGTACATTCAAATAATATACATCAAAACATACACATTTTCATTGTACATTCAAGAAATGTACATCAAAACATACACATTTTCATTGTACGCTCAAGAAATGTACATCAAAACACACACATTTCCAGTGCACATTCAAGAAATGTACATCAAAACATACACATTTTCATTGTACATTCAAGAAATGTACATCAAAACATACACATTTTCATTGTACATTCTAGAAATATACATCAAAACATACGCATTTTCATTGTATATACAAGAAATGTACATCAAAATATACACATTTTCATTGTACACTAAAGAAATGTACATCAAAACATACACATTTTCATAGTACATTCAAGAAATGCACATCAAAGCATACACATTTTCATTGTACACTCAAGAAATGTACATCAAAACATACACATTTTCATTGTACACTCAAGAAATGTACATCAAAACATACACATTTTCATTGTACATTCAAGAAATGTATATCAAAACATACACATTTTCATTGTACATTCAAGAAATGTACATCAAAACATACACATTTTCATTGTACATTCAAGAAATGTATATCAAAACATACACATTTTCATTGTACACTCAAGAAATGTACATCAAAACATACACATTTTCATTGTACACTCAAGAAATGTACATCAAAACATACACATTTTCATTGTACATTCAAGAAATGTATATCAAAACATACACATTTTCATTGTACATTCAAGAAATGTACATCAAAACATACACATTTTCATTGTACATTCAAGAAATGTATATCAAAACATACACATTTTGAGTGTACATTCAAGAGATATACATCAAAACATGCACATTTTCATTGTATATACCAGAAATGTACATCAAAACATACACATTTTCATTGTATATACAGGAAATGTACATCAAAACATACACATTTTAATTGTATATACAAGAAATGTATATCAAAACATACACATTTTCAGTGTTCATTCAAGAAATGTACATCAAAAACTACACATCTTCATTGTATATTCAAGAAATGTACATCAAAACACACACATTTTCATTGTATATACCAGAAATGCACATCAAAACTTACACATTTTCATTGTACATTCAAGAAATGTACATCAAAACATACACATTTTCATTGTATATACCAGAAATGTACATCAAAACATACACATTTTCATTGTACATTCAAGAAATGTACATCAAAACATACACATTTTCATTGTATATACCAGAAATGTACATCAAAACATACACATTTTCATTGCACATTGAAGAAATGTACATCAAAACATACACATTTTCAGTGTACATTCAAGAAATGTACATCAAAACATACACAGCTTCAGTGTACATTCAAGAAATGTACATCAAAGCATACACATTTTCATTGTATATACAAGAAATGTACATCAAAACATACACATTTTCATTGTATATACAAGAAATGTATATCAAAACATACATATTTTCAGTGTACATTCATGAAATGTACATCAAAACATACACATTTTCATTGTATATACAAGAAATGTACATCAAAACATACACATTTTCAGTGTACACTCAAGAAATGTAGATCAAAACATACACATTTTCATTGTATATACAAGAAATGTATATAAAAACATACTCATTTTCAGTGTACATTCAAGAAATGTACATCAAAACATACACATTTTCATTGTATATACAAGAAATGTACATCAAAACATACACATTTTCATTGTATATACAAGAAATGTACATCAAGACATACACATTTTCATTGTACATTAAAGAAATATATATCAAAACATACACATTTTCTGTGTACATTCAAGAAATGTACATCAAAACATATACATTTTCATTGTATATACAAGAAATGTATATCAAAACATACACATTTTCAGTGTACATTCAAGAAATGTACATCAAAACATACACATTTTCATTGTATATACAAGAAATGTACATTAAAACATACACATCTTCATTGTACACTAAAGAAATGTACATCAAAACATACACACTTTCAGTGTACATTCAAGATATGTACATCAAAACATATACATTTTCATTGTACATTCAAAAAATGTACATCAAAACATACACTTTTTCATTGTTCATTCAAGAAATGTACATAAAAACATACACATTTTCATTGTACATTCAAGAAATATACATCAAAACATACACATTTTCATTGTACATTGAAGAAATGTACATCAAAACATACACATTTTCATTGTACACTCAAGAAATGTACATCAAAACATACACATTTTCAGTGTACATTCAAGAAATGTATATCAAAACATACACATTTTCATTATACATTCAAGAAATGTACATCAAAACATACACATTTTCATTGTACATTCAAATAATATACATCAAAACATACACATTTTCATTGTACATTCAAGAAATGTACATCAAAACATACACATTTTCAGTGTACATTCAAGTAATGTACATCAAAACATACACATTTTCATTGTACATTCAAGAAATGTAAATCAAAACATACACATTTTCATTGTACGTTCTAGAAATATACATCAAAACATACGCATTTTCATTGTATATACAAGAAATGTACATCAAAACATACACATTTTCATTGTACACTCAAGAAATGTACATCAAAACATACACATTTTCAGTGTACATTCAAGAAATGTGTATCAAAACGTACACATTTGCATTGTACATTCCAGAAATGTACATCAAAACATACACATTTTCAGTGTACATTCAAGAAATGTATATCAAAAAATACACATTTTCAGTGTACATTCAAGAAATGTACATCAAAGCAAACACATTTTCATTGTTCACTAAAGAAATGTACATCAAAACATACACATTTTCATTGTACATTCAAGAAATGCACATCAAAACATACACATTTCCATTGTACATTCAAGAAATATACATCAAAACATACACATTTTCATTGTACATTCAAGAAGTGTACATCAAAACATACACATTTTCATTGTACACTCAAGAAATGTACATCAAAACATACACATTTTCATTGTACATTCAAGAAATGTAAATCAAAACATACACATTTTCATTGTACATTCAAGAAATGTACATGAAAACATACACATTTTCATTGTACATTCAAGAAATGTAAATCAAAACATACACATTTTCATTGTACATTCAAGAAATGTAAATCAAAACATACACATTTTCATTGTACATTCTAGGAATGTACATCAAAACATACACATTTTGATTGAACATTCAAGAAATGTACATCAAAATAAACACAATTTCATTGTACACTAAACAAATGTACATCAAAACATACACATTTTCAGTGTACATTCAAGAAATGTACATCAAAACATACACATTTTCATTGTACATTCAAAAAATGTACATCAAAACATACACTTTTTCATTGTTCATTCAAGAAATGTAAATCAAAACATACACATTTTCATTGTACATTCAAGAAATGTATACCAAACTTACACATTTTCATTGAACATTCCAGAAATGTACATCAAAACACACATATTATCATTTTACACTCAACAAATGTACATCAAAACATACATTTTGAGTGTACATTCAAGAGATATACATCAAAACATGCACATTTTCATTGTATATACCAGAAATGTACATCAAAACATACACATTTTCATTGTATATACAGGAAATGTACATCAAAACGTACACATTTTCATTGTATATACAAGAAATGTATATCAAAACATACACATTTTCATTGTATATACCAGAAATGTACAACAAAACATACACATTTTCATTGTACATTCAAGAAATGTACATCAAAACATACACATTTTCATTGTATATACCAGAAATGTACATCAAAACATACACATTTTCATTGTACATTCAAGAAATGTACATCAAAACATACACATTTTCATTGTATATACCAGAAAAATACATCAAAACATACACATTTTCAGTGTACATTCAAGAAATGTACATCAAAACATACACATTTTCATTGTACATTGAAGAAATGTACATCAAAACATACACATTTTCATTGTACATTCCAGAAATTAACATCAAAACATGCACATTTTCATTGTACATTCAAGGAATGTACATCAAAACATACACATTTTCATTGTACATTCAAGAAATGTACATCAAACCATACACATTTTCATTGTACACTCAAGAAATGTACATCAAAACATACACATTTTCATTGTACACTCAAGAAATGTACATCAAAACATACACATTTTCATTGTATACTCAAGAAATGTACATCAAAACATACACATTTTCATTGTACATTCAAGAAATATACATCAAAACGTAGACATTTTCATTGTACATTGAAGAAATGTACATCAAAACATACACATTTTCATTGTACACTCCAGAAATGTACATCAAAGCATACACATTTTCAGTGTACATTCAAGAAATGTATATCAAAAAATAAACATTTTCAGTGTACATTCAAGAAATGTACATCAAAATAAACACAATTTCATTGTACACTAAACAAATTTACATCAAAACATACACATTTTCATTGTACATTCAAGAAATGCACATCAAAACATACACATTTTCATTGTACATTCAAGAAATATACATCAAAGCATACACATTTTCATTGTACATTGAAGAAATGAATATCAAAACATACACATTTTCATTGTACACTCAAGAGACGTACATCAAAACATACACATTTTCAGTGTACATTCAAGAAATGTATATCAAAACATACACATTTTCATTGTACATTCAAGAAATGTACATCAAAACATACACATTTTCATTGTACATTCAAATAATATACATCAAAACATACACATTTTCATTGTACATTCAAGAAATGTACATCAAAAACTACACTTTTTCATTGTACATTCAAGAAATGTACATCAAAACATACACATTTTCATTGTATATACAAGAAATGTACATCAAAACATACACATTTTCAGTGTACATTCAAGAAATGTACATCAAGAGATACATATTTTCATTGTACATTCAAGAAATGTATATCAAAACATACACATTTTCATTGTACATTCAAGAAATGTATATCAAAACATACACATTTTCATTGTACATTGAAGAAATGTACATCAAAACAAACACATTTTCATTGTACATTCCAGAAATGTACATCAAAACATGCACATTTTCATTGTACATTCAAGGAACGTACATCAAAACATACACATTTTCATTGTACATTCAAGAAATGTACATCAAAACATACACAATTTCATTGTACACTAAAGAAATGTTCATCAAAACATACACATTTTCAGTGTACATTCAAGAAATGTACATCAAAACATACACATTTTCATTGTACATTCAAGAAATGTACATCAAAACATACACATTTTCAGTGTACATTCAAGAAATGTGCATCAAAACATACAAATTTTCAGTGTACATTCAAGAAATGTACATCAAAACATACAACTTTTCAGTGTACATTCAAGAAATGTACATCAAAACATACACATTTTCATTGTACATTCAAGAAATGTACATCAAAACATGCACATTTGCAGTGTACATTCAGGATATGTACATCAAAACATACACATTTTCATTGTACACTCAAGAAATGTACATCAAAACATACACATTTTCATTGTACACTCAAGAAATATACATCAAAACATACACATTTTCATTGTACATTCAAGAAATGTAAATCAAAACATACACATTTTCATTGTACATTCAAGAAATGTACATCAAAACATACACATTTTCATTGTACATTCAAGAAATGTAAATCAAAACATACACATTTTCATTGTACATTCAAGAAATGTAAATCAAAACATACACATTTTCATTGTACATTCAAGAAATGTACATCAAAACACACATATTATCATTTTACACTCAAGAAATGTACATCAAAACATACACATTTTGAGTGTACATTCAAGAGATATACATCAAAACATGCACATTTTCATTGTATATACCAGAAATGTACATCAAAACATACACATTTTCATTGTATATACAGGAAATGTACATCAAAACATACACATTTTCATTGTATATACAAGAAATGTATATCAAAACATACACATTTTCATTGTATATACCAGAAATGTACATCAAAACATACACATTTTCATTGTACATTCAAGTAATGTACATCAAAACATAACCATTTTCATTGTAAATACCAGAAATGTACATCAAAACATACACATTTTCATTGTACATTCAAGAAATGTACATCAAAACATACACATTTTCATTGTATATACCAGAAATGTACATCAAAACATACACATTTTCATTGTACATTCAAGAAATGTACATCAAAACATACACATTTTCATTGTATATACCAGAAATGTACATCAAAACATACACATTTTCATTGTACATTGAAGAAATGTACATCAAAACATACACATTTTCAGTGTACATTCAAGAAATGTACATCAAAACATACACAGCTTCAGCGTACATTCAAGAAATGTACATCAAAACCTACACATTTTCATTGTATATACAAGAAATGTACATCAAAACATACACATTTTCATTGTATATACAAGAAATGTATATCAAAACATACATATTTTCAGTGTACATTCAAGAAATGTTCATCAAAACATACACATTTTCATTGTATATACAAGAAATGTACATCAAAACATACACATTTTCAGTGTACATTCAAGAAATGTACATCAAGACATACACATTTTCATTGTACATTCAAGAAATGTATATCAAAACATACACATTTTCAGTGTACATTCAAGAAATGTACATGAAAACATATACATTTTCGTTGTACATTCAAGAAATGTATATCAAAACATACACATTTTCAGTGTACATTCAAGAAATGTACATCAAAACATACACATTTTCATTGTACAAATCAAGAAATGTACATCAAAACATACACATTTTCATTGTTCATTCAAGAAATGTACATCAAAACATACACATTTTCAGGGTTCATTCAAGAAATGTATATCAAAAAATACACATTTTCAGTGTACATTCAAGAAATGTACATCAAAACAAACACAATTTCATTGTACACTAAACAAAATGTACATCAAAACATACACATTTTCATTGTACATTCAAGAAATGCACATCAAAACATACACATTTTCATTGTACATTCAAGAAATATACATCAAAACATACACATTTTCATTGTACATTGAAGAAATGAATATCAAAACATACACATTTTCATTGTACACTCAAGAGACGTACATCAAAACATACACATTTTCAGTGTACATTCAAGAAATGTATATCAAAACATACACATTTTCATTGTACATTCAAGAAATGTACATCAAAACATACACATTTTCATTGTACATTCAAATAATATACATCAAAACATACACATTTTCATTGTACATTCAAGAAATGTACATCAAAAACTACACTTTTTCATTGTACATTCAAGAAATGTACATCAAGACATACACATTTTCATTGTATATACAAGAAACGTACATCAACACATACACATTTACAGTGTACATTCAAGAAATGTACATCAAGACATACACATTTTCATTGTACATTCAAGAAATGTATATCAAAACATACACATTTTCATTGTACATTCAAGAAATGTATATCAAAACATACACATTTTCATTGTACATTGAAGAAATGTACATCAAAACATACACATTTTCATTGTACATTCCAGAAATGTACATCAAAACATGCACATTTTCATTGTACATTCAAGGAACGTACATCAAAACATACACATTTTCATTGTACATTCAAGAAATGTACATTAAAACATACACAATTTCATTGTACACTAAAGAAATGTTCATCAAAACATACACATTTTCAGTGTACATTCAAGAAATGTACATCAAAACATACACATTTTCATTGTACATTCAAGAAATGTACATCAAAACATACACATTTTCAGTGTACATTCAAGAAATGTGCATCAAAACATACAAATTTTCAGTGTACATTCAAGAAATGTACATCAAAACATACAACTTTTCAGTGTACATTCAAGAAATGTACATCAAAACATACACATTTTCATTGTACATTCAAGAAATGTACATCAAAACATACACATTTTCAGTGTACATTCAAGAAATGTACATCAAAACATACACATTTTCATTGTACATTCAAAAAATGTACATCAAAACATACACTTTTTCATTGTTCATTCAAGAAATGTAAATCAAAACATACACATTTTCATTGTACATTCAAGAAATGTACATCAAAACATACACATTTTCATTGTACACTCAAGAAATGTACATCAAAACATACACATTTTCATTGTACACTCAAGAAATGTACATCAAAACATACACATTTTCATTGTATACTCAAGAGATGTACATCAAAACATACACATTTTCATTGTACATTCAAGAAATATACATCAAAACATACACATTTTCATTGTACATTGAAGAAATGTATATCAAAACATACACATTTTCATTGTACACTCAAGAAATGTACATCAAAACATACACATTTTCAGTGTACATTCAAGAAATGTATATCAAAACATACACATTTTCATTGTACATTCAAGAAATGTACATCAAAACATACACATTTTCATTGTACATTCAAATAATATACATCAAAACATACACATTTTCATTGTACATTCAAGAAATGTACATCAAAACATACATATTTTCATTGTACGCTCAAGAAATGTACATCAAAACACACACATTTTCAGTGTACATTCAAGAAATGTACATCAAAACATACACATTTTCATTGTACATTCTAGAAATATACATCAAAACATACGCATTTTCAATGTATATTCAAGAAATGTACATCAAAATACACACATTTTCATTGTATATACCAAAAATGCACATCAAAACTTACACATTTTCTTTGTACATTCAAGAAATGTACATCACAACATACACATTTTCATTGTATATACCAGAAATGTACATCAAAACATACACATTTTCATTGTACATTCAAGAAATGTACATCAAAACATACACATTTTCATTGTATATACCAGAAATGCACATCAAAACATACACATTTTCATTGTACATTGAAGAAATGTACACCAAAACATACACATTTTCAGTGTACATTCAAGAAATGTACATCAAAACATACACAGCTTCAGTGTACATTCAAGAAATGTACATCAAAACATACACATTTTCATTGTATATACAAGAAATGTACATCAAAACATACACATTTTCATTGTATATACAAGAAATGTATATCAAAACATACATATTTTCAGTGTACATTCAAGAAATGTACATCAAAACATACACATTTTCATTGTATATACAAGAAATGTACATCAAAACATACAAATTTTCAGTGTACATTCAAGAAATGTACATCAAGACATACACATTTTCATTGTACATTCAAGAAATGTATATCAAAACATACACATTCTCAGTGTACATTCAAGAAATGTACATCAAAACATACACATTTTCATTGTATATACAAGAAATGTACATCAAAACATACACATTTTCAGTATACATTCAAGAAATGTACATGAAAACATATACATTTTCATTGTACATTCAAGAAATGTATATCAAAACATACACATTTTCAGTGTACATTCAAGAAATGTACATCAAGACATACACATTTTCATTGTATGTACAAGAAATGTACATCAAAACATACACATTTTCATTGTACACTAAAGAAATGTTCATCAAAACATACACATTTTAAGTGTACATTCAAGAAATGTACATCAAAACATACACATTTTCATTGTACATTCAATAAATGTACACAAAACATACACATTTTCATTGTACATTCAAGAAATGTACATCAAAACATACACATTTTCATTGTACACTCAAGAAATGTACATCAAAACATACGCATTTTCATTGTACACTCAAGAAATGTACCTCAAAACATACACTTTTTCATTGTACATTCAAGAAATGTATATAAAAACATACACATTTTCAATGTACATTCAAGAAATGTACATCAAAACATACACATTTTCAGGGTACATTCAAGTAATGTATATCAAAAAATACACATTTTCAGTGTACATTCAAGAAATGTACATCAAAACAAACACAATTTCATTGTACACTAAAGAAATGTACATCAAAACATACACATTTTCATTGTACATTCAAGAAATGCACATCAAAACATACAAATTTTCATTGTACACTCAAGAAATGTACATCAAAACATACACATTTTCATTGTACACTCAAGAAATGTACATCAAAACATACACATTTTCATTGTACATTCAAGAAATGTATATCAAAACATACACATTTTCATTGTACATTCAAGAAATGCACATCAAAACATACACATTTTCATTGTACATTCAAGAAATGTACATCAAAACATACACATTTTCATTGTACATTCAAGAAATGTACATTAAAACATACACATTTTGATTGTACATTCAAGAAATGTACATCAAGAAATGTACATCAAAACACACACATTATCATTTTACACTCAAGAAATGTACATAAAAACATACACATTTTGAGTGTACATTCAAGAGATATACATCAAAACATGCACATTTTCATTGTATATACCAGAAATATACATCAAAACATACACCTTTTCATTGTATATACAGGAAATGTACATCAAAACATACACATTTTCATTGTATATACAAGAAATGTATATCAAAACATACACATTTTCAGTGTACATTCAAGAAATGTACATCAAAAACTACACATCTTCATTGTATATTCAAGAAATGTACATCAAAACACACACATTTTCATTGTATATACCAGAAATGTACATCAAAACATACACATTTTCATTGTACATTCAAGAAATGTACATCAAAACATACACATTTTCATTGTGTATACCAGAAATGTACATCAAAACATACACATTTTCATTGTACATTCAAGAAATGTACATCAAAACATACACATTTTCATTGTATATACCAGAAATGTACATCAAAACATACACATTTTCATTGTACATTGAAGAAATGTACATCAAAACATACACATTTTCAGTGCACATTCAAGAAATGTACATCAAAACATACACAGCTTCAGCGTACATTCAAGAAATGTACATCAAAACATAAACATTTTCATTGTATATACAAGAAATGTACATCAAAACATACACATTTTCATTGTATATACAAGAAATGTATATCAAAACATACATATTTTCAGTGTACATTCAAGAAATGTACATCAAAACATACACATTTTCATTGTATATACAAGAAATGTACATCAAAACATACACATTTTCAGTGTACATTCAAGAAATGTACATCAAGACATACACATTTTCATTGTACATTCAAGAAATGTACATCAAAACATAAACATTTTCAGTGTACATTCAAGAAATGTACATGAAAACATATACATTTTCGTTGTACATTCAAGAAATGTATATCAAAACATACACATTTTCAGTGTACATTCAAGAAATGTACATCAAAACATACACATTTTCATTGTATATACAAGAAATGTACATCAAAACATACACATTTTCATTGTACACTAAAGAAATGTACATCAAAACATACACATTTTCAGTGTACATTCAAGAAATGTACATCAAAACATACACATTTTCATTGTACATTCAAGAAAAGTACATCAAAACATACACATTTTCATTGTTCATTCAAGAAATGTACATCAAAACATACACATTTTCAGGGTTCATTCAAGAAATGTATATCAAAAAATACACATTTTCATTGTACATTCAAGAAATGTACATCAAAACAAACACAATTTCATTGTACACTAAACAAATGTACATCAAAACATACACATTTTCATTGTACATTCAAGAAATGCACATCAAAACATACACATTTTCATTGTACATTGAAGAAATGTACATCAAAACATACACATTTTCATTGTACACTCAAGAGACGTACATAGAAACATACACATTTTCAGTGTACATTCAAGAAATGTATATCAAAACATACACATTTTCATTGTACATTCAAGAAATGTACATCAAAACATACACATTTTCATTGTACATTCAAATAATATACATCGAAACATACACATTTTCATTGTACATTCAAGAAATGTACATCAAAACATACACATTTTCATTGTACACTCCAGAAATGTACATCAAAACATACACATTTTCAGTGTACATTCAAGAAATGTACATCAAAACATACACATTTTCATTGTACATTCAAGAAATGTACATCAAAACATACACATTTTCATTGTACATACGCATTTTCATTGTATATACAAGAAATGTACATCAAAACATACACATTTTAATTGTACACTCAAGAAATGTACATCAAAACATACACATTTTCAGTGTACATTCAAGAAATGTATATCAAAACGTACACATTTTCATTGTACATTCAAGAAATGTACATCAAAACATACACATTTTCAATGTACACTCAAGAAATGTACATCAAAACTTACACATTTTCATTGTACATTCAAGAAATGTATATCAAAACATACACATTTTCATTGTACACTCAAGAAATGTACATCAAAACATACACATTTTCATTGTACATTCTAGGAATGTACATCAAAGCATACACATTTTGATTGTACATTCTAGAAATGTACATCAAAACACACACATTATCATTTTACACTCAAGAAATGTACATCAAAACATACACATTTTGAGTGTACATTCAAGAGATATACATCAAAACATGCACATTTTCTTTGTATATACCAGAAATGTACATCAAAACATACACATTTTCATTGTACATTCAAGTAATGTACATCAAAACATAACCATTTTCATTGTAAATACCAGAAATGTACATCAAAACATACACATTTTCATTGTACATTCAAGAAATGTACATCAAAACATACACATTTTCATTGTATATACCAGAAATGTACATCAAAACATACACATTTTCATTGTACATTGAAGAAATGTACATCAAAACATACACATTTTCAGTGTACATTCAAGAAATGTACATCAAAACATACACAGCTTCAGCGTACATTCAAGAAATGTACATCAAAACCTACACATTTTCATTGTATATACAAGAAATGTACATCAAAACATACACATTTTCATTGTATATACAAGAAATGTATATCAAAACATACATATTTTCAGTGTACATTCAAGAAATGTTCATCAAAACATACACATTTTCATTGTATATACAAGAAATGTACATCAAAACATACACATTTTCAGTGTACATTCAAGAAATGTACATCAAGACATACACATTTTCATTGTACATTCAAGAAATGTATATCAAAACATACACATTTTCAGTGTACATTCAAGAAATGTACATGAAAACATATACATTTTCGTTGTACATTCAAGAAATGTATATCAAAACATACACATTTTCAGTGTACATTCAACAAATGTACATCAAAACATACACATTTTCATTGTACAAATCAAGAAATGTACATCAAAACATACACATTTTCATTGTTCATTCAAGAAATGTACATCAAAACATACACATTTTCAGGGTTCATTCAAGAAATGTATATCAAAAAATACACATTTTCAGTGTACATTCAAGAAATGTACATCAAAACAAACACAATTTCATTGTACACTAAACAAATGTACATCAAAACATACACATTTTCATTGTACATTCAAGAAATGCACATCAAAACATACACATTTTCATTGTACATTCAAGAAATATACATCAAAACATACACATTTTCATTGTACATTGAAGAAATGAATATCAAAACATACACATTTTCATTGTACACTCAAGAGACGTACATCAAAACATACACATTTTCAGTGTACATTCAAGAAATGTATATCAAAACATACACATTTTCATTGTACATTCAAGAAATGTACATCAAAACATACACATTTTCATTGTACATTCAAATAATATACATCAAAACATACACATTTTCATTGTACATTCAAGAAATGTACATCAAAAACTACACTTTTTCATTGTACATTAAAGAAATGTACATCAAGACATACACATTTTCATTGTATATACAAGAAACGTACATCAACACATACACATTTACAGTGTACATTCAAGAAATGTACATCAAGACATACACATTTTCATTGTACATTCAAGAAATGTATATCAAAACATACACATTTTCATTGTACATTCAAGAAATGTATATCAAAACATACACATTTTCATTGTACATTGAAGAAATGTACATCAAAACATACACATTTTCATTGTACATTCCAGAAATGTACATCAAAACATGCACATTTTCATTGTACATTCAAGGAACGTACATCAAAACATACACATTTTCATTGTACATTCAAGAAATGTACATTAAAACATACACAATTTCATTGTACACTAAAGAAATGTTCATCAAAACATACACATTTTCAGTGTACATTCAAGAAATGTACATCAAAACATACACATTTTCATTGTACATTCAAGAAATGTACATCAAAACATACACATTTTCAGTGTACATTCAAGAAATGTGCATCAAAACATACAAATTTTCAGTGTACATTCAAGAAATGTACATCAAAACATACAACTTTTCAGTGTACATTCAAGAAATGTACATCAAAACATACACATTTTCATTGTACATTCAAGAAATGTACATCAAAACATACACATTTTCAGTGTACATTCAAGAAATGTACATCAAAACATACACATTTTCATTGTACATTCAAAAAATGTACATCAAAACATACACTTTTTCATTGTTCATTCAAGAAATGTAAATCAAAACATACACATTTTCATTGTACATTCAAGAAATGTACATCAAAACATACACATTTTCATTGTACACTCAAGAAATGTACATCAAAACATACACATTTTCATTGTACACTCAAGAAATGTACATCAAAACATACACATTTTCATTGTATACTCAAGAAATGTACATCAAAACATACACATTTTCATTGTACATTCAAGAAATATACATCAAAACATACACATTTTCATTGTACATTGATGAAATGTATATCAAAACATACACATTTTCATTGTACACTCAAGAAATGTACATCAAAACATACACATTTTCAGTGTACATTCAAGAAATGTATATCAAAACATACACATTTTCATTGTACATTCAAGAAATGTACATCAAAACATACACATTTTCATTGTACATTCAAATAATATACATCAAAACATACACATTTTCATTGTACATTCAAGAAATGTACATCAAAACATACATATTTTCATTGTACGCTCAAGAAATGTACATCAAAACACACACATTTTCAGTGTACATTCAAGAAATGTACATCAAAACATACACATTTTCATTGTAAATTCTAGAAATATACATCAAAACATACGCATTTTCAATGTATATTCAAGAAATGTACATCAAAATACACACATTTTCATTGTATATACCAAAAATGCACATCAAAACTTACACATTTTCTTTGTACATTCAAGAAATGTACATCACAACATACACATTTTCATTGTATATACCAGAAATGTACATCAAAACATACACATTTTCATTGTACATTCAAGAAATGTACATCAAAACATACACATTTTCATTGTATATACCAGAAATGCACATCAAAACATACACATTTTCATTGTACATTGAAGAAATGTACACCAAAACATACACATTTTCAGTGTACATTCAAGAAATGTACATCAAAACATACACAGCTTCAGTGTACATTCAAGAAATGTACATCAAAACATACACATTTTCATTGTATATACAAGAAATGTACATCAAAACATACACATTTTCATTGTATATACAAGAAATGTATATCAAAACATACATATTTTCAGTGTACATTCAAGAAATGTACATCAAAACATACACATTTTCATTGTATATACAAGAAATGTACATCAAAACATACAAATTTTCAGTGTACATTCAGGAAATGTACATCAAGACATACACATTTTCATTGTACATTCAAGAAATGTATATCAAAACATACACATTCTCAGTGTACATTCAAGAAATGTACATCAAAACATACACATTTTCATTGTATATACAAGAAATGTACATCAAAACATACACATTTTCAGTATACATTCAAGAAATGTACATGAAAACATATACATTTTCATTGTACATTCAAGAAATGTATATCAAAACATACACATTTTCAGTGTACATTCAAGAAATGTACATCAAGACATACACATTTTCATTGTATGTACAAGAAATGTACATCAAAACATACACATTTTCATTGTACACTAAAGAAATGTTCATCAAAACATACACATTTTAAGTGTACATTCAAGAAATGTACATCAAAACATACACATTTTCATTGTACATTCAATAAATGTACACAAAACATACACATTTTCATTGTACATTCAAGAAATGTACATCAAAACATACACATTTTCATTGTACACTCAAGAAATGTACATCAAAACATACACATTTTCATTGTACACTCAAGAAATGTACCTCAAAACATACACTTTTTCATTGTACATTCAAGAAATGTATATAAAAACATACACATTTTCAATGTACATTCAAGAAATGTACATCAAAACATACACATTTTCAAGGTACATTCAAGTAATGTATATCAAAAAATACACATTTTCAGTGTACATTCAAGAAATGTACATCAAAACAAACACAATTTCATTGTACACTAAAGAAATGTACATCAAAACATACACATTTTCATTGTACATTCAAGAAATGCACATCAAAACATACAAATTTTCATTGTACACTCAAGAAATGTACATCAAAACATACACATTTTCATTGTACACTCAAGAAATGTACATCAAAACATACACATTTTCATTGTACATTCAAGAAATGTATATCAAAACATACACATTTTCATTGTACATTCAAGAAATGCACATCAAAACATACACATTTTCATTGTACATTCAAGAAATGTACATCAAAACATACACATTTTCATTGTACATTCAAGAAATGTACATTAAAACATACACATTTTGATTGTACATTCAAGAAATGTACATCAAGAAATGTACATCAAAACACACACATTATCATTTTACACTCAAGAAATGTACATAAAAACATACACATTTTGAGTGTACATTCAAGAGATATACATCAAAACATGCACATTTTCATTGTATATACCAGAAATATACATCAAAACATACACCTTTTCATTGTATATACAGGAAATGTACATCAAAACATACACATTTTCATTGTATATACAAGAAATGTATATCAAAACATACACATTTTCAGTGTACATTCAAGAAATGTACATCAAAAACTACACATCTTCATTGTATATTCAAGAAATGTACATCAAAACACACACATTTTCATTGTATATACCAGAAATGTACATCAAAACATACACATTTTCATTGTACATTCAAGAAATGTACATCAAAACATACACATTTTCATTGTGTATACCAGAAATGTACATCAAAACATACACATTTTCATTGTACATTCAAGAAATGTACATCAAAACATACACATTTTCATTGTATATACAAGAAATGTACATCAAAACATACACATTTTCATTGTATATACAAGAAATGTATATCAAAACATACATATTTTCAGTGTACATTCAAGAAATGTACATCAAAACATACACATTTTCATTGTATATACAAGAAATGTACATCAAAACATACACATTTTCAGTGTACATTCAAGAAATGTACATCAAGACATACACATTTTCATTGTACATTCAAGAAATGTACATCAAAACATACACATTTTCAGTGTACATTCAAGAAATGTACATGAAAACATATACATTTTCGTTGTACATTCAAGAAATGTATATCAAAACATACACATTTTCAGTGTACATTCAAGAAATGTACATCAAAACATACACATTTTCATTGTATATACAAGAAATGTACATCAAAACATACACATTTTCATTGTACACTAAAGAAATGTACATCAAAACATACACATTTTCAGTGTACATTCAAGAAATGTACATCAAAACATACACATTTTCATTGTACATTCAAGAAAAGTACATCAAAACATACACATTTTCATTGTTCATTCAGGAAATGTACATCAAAACATACACATTTTCAGGGTTCATTCAAGAAATGTATATCAAAAAATACACATTTTCATTGTACATTCAAGAAATGTACATCAAAACAAACACAATTTCATTGTACACTAAACAAATGTACATCAAAACATACACATTTTCATTGTACATTCAAGAAATGCACATCAAAACATACACATTTTCATTGTACATTGAAGAAATGTACATCAAAACATACACATTTTCATTGTACACTCAAGAGACGTACATAGAAACATACACATTTTCAGTGTACATTCAAGAAATGTATATCAAAACATACACATTTTCATTGTACATTCAAGAAATGTACATCAAAACATACACATTTTCATTGTACATTCAAATAATATACATCGAAACATACACATTTTCATTGTACATTCAAGAAATGTACATCAAAACATACACATTTTCATTGTACACTCCAGAAATGTACATCAAAACATACACATTTTCAGTGTACATTCAAGAAATGTACATCAAAACATACACATTTTCATTGTACATTCAAGAAATGTACATCAAAACATACACATTTTCATTGTACATACGCATTTTCATTGTATATACAAGAAATGTACATCAAAACATACACATTTTAATTGTACACTCAAGAAATGTACATCAAAACATACACATTTTCAGTGTACATTCAAGAAATGTATATCAAAACGTACACATTTTCATTGTACATTCAAGAAATGTACATCAAAACATACACATTTTCAATGTACACTCAAGAAATGTACATCAAAACTTACACATTTTCATTGTACATTCAAGAAATGTATATCAAAACATACACATTTTCATTGTACACTCAAGAAATGTACATCAAAACATACACATTTTCATTGTACATTCTAGGAATGTACATCAAAGCATACACATTTTGATTGTACATTCTAGAAATGTACATCAAAACACACACATTATCATTTTACACTCAAGAAATGTACATCAAAACATACACATTTTGAGTGTACATTCAAGAGATATACATCAAAACATGCACATTTTCATTGTATATACCAGAAATGTACATCAAAACATACACATTTTCATTCGATATACAGGAAATGTACATCAAAACATCCACATTTTCATTGTATATACAAGAAATGTATATCAAAACATACACATTTTCAGTGTTCATTCAAGAAATGTACATCAAAAACTACACATCTTCATTGTATATTCAAGAAATGTACATCAAAACACACACATTTTCATTGTATATACCAGAAATGTACATCAAAACATACACATTTTCATTGTACATTCAAGAAATGTACATCAAAACATACACATTTTCATTGTATATACCAGAAATGTACATCAAAACATACACATTTTCATTGTACATCCATGAAATGTACATCAAAACATACACATTTTCATTGTATATACCAGAAATGTACATCAAAACATACACATTTTCATTGTACATTGAAGAAATGTACATCAAAACATACACATTTTCAGTGTACATTCAAGAAATGTACATCAAAACATACACAGCTTCAGTGTACATTCAGGAAATGTACATCAAAACATACACATTTTCATTGTATATACAAGAAATGTACATCAAAACATACACATTTTCATTGTATATACAAGAAATGTATATCAAAACATACATATTTTCAGTGTACATTCAAGAAATGTACAACAAAACATACATATTTTCATTGTATATACAAGAAATGTACATCAAAACATACACATTTTCAGTGTACATTCAAGAAATGTACATCAGGACATACACATTTTCATTGTACATTCAAGAAATGTATATCAAAACATACACATTTTCAGTATACATTCAAGAAATGTACATCAAAACATACACATTTTCATTGTATATACAAGAAATGTACATCAAAACATACACATTTTCATTGTACATTCAAGAAATGTACATGAAAAAATTTACATTTTCATTGTACATTCAAGAAATGTATATCAAAACATACACATTTTCAGTGTACATTCAAGAAATGTACATCAAAACATACACATTTTCATTGTATATACAAGAAATGTACATCAAAACATACACATTTTCATTGTACACTAAAGAAATGTTCATCAAAACATACACATTTTCAGTGTACATTCAAGAAATGTACATCAAAACATACACATTTTCATTGTACATTCAAGAAATGTACATCAAAACATACACATTTTCAGTGTACATTCAAGAAATGTGCATCAAAACATACAAATTTTCAGTGTACATTCAAGAAATGTACATCAAAACATACAAATTTTCAGGGTACATTCAAGAAATTTACATCAAAACATCACATTTTCATTGTACATTCAAGAAATGTACATCAAAACATACACATTTTCAGTGTACATTCAAGAAATGTACATCAAAACATACACATTTTCATTGTACATTCAAAAATGTACATCAAAACATACACTTTTTCATTGTTCGTTCAAGAAATGTACATCAAAACATACACATTTTCATTGTACACTCAAGAAATGTACATCAAAACATACACATTTTCATTGTACACTCAAGAAATGTACATAAAAACATACACATTTTCATTGTACATTCAAGAAATGTATATCAAAACATACACATTTTCATTGTACATTGAAGAAATGTACATCAAAACACACACATTTTCATTGTACATTCCAGAAATGTACATCAAAACATGCACATTTTCATTGTACATTCAAGGAATGTACATCAAAACATACAAATTTTCATTGTACATTCAAGAAATGTACATCAAAACATACACAGTTTCATTGTACACTCAAGAAATGTACATCAAAACATACACATTTTCATTGTACACTCAAGAAATGTACATCAAAACATACACATTTTCATTGTATACTCAAGAAATGTACATCAAAACATACACATTTTCATTGTACATTCAAGAAATATACATCAAAACATACACATTTTCAGTGTACATTCAAGAAATGTATATCATAAAATACACATTTTCATTGTACATTCAAGAAATGTACATAAAAACATACATATTTTCATTGTACATTGAAGAAATGTACATCAAAACATACACATTTTCATTGTACACTCAAGAAATGTACATAAAAACATACACATTTTCAGTGTACATTCAAGAAATGTATATCATAAAATACACATTTTCATTGTACATTCAAGAAATGTACATAAAAACATACATATTTTCATATTACATTCAAATAATAGACATCAAAACATACACATTTACATTGTACATTCAAGAAATGTACATCAAAACATACACATTTTCATTGTACGCTCAAGAAATGTACATCAAAACATACACATTTTCAGTGTACATTCAAGAAATGTACATCAAAACATACACATTTTCATTGTACATTCAAGATATGTACATCAAAACATACACATTTTCATTGTACATTCTAGAAATATACATCAAAACATACGCATTTTCATTGTATATACAAGAAATGTACATCAAAACATACACATTTTCATTGTACACTCAAGAAATGTACATCAAAACATACACATTTTCAGTGTACATTCTAGAAATATACATCAAAACATACGCATTTTCATTGTATATACAAGAAATATACATCAAAACATACACATTTTCACTGTACATTCAAGAAATGTACATCAAAACATACACATTTTCAGTGTACATTCAAGAAATGTACATCAAAACATACACATTTTGATTGTACACTCAAGAAATGTACATCAAAACATACACATTTTCAGTGTACATTCAAGAAATGTATATCATAACATACACATTTTCATTGTACATTCAAGAAATACACATCAAAACATACACATTTTCATTGTACATTCAAGAAATGTACATCAAAACATACACATTTTCAGTGTACATTCAAGAAATGTACATCAAAACATACACATTTTCATTGTACACTCAAGAAATGTACATCAAAACATACACATTTTCAGTGTACATTCAAGAAATGTACATCAAAACATACACATTTTGATTGTACACTCAAGAAATGTACATCAAAACATAGACATTTTCAGTGTACATTCAAGAAATGTATATCATAACATACACAGTTTCATTGTACATTCAAGAAATATACATCAAAACATACACATTTTCATTGTATATACAAGAAATGTACATCAAAACATACACATTTTCAGTATACATTCAAGAAATGTATATCATAACATACACATTTTCATTGTACATTCAAGAAATATACATCAAAACATACACATTTTCATTGTACACTCAAGAAATGTACATCAAAACATACACATTTTCATTGTACATTCAAGAAATGTATATCAAAACATACACATTTTCATTGTACATTCAAGAAATGTACATCAAAACATACAATTTTTCATTGTACATTCAAGGAATGTACATCAAAACATACACATTTTGATTGTACATTCAAGAAATGTACATCAAGAAATGTACATCAAAACACACACATTATCATTTTACACTCAAGAAATGTACATAAAAACATACACATTTTGAGTGTACATTCAAGAAATGTACATCAAGAAATGTACATCAAAACACACACATTATCATTTTACACTCAAGAAATGTACATCAAAACATACACATTTTCAGTGTACATTCAAGAAATGTACATCAAAACATACACATTTTCATTGTATATACCAGAAATGTACATCAAAACATACACATTTTCATTGTACATTGAAGAAATGTACATCAAAACATACACATTTTCAGTGCACATTCAAGAAATGTACATCAAAACATACACAGCTTCAGCGTACATTCAAGAAATGTACATCAAAACATAAACATTTTCATTGTATATACAAGAAATGTACATCAAAACATACACATTTTCATTGTATATACAAGAAATGTATATCAAAACATACATATTTTCAGTGTACATTCAAGAAATGTACATCAAAACATACACATTTTCATTGTATATACAAGAAATGTACATCAAAACATACACATTTTCAGTGTACATTCAAGAAATGTACATCAAGACATACACATTTTCATTGTACATTCAAGAAATGTACATCAAAACATACACATTTTCAGTGTACATTCAAGAAATGTACATGAAAACATATACATTTTCGTTGTACATTCAAGAAATGTATATCAAAACATACACATTTTCAGTGTACATTCAAGAAATGTACATCAAAACATACACATTTTCATTGTATATACAAGAAATGTACATCAAAACATACACATTTTCATTGTACACTAAAGAAATGTACATCAAAACATACACATTTTCAGTGTACATTCAAGAAATGTACATCAAAACATACACATTTTCATTGTACATTCAAGAAAAGTACATCAAAACATACACATTTTCATTGTTCATTCAAGAAATGTACATCAAAACATACACATTTTCAGGGTTCATTCAAGAAATGTATATCAAAAAATACACATTTTCATTGTACATTCAAGAAATGTACATCAAAACAAACACAATTTCATTGTACACTAAACAAATGTACATCAAAACATACACATTTTCATTGTACATTCAAGAAATGCACATCAAAACATACACATTTTCATTGTACATTGAAGAAATGTACATCAAAACATACACATTTTCATTGTACACTCAAGAGACGTACATAGAAACATACACATTTTCAGTGTACATTCAAGAAATGTATATCAAAACATACACATTTTCATTGTACATTCAAGAAATGTACATCAAAACATACACATTTTCATTGTACATTCAAATAATATACATCGAAACATACACATTTTCATTGTACATTCAAGAAATGTACATCAAAACATACACATTTTCATTGTACACTCCAGAAATGTACATCAAAACATACACATTTTCAGTGTACATTCAAGAAATGTACATCAAAACATACACATTTTCATTGTACATTCAAGAAATGTACATCAAAACATACACATTTTCATTGTACATACGCATTTTCATTGTATATACAAGAAATGTACATCAAAACATACACATTTTAATTGTACACTCAAGAAATGTACATCAAAACATACACATTTTCAGTGTACATTCAAGAAATGTATATCAAAACGTACACATTTTCATTGTACATTCAAGAAATGTACATCAAAACATACACATTTTCAATGTACACTCAAGAAATGTACATCAAAACTTACACATTTTCATTGTACATTCAAGAAATGTATATCAAAACATACACATTTTCATTGTACACTCAAGAAATGTACATCAAAACATACACATTTTCATTGTACATTCTAGGAATGTACATCAAAGCATACACATTTTGATTGTACATTCTAGAAATGTACATCAAAACACACACATTATCATTTTACACTCAAGAAATGTACATCAAAACATACACATTTTGAGTGTACATTCAAGAGATATACATCAAAACATGCACATTTTCATTGTATATACCAGAAATGTACATCAAAACATACACATTTTCATTGTATATACAGGAAATGTACATCAAAACATCCACATTTTCATTGTATATACAAGAAATGTATATCAAAACATACACATTTTCAGTGTTCATTCAAGAAATGTACATCAAAAACTACACATCTTCATTGTATATTCAAGAAATGTACATCAAAACACACACATTTTCATTGTATATACCAGAAATGTACATCAAAACATACACATTTTCATTGTACATTCAAGAAATGTACATCAAAACATACACATTTTCATTGTATATACCAGAAATGTACATCAAAACATACACATTTTCATTGTACATCCATGAAATGTACATCAAAACATACACATTTTCATTGTATATACCAGAAATGTACATCAAAACATACACATTTTCATTGTACATTGAAGAAATGTACATCAAAACATACACATTTTCAGTGTACATTCAAGAAATGTACATCAAAACATACACAGCTTCAGTGTACATTCAGGAAATGTACATCAAAACATACACATTTTCATTGTATATACAAGAAATGTACATCAAAACATACACATTTTCATTGTATATACAAGAAATGTATATCAAAACATACATATTTTCAGTGTACATTCAAGAAATGTACAACAAAACATACACATTTTCATTGTATATACAAGAAATGTACATCAAAACATACACATTTTCAGTGTACATTCAAGAAATGTACATCAAGACATACACATTTTCATTGTACATTCAAGAAATGTATATCAAAACATACACATTTTCAGTATACATTCAAGAAATGTACATCAAAACATACACATTTTCATTGTATATACAAGAAATGTACATCAAAACATACACATTTTCATTGTACATTCAAGAAATGTACATGAAAACATATACATTTTCATTGTACATTCAAGAAATGTATATCAAAACATACACATTTTCAGTGTACATTCAAGAAATGTACATCAAAACATACACATTTTCATTGTATATACAAGAAATGTACATCAAAACATACACATTTTCATTGTACACTAAAGAAATGTTCATCAAAACATACACATTTTTAGTGTACATTCAAGAAATGTACATCAAAACATACACATTTTCATTGTACATTCAAGAAATGTACATCAAAACATACACATTTTCAGTGTACATTCAAGAAATGTGCATCAAAACATACAAATTTTCAGTGTACATTCAAGAAATGTACATCAAAACATACAAATTTTCAGTGTACATTCAAGAAATTTACATCAAAACATCACATTTTCATTGTACATTCAAGAAATGTACATCAAAACATACACATTTTCAGTGTACATTCAAGAAATGTACATCAAAACATACACATTTTCATTGTACATTCAAAAATGTACATCAAAACATACACTTTTTCATTGTTCATTCAAGAAATGTACATCAAAACATACACATTTTCATTGTACACTCAAGAAATGTACATCAAAACATACACATTTTCATTGTACACTCAAGAAATGTACATAAAAACATACACATTTTCATTGTACATTCAAGAAATGTATATCAAAACATACACATTTTCATTGTACATTGAAGAAATGTACATCAAAACACACACATTTTCATTGTACATTCCAGAAATGTACATCAAAACATGCACATTTTCATTGTACATTCAAGGAATGTACATCAAAACATACAAATTTTCATTGTACATTCAAGAAATGTACATCAAAACATACACAGTTTCATTGTACACTCAAGAAATGTACATCAAAACATACACATTTTCATTGTACACTCAAGAAATGTACATCAAAACATACACATTTTCATTGTATACTCAAGAAATGTACATCAAAACATACACATTTTCATTGTACATTCAAGAAATATACATCAAAACATACACATTTTCAGTGTACATTCAAGAAATGTATATCATAAAATACACATTTTCATTGTACATTCAAGAAATGTACATAAAAACATACATATTTTCATTGTACATTGAAGAAATGTACATCAAAACATACACATTTTCATTGTACACTCAAGAAATGTACATAAAAACATACACATTTTCAGTGTACATTCAAGAAATGTATATCATAAAATACACATTTTCATTGTACATTCAAGAAATGTACATAAAAACATACATATTTTCATATTACATTCAAATAATATACATCAAAACATACACATTTACATTGTACATTCAAGAAATGTACATCAAAACATACACATTTTCATTGTACGCTCAAGAAATGTACATCAAAACATACACATTTTCAGTGTACATTCAAGAAATGTACATCAAAACATACACATTTTCATTGTACATTCAAGATATGTACATCAAAACATACACATTTTCATTGTACATTCTAGAAATATACATCAAAACATACGCATTTTCATTGTATATACAAGAAATGTACATCAAAACATACACATTTTCATTGTACACTCAAGAAATGTACATCAAAACATACACATTTTCAGTGTACATTCTAGAAATATACATCAAAACATACGCATTTTCATTGTATATACAAGAAATATACATCAAAACATACACATTTTCATTGTACATTCAAGAAATGTACATCAAAACATACACATTTTCAGTGTACATTCAAGAAATGTACATCAAAACATACACATTTTGATTGTACACTCAAGAAATGTACATCAAAACATACACATTTTCAGTGTACATTCAAGAAATGTATATCATAACATACACATTTTCATTGTACATTCAAGAAATACACATCAAAACATACACATTTTCATTGTACATTCAAGAAATGTACATCAAAACATACACATTTTTAGTGTACATTCAAGAAATGTACATCAAAACATACACATTTTCATTGTACACTCAAGAAATGTACATCAAAACATACACATTTTCAGTGTACATTCAAGAAATGTACATCAAAACATACACATTTTGATTGTACACTCAAGAAATGTACATCAAAACATACACATTTTCAGTGTACATTCAAGAAATGTATATCATAACATACACAGTTTCATTGTACATTCAAGAAATATACATCAAAACATACACATTTTCATTGTATATACAAGAAATGTACATCAAAACATACACATTTTCAGTATACATTCAAGAAATGTATATCATAACATACACATTTTCATTGTACATTCAAGAAATATACATCAAAACATACACATTTTCATTGTACACTCAAGAAATGTACATCAAAACATACACATTTTCATTGTACATTCAAGAAATGTATATCAAAACATACACATTTTCATTGTACATTCAAGAAATGTACATCAAAACATACAATTTTTCATTGTACATTCAAGGAATGTACATCAAAACATACACATTTTGATTGTACATTCAAGAAATGTACATCAAGAAATGTACATCAAAACACACACATTATCATTTTACACTCAAGAAATGTACATAAAAACATACACATTTTGAGTGTACATTCAAGAAATGTACATCAAGAAATGTACATCAAAACACACACATTATCATTTTACACTCAAGAAATCTACATCAAAACATACACATTTTCAGTGTACATTCAAGAAATGTGCATCAAAACATACAAATTTTCAGTGTACATTCAAGAAATGTACATCAAAACATACAACTTTTCAGTGTACATTCAAGAAATGTACATCAAAACATACACATTTTCATTGTACATTCAAGAAATGTACATCAAAACATACACATTTTCAGTGTACATTCAAGAAATGCACATCAAAACATACACATTTTCATTGTACATTCAAAAAATGTACATCAAAACATACACTTTTTCATTGTTCATTCAAGAAATGTAAATCAAAACATACACATTTTCATTGTACATTCAAGAAATGTATATCAAAACTTACACATTTTCATTGAACATTCCAGAAATGTACATCAAAACATACACATTTTCATTGTACATTGAAGAAATGTACATCAAAACATACACATTTTCATTGTACATTCCAGAAATGTACATCAAAACATGCACATTTTCATTGTACATTCAAGGAATGTACATCAAAACATACACATTTTCATTGTACATTCAAGAAATGTACATCAAAACATACACATTTTCATTGTACACTCAAGAAATGTACATCAAAACATACACATTTTCATTGTACACTCAAGAAATGTACATCAAAACATACACATTTTCATTGTATACTCAAGAAAAGTACATCAAAACATACACATTTTCATTGTACATTCAAGAAATATACATCAAAACATACACATTTTCATTGTACATTGAAGAAATGTATATCAAAACATACACATTTTCATTGTACACTCAAGAAATGTACATCAAAACATACACATTTTCAGTGTACATTCAAGAAATGTATATCAAAACATACACATTTTCATTGTACATTCAAGAAATGTACATCAAAACATACACATTTTCATTGTACATTCAAATAATATACATCAAAACATACACATTTTCATTGTACATTCAAGAAATGTACATCAAAACATACATATTTTCATTGTACGCTCAAGAAATGTACATCAAAACACACACATTTTCAGTGTACATTCAAGAAATGCACATCAAAACATACACATTTTCATTGTACATTCTAGAAATATACATCAAAACATACGCATTTTCAATGTATATTCAAGAAATGTACATCAAAATACACACATTTTCATTGTATATACCAGAAATGCACATCAAAACTTACACATTTTCTTTGTACATTCAAGAAATGTACATCACAACATACACATTTTCATTGTATATACAAGAAATGTATATCAAAACATACTCATTTTCAGTGTACATTCAAGAAATGTACATCAAAACATACACATTTTCATTGTATATACAAGAAATGTACATCAAAACATACACATTTTCATTGTACATACAAGAAATGTACATCAAAAAATACACATCTTCATTGTACACTAAAGAAATGTACATCAAAACATACACACTTTCAGTGTACATTCAAGATATGTACATCAAAATACACATTTTCATTGTACATTCAAAAAATGTACATCAAAACATACACCTTTTCATTGTTCATTCAAGAAATGTACATCAAAACATACACATTTTCATTGTACACTCAAGAAATATACATCAAAACATACACATTTTCATTGTACACTCAAGAAATGTACATCAAAACATACACATTTTCATTGTACATTCAAGAAATGTACATCAAGACATACACATTTTCATTGTACATTCAAGAAATGTATATCAAAACATACACATTCTCAGTGTACATTCAAGAAATGTACATCAAAACATACACATTTTCATTGTATATACAAGAAATGTACATCAAAACATACACATTTTCAGTATACATTCAAGAAATGTACATGAAAACATATACATTTTCATTGTACATTCAAGAAATGTATATCAAAACATACAAATTTTCAGTGTACATTCAAGAAATGTACATCAAGACATACACATTTTCATTGTATGTACAAGAAATGTACATCAAAACATACACATTTTCATTGTACACTAAAGAAATGTTCATCAAAACATGCACATTTTCAGTGTACATTCAAGAAATCTACATCAAAACATACACATTTTCATTGTACATTCAAGAAATGTACATCAAAACATACACATTTTCATTGTACATTCAAGAAATGTACATCAAAACATACACATTTTCATTGTACACTCAAGAAATGTACATCATAACATACACATTTTCATTGTACACTCAAGAAATGTACCTCAAAACATACACTTTTTCATTGTACATTCAAGAAATGTATATAAAAACATACACATTTTCATTGTACATTCAAGAAATGTACATCAAAACATACACATTTTACGGGTACATTCAAGTAATGTATATCAAAAAATACACATTTTCAGTGTACATTCAAGAAATGTACATCAAAACAAACACAATTTCATTGTACACTAAAGAAATGTACATCAAAACATACACATTTTCATTGTACATTCAAGAAATGCACATCAAAACATACAAATTTTCATTGTACACTCAAGAAATGTACATCAAAACATACACATTTTCATTGTACACTCAAGAAATGTACATCAAAACATACACATTTTCATTGTACATTCAAGAAATGTATATCAAAACATACACATTTTCATTGTACATTCAAGAAATGACATCAAAACATACACATTTTCATTGTACATTCAAGAAATGTACATCAAAACATACACATTTTCATTGTACATTCAAGAAATGTACATTAAAACATACACATTTTGATTGTACATTCAAGAAATGTACATCAAGAAATGTACATCAAAACACACACATTATCATTTTACACTCAAGAAATGTACATAAAAACATACACATTTTGAGTGTACATTCAAGAGATATACATCAAAACATACACATTTTCAGTGTACATTCTAGAAATATACATCAAAACATACGCATTTTCATTGTATATACAAGAAATGTACATCAAAACATACATATTTTCATTGTACATTCAAGAAATGTACATCAAAACATACACATTTTCAGTGTACATTCAAGAAATGTACATCAAAACATACACATTTTGATTGTACACTCAAGAAATGTACATCAAAACATACACATTTTCAGTGTACATTCAAGAAATGTATATCATAACATACACATTTTCATTGTACATTCAAGAAATACACATCAAAACATACACATTTTCATTGTACATTCAAGATATGTACATCAAAACATACACATTTTCAGTGTACATTCAAGAAATGTACATCAAAACATACACATTTTGATTGTACACTCAAGAAATGTACATCAAAACATACACATTTTCAGTGTACATTCAAGAAATGTACATCAAAACATACACATTTTGAATGTACACTCAAGAAATGTACATCAAAACATACACATTTTCAGTGTACATTCAAGAAATGTATATCATAACATACACATTTTCATTGTACATTCAAGAAATATACATCAAAACATACACATTTTCATTGTATATACAAGAAATGTACATCAAAACATACACATTTTCAGTATACATTCAAGAAATGTATATCATAACATACACATTTTCATTGTACATTCAAGAAATATACATCAAAACATACACATTTTCATTGTACACTCAAGAAATGTACATCAAAACATACACATTTTCATTGTACATTCAAGAAATGTATATCAAAACATACACATTTTCATTGTACATTCAAGAAATGTACATCAAAACATACAATTTTTCATTGTACATTCAAGGAATGTACATCAAAACATACACATTTTGATTGTACATTCAAGAAATGTACATCAAGAAATGTACATCAAAACACACACATTATCATTTTACACTCAAGAAATGTACATAAAAACATACACATTTTGAGTGTACATTCAAGAAATGTACATCAATAAATGTACATCAAAACACACACATTATCATTTTACACTAAAGAAATGTACATCAAAACATACACATTTTCAGTGTACATTCAAGAAATGTGCATCAAAACATACAAATTTTCAGTGTACATTCAAGAAATGTACATCAAAACATACAACTTTTCAGTGTACATACAAGAAATGTACATCAAAACATAGACATTTTCATTGTACATTCAAGAAATGTACATCAAAACATACACATTTTCAGTGTACATTCAAGAAATGTACATCAAAACATACACATTTTCATTGTACATTCAAAAAATGTACATCAAAACATACACTTTTTCATTGTTCATTCAAGAAATGTAAATCAAAACACACATTTTCATTGTACATTCAAGAAATGTATATCAAAACTTACACATTTTCATTGAACATTCCAGAAATGTACATCAAAACATACACATTTTCATTGTACATTGAAGAAATGTACATCAAAACATACACATTTTCATTGTACATTCCAGAAATGTACATCAAAACATGCACATTTTCATTGTACATTCAAGGAATGTACATCAAAACATACACATTTTCATTGTACATTCAAGAAATGTACATCAAAACATACACATTTTCATTGTACACTCAAGAAATGTACATCAAAACATACACATTTTCATTGTACACTCAAGAAATGTACATCAAAACATACACATTTTCATTGTATACTCAAGAAATGTACATCAAAACATACACATTTTCATTGTACATTCAAGAAATATACATCAAAACATACACATTTTCATTGTACATTGAAGAAATGTATATCAAAACATACACATTTTCATTGTACACTCAAGAAATGTACATCAAAACATACACATTTTCAGTGTACATTCAAGAAATGTATATCAAAACATACACATTTTCATTGTACATTCAAGAAATGTACATCAAAACATACACATTTTCATTGTACATTCAAATAATATACATCAAAACATACACATTTTCATTGTACATTCAAGAAATGTACATCAAAACATACATATTTTCATTGTACGCTCAAGAAATGTACATCAAAACACACACATTTTCAGTGTACATTCAAGAAATGTACATCAAAACATACACATTTTCATTGTACATTCTAGAAATATACATCAAAACATACGCATTTTCAATGTATATTCAAGAAATGTACATCAAAATACACACATTTTCATTGTATATACCAGAAATGCACATCAAAACTTACACATTTTCTTTGTACATTCAAGAAATGTACATCACAACATACACATTTTCATTGTATATACAAGAAATGTATATCAAAACATACTCATTTTCAGTGTACATTCAAGAAATGTACATCAAAACATACACATTTTCATTGTATATACAAGAAATGTACATCAAAACATACACATTTTCATTGTACATACAAGAAATGTACATCAAAACATACACATCTTCATTGTACACTAAAGAAATGTACATCAAAACATACACACTTTCAGTGTACATTCAAGATATGTACATCAAAACATACACATTTTCATTGTACATTCAAAAAATGTACATCAAAACATACACTTTTTCATTGTTCATTCAAGAAATGTACATCAAAACATACA
Source organism: Tenodera sinensis (assembly GCA_030765045.1). Classification (NCBI taxonomy): domain Eukaryota; kingdom Metazoa; phylum Arthropoda; class Insecta; order Mantodea; family Mantidae; genus Tenodera; species Tenodera sinensis. The sequence continues at coordinate 53,304 of JAUKNM010000095.1, forward strand.
CATTTTCATTGTACACTCAAGAAATGTACATCAAAACATACACATTTTCATTGTACACTCAAGAAATGTACATCAAAACATACACATTTTCATTGTACATTCAAGAAATGTACATCAAGACATCCACATTTTCATTGTACATTCAAGAAATGTATATCAAAACATACACATTCTCAGTGTACATTCAAGAAATGTACATCAAAACATACACATTTTCATTGTATATACAAGAAATGTACATCAAAACATACACATTTTCAGTATACATTCAAGAAATGTACATGAAAACATATACATTTTCATTGTACATTCAAGAAATGTATATCAAAACATACAAATTTTCAGTGTACATTCAAGAAATGTACATCAAGACATACACATTTTCATTGTATGTACAAGAAATGTACATCAAAACATACACATTTTCATTGTACACTAAAGAAATGTTCATCAAAACATGCACATTTTCAGTGTACATTCAAGAAATGTACATCAAAACATACACATTTTCATTGTACATTCAAGAAATGTACATCAAAACATACACATTTTCATTGTACATTCAAGAAATGTACATCAAAACATACACATTTTCATTGTACACTCAAGAAATGTACATCAAAACATACACATTTTCATTGTACACTCAAGAAATGTACCTCAAAACATACACTTTTTCATTGTACATTCAAGAAATGTATATAAAAACATACACATTTTCATTGTACATTCAAGAAATGTACATCAAAACATACACATTTTCAGGGTACATTCAAGTAATGTATATCAAAAAATACACATTTTCAGTGTACATTCAAAAAATGTACATCAAATCAAACACAATTTCATTGTACACTAAAGAAATGTACATCAAAACATACACATTTTCATTGTACATTCAAGAAATGCACATCAAAACATACAAATTTTCATTGTACATTCAAGAAATGTACATCAAAACATACACATTTTCATTGTACATTCAAGAAATGTACATTAAAACATACACATTTTGATTGTACATTCAAGAAATGTACATCAAGAAATGTACATCAAAACACACACATTATCATTTTACACTCAAGAAATGTACATAAAAACATACACATTTTGAGTGTACATTCAAGAGATATACATCAAAACATGCACATTTTCATTGTATATACCAGAAATATACATCAAAACATACACATTTTCATTGTATATACAGGAAATGTACATCAAAACATACACATTTTCATTGTATTTACAAGAAATGTATATCAAAACATACACATTTTCAGTGTACATTCAAGAAATGTACATCAAAAACTACACATCTTCATTGTATATTCAAGAAATGTACATCAAAACACACACATTTTCATTGTATATACCAGAAATGTACATCAAAACATACACATTTTCATTGTACATTCAAGAAATGTACATCAAAACATACACATTTTCATTGTATATACCAGAAATGTACATCAAAACATACACATTTTCATTGTACATTCAAGAAATGTACATCAAAACATACACATTTTCATTGTATATACCAGAAATGTACATCAAAACATACACATTTTCATTGTACATTGAAGAAATGCACATCAAAACATACACATTTTCAGTGTACATTCAACAAATGTACATCAAAACATACACAGCTTCAGCGTACATTCAAGAAATGTACATCAAAACATAAACATTTTCATTGTATATACAAGAAATGTACATCAAAACATACACATTTTCATTGTATATACAAGAAATGTATATCAAAACATACATATTTTCAGTGTACATTCAAGAAATGTACATCAAAACATACACATTTTCATTGTATATACAAGAAATGTACATCAAAACATACACATTTTCAGTGTACATTCAAGAAATGTACATCAAGACATACACATTTTCATTGTACATTCAAGAAATGTACATCAAAACATACACATTTTCAGTGTACATTCAAGAAATGTACATGAAAACATATACATTTTCGTTGTACATTCAAGAAATGTATATCAAAACATACACATTTTCATTGTACATTCAAGAAATACACATCAAAACATACACATTTTCATTGTACATTCAAGAAATGTACATCAAAACATACACATTTTCATTGTACATTCAAGAAATGTACATCAAAAACTACACTTTTTCATTGTACATTCAAGAAATGTACATCAAAACATACACATTTTCATTGTATATACAAGAAATGTACATCAAAACATACACATTTTCAGTGTACATTCAAGAAATGTACATCAAGAGATACACATTTTCATTGTACATTCAAGAAATGTACATGAAAACATATACATTTTCGTTGTACATTCAAGAAATGTATATCAAAACATACACATTTTCATTGTACATTCAAGAAATACACATCAAAACATACACATTTTCATTGTACATTCAAGAAATGTACATCAAAACATACACATTTTCATTGTACATTCAAGAAATGTACATCAAAAACTACACTTTTTCATTGTACATTCAAGAAATGTACATCAAAACATACACATTTTCATTGTATATACAAGAAATGTACATCAAAACATACACATTTTCAGTGTACATTCAAGAAATGTACATCAAGAGATACACATTTTCATTGTACATTCAAGAAATGTACATGAAAACATATACATTTTCGTTGTACATTCAAGAAATGTATATCAAAACATACACATTTTCATTGTACATTCAAGAAATACACATCAAAACATACACATTTTCATTGTACATTCAAGAAATGTACATCAAAACATACACATTTTCATTGTACATTCAAGAAATGTACATCAAAAACTACACTTTTTCATTGTACATTCAAGAAATGTACATCAAAACATACACATTTTCATTGTATATACAAGAAATGTACATCAAAACATACACATTTTCAGTGTACATTCAAGAAATGTACATCAAGAGATAAACATTTTCATTGTACATTCAAGAAATGTACATGAAAACATACATTTTCGTTGTACATTCAAGAAATGTATATCAAAACATACACATTTTCATTGTACATTCAAGAAATACACATCAAAACATACACATTTTCATTGTACATTCAAGAAATGTACATCAAAACATACACATTTTCATTGTACATTCAAGAAATGTACATCAAAAACTACACTTTTTCATTGTACATTCAAGAAATGTACATCAAAACATACACATTTTCATTGTATATACAAGAAATGTACATAAAAACATACACATTTTCAGTGTACATTCAAGAAATGTACATCAAGAGATACACATTTTCATTGTACATTCAAGAAATGTACATGAAAACATATACATTTTCGTTGTACATTCAAGAAATGTATATCAAAACATACACATTTTCATTGTACATTCAAGAAATACACATCAAAACATACACATTTTCATTGTACATTCAAGAAATGTACATCAAAACATACACATTTTCATTGTACATTCAAGAAATGTACATCAAAAACTATACTTTTTCATTGTACATTCAAGAAATGTACATCAAAACATACACATTTTCATTGTATATACAAGAAATGTACATCAAAACATACACATTTACATTGTACGCTCAAGAAATGTACATCAAAACATACACATTTTCATTGTACATTCAAGAAATGTACATGAAAACATATACATTTTCATTGTACACTCAAGAAATATACATCAAATCATACACATTTTCATTGTACATTCAAGAAATGTACATCAAAACATACACATTTTCATTGTACACTCAAGAAATGCACATCAAAACATACACATTTTCATTGTACACTCAAGAAATGTACATCAAAACATACACATTTTCATTGTACATTCAAGAAATGTATATCAAAACATACACATTTTCATTGTACATTCAAGAAATGTACATCAAAACATACACATTTTCATTGTACATTCAAGAAATGTATATCAAAGCATACACATTTTGAGTGTACATTCAAGAGATATACATCAAAACATGCACATTTTCATTGTATATACCAGAAATGTACATCACAACATACACATTTTCATTGTATATACAAGTAATGTACATCAAAACATACACATTTTCAGTATACATTCAAGAAATGTACATGAAAACATATACATTTTCATTGTACATTCAAGAAATGTATATCAAAACATACACATTTTCAGTGTACATTCAAGAAATGTACATCAAAACTTACACATTTTCATTGTATATACAAGAAATGTACATCAAAACATACACATTTTCATTGTACACTAAAGAAATGTTCATCAAAACATACACATTTTCAGTGTACATTCAAGAAATGTACATCAAAACATACACATTTTCATTGTACATTCAAGAAATGTACGTCAAAACATACACATTTTCATTGTACATTCAAGAAATGTGCATCAAAACATACAAATTTTCAGTGTACATTCAAGAAATGTACATCAAAACATACAACTTTTCAGTGTACATTCAAGAAATGTACATCAAAACATACACATTTTCATTGTACATTCAAGAAGTGTACATCAAAACATACACATTTTCAGTGTACATTCACGAAATGTACATCAAAACATACACCTTTTCATTGTACATTCAAAAAATGTACATCAAAACATACACATTTTCATTGTACACTCAAGAAATGTACATCAAAACATACACATTTTCAGTGTACATTCAAGAAATGTATATCAAAACATACACATTTTCATTGTACATTCAAGAAATGTACATCAAAACATACACATTTTCATTGTACATTCAAATAATATACATCAAAACATACACATTTTCATTGTACATTCCAGAAATGTACATCAAAACATGCACATTTTCATTGTACATTCAAGAAATGTATATCAAAACATACACATTTTCATTGTACATTCAAGAAATGTACATCAAAACATACACATTTTCATTGTACATTCAAATAATATACATCAAAACATACACATTTTCATTGTACATTCAAGAAATGTACATCAAAACATACACATTTTCATTGTACGCTCAAGAAATGTACATCAAAACACACACATTTTCAGTGCACATTCAAGAAATGTACATCAAAACATACACATTTTCATTGTACATTCAAGAAATGTACATCAAAACATACACATTTTCATTGTACACTCAAGAAATGTACATCAAAACATACACATTTTCAGTGTACATTCAAGAAATGTATATCAAAACATACACATTTTCATTGTACATTCAAGAAATGTACATCAAAACATACACATTTTCATTGTACATTCAAATAATATACATCAAAACATACACATTTTCATTGTACATTCAAGAAATGTACATCAAAACATACACATTTCCATTGTACGCTCAAGAAATGTACATCAAAACACACACATTTTCAGTGTACATTCAAGAAATGCACATCAAAGCATACACATTTTCATTGTACATTCAAGAAATGTACATCAAAACATACACATTTTCATTGTACATTCAAGAAATGTACATCAAAACATACACATTTACATTGTACACTCAAGAAATGTACATCAAAACATACACATTTTCATTGTACACTCAAGAAATGTACATCAAAACATACACATTTTCATTGTACATTCAAGAAATGTACATCAAAACATACACATTTTCATTGTACATTCAAGAAATGTATATCAAAACATTCACATTTTGAGTGTACATTCAAGAGATATACATCAAAACATGCACATTTTCATTGTATATACCAGAAATGTACATCAAAACATACACATTTTCATTGTATATACAGGAAATGTACATCAAAACATACACATTTTCATTGTATATACAAGAAATGTATATCAAAACATACACATTTTCAGTGTTCATTCAAGAAATGTACATCAAAAACTACACATCTTCATTGTATGTTCAAGAAATGTACATCAAAACACACACATTTTCATTGTATATACCAGAAATGCACATCAAAACTTACACATTTTCATTGTACATTCAAGAAATGTACATCAAAACATACACATTTTCATTGTATATACCAGAAATGTACATCAAAACATACACATTTTCATTGTACATTCAAGAAATGTACATCAAAACATACACATTTTCATTGTATATACCAGAAATGTACATCAAAGCATACACATTTTCATTGTACATTGAAGAAATGTACATCAAAACATACACATTTTCAGTGTACATTCAAGAAATGTACATCAAAACATACACAGCTTCAGTGTACATTCAAGAAATGTACATCAAAACATACACATTTTCATTGTATATACAAGAAATGTACATCAAAACATACACATTTTCATTGTATATACAAGAAATGTACATCAAGACATACACATTTTCATTGTACATTAAAGAAATATATATCAAAACATACACATTTTCAGTGTACATTCAAGAAATGTACATCAAAACATATACATTCTCATTGTATATACAAGAAATGTATATCAAAACATACACATTTTCAGTGTACATTCAAGAAATGTACATCAAAACATACACATTTTCATTGTATATACAAGAAATGTACATGAAAACATATACATTTTCATTGTACACTCAAGAAATATACATCAAATCATACACATTTTCATTGTACATTCAAGAAATGTACATCAAAACATACACATTTTCATTGTACACTCAAGAAATGCACATCAAAACATACACATTTTCATTGTACACTCAAGAAATGTACATCAAAACATACACATTTTCATTGTACATTCAAGAAATGTATATCAAAACATACACATTTTCATTGTACATTCAAGAAATGTACATCAAAACATACATATTTTCATTGTACATTCAAGAAATGTACATCAAAACATACACATTTTCAGTGTACATTCAAGAAATGTACATCAAAACATACACATTTTCATTGTACATTCAAGAAATACACATCAAAACATACACATTTTCATTGTACATTCAAGATATGTACATCAAAACATACACATTTTCAGTGTACATTCAAGAAATGTACATCAAAACATACACATTTTGATTGTACACTCAAGAAATGTACATCAAAACATACACATTTTCAGTGTACATTCAAGAAATGTACATCAAAACATACACATTTTGAATGTACACTCAAGAAATGTACATCAAAACATACACATTTTCAGTGTACATTCAAGAAATGTATATCATAACATACACATTTTCATTGTACATTCAAGAAATATACATCAAAACATACACATTTTCATTGTATATACAAGAAATGTACATCAAAACATACACATTTTCAGTATACATTCAAGAAATGTATATCATAACATACACATTTTCATTGTACATTCAAGAAATATACATCAAAACATACACATTTTCATTGTACACTCAAGAAATGTACATCAAAACATACACATTTTCATTGTACATTCAAGAAATGTATATCAAAACATACACATTTTCATTGTACATTCAAGAAATGTACATCAAAACATACAATTTTTCATTGTACATTCAAGGAATGTACATCAAAACATACACATTTTGATTGTACATTCAAGAAATGTACATCAAGAAATGTACATCAAAACACACACATTATCATTTTACACTCAAGAAATGTACATAAAAACATACACATTTTGAGTGTACATTCAAGAAATGTACATCAATAAATGTACATCAAAACACACACATTATCATTTTACACTAAAGAAATGTACATCAAAACATACACATTTTCAGTGTACATTCAAGAAATGTGCATCAAAACATACAAATTTTCAGTGTACATTCAAGAAATGTACATCAAAACATACAACTTTTCAGTGTACATACAAGAAATGTACATCAAAACATAGACATTTTCATTGTACATTCAAGAAATGTACATCAAAACATACACATTTTCAGTGTACATTCAAGAAATGTACATCAAAACATACACATTTTCATTGTACATTCAAAAAATGTACATCAAAACATACACTTTTTCATTGTTCATTCAAGAAATGTAAATCAAAACATACACATTTTCATTGTACATTCAAGAAATGTATATCAAAACTTACACATTTTCATTGAACATTCCAGAAATGTACATCAAAACATACACATTTTCATTGTACATTGAAGAAATGTACATCAAAACATACACATTTTCATTGTACATTCCAGAAATGTACATCAAAACATGCACATTTTCATTGTACATTCAAGGAATGTACATCAAAACATACACATTTTCATTGTACATTCAAGAAATGTACATCAAAACATACACATTTTCATTGTACACTCAAGAAATGTACATCAAAACATACACATTTTCATTGTACACTCAAGAAATGTACATCAAAACATACACATTTTCATTGTATACTCAAGAAATGTACATCAAAACATACACATTTTCATTGTACATTCAAGAAATATACATCAAAACATACACATTTTCATTGTACATTGAAGAAATGTATATCAAAACATACACATTTTCATTGTACACTCAAGAAATGTACATCAAAACATACACATTTTCAGTGTACATTCAAGAAATGTATATCAAAACATACACATTTTCATTGTACATTCAAGAAATGTACATCAAAACATACACATTTTCATTGTACATTCAAATAATATACATCAAAACATACACATTTTCATTGTACATTCAAGAAATGTACATCAAAACATACATATTTTCATTGTACGCTCAAGAAATGTACATCAAAACACACACATTTTCAGTGTACATTCAAGAAATGTACATCAAAACATACACATTTTCATTGTACACTCTAGAAATATACATCAAAACATACGCATTTTCAATGTATATTCAAGAAATGTACATCAAAATACACACATTTTCATTGTATATACGAGAAATGCACATCAAAACTTACACATTTTCTTTGTACATTCAAGAAATGTACATCACAACATACACATTTTCATTGTATATACAAGAAATGTATATCAAAACATACTCATTTTCAGTGTACATTCAAGAAATGTACATCAAAACATACACATTTTCATTGTATATACAAGAAATGTACATCAAAACATACACATTTTCATTGTACATACAAGAAATGTACATCAAAACATACACATCTTCATTGTACACTAAAGAAATGTACATCAAAACATACACACTTTCAGTGTACATTCAAGATATGTACATCAAAACATACACATTTTCATTGTACATTCAAAAAATGTACATCAAAACATACACTTTTTCATTGTTCATTCAAGAAATGTACATCAAAACATACACATTTTCATTGTACACTCAAGAAATGTACATCAAAACATACACATTTTCATTGTACACTCAAGAAATGTACATCAAAACATACACATTTTCATTGTACATTCAAGAAATGTACATCAAGACATCCACATTTTCATTGTACATTCAAGAAATGTATATCAAAACATACACATTCTCAGTGTACATTCAAGAAATGTACATCAAAACATACACATTTTCATTGTATATACAAGAAATGTACATCAAAACATACACATTTTCAGTATACATTCAAGAAATGTACATGAAAACATATACATTTTCATTGTACATTCAAGAAATGTATATCAAAACATACAAATTTTCAGTGTACATTCAAGAAATGTACATCAAGACATACACATTTTCATTGTATGTACAAGAAATGTACATCAAAACATACACATTTTCATTGTACACTAAAGAAATGTTCATCAAAACATGCACATTTTCAGTGTACATTCAAGAAATGTACATCAAAACATACACATTTTCATTGTACATTCAAGAAATGTACATCAAAACATACACATTTTCATTGTACATTCAAGAAATGTACATCAAAACATACACATTTTCATTGTACACTCAAGAAATGTACATCAAAACATACACATTTTCATTGTACACTCAAGAAATGTACCTCAAAACATACACTTTTTCATTGTACATTCAAGAAATGTATATAAAAACATACACATTTTCATTGTACATTCAAGAAATGTACATCAAAACATACACATTTTCAGGGTACATTCAAGTAATGTATATCAAAAAATACACATTTTCAGTGTACATTCAAGAAATGTACATCAAATCAAACACAATTTCATTGTACACTAAAGAAATGTACATCAAAACATACACATTTTCATTGTACATTCAAGAAATGCACATCAAAACATACAAATTTTCATTGTACATTCAAGAAATGTACATCAAAACATACACATTTTCATTGTACATTCAAGAAATGTACATTAAAACATACACATTTTGATTGTACATTCAAGAAATGTACATCAAGAAATGTACATCAAAACACACACATTATCATTTTACACTCAAGAAATGTACATAAAAACATACACATTTTGAGTGTACATTCAAGAGATATACATCAAAACATGCACATTTTCATTGTATATACCAGAAATATACATCAAAACATACACATTTTCATTGTATATACAGGAAATGTACATCAAAACATACACATTTTCATTGTATATACAAGAAATGTATATCAAAACATACACATTTTCAGTGTACATTCAAGAAATGTACATCAAAAACTACACATCTTCATTGTATATTCAAGAAATGTACATCAAAACACACACATTTTCATTGTATATACCAGAAATGTACATCAAAACATACACATTTTCATTGTACATTCAAGAAATGTACATCAAAACATACACATTTTCATTGTATATACCAGAAATGTACATCAAAACATACACATTTTCATTGTACATTCAAGAAATGTACATCAAAACATACACATTTTCATTGTATATACCAGAAATGTACATCAAAACATACACATTTTCATTGTACATTGAAGAAATGCACATCAAAACATACACATTTTCAGTGTACATTCAACAAATGTACATCAAAACATACACAGCTTCAGCGTACATTCAAGAAATGTACATCAAAACATAAACATTTTCATTGTATATACAAGAAATGTACATCAAAACATACACATTTTCATTGTATATACAAGAAATGTATATCAAAACATACATATTTTCAGTGTACATTCAAGAAATGTACATCAAAACATACACATTTTCATTGTATATACAAGAAATGTACATCAAAACATACACATTTTCAGTGTACATTCAAGAAATGTACATCAAGACATACACATTTTCATTGTACATTCAAGAAATGTACATCAAAACATACACATTTTCAGTGTACATTCAAGAAATGTACATGAAAACATATACATTTTCGTTGTACATTCAAGAAATGTATATCAAAACATACACATTTTCATTGTACATTCAAGAAATACACATCTAAACATACACATTTTCATTGTACATTCAAGAAATGTACATCAAAACATACACATTTTCATTGTACATTCAAGAAATGTACATCAAAAACTACACTTTTTCATTGTACATTCAAGAAATGTACATCAAAACATACACATTTTCATTGTATATACAAGAAATGTACATCAAAACATACACATTTTCAGTGTACATTCAAGAAATGTACATCAAGAGATACACATTTTCATTGTACATTCAAGAAATGTACATGAAAACATATACATTTTCGTTGTACATTCAAGAAATGTATATCAAAACATACACATTTTCATTGTACATTCAAGAAATACACATCAAAACATACACATTTTCATTGTACATTCAAGAAATGTACATCAAAACATACACATTTTCATTGTACATTCAAGAAATGTACATAAAAAACTACACTTTTTCATTGTACATTCAAGAAATGTACATCAAAACATACACATTTTCATTGTATATACAAGAAATGTACATCAAAACATACACATTTTCAGTGTACATTCAAGAAATGTACATCAAGAGATACACATTTTCATTGTACATTCAAGAAATGTACATGAAAACATATACATTTTCGTTGTACATTCAAGAAATGTATATCAAAACATACACATTTTCATTGTACATTCAAGAAATACACATCAAAACATACACATTTTCATTGTACATTCAAGAAATGTACATCAAAACATACACATTTTCATTGTACATTCAAGAAATGTACATCAAAAACTACACTTTTTCATTGTACATTCAAGAAATGTACATCAAAACATACACATTTTCATTGTATATACAAGAAATGTACATCAAAACATACACATTTTCAGTGTACATTCAAGAAATGTACATCAAGAGATAAACATTTTCATTGTACATTCAAGAAATGTACATGAAAACATACATTTTCGTTGTACATTCAAGAAATGTATATCAAAACATACACATTTTCATTGTACATTCAAGAAATACACATCAAAACATACACATTTTCATTGTACATTCAAGAAATGTACATCAAAACATACACATTTTCATTGTACATTCAAGAAATGTACATCAAAAACTACACTTTTTCATTGTACATTCAAGAAATGTACATCAAAACATACACATTTTCATTGTATATACAAGAAATGTACATCAAAACATACACATTTTCAGTGTACATTCAAGAAATGTACATCAAAAACTACACTTTTTCATTGTACATTCAAGAAATGTACATCAAAACATACACATTTTCATTGTATATACAAGAAATGTACATCAAAACATACACATTTTCAGTGTACATTCAAGAAATGTACATCAAGAGATACACATTTTCATTGTACATTCAAGAAATGTACATGAAAACATATACATTTTCGTTGTACATTCAAGAAATGTATATCAAAACATACACATTTTCATTGTACATTCAAGAAATACACATCAAAACATAGACATTTTCATTGTACATTCAAGAAATGTACATCAAAACATACACATTTTCATTGTACATTCAAGAAATGTACATCAAAAACTATACTTTTCATTGTACATTCAAGAAATGTACATCAAAACATACACATTTTCATTGTATATACAAGAAATGTACATCAAAACATACACATTTACATTGTACGCTCAAGAAATGTACATCAAAACATACACATTTTCATTGTACATTCAAGAAATGTACATGAAAACATATACATTTTCATTGTACACTCAAGAAATATACATCAAATCATACACATTTTCATTGTACATTCAAGAAATGTACATCAAAACATACACATTTTCATTGTACACTCAAGAAATGCACATCAAAACATACACATTTTCATTGTACACTCAAGAAATGTACATCAAAACATACACATTTTCATTGTACATTCAAGAAATGTATATCAAAACATACACATTTTCATTGTACATTCAAGAAATGTACATCAAAACATACACATTTTCATTGTACATTCAAGAAATGTATATCAAAGCATACACATTTTGAGTGTACATTCAAGAGATATACATCAAAACATGCACATTTTCATTGTATATACCAGAAATGTACATCACAACATACACATTTTCATTGTATATACAAGTAATGTACATCAAAACATACACATTTTCAGTATACATTCAAGAAATGTACATGAAAACATATACATTTTCATTGTACATTCAAGAAATGTATATCAAAACATACACATTTTCAGTGTACATTCAAGAAATGTACATCAAAACTTACACATTTTCATTGTATATACAAGAAATGTACATCAAAACATACACATTTTCATTGTACACTAAAGAAATGTTCATCAAAACATACACATTTTCAGTGTACATTCAAGAAATGTACATCAAAACATACACATTTTCATTGTACATTCAAGAAATGTACGTCAAAACATACACATTTTCATTGTACATTCAAGAAATGTGCATCAAAACATACAAATTTTCAGTGTACATTCAAGAAATGTACATCAAAACATACAACTTTTCAGTGTACATTCAAGAAATGTACATCAAAACATACACATTTTCATTGTACATTCAAGAAATGTACATCAAAACATACACATTTTCAGTGTACATTCACGAAATGTACATCAAAACATACACCTTTTCATTGTACATTCAAAAAATGTACATCAAAACATACACATTTTCATTGTACACTCAAGAAATGTACATCAAAACATACACATTTTCAGTGTACATTCAAGAAATGTATATCAAAACATACACATTTTCATTGTACATTCAAGAAATGTACATCAAAACATACACATTTTCATTGTACATTCAAATAATATACATCAAAACATACACATTTTCATTGTACATTCCAGAAATGTACATCAAAACATGCACATTTTCATTGTACATTCAAGAAATGTATATCAAAACATACACATTTTCATTGTACATTCAAGAAATGTACATCAAAACATACACATTTTCATTGTACATTCAAATAATATACATCAAAACATACACATTTTCATTGTACATTCAAGAAATGTACATCAAAACATACACATTTTCATTGTACGCTCAAGAAATGTACATCAAAACACACACATTTTCAGTGCACATTCAAGAAATGTACATCAAAACATACACATTTTCATTGTACATTCAAGAAATGTACATCAAAACATACACATTTTCATTGTACACTCAAGAAATGTACATCAAAACATACACATTTTCAGTGTACATTCAAGAAATGTATATCAAAACATACACATTTTCATTGTACATTCAAGAAATGTACATCAAAACATACACATTTTCATTGTACATTCAAATAATATACATCAAAACATACACATTTTCATTGTACATTCAAGAAATGTACATCAAAACATACACATTTCCATTGTACGCTCAAGAAATGTACATCAAAACACACACATTTTCAGTGTACATTCAAGAAATGCACATCAAAGCATACACATTTTCATTGTACATTCAAGAAATGTACATCAAAACATACACATTTTCATTGTACATTCAAGAAATGTACATCAAAACATACACATTTACATTGTACACTCAAGAAATGTACATCAAAACATACACATTTTCATTGTACACTCAAGAAATGTACATCAAAACATACACATTTTCATTGTACATTCAAGAAATGTACATCAAAACATACACATTTTCATTGTACATTCAAGAAATGTATATCAAAACATTCACATTTTGAGTGTACATTCAAGAGATATACATCAAAACATGCACATTTTCATTGTATATACCAGAAATGTACATCAAAACATACACATTTTCATTGTATATACAGGAAATGTACATCAAAACATACACATTTTCATTGTATATACAAGAAATGTATATCAAAACATACACATTTTCAGTGTTCATTCAAGAAATGTACATCAAAAACTACACATCTTCATTGTATGTTCAAGAAATGTACATCAAAACACACACATTTTCATTGTATATACCAGAAATGCACATCAAAACTTACACATTTTCATTGTACATTCAAGAAATGTACATCAAAACATACACATTTTCATTGTATATACCAGAAATGTACATCAAAACATACACATTTTCATTGTACATTCAAGAAATGTACATCAAAACATACACATTTTCATTGTATATACCAGAAATGTACATCAAAGCATACACATTTTCATTGTACATTGAAGAAATGTACATCAAAACATACACATTTTCAGTGTACATTCAAGAAATGTACATCAAAACATACACAGCTTCAGTGTACATTCAAGAAATGTACATCAAAACATACACATTTTCATTGTATATACAAGAAATGTACATCAAAACATACACATTTTCATTGTATATACAAGAAATGTACATCAAGACATACACATCTTCATTGTACATTAAAGAAATATATATCAAAACATACACATTTTCAGTGTACATTCAAGAAATGTACATCAAAACATATACATTCTCATTGTATATACAAGAAATGTATATCAAAACATACACATTTTCAGTGTACATTCAAGAAATGTACATCAAAACATACACATTTTCATTGTATATACAAGAAATGTACATCAAAACATACACATCTTCATTGTACACTAAAGAAATGTACATCAAAACATACACACTTTCAGTGTACATTCAAGATATGTACATCAAAACATACACATTTTCATTGTACATTCAAAAAATGTACATCAAAACATACACTTCTTCATTGTTCATTCAGGAAATGTACATCAAAACATACACATTTTCATTGTACACTCAAGAAATGTACATCAAAACATACACATTTTCATTGTACACTCAAGAAATGTACATCAAAACATACACATTTTCATTGTACATTCAAGAAATGTATAACAAAACAAACACATTTTCATTGTACATTGAAGAAATGTACATCAAAACATACACATTTTCATTGTACATTCCAGAAATGTACATCAAAACATGCACATTTTCATTGTACATTCAAGGAACGTACATCAAAACATACACATTTTCATTGTACATTCAAGAAATGTACATCAAAACATACACATTTTCATTGTACATTCCAGAAATGTACATCAAAACATGCACATTTTCATTGTACATTCAAGGAATGTACCTCAAAACATACACATTTTCATTGTACATTCAAGAAATGTACATCAAAACATACACATTTTCATTGTATACTCAAGAAATGTACATCAAAACATACACATTTTCATTGTACACTCAAGAAATGTACATCAAAACATACACATTTTCATTGTATACTCAAGAAATGTACATCAAAACATACACATTTTCATTGTACATTCAAGAAATATACATCAAAACATTCACATTTTCATTGTACATTGAAGAAATGTACATCAAAACATACACATTTTCATTGTACACTCAAGAAATGTACATCAAAACATACACATTTTCAGTGTACATTCAAGAAATGTATATCAAAACATACACATTTTCATTGTACATTCAAGAAATGTACATCAAAACATACACATTTTCATTGTACATTCAAATAATATACATCAAAACATACACATTTTCATTGTACATTCAAGAAATGTACATCAAAACATACACATTTTCATTGTACGCTCAAGAAATGTACATCAAAACACACACATTTTCAGTGCACATTCAAGAAATGTACATCAAAACATACACATTTTCATTGTACATTCAAGAAATGTACATCAAAACATACACATTTTCATTGTACATTCTAGAAATATACATCAAAACATACGCATTTTCATTGTATATACAAGAAATGTACATCAAAATATACACATTTTCATTGTACACTAAAGAAATGTACATCAAAACATACACATTTTCATTGTACATTCAAGAAATGCACATCAAAGCATACACATTTTCATTGTACATTCAAGAAATATACATCAAAACATACACATTTTCATTGTACATTCAAGAAATGTACATCAAAACATACACATTTTCATTGTACACTCAAGAAATGTCCATGAAAACATACACATTTTCATTGTACACTCAAGAAATGTACATCAAAACATACACATT
Source organism: Tenodera sinensis (assembly GCA_030765045.1). Taxonomy (NCBI): domain Eukaryota; kingdom Metazoa; phylum Arthropoda; class Insecta; order Mantodea; family Mantidae; genus Tenodera; species Tenodera sinensis. The sequence goes on from JAUKNM010000095.1 coordinate 70,747, forward strand.
TTCATTGTACATTCAAGAAATGTATATCAAAACATACACATTTTCATTGTACATTCCAGAAATGTACATCAAAACATACACATTTTCATTGTACATTCAAGAAATGTACATCAAAACATACACATTTTCATTGTACATTCAAATAATATACATCAAAACATACACATTTCCATTGTACATTCCAGAAATGTACATCAAAGCATGCACATTTTCATTGTACATTCAAGAAATGTATATCAAAACATACACATTTTCATTGTACATTCAAGAAATGTACATCAAAACATACACATTTTCATAGTACATTCAAATAATATACATCAAAACATACACATTTTCATTGTACATTCAAGAAATGTACATCAAAACATACACATTTTCATTGTACGCTCAAGAAATGTACATCAAAACACACACATTTTCAGTGCACATTCAAGAAATGTACATCAAAACATACACATTTTCATTGTACATTCAAGAAATGTACATCAAAACATACACATTTTGATTGTACACTCAAGAAATGTACATCAAAACATACACATTTTCAGTGTACATTCAAGAAATGTATATCAAAACATACACATTTTCATTGTACATTCAAGAAATGTACATCAAAGCATACACATTTTCATTGTGCATTCAAATAATATACATCAAAACATACACATTTTCATTGTACATTCAAGAAATGTACATCAAAACATACACATTTTCATTGTACGCTCAAGAAATGTACATCAAAACACACACATTTTCAGTGTACATTCAAGAAATGCACATCAAAGCATACACATTTTCATTGTACATTCAAGAAATGTACATCAAAACATACACATTTTCATTGTACATTCAAGAAATGTACATCAAAACATACACATTTTCATTGTACACTCAAGAAATGTACATCAAAACATACACATTTTCATTGTACACTCAAGAAATGTACATCAAAACATACACATTTTCATTGTACATTCAAGAAATGTACATCAAAACATACACATTTTCATTGTACATTCAAGAAATGTATATCAAAACATACACATTTTGAGTGTACATTCAAGAGATATACATCAAAACATGCACATTTTCATTGTATATACCAGAAATGTACATCAAAACATACACATTTTCATTGTATATACAAGAAATGTATATCAAAACATACACATTTTCAGTGTTCATTCAAGAAATGTACATCAAAAACTACACATCTTCATTGTATGTTCAAGAAATGTACATCAAAACACACACATTTTCATTGTATATACCAGAAATGCACATCAAAACTTACACATTTTCATTGTACATTCAAGAAATGTACATCAAAACATACACATTTTCATTGTATATACCAGAAATGTACATCAAAACATGCACATTTTCATTGTACATTCAAGAAATGTACATCAAAACATACACATTTTCATTGTATATACCAGAAATGTACATCAAAACATACACATTTTCATGGTACATTGAAGAAATGTACATCAAAACATACACATTTTCAGTGTACATTCAAGAAATGTACATCAAAACATACACAGCTTCAGTGTACATTCAAGAAATGTACATCAAAACATACACATTTTCATTGTATATACAAGAAATGTACATCAAAACATACACATTTTCATTGTATATACAAGAAATTTATATCAAAACATACATATTTTCAGTGTACATTCAAGAAATGTACATCAAAACATACACATTTTCATTGTATATACAAGAAATGTACATCAAAACATACACATTTTCAGTGTACACTCAAGAAATGTAGATCAAAACATACACATTTTCATTGTATATACAAGAAATGTATATCAAAACATACTCATTTTCAGTGTACATTCAAGAAATGTACATTAAAACATACACATTTTCATTGTATATACAAGAAATGTACATCAAAACATACACATTTTGAGTGTACATTCAAGAGATATACATCAAAACATGCACATTTTCATTGTATATACCAGAAATGTACATCAAAACATACACATTTTCATTGTATATACAAGAAATGTACATCAAAACATACACATTTTCATTGTATACACAAGAAATGTACATCAAGACATACACATTTTCATTGTACATTAAAGAAATATATATCAAAACATACATATTTTCAGTGTACATTCAAGAAATGTACATCAAAACATATACATTTTCATTGTATATACAAGAAATGTATATCAAAACATACACATTTTCAGTGTACATTCAAGAAATGTACATCAAAACATACACATTTTCATTGTATATACAAGAAATGTACATCAAAACATACACATCTTCATTGTACACTAAAGAAATGTACATCAAAACATACACACTTTCAGTGTACATTCAAGATATGTACATCAAAACATACACATTTTCATTGTACATTCAAAAAATGTACATCAAAACATACACTTTTTCATTGTTCTTTCAGGAAATGTACATCAAAACATACACATTTTCATTGTACACTCAAGAAATGTACATCAAAACATACACATTTTCATTGTACACTCAAGAAATGTACATCAAAACATACACATTTTCATTGTACATTCAAGAAATGTATAACAAAACATACACATTTTCATTGTACATTGAAGAAATGTACATCAAAACATACACATTTTCATTGTACATTCCAGAAATGTACATCAAAACATGCACATTTTCATTGTACATTCAAGGAACGTACATCAAAACATACACATTTTCATTGTACATTCAAGAAATGTACATCAAAACATGCACATTTTCATTGTACATTCCAGAAATGTACATCAAAACATGCACATTTTCATTGTACATTCAAGGAATGTACATCAAAACATACACATTTTCATTGTACATTCAAGAAATGTACATCAAAACATACACATTTTCATTGTATACTCAAGAAATGTACATCAAAACATACACATTTTCATTGTACACTCAAGAAATGTACATCAAAACATACACATTTTCATTGTATACTCAAGAAATGTACATCAAAACATACACATTTTCATTGTACATTCAAGAAATATACATCAAAACATACACATTTTCATTGTACATTGAAGAAATGTACATCAAAACATACACATTTTCATTGTACACTCAAGAAATGTACATCAAAACATACACATTTTCAGTGTACATTCAAGAAATGTATATCAAAACATACACATTTTCATTGTACATTCAAGAAATGTACATCAAAACATACACATTTTCATTGTACATTCAAATAATATACATCAAAACATACACATTTTCGTTGTACATTAAAGAAATGTACATCAAAACATACACATTTTCATTGTACGCTCAAGAAATGTACATCAAAACACACACATTTTCAGTGCACATTCAAGAAATGTACATCAAAACATACACATTTTCATTGTACATTCAAGAAATGTACATCAAAACATACACATTTTCATTGTACATTCTAGAAATATACATCAAAACATACGCATTTTCATTGTATATACAAGAAATGTACATCAAAATATACACATTTTCATTGTACACTAAAGAAATGTACATCAAAACATACACATTTTCATAGTACATTCAAGAAATGCACATCAAAGCATACACATTTTCATTGTACATTCAAGAAATATACATCTAAACATACACATTTTCATTGTACATTCAAGAAATGTACATCAAAACATACACATTTTCATTGTACACTCAAGAAATGTACATCAAAACATACACATTTTCATTGTACACTCAAGAAATGTACATCAAAACATACACATTTTCATTGTACATTCAAGAAATGTATATCAAAACATACACATTTTCATTGTACATTCAAGAAATGTATATCAAAACATACACATTTTGAGTGTACATTCAAGAGATATACATCAAAACATGCACATTTTCATTGTATATACCAGAAATGTAAATCAAAACATACACATTTTCATTGTATATACAGGAAATGTACATCAAAACATACACATTTTCATTGTATATACAAGAAATGTATATCAAAACATACACATTTTCAGTGTTCATTCAAGAAATGTACATCAAAAACTACACATCTTCATTGTATATTCAAGAAATGTACATCAAAACACACACATTTTCATTGTATATACCAGAAATGCACATCAAAACTTACACATTTTCATTGTACATTCAAGAAATGTACATCAAAACATACACATTTTCATTGTATATACCAGAAATGTACATCAAAACATACACATTTTCATTGTACATTCAAGAAATGTACATCAAAACATACACATTTTCATTGTATATACCAGAAATGTACATCAAAACATACACATTTTCATTGCACATTGAAGAAATGTACATCAAAACATACACATTTTCAGTGTACATTCAAGAAATGTACATCAAAACATACACAGCTTCAGTGTACATTCAAGAAATGTACATCAAAACATACACATTTTCATTGTATATACAAGAAATGTACATCAAAACATACACATTTTCATTGTATATACAAGAAATGTATATCAAAACATACATATTTTCAGTGTACATTCATGAAATGTACATCAAAACATACACATTTTCATTGTATATACAAGAAATGTACATCAAAACATACACATTTTCAGTGTACACTCAAGAAATGTAGATCAAAACATACACATTTTCATTGTATATACAAGAAATGTATATCAAAACATACTCATTTTCAGTGTACATTCAAGAAATGTACATCAAAACATACACATTTTCATTGTATATACAAGAAATGTACATCAAAACATACACATTTTCATTGTATATACAAGAAATGTACATCAAGACATACACATTTTCATTGTACATTAAAGAAATATATATCAAAACATACACATTTTCTGTGTACATTCAAGAAATGTACATCAAAACATATACATTTTCATTGTATATACAAGAAATGTATATCAAAACATACACATTTTCAGTGTACATTCAAGAAATGTACATCAAAATTACACATTTTCATTGTATATACAAGAAATGTACATTAAAACATACACATCTTCATTGTACACTAAAGAAATGTACATCAAAACATACACACTTTCAGTGTACATTCAAGATATGTACATCAAAACATATACATTTTCATTGCACATTCAAAAAATGTACATCAAAACATACACTTTTTCATTGTTCATTCAAGAAATGTACATAAAAACATACACATTTTCATTGTACATTCAAGAAATATACATCAAAACATACACATTTTCATTGTACATTGAAGAAGTGTACATCAAAACATACACATTTTCATTGTACACTCAAGAAATGTACATCAAAACATACACATTTTCAGTGTACATTCAAGAAATCTATATCAAAACATACACATTTTCATTATACATTCAAGAAATGTACATCAAAACATACACATTTTCATTGTACATTCAAATAATATACATCAAAACATACACATTTTCATTGTACATTCAAGAAATGTACATCAAAACATACACATTTTCAGTGTACATTCAAGAAATGTACATCAAAACATACACATTTTCATTGTACATTCAAGAAATGTACATCAAAACATACACATTTTCATTGTACGTTCTAGAAATATACATCAAAACATACGCATTTTCATTGTATATACAAGAAATGTACATCAAAACATACACATTTTCATTGTACACTCAAGAAATGTACATCAAAACATACACATTTTCAGTGTACATTCAAGAAATGTGTATCAAAACGTACACATTTGCATTGTACATTCCAGAAATGTACATCAAAACATACACATTTTCAGTGTACATTCAAGAAATGTATATCAAAAAATACACATTTTCAGTGTACATTCAAGAAATGTACATCAAAGCAAACACATTTTCATTGTTCACTAAAGAAATGTACATCAAAACATACACATTTTCATTGTACATTCAAGAAATGTAAATCAAAACATACACATTTTCATTGTACATTCAAGAAATGTACATGAAAACATACACATTTTCATTGTACATTCAAGAAATGTAAATCAAAACATACACATTTTCATTGTACATTCAAGAAATGTAAATCAAAACATACACATTTTCATTGTACATTCTAGGAATGTACATCAAAACATACACATTTTGATTGTACATTCAAGAAATGTACATCAAACCATACACATTTTCATTGTACACTCAAGAAATGTACATCAAAACATACACATTTTCAATGTACACTCAAGAAATGTACATCAAAACATACACATTTTCATTGTATACTCAAGAAATGTACATCAAAACATACACATTTTCATTGTACATTCAAGAAATATACATCAAAACATAGACATTTTCATTGTACATTGAAGAAATGTACATCAAAACATACACATTTTCATTGTACACTCCAGAAATGTACATCAAAACATACACATTTTCAGTGTACATTCAAGAAATGTATATCAAAAAATAAACATTTTCAGTGTACATTCAAGAAATGTACATCAAAATAAACACAATTTCATTGTACACTAAACAAATGTACATCAAAACATACACATTTTCATTGTACATTCAAGAAATGCACATCAAAACATACACATTTTCTTTGTACATTCAAGAAATGAATATCAAAACATACACATTTTCATTGTACATTCAAGAAATGTACATCAAAACATACACATTTTCATTGTACATTCAAATAATATACATGAAAACATACACATTTTCATTGTACATTCCAGAAATGTACATCAAAACATGCACATTTTCATTGTACATTCAAGAAATGTATATCAAAACATACACATTTTCATTGTACATTCAAGAAATGTACATCAAAACATTCACATTTTCATTGTACATTCAAATAATATACATCAAAACATACACATTTTCATTGTACATTCAAGAAATGTACATCAAAACATACACATTTTCATTGTACGCTCAAGAAATGTACATCAAAACACACACATTTTCAGTGCACATGCAAGAAATGTACATCAAAACATACACATTTTCATTGTACATTCAAGAAATGTACATCAAAACATACACATTTTCATTGTACACTCAAGAAATGTACATCAAAACATACACATTTTCAGTGTACATTCAAGAAATGTATATCAAAACATACACATTTTCATTGTACATTCAAGAAATGTACATCAAAACATACACATTTTCATTGTACATTCAAATAATATACATCAAAACATACACATTTTCATTGTACATTCAAGAAATGTACATCAAAACATACACATTTCCATTGTACGCTCAAGAAATGTACATCAAAACACACACATTTTCAGTGTACATTCAAGAAATGCACATCAAAGCATACACATTTTCATTGTACATTCAAGAAATGTACATCAAAACATACACATTTTCATTGTACATTCAAGAAATGTACATCAAAACATACACATTTACATTGTACACTCAAGAAATGTACATCAAAACATACACATTTTCATTGTACACTCAAGAAATGTACATCAAAACATACACATTTTCATTGTACATTCAAGAAATGTACATCAAAACATACACATTTTCATTGTACATTCAAGAAATGTATATCAAAACATACACATTTTGAGTGTACATTCAAGAGATATACATCAAAACATGCACATTTTCATTGTATATACCAGAAATGTACATCAAAACATACACATTTTCATTGTATATACAGGAAATGTACATCAAAACATACACATTTTCATTGTATATACAAGAAATGTATATCAAAACATACACATTTTCAGTGTTCATTCAAGAAATGTACATCAAAAACTACACATCTTCATTGTATGTTCAAGAAATGTACATCAAAACACACACATTTTCATTGTATATACCAGAAATGCACATCAAAACTTACACATTTTCATTGTACATTCAAGAAATGTACATCAAAACATACACATTTTCATTGTATATACCAGAAATGTACATCAAAACATACACATTTTCATTGTACATTCAAGAAATGTACATCAAAACATACACATTTTCATTGTATATACCAGAAATGTACATCAAAACATACACATTTTCATTGTACATTGAAGAAATGTACATCAAAACATACACATTTTCAGTGTACATTCAAGAAATGTACATCAAAACATACACAGCTTCAGTGTACATTCAAGAAATGTACATCAAAACATACACATTTTCATTGTATATACAAGAAATGTACATCAAAACATACACATTTTCATTGTATATACAAGAAATGTATATCAAAACATACATATTTTCAGTGTACGTTCAAGAAATGTACATCAAAACATACACATTTTCATTGTATATACAAGAAATGTACATCAAAACATACACATTTTCAGTGTACACTCAAGAAATGTAGATCAAAACATACACATTTTCATTGTATATACAAGAAATGTATATCAAAACATACTCATTTTCAGTGTACATTCAAGAAATGTACATTAAAACATACACATTTTCATTGTATATACAAGAAATGTACATCAAAACATACACATTTTCATTGTATATACAAGAAATGTACATCAAGACATACACATTTTCATTGTACATTAAAGAAATATATATCAAAACATACACATTTTCAGTGTACATTCAAGAAATGTACATCAAAACATATACATTTTCATTGTATATACAAGAAATGTATATCAAAACATACACATTTTCAGTGTACATTCAAGAAATGTACATCAAAACATACACATTTTCATTGTATATACAAGAAATGTACATCAAAACATACACATCTTCATTGTACACTAAAGAAATGTACATCAAAACATACACACTTTCAGTGTACATTCAAGATATGTACATCAAAACATACACATTTTCATTGTACATTCAAAAAATGTACATCAAAACATACACTTCTTCATTGTTCATTCAGGAAATGTACATCAAAACATACACATTTTCATTGTACACTCAAGAAATGTACATCAAAACATACACATTTTCATTGTACACTCAAGAAATGTACATCAAAACATACACATTTTCATTGTACATTCAAGAAATGTATAACAAAACAAACACATTTTCATTGTACATTGAAGAAATGTACATCAAAACATACACATTTTCATTGTACATTCCAGAAATGTACATCAAAACATGCACATTTTCATTGTACATTCAAGGAACGTACATCAAAACATACACATTTTCATTGTACATTCAAGAAATGTACATCAAAACATACACATTTTCATTGTACATTCCAGAAATGTACATCAAAACATGCACATTTTCATTGTACATTCAAGGAATGTACATCAAAACATACACATTTTCATTGTACATTCAAGAAATGTACATCAAAACATACACATTTTCATTGTATACTCAAGAAATGTACATCAAAACATACACATTTTCATTGTACACTCAAGAAATGTACATCAAAACATACACATTTTCATTGTATACTCAAGAAATGTACATCAAAACATACACATTTTCATTGTACATTCAAGAAATATACATCAAAACATTCACATTTTCATTGTACATTGAAGAAATGTACATCAAAACATACACATTTTCATTGTACACTCAAGAAATGTACATCAAAACATACACATTTTCAGTGTACATTCAAGAAATGTATATCAAAACATACACATTTTCATTGTACATTCAAGAAATGTACATCAAAACATACACATTTTCATTGTACATTCAAATAATATACATCAAAACATACACATTTTCATTGTACATTCAAGAAATGTACATCAAAACATACACATTTTCATTGTACGCTCAAGAAATGTACATCAAAACACACACATTTTCAGTGCACATTCAAGAAATGTACATCAAAACATACACATTTTCATTGTACATTCTAGAAATGTACATCAAAACATACACATTTTCATTGTACATTCTAGAAATATACATCAAAACATACGCATTTTCATGGTATATACAAGAAATGTACATCAAAATATACACATTTTCATTGTACACTAAAGAAATGTACATCAAAACATACACATTTTCATTGTACATTCAAGAAATGCACATCAAAGCATACACATTTTCATTGTACATTCAAGAAATATACATCAAAACATACACATTTTCATTGTACATTCAAGAAATGTACATCAAAACATACACATTTTCATTGTACACTCAAGAAATGTCCATGAAAACATACACATTTTCATTGTACACTCAAGAAATGTACATCAAAACATACACATTTTCATTGTACATTCAAGAAATGTATATCAAAACATACACATTTTCATTGTACATTCCAGAAATGTACATCAAAACATACACATTTTCATTGTACATTCAAGAAATGTACATCAAAACATACACATTTTCATTGTACATTCAAATAATATACATCAAAACATACACATTTTCATTGTACATTCCAGAAATGTACATCAAAGCATGCACATTTTCATTGTACATTCAAGAAATGTATATCAAAACATACACATTTTCATTGTACATTCAAGAAATGTACATCAAAACATACACATTTTCATAGTACATTCAAATAATATACATCAAAACATACACATTTTCATTGTACATTCAAGAAATGTACATCAAAACATACACATTTTCATTGTACGCTCAAGAAATGTACATCAAAACACACACATTTTCAGTGCACATTCAAGAAATGTACATCAAAACATACACATTTTCATTGTACATTCAAGAAATGTACATCAAAACATACACATTTTCATTGTACACTCAAGAAATGTACATCAAAACATACACATTTTCAGTGTACATTCAAGAAATGTATATCAAAACATACACATTTTCATTGTACATTCAAGAAATGTACATCAAAGCATACACATTTTCATTGTGCATTCAAATAATATACATCAAAACATACACATTTTCATTGTACATTCAAGAAATGTACATCAAAACATACACATTTTCATTGTACGCTCAAGAAATGTACATCAAAACACACACATTTTCAGTGTACATTCAAGAAATGCACATCAAAGCATACACATTTTCATTGTACATTCAAGAAATGTACATCAAAACATACACATTTTCATTGTACATTCAAGAAATGTACATCAAAACATACACATTTTCATTGTACACTCAAGAAATGTACATCAAAACATACACATTTTCATTGTACACTCAAGAAATGTACATCAAAACATACACATTTTCATTGTACATTCAAGAAATGTACATCAAAACATACACATTTTCATTGTACATTCAAGAAATGTATATCACAACATACACATTTTGAGTGTACATTCAAGAGATATACATCAAAACATGCACATTTTCATTGTATATACCAGAAATGTACATCAAAACATACACATTTTCATTGTATATACAAGAAATGTATATCAAAACATACACATTTTCAGTGTTCATTCAAGAAATGTACATCAAAAACTACACATCTTCATTGTATGTTCAAGAAATGTACATCAAAACACACACATTTTCATTGTATATACCAGAAATGCACATCAAAACTTACACATTTTCATTGTACATTCAAGAAATGTACATCAAAACATACACATTTTCATTGTATATACCAGAAATGTACAACAAAACATGCACATTTTCATTGTACATTCAAGAAATGTACATCAAAACATACACATTTTCATTGTATATACCAGAAATGTACATCAAAACATACACATTTTCATGGTACATTGAAGAAATGTACATCAAAACATACACATTTTCAGTGTACATTCAAGAAATGTACATCAAAACATACACAGCTTCAGTGTACATTCAAGAAATGTACATCAAAACATACACATTTTCATTGTATATACAAGAAATGTACATCAAAACATACACATTTTCATTGTATATACAAGAAATGTATATCAAAACATACATATTTTCAGTGTACATTCAAGAAATGTACATCAAAACATACACATTTTCATTGTATATACAAGAAATGTACATCAAAACATACACATTTTCAGTGTACACTCAAGAAATGTAGATCAAAACATACACATTTTCATTGTATATACAAGAAATGTATATCAAAACATACTCATTTTCAGTGTACATTCAAGAAATGTACATTAAAACATACACATTTTCATTGTATATACAAGAAATGTACATCAAAACATACACATTTTGAGTGTACATTCAAGAGATATACATCAAAACATGCACATTTTCATTGTATATACCAGAAATGTACATCAAAACATACACATTTTCATTGTATATACAAGAAATGTACATCAAAACATACACATTTTCATTGTATACACAAGAAATGTATATCAAAACATACATATTTTCAGTGTACATTCAAGAAATGTACATCAAAACATACACATTTTCATTGTATATACAAGAAATGTACATCAAAACATACACATTTTCAGTGTACACTCAAGAAATGTAGATCAAAACATACACATTTTCATTGTATATACAAGAAATGTATATCAAAACATACTCATTTTCAGTGTACATTCAAGAAATGTACATTAAAACATACACATTTTCATTGTACATTCAAGAAATGTATAACAAAACAAACACATTTTCATTGTACATTGAAGAAATGTACATCAAAACATACACATTTTCATTGTACATTCCAGAAATGTACATCAAAACATGCACATTTTCATTGTACATTCAAGGAACGTACATCAAAACATACACATTTTCATTGTACATTCAAGAAATGTACATCAAAACATACACATTTTCATTGTACATTCCAGAAATGTACATCAAAACATGCACATTTTCATTGTACATTCAAGGAATGTACATCAAAACATACACATTTTCATTGTACATTCAAGAAATGTACATCAAAACATACACATTTTCATTGTATACTCAAGAAATGTACATCAAAACATACACATTTTCATTGTACACTCAAGAAATGTACATCAAAACATACACATTTTCATTGTATACTCAAGAAATGTACATCAAAACATACACATTTTCATTGTACATTCAAGAAATATACATCAAAACATTCACATTTTCATTGTACATTGAAGAAATGTACATCAAAACATACACATTTTCATTGTACACTCAAGAAATGTACATCAAAACATACACATTTTCAGTGTACATTCAAGAAATGTATATCAAAACATACACATTTTCATTGTACATTCAAGAAATGTACATCAAAACATACACATTTTCATTGTACATTCAAATAATATACATCAAAACATACACATTTTAATTGTACATTCAAGAAATGTACATCAAAACATACACATTTTCATTGTACGCTCAAGAAATGTACATCAAAACACACACATTTTCAGTGCACATTCAAGAAATGTACATCAAAACATACACATTTTCATTGTACATTCTAGAAATGTACATCAAAACATACACATTTTCATTGTACATTCTAGAAATATACATCAAAACATACGCATTTTCATGGTATATACAAGAAATGTACATCAAAATATACACATTTTCATTGTACACTAAAGAAATGTACATCAAAACATACACATTTTCATTGTACATTCAAGAAATGCACATCAAAGCATACACATTTTCATTGTACATTCAAGAAATATACATCAAAACATACACATTTTCATTGTACATTCAAGAAATGTACATCAAAACATACACATTTTCATTGTACACTCAAGAAATGTCCATGAAAACATACACATTTTCATTGTACACTCAAGAAATGTACATCAAAACATACACATTTTCATTGTACATTCAAGAAATGTATATCAAAACATACACATTTTCATTGTACATTCCAGAAATGTACATCAAAACATACACATTTTCATTGTACATTCAAGAAATGTACATCAAAACATACACATTTTCATTGTACATTCAAATAATATACATCAAAACATACACATTTTCATTGTACATTCCAGAAATGTACATCAAAGCATGCACATTTTCATTGTACATTCAAGAAATGTATATCAAAACATACACATTTTCATTGTACATTCAAGAAATGTACATCAAAACATACACATTTTCATAGTACATTCAAATAATATACATCAAAACATACACATTTTCATTGTACATTCAAGAAATGTACATCAAAACATACACATTTTCATTGTACGCTCAAGAAATGTACATCAAAACACACACATTTTCAGTGCACATTCAAGAAATGTACATCAAAACATACACATTTTCATTGTACATTCAAGAAATGTACATCAAAACATACACATTTTCATTGTACACTCAAGAAATGTACATCAAAACATACACATTTTCAGTGTACATTCAAGAAATGTATATCAAAACATACACATTTTCATTGTACATTCAAGAAATGTACATCAAAGCATACACATTTTCATTGTGCATTCAAATAATATACATCAAAACATACACATTTTCATTGTACATTCAAGAAATGTACATCAAAACATACACATTTTCATTGTACGCTCAAGAAATGTACATCAAAACACACACATTTTCAGTGTACATTCAAGAAATGCACATCAAAGCATACACATTTTCATTGTACATTCAAGAAATGTACATCAAAACATACACATTTTCATTGTACATTCAAGAAATGTACATCAAAACATACACATTTTCATTGTACACTCAAGAAATGTACATCAAAACATACACATTTTCATTGTACACTCAAGAAATGTACATCAAAACATACACATTTTCATTGTACATTCAAGAAATGTACATCAAAACATACACATTTTCATTGTACATTCAAGAAATGTATATCACAACATACACATTTTGAGTGTACATTCAAGAGATATACATCAAAACATGCACATTTTCATTGTATATACCAGAAATGTACATCAAAACATACACATTTTCATTGTATATACAAGAAATGTATATCAAAACATACACATTTTCAGTGTTCATTCAAGAAATGTACATCAAAAACTACACATCTTCATTGTATGTTCAAGAAATGTACATCAAAACACACACATTTTCATTGTATATACCAGAAATGCACATCAAAACTTACACATTTTCATTGTACATTCAAGAAATGTACATCAAAACATACACATTTTCATTGTATATACCAGAAATGTACAACAAAACATGCACATTTTCATTGTACATTCAAGAAATGTACATCAAAACATACACATTTTCATTGTATATACCAGAAATGTACATCAAAACATACACATTTTCATGGTACATTGAAGAAATGTACATCAAAACATACACATTTTCAGTGTACATTCAAGAAATGTACATCAAAACATACACAGCTTCAGTGTACATTCAAGAAATGTACATCAAAACATACACATTTTCATTGTATATACAAGAAATGTACATCAAAACATACACATTTTCATTGTATATACAAGAAATGTATATCAAAACATACATATTTTCAGTGTACATTCAAGAAATGTACATCAAAACATACACATTTTCATTGTATATACAAGAAATGTACATCAAAACATACACATTTTCAGTGTACACTCAAGAAATGTAGATCAAAACATACACATTTTCATTGTATATACAAGAAATGTATATCAAAACATACTCATTTTCAGTGTACATTCAAGAAATGTACATTAAAACATACACATTTTCATTGTATATACAAGAAATGTACATCAAAACATACACATTTTGAGTGTACATTCAAGAGATATACATCAAAACATGCACATTTTCATTGTATATACCAGAAATGTACATCAAAACATACACATTTTCATTGTATATACAAGAAATGTACATCAAAACATACACATTTTCATTGTATACACAAGAAATGTACATCAAGACATACACATTTTCATTGTACATTAAAGAAATATATATCAAAACATACATATTTTCAGTGTACATTCAAGAAATGTACATCAAAACATATACATTTTCATTGTATATACAAGAAATGTATATCAAAACATACACATTTTCAGTGTACATTCAAGAAATGTACATCAAAACATACACATTTTCATTGTATATACAAGAAATGTACATCAAAACATACACATCTTCATTGTACACTAAAGAAATGTACATCAAAACATACACACTTTCAGTGTACATTCAAGATATGTACATCAAAACATACACATTTTCATTGTACATTCAAAAAATGTACATCAAAACATACACTTTTTCATTGTTCTTTCAGGAAATGTACATCAAAACATACACATTTTCATTGTACACTCAAGAAATGTACATCAAAACATACACATTTTCATTGTACACTCAAGAAATGTACATCAAAACATACACATTTTCATTGTACATTCAAGAAATGTATAACAAAACATACACATTTTCATTGTACATTGAAGAAATGTACATCAAAACATACACATTTTCATTGTACATTCCAGAAATGTACATCAAAACATGCACATTTTCATTGTACATTCAAGGAACGTACATCAAAACATACACATTTTCATTGTACATTCAAGAAATGTACATCAAAACATGCACATTTTCATTGTACATTCCAGAAATGTACATCAAAACATGCACATTTTCATTGTACATTCAAGGAATGTACATCAAAACATACACATTTTCATTGTACATTCAAGAAATGTACATCAAAACATACACATTTTCATTGTATACTCAAGAAATGTACATCAAAACATACACATTTTCATTGTACACTCAAGAAATGTACATCAAAACATACACATTTTCATTGTATACTCAAGAAATGTACATCAAAACATACACATTTTCATTGTACATTCAAGAAATATACATCAAAACATACACATTTTCATTGTACATTGAAGAAATGTACATCAAAACATACACATTTTCATTGTACACTCAAGAAATGTACATCAAAACATACACATTTTCAGTGTACATTCAAGAAATGTATATCAAAACATACACATTTTCATTGTACATTCAAGAAATGTACATCAAAACATACACATTTTCATTGTACATTCAAATAATATACATCAAAACATACACATTTTCGTTGTACATTCAAGAAATGTACATCAAAACATACACATTTTCATTGTACGCTCAAGAAATGTACATCAAAACACACACATTTTCAGTGCACATTCAAGAAATGTACATCAAAACATACACATTTTCATTGTACATTCAAGAAATGTACATCAAAACATACACATTTTCATTGTAAATTCTAGAAATATACATCAAAACATACGCATTTTCATTGTATATACAAGAAATGTACATCAAAATATACACATTTTCATTGTACACTAAAGAAATGTACATCAAAACATACACATTTTCATAGTACATTCAAGAAATGCACATCAAAGCATACACATTTTCATTGTACATTCAAGAAATATACATCTAAACATACACATTTTCATTGTACATTCAAGAAATGTACATCAAAACATACACATTTTCATTGTACACTCAAGAAATGTACATCAAAACATACACATTTTCATTGTACACTCAAGAAATGTACATCAAAACATACACATTTTCATTGTACATTCAAGAAATGTATATCAAAACATACACATTTTCATTGTACATTCAAGAAATGTACATCAAAACATACACATTTTCATTGTACATTCAAGAAATGTATATCAAAACATACACATTTTGAGTGTACATTCAAGAGATATACATCAAAACATGCACATTTTCATTGTATATACCAGAAATGTAAATCAAAACATACACATTTTCATTGTATATACAGGAAATGTACATCAAAACATACACATTTTCATTGTATATACAAGAAATGTATATCAAAACATACACATTTTCAGTGTTCATTCAAGAAATGTACATCAAAAACTACACATCTTCATTGTATATTCAAGAAATGTACATCAAAACACACACATTTTCATTGTATATACCAGAAATGCACATCAAAACTTACACATTTTCATTGTACATTCAAGAAATGTACATCAAAACATACACATTTTCATTGTATATACCAGAAATGTACATCAAAACATACACATTTTCATTGTACATTCAAGAAATGTACATCAAAACATACACATTTTCATTGTATATACCAGAAATGTACATCAAAACATACACATTTTCATTGCACATTGAAGAAATGTACATCAAAACATACACATTTTCAGTGTACATTCAAGAAATGTACATCAAAACATACACAGCTTCAGTGTACATTCAAGAAATGTACATCAAAACATACACATTTTCATTGTATATACAAGAAATGTACATCAAAACATACACATTTTCATTGTATATACAAGAAATGTATATCAAAACATACATATTTTCAGTGTACATTCATGAAATGTACATCAAAACATACACATTTTCATTGTATATACAAGAAATGTACATCAAAACATACACATTTTCAGTGTACACTCAAGAAATGTAGATCAAAACATACACATTTTCATTGTATATACAAGAAATGTATATCAAAACATACTCATTTTCAGTGTACATTCAAGAAATGTACATCAAAACATACACATTTTCATTGTATATACAAGAAATGTACATCAAAACATACACATTTTCATTGTATATACAAGAAATGTACATCAAGACATACACATTTTCATTGTACATTAAAGAAATATATATCAAAACATACACATTTTCTGTGTACATTCAAGAAATGTACATCAAAACATATACATTTTCATTGTATATACAAGAAATGTATATCAAAACATACACATTTTCAGTGTACATTCAAGAAATGTACATCAAAATTACACATTTTCATTGTATATACAAGAAATGTACATTAAAACATACACATCTTCATTGTACACTAAAGAAATGTACATCAAAACATACACACTTTCAGTGTACATTCAAGATATGTACATCAAAACATATACATTTTCATTGCACATTCAAAAAATGTACATCAAAACATACACTTTTTCATTGTTCATTCAAGAAATGTACATAAAAACATACACATTTTCATTGTACATTCAAGAAATATACATCAAAACATACACATTTTCATTGTACATTGAAGAAGTGTACATCAAAACATACACATTTTCATTGTACACTCAAGAAATGTACATCAAAACATACACATTTTCAGTGTACATTCAAGAAATGTATATCAAAACATACACATTTTCATTATACATTCAAGAAATGTACATCAAAACATACACATTTTCATTGTACATTCAAATAATATACATCAAAACATACACATTTTCATTGTACATTCAAGAAATGTACATCAAAACATACACATTTTCAGTGTACATTCAAGAAATGTACATCAAAACATACACATTTTCATTGTACATTCAAGAAATGTACATCAAAACATACACATTTTCATTGTACGTTGTAGAAATATACATCAAAACATACGCATTTTCATTGTATATACCAGAAATGTACATCAAAACATACACATTTTCATTGTACACTCAAGAAATGTACATCAAAACATACACATTTTCAGTGTACATTCAAGAAATGTGTATCAAAACGTACACATTTGCATTGTACATTCCAGAAATGTACATCAAAACATACACATTTTCAGTGTACATTCAAGAAATGTATATCAAAAAATACACATTTTCAGTGTACATTCAAGAAATGTACATCAAAGCAAACACATTTTCATTGTTCACTAAAGAAATGTACATCAAAACATACACATTTTCATTGTACATTCAAGAAATGTAAATCAAAACATACACATTTTCATTGTACATTCAAGAAATGTACATGAAAACATACACATTTTCATTGTACATTCAAGAAATGTAAATCAAAACATACACATTTTCATTGTACATTCAAGAAATGTAAATCAAAACATACACATTTTCATTGTACATTCTAGGAATGTACATCAAAACATACACATTTTGATTGTACATTCAAGAAATGTACATCAAAACCCACATATTATCATTTTACACTCAAGAAATGTACATCAAAACAAATACATTTTGAGTGTACATTCAAGAGATATACATCAAAACATGCACATTTTCATTGTATATACCAGAAATGTACATCAAAACATACACATTTTCATTGTATATACAGGAAATGTACATCAAAACGTACACATTTTCATTGTATATACAAGAAATGTATATCAAAACATACACATTTTCATTGTATATACCAGAAATGTACATCAAAACATACACATTTTCATTGTACATTCAAGAAATGTACATCAAAACATACACATTTTCATTGTATATACCAGAAATGTACATCAAAACATACACATTTTCATTGTACATTCAAGAAATGTACATCAAAACATACACATTTTCATTGTATATACCAGACATGTACATCAAAACATACACATTTTCAGTGTACATTCAAGAAATGTACATCAAAACATACACATTTTCATTGTACATTGAAGAAATGTACATCAAAACATACACATTTTCATTGTACATTCCAGAAATTAACATCAAAACATGCACATTTTCATTGTACATTCAAGGAATGTACATCAAAACATACACATTTTCATTGTACATTCAAGAAATGTACATCAAACCATACACATTTTCATTGTACACTCAAGAAATGTACATCAAAACATACACATTTTCATTGTACACTCAAGAAATGTACATCAAAACATACACATTTTCATTGTATACTCAAGAAATGTACATCAAAACATACACATTTTCATTGTACATTCAAGAAATATACATCAAAACATAGACATTTTCATTGTACATTGAAGAAATGTACATCAAAACATACACATTTTCATTGTACACTCCAGAAATGTACATCAAAACATACACATTTTCAGTGTACATTCAAGAAATGTATATCAAAAAATAAACATTTTCAGTGTACATTCAAGAAATGTACATCAAAATAAACACAATTTCATTGTACACTAAACAAATGTACATCAAAACATACACATTTTCATTGTACATTCAAGAAATGCACATCAAAACATACACATTTTCTTTGTACATTCAAGAAATATACATCAAAACATACACATTTTCATTGTACATTGAAGAAATGAATATCAAAACATACACATTTTCATTGTACACTCAAGAGACGTACATCAAAACATACACATTTTCAGTGTACATTCAAGAAATGTATATCAAAACATACACATTTTCATTGTACATTCAAGAAATGTACATCAAAACATACACATTTTCATTGTACATTCAAATAATATACATCAAAACATACACATTTTCATTGTACATTCAAGAAATGTACATCAAAAACTACACTTTTTCATTGTACATTCAAGAAATGTACATCAAAACATACACATTTTCATTGTATATACAAGAAATGTACATCAAAACATACACATTTTCAGTGTACATTCAAGAAATGTACATCAAGAGATACACATTTTCATTGTACATTCAAGAAATGTATATCAAAACATACACATTTTCATTGTACATTCAAGAAATGTATATCAAAACATACACATTTTCATTGTACATTGAAGAAATGTACATCAAAACATACACATTTTCATTGTACATTCCAGAAATGTACATCAAAACATGCACATTTTCATTGTACATTCAAGGAACGTACATCAAAACATACACATTTTCATTGTACATTCAAGAAATGTACATCAAAACATACACAATTTCATTGTACACTAAAGAAATGTTCATCAAAACATACACATTTTCAGTGTACATTCAAGAAATGTAGATCAAAACATACACATTTTCATTGTACATTCAAGAAATGTACATCAAAACATACACATTTTCAGTGTACATTCAAGAAATGTGCATCAAAACATACAAATTTTCAGTGTACATTCAAGAAATGTACATCAAAACATACAACTTTTCAGTGTACATTCAAGAAATGTACATCAAAACATACACATTTTCGTTGTACATTCAAGAAATGTACATCAAAACATGCACATTTGCAGTGTATATTCAGGAAATGTACATCAAAACATACACATTTTCATTGTACACTCAAGAAATGTACATCAAAACATACACATTTTCATTGTACACTCAAGAAATGTACATCAAAACATACACATTTTCATTGTACATTCAAGAAATGTAAATCAAAACATACACATTTTCATTGTACATTCAAGAAATGTACATCAAAACATACACATTTTCATTGTACATTCAAGAAATGTAAATCAAAACATACACATTTTCATTGTACATTCAAGAAATGTAAATCAAAACATACACATTTTCATTGTACATTCTAGGAATGTACATCAAAACATTCACATTTTGATTGTACATTCAAGAAATGTACATCAAAACACACATATTATCATTTTACACTCAAGAAGTGTACATCAAAACATACACATTTTGAGTGTACATTCAAGAGATATACATCAAAACATGCACATTTTCATTGTATATACCAGAAATGTACATCAAAACATACACATTTTCATTGTATATACAGGAAATGTACATCAAAACATACACATTTTCATTGTATATACAAGAAATGTATATCAAAACATACACATTTTCATTGTATATACCAGAAATGTACATCAAAACATACACATTTTCATTGTACATTCAAGTAATGTACATCAAAACATAACCATTTTCATTGTATATACCAGAAATGTACATCAAAACATACACATTTTCATTGTACATTCAAGAAATGTACATCAAAACATACACATTTTCATTGTATATACCAGAAATGTACATCAAAACATACACATTTTCATTGTACATTCAAGAAATGTACATCAAAACATACACATTTTCATTGTATATACCAGAAATGTACATCAAAACATACACATTTTCATTGTACATTGAAGAAATGTACATCAAAACATACACATTTTCAGTGTACATTGAAGAAATGTACATCAAAACATACACAGCTTCAGCGTACATTCAAGAAATGTACATCAAAACATACACATTTTCATTGTATATACAAGAAATGTACATCAAAACATACACATTTTCATTGTATATACAAGAAATGTATATCAAAACATACATATTTTCAGTGTACATTCAAGAAATGTTCATCAAAACATACACATTTTCATTGTATATACAAGAAATGTACATCAAAACATACACATTTTCAGTGTACATTCAAGAAATGTACATCAAGACATACACATTTTCATTGTACATTCAAGAAATGTATATCAAAACATACACATTTTCAGTGTACATTCAAGAAATGTACATGAAAACATATACATTTTCGTTGTACATTCAAGAAATGTATATCAAAACATACACATTTTCAGTGTACATTCAAGAAATGTACTTCAAAACATACACATTTTCATTGTAAATACAAGAATTGTACATCAAAACATACACATTTTCATTGTACACTAAAGATATGTACATCAAAACATACACATTTTCAGTGTACATTCAAGAAATGTACATCAAAACATACACATTTTCATTGTACATTCAAGAAATGTACATCAAAACATACACATTTTCATTGTTCATTCAAGAAATTTACATCAAAACATACACATTTTCAGGGTTCATTCAAGAAATGTATATCAAAAAATACACATTTTCAGTGTACATTCAAGAAATGTACATCAAAACAAACACAATTTCATTGTACACTAAACAAATGTACATCAAAACATACACATTTTCATTGTACATTCAAGAAATGCACATCAAAACATACACATTTTCATTGTACATTCAAGAAATATACATCAAAACATACACATTTTCATTGTACATTGAAGAAATTTTTTTTTTTTTTATTTTTTTTTTATTATTTTTTTTTTTTTATTTTTTTTTTTTTTAAATCAAATTACAACTAAGCAAAGGCTTATCTAGTAATATTTTCTTCTTAAATAGGTTCACATATAAAGGCGAGTCTTCCATTGAAGGCTCCCATAGTTTACACATAGTTCTTGCGGTCTCACATTAAGTCATCTGGCTTTTTTCTTTTCAGTCTTCGAACTTCACAGTTACTAAGAACTTTCAACATCTCTTTGTTTTCATGGTGCTGCACTTTTAAATGATGTTTCGTTGCAGTGTTTTTTATTTCTTGTATAACAGTGTCGATTTTGAGATCTCTATGTATGTCATCATTTCGTACATACCATGGTGCATTAACTATTGTTCTCAAAACTTTATTTTGAAAAGTCTGTATGTGTTTTATGTTGGTCGACTTAGCGCAGCCCCAAAGCTGTATCCCATAGGTCCAGACTGGCTTTAACACCTGCTTGTAAATTAATAACTTATTGTATATGTCAAGTTCGGAATTTCTCCCAATGAGCCAATAAAGTTTCTTATATTTGATATTTAATTCTTTTCTTTTAGTTTCTATATGCTTTCTCCAATTTAATTTTGAGTCTAGTGTCATTCCTAGATACTTCACTGTTTGTGCTTGGGGAATAGTTTGGTTATTTATTTTTATTGGTAATATCTGAGTTTTCTTATTTGTAAAGTTAATATGTACAGATTTAGATTCATTTAATTTTATACGCCACTTCTTCGTCCACTCGTTAACCTTATTGACAGCTTTCTGTAATTTCTGTGTAGATTCCTCTACTGTATGTCCAACTGCCATAATTCCTGTATCATCAGCGAAGGTGGCCATGGTTGTATTATCTAGGTTTGGAATATCCCTAGTAAATATGAGGTATAGTACTGGCCCTAAGACGCTTCCTTGGGGTACTCCAGCAGCTATATTCTTTAATTCAGAGTATTCATTCCCATATTTAACTCGGAAATATCTCCCTTCAATGTATGATAACAATATTTGATAGAAGTGGTCAGGTAGATCTCGTTGGAGCTTAAAAATTAAACCTTTGTGCCAGACTTTATCAAACGCTTTGGCCACGTCCAGGAATACTCCAGAACATATTTTCTTTTCCTCTAACGTTCTTTCTATGACATCGACTATACGATGTACTTGATCAATTGTTGAATGTTTATTTCTAAATCCAAACTGGTGTTCTGGTATTAATTTACTTTCCTCTATTATAGGTTTTAATTGCTTTAACAATAACTTTTCAAACAGTTTAGCTAATTGGGATAGGAGTGAAATCGGTCTGTATGATTCCTTTTCATTAGGATTTTTTCCAGGTTTAAGGATCATGAGTACTTCTGCTACCTTCCATTGACTTGGGATATGTTTAAGTCTTAATGCAGTATTTATCATATGTAATAGCTTCATAAGAGCTTTTTGTGGCAATTCTTTAAGAATGTGTCCGGTGATTAAATCATATCCTGGCGCTTTTTTGTATTTATATTCTGGTGGATTTCACGTTTTAATTCTTTGAGCGTTACACGCCTAAGATCTTTGCCTTCCCTTTTCTTCCCATGTTTAATGTCCTCTTCAGAAGTTTGTCCAGATAAAGGTTGAAAAATCTCTTCTAGATAGTTGGCAAATAGATCTGCTTTATCCTTATCACTCCTTGCCCATGATCCATCTCCTTTTTTTATTGGTGGAATTTGATTGATAGGTCTTTTGATACTGCTTGTTGCTTTCCATAAAGAGTAATCAGTATCTTTGTCTGCTGTTAGTCCTTTCATATAGATAGTAAATGATTTGTTTTTGATACTACTGATCAAATTCTTTAACTTATTACAGATTTGATTTAATCGCTTTTTATCTTCTGGTGCCCGTGACCTCTGCCACTTTTTACGCAGTTTTCGTTTTTCACTAATTAACTCCCTCACTTCCATTGGATAGGAGATATCATTCACATTTTTCCTACTTTTTTCTGGAGTATGGTTCCATGCTGCTTGTTGAATATTAGTAACAAAGAGATCTATCTCTGCTTCCAGTTGTTGCGGAGTTTTTAAGGGAACATTAAGTTCAATAGTGCTCTGTAATTCTTTTTTGAACCCTTCCCAATTTGTTTTTTTATTAGTTAGTCTTGGGGGGTTATCCTTTGTTATGATATTATCACTTACTGTTAATATAATTGGGGAGTGATCCGAAAAGATATCATAATCCTCATTTACGTGCACATAATTGTTAGATATACCCTTCGTTATGAAAAAATCAATTAAATCTGGTGCTTTATTTACATCTGTCGGCCAATATGTAGGTTTTCCAGTTGAATGGAATTGGCACTTTGTTTTAATCGCTGCCCTAAATAGCTCCCTACCTTTGGTAGTGGTTATTCTTGATCCCCAGTGACAATGTTTGGCGTTGTAATCCCCTCCAATAATAAAGTTATTACCTAGAGTCTTAAAGAGATTAATATAATCCTTTTCTTTTAGGTTATACCTTGGGGGACAGTATATTGCAGAGACATTAAAAGGCTTGGTTTTAACTTGAATAGTGACAGTTATCACTTGCATTTCATCTATTTCTATTTTACTTTCTTCATAGTGTTTAATGCAGTTTTTAATTATTACTGCGGAGCCTCCTCTTGCTTTATCAGATGGATGGTCTGAGCGGTAGATATCATATCCCCTAATTCTAACATATGATAGTTTAGCCAAATGCGTTTCGGATATTAAACATATATCTATTTTCTTGCTTTTCAGGAACAGTTCCAAATCTTGAATACGCTGTTGTAATCCGTTTGCATTCCATGATAATATTCTGTATGTGTGCGCCATTTTATTTACTTCTGTTAAGACTAGTTTCAAGCTTTCTTAATCTATCATAGATCAGTTTGTTGGTATATTTCTGCTCGTCCAGTATTTCTAGGATGCGTATTATTGCTTTATCAACGGTTGGAATTTCAGCTTTACCATTACATGTTGCTGCTGCGTAGTTGTTCTGTTCTCTGTTAGGTTCATCCACTACTACTTCACTTTCTTCTAGGACCATACCTAAGTTACAATTCCCTCGAGTCCTATGAATCTGTCTTTGATTTTTCATGACTTCATTCCTCCTCTTTTGCAGCTCCTTAGCTACTTCACATCCACGATAGTTTGCTGGATGTTGTCCTCCACAATTAACACATCTTGGTGGTGCGTTTTTGCTTATTTTACAATCTTTAGTGTGGTGTTTTCCTGTACATTTCACACAACGTGGTTCTCTTTGGCAATACGCCTGGGTATGGTTAAAGCCTTGGCATTTCTTACATTGTGGTATCAAATTAGTATTCTTTCTCAAGGGTTCAATTTTGACAACCACATTCAAAATTGTCTTAATATTATATATCTCTGTAATATTCTCCTTATTATCAAAGGTAAGCATAAATAGTGGCAATCCTTGTCTAACTACTTCCTGCTCTCCATTCCTATTTGTGTACCTTTCTTTCTTAAGAATATTTACAGCATCTTTAATTTTAAAGCCTCTTTCCTTTAACTCTTCTATTATATCTTCCTTTGGGCATGAAGCATGCAATCCTCTTGCCATAACTCTAATTGGTCTATCATTTTTGTTTTCATAAGTTTGCCAATTGACTTTTTCTGTGTTTAATTTCTTGACCAAAGCCCTATAGCTATCAGAATTCATAGTATTGATCTTCCATACATTATTATTTAATGATGTAACTTTATATTCTTCTCCTAACACAGGTTCTAATAATGCCTGAAGTTTTACATAATCTGCTATATCATATATGTTAATAGGAGGAGGCTGGTGTTCCTTATAGGGAACTTTTTTTTCCTCCTTCATGCTATTTGTTTTGCTTATAATGCTTCTGGTTTCTGACTTTTTATTTCTATCATTCTTTTCGGGTTTTCCTGTTTCTATTACTGGCGATGTTTCAGCTTTTCGTTTTTTATTTTTCCTCTGTAATATCCAATCTGTTTCTCTGACCAGATCTTCCTCATCTGTATTATAATCTATCACATTGCTAGGTCCTGCTTTCTCTATAAGTTCTTTCTCACTAGCTGTTTTCACTCTCGTTTGCTCTACTCTTATAGGATCCTTATTCACATCCAGAGAATTCTGCTTCTCTTTATCCATATTTTTTCTAAGTTCTTGATTTTCGAGTCTAAGGGCTTTTATTTCGTTTTTTAGTTCTTCATTTTGACGCTGGATCTCATTCAGTATCCTCTTTAGTTCCTCTTCTCCTGTATGTAAGTGCATTACTCATTTTACTGTAGGTGATCGTTGGGTCAATGCACTCTTTCTAAACACATCTCCCTCAAGCAGTTGATGACTCCCCCCAGAATCCATGGAGTCTGCCTCCGAAGAGGATGGATTGTCCAGTTTACCTGAAGTACCACCTGGGGTAATAATTCCAAGATTCGTTTTATCCATTGCTTGGGTTGGTGTTGCGGAATGCTCTTGGCTTCCCCTCGTCTCTTGATAGTTAGTAGCTAATGCTCACATAACTACCCGTCTGACTCACTGGGTACTGAGCCCCCCCGCCACGACAATGCGACATTCCCCGGGGGGGATTGAAGAAATGAATATCAAAACATACACATTTTCATTGTACACTCAAGAGACGTACATCAAAACATACACATTTTCAGTGTACATTCAAGAAATGTATATCAAAACATACACATTTTCATTGTACATTCAAGAAATGTACATCAAAACATACACATTTTCATTGTACATTCAAATAATATACATCAAAACATACACATTTTCATTGTACATTCAAGAAATGTACATCAAAAACTACACTTTTTCATTGTACATTCAAGAAATGTACATCAAAACATACACATTTTCATTGTATATACAAGAAACGTACATCAACACATACACATTTACAGTGTACATTCAAGAAATGTACATCAAGACATACACATTTTCATTGTACATTCAAGAAATGTATATCAAAACATACACATTTTCATTGTACATTCAAGAAATGTATATCAAAACATACACATTTTCATTGTACATTGAAGAAATGTACATCAAAACATACACATTTTCATTGTACATTCCAGAAATGTACATCAAAACATGCACATTTTCATTGTACATTCAAGGAACGTACATCAAAACATACACATTTTCATTGTACATTCAAGAAATGTTCATCAAAACATACACAATTTCATTGTACACTAAAGAAATGTTCATCAAAACATACACATTTTCAGTGTACATTCAAGAAATGTACATCAAAACATACACATTTTCATTGTACATTCAAGAAATGTACATCAAAACATACACATTCTCAGTGTACATTCAAGAAATGTGCATCAAAACATACAAATTTTCAGTGTACATTCAAGAAATGTACATCAAAACATACAACTTTTCAGTGTACATTCAAGAAATGTACATCAAAACATACACATTTTCATTGTACATTCAAGAAATGTACATCAAAACATACACATTTTCAGTGTACATTCAAGAAATGTACATCAAAACATACACATTTTCATTGTACATTCAAAAAATGTACATCAAAACATACACTTTTTCATTGTTCATTCAAGAAATGTAAATCAAAACATACACATTTTCATTGTACATTCAAGAAATGTATGTCAAAACTTACACATTTTCATTGAACATTCCAGAAATGTACATCAAAACATAGACATTTTCATTGTACATTGAAGAAATGTACATCAAAACATACACATTTTCATTGTACATTCCAGAAATGTACATCAAAACATGCACATTTTCATTGTACATTCAAGGAATGTACATCAACACATACACATTTTCATTGTACATTCAAGAAATGTACATCAAAACATACACATTTTCATTGTACACTCAAGAAATGTACATCAAAACATACACATTTTCATTGTACACTCAAGAAATGTACATCAAAACATACACATTTTCATTGTATACTCAAGAAATGTACATCTAAACATACACATTTTCATTGTACATTCAAGAAATATACATCAAAACATACACATTTTCATTGTACATTGAAGAAATGTATATCAAAACATACACATTTTCATTGTACACTCAAGAAATGTACATCAAAACATACACATTTTCAGTGTACATTCAAGAAATGTATATCAAAACATACACATTTTCATTGTACATTCAAGAAATGTACATCAAAACATACACATTTTCATTGTACATTCAAATAATATACATCAAAACATACACATTTTCATTGTACATTCAAGAAATGTACATCAAAACATACATATTTTCATTGTACGCTCAAGAAATGTACATCAAAACACACACATTTTCAGTGTACATTCAAGAAATGTACATCAAAACATACACATTTTCATTGTACATTCTAGAAATATACATCAAAACATACGCATTTTCAATGTATATTCAAGAAATGTACATCAAAATACACACATTTTCATTGTATATACCAAAAATGCACATCAAAACTTACACATTTTCTTTGTACATTCAAGAAATGTACATCACAACATACACATTTTCATTGTATATACCAGAAATGTACATCAAAACATACACATTTTCATTGTACATTCAAGAAATGTACATCAAAACATACGCATTTTCATTGTATATACCAGAAATGTACATCAAAACATACACATTTTCATTGTACATTGAAGAAATGTACACCAAAACATACACATTTTCAGTGTACATTCAAGAAATGTACATCAAAACATACACAGCTTCAGTGTACATTCAAGAAATGTACATCAAAACATACACATTTTCATTGTATATACAAGAAATGTACATCAAAACATACACATTTTCATTGTATATACAAGAAATGTATATCAAAACATACATATTTTCAGTGTACATTCAAGAAATGTACATCAAAACATACACATTTTCATTGTATATACAAGAAATGTACATCAAAACATACACATTTTCAGTGTACATTCAAGAAATGTACATCAAGACATACACATTTTCATTGTACATTCAAGAAATGTATATCAAAACATACACATTCTCAGTGTACATTCAAGAAATGTACATCAAAACATACACATTTTCATTGTATATACAAGAAATGTACATCAAAACATACACATTTTCAGTATACATTCAAGAAATGTACATGAAAACATATACATTTTCATTGTACATTCAAGAAATGTATATCAAAACATACACATTTTCAGTGTACATTCAAGAAATGTACATCAAGACATACACATTTTCATTGTATGTACAAGAAATGTACATCAAAACATACACATTTTCATTGTACACTAAAGAAATGTTCATCAAAACATACACATTTTAAGTGTACATTCAAGAAATGTACATCAAAACATACACATTTTCATTGTACATTCAAGAAATGTACATCAAAACATACACATTTTCATTGTACATTCAAGAAATGTACATCAAAACATACACATTTTCATTGTACACTCAAGAAATGTACATCAAAACATACACATTTTCATTGTACACTCAAGAAATGTACCTCAAAACATACACTTTTTCATTGTACATTCAAGAAATGTATATAAAAACATACACATTTTCATTGTACATTCAAGAAATGTACATCAAAACATACACATTTTCAGGGTACATTCAAGTAATGTATATCAAAAAATACACATTTTCAGTGTACATTCAAGAAATGTACATCAAAACAAACACAATTTCATTGTACACTAAAGAAATGTACATCAAAACATACACATTTTCATTGTACATTCAAGAAATGCACATCAAAACATACAAATTTTCATTGTACACTCAAGAAATGTACATCAAAACATACACATTTTCATTGTACACTCAAGAAATGTACATCAAAACATACACATTTTCATTGTACATTCAAGAAATGTATATCAAAACATACACATTTTCATTGTACATTCAAGAAATGCACATCAAAACATACACATTTTCATTGTACATTCAAGAAATGTACATCAAAACATACACATTTTCATTGTACATTCAAGAAATGTACATTAAAACATACACATTTTGATTGTACATTCAAGAAATGTACATCAAGAAATGTACATCAAAACACACACATTATCATTTTACACTCAAGAAATGTACATAAAAACATACACATTTTGAGTGTACATTCAAGAGATATACATCAAAACATGCACATTTTCATTGTATATACCAGAAATATACATCAAAACATACACCTTTTCATTGTATATACAGGAAATGTACATCAAAACATACACATTTTCATTGTATATACAAGAAATGTATATCAAAACATACACATTTTCAGTGTACATTCAAGAAATGTACATAAAAAACTATACATTTTCATTGTACATTCAAGAAACGTACATCAAAACATACACATTTTCATTGTATATACCAGAAATGTTCATCAAAACATACACATTTTCATTGTACATTCAAGAAATGTACATCAAAACATACACATTTTCATTGTATATACCAGAAATGTACATCAAAACATACACATTTTCATTGTACATTGAAGAAATGTACATCAAAACATACACATCTTCAGTGCACATTCAAGAAATGTACATCAAAACATACACAGCTTCAGCGTACATTCAAGAAATGTACATCAAAACATAAACATTTTCATTGTATATACAAGAAATGTACATCAAAACATACACATTTTCATTGTATATACAAGAAATGTATATCAAAACATACATATTTTCAGTGTACATTCAAGAAATGTACATCAGAACATACACATTTTCATTGTATATACAAGAAATGTACATCAAAACATACACATTTTCAGTGTACATTCAAGAAATGTACATCAAGACATACACATTTTCATTGTAAATTCAAGAAATGTACATCAAAACATACACATTTTCAGTGTACATTCAAGAAATGTACATGAAAACATATACATTTTCGTTGTACATTCAAGAAATGTATATCAAAACATACACATTTTCAGTGTACATTCAAGAAATGTACATCAAAACATACACATTTTCATTGTATATACAAGAAATGTACATCAAAACATACACATTTTCATTGTACACTAAAGAAATGTACATCAAAACATACACATTTTCAGTGTACATTCAAGAAATGTACATCAAAACGTACACATTTTCATTGTACATTCAAGAAAAGTACATCAAAACATAAACATTTTCATTGTTCATTCAAGAAATGTACATCAAAACATACACATTTTCAGGGTTCATTCAAGAAATGTATATCAAAAAATACACATTTTCAGTGTACATTCAAGAAATGTACATCAAAACAAACACAATTTCATTGTACACTAAACAAATGTACATCAAAACATACACATTTTCATTGTACATTCAAGAAATGCACATCAAAACATACACATTTTCATTGTACATTGAAGAAATGTACATCAAAACATACACATTTTCATTGTACACTCAAGAGACGTACATAGAAACATACACATTTTCAGTGTACATTCAAGAAATGTATATCAAAACATACACATTTTCATTGTACATTCAAGAAATGTACATCAAAACATACACATTTTCATTGTACATTCAAATAATACACATCAAAACATACACATTTTCATTGTACATTCAAGAAATGTACAACAAAACATACACATTTTCATTGTACACTCCAGAAATGTACATCAAAACATACACATTTTCAGTGTACATTCAAGAAATGTACATCAAAACATACACATTTTCATTGTACATTCAAGAAATGTACATCAAAACATACACATTTTCATTGTACATACGCATTTGCATTGTATATACAAGAAATGTACATGAAAACATACACATTTTAATTGTACACTCAAGAAATGTACATCAAAACATACACATTTTCAGTGTACATTCAAGAAATGTATATCAAAACGTACACATTTTCATTGTACATTCAAGAAATGTACATCAAAACATACACATTTTCAATGTACACTCAAGAAATGTAAAACAAAACTTACACATTTTCATTGTACATTCAAGAAATGTATATCAAAACATACACATTTTCATTGTGCACTCAAGAAATGTACATCAAAACATACACATTTTCATTGTACATTCTAGGAATGTACATCAAAGCATACACATTTTGATTGTACATTCTAGAAATGTACATCAAAACACACACATTATCATTTTACACTCAAGAAATGTACATCAAAACATACACATTTTGAGTGTACATTCAAGAGATATACATCATAACATGCACATTTTCATTGTATATACCAGAAATGTACATCAAAACATACACATTTTCATTGTATATACAGGAAATGTACATCAAAACATCCACATTTTCATTGTATATACAAGAAATGTATATCAAAACATACACATTTTCAGTGTTCATTCAAGAAATGTACATCAAAAACTACACATCTTCATTGTATATTCAAGAAATGTACATCAAAACACACACATTTTCATTGTATATACCAGAAATTTACATCAAAACATACACATTTTCATTGTACATTCAAGAAGTGTACATCAAAACATACACATTTTCATTGTATATACCAGAAATGTACATCAAAACATACACATTTTCATTGTACATCCATGAAATGTACATCAAAACATACACATTTTCATTGTATATACCAGAAATGTACATCAAAACATACACATTTTCATTGTACATTGAAGAAATGTACATCAAAACATACACATTTTCAGTGTACATTCAAGAAATGTACATCAAAACATACACAGCTTCAGTGTACATTCAAGAAATGTACATCAAAACATACACATTTTCATTGTATATACAA
The DNA here is from genome assembly GCA_030765045.1 of Tenodera sinensis. Lineage (NCBI taxonomy): Eukaryota > Metazoa > Arthropoda > Insecta > Mantodea > Mantidae > Tenodera > Tenodera sinensis. The sequence goes on from JAUKNM010000095.1 coordinate 105,412, forward strand.
GAAATGTACATCAAAACATACACATTTTCATTGTATATACAAGAAATGTATATCAAAACATACATATTTTCAGTGTACATTCAAGAAATGTACAACAAAACATACACATTTTCATTGTATGTACAAGAAATGTACATCAAAACATACACATTTTCAGTGTACATTCAAGAAATGTACATCAAGACATACACATTTTCATTGTTCATTCAAGAAATGTATATCAAAACATACACATTTTCAGTGTACATTCAAGAAATGTACATCAAAACATACACATTTTCATTGTATATACAAGAAATGTACATCAAAACATACACATTTTCATTGTACATTGAAGAAATGTACATGAAAACATATACATTTTCAGTGCACATTCAAGAAATGTACATCAAAACATACACAGCTTCAGCGTACATTCAAGAAATGTACATCAAAACATAAACATTTTCATTGTATATACAAGAAATGTACATCAAAACATACACATTTTCATTGTATATACAAGAAATGTATATCAAAACATACATATTTTCAGTGTACATTCAAGAAATGTACATCAGAACATACACATTTTCATTGTATATACAAGAAATGTACATCAAAACATACACATTTTCAGTGTACATTCAAGAAATGTACATCAAGACATACACATTTTCATTGTAAATTCAAGAAATGTACATCAAAACATACACATTTTCAGTGTACATTCAAGAAATGTACATGAAAACATATACATTTTCGTTGTACATTCAAGAAATGTATATCAAAACATACACATTTTCAGTGTACATTCAAGAAATGTACATCAAAACATACACATTTTCATTGTATATACAAGAAATGTACATCAAAACATACACATTTTCATTGTACACTAAAGAAATGTACATCAAAACATACACATTTTCAGTGTACATTCAAGAAATGTACATCAAAACGTACACATTTTCATTGTACATTCAAGAAAAGTACATCAAAACATAAACATTTTCATTGTTCATTCAAGAAATGTACATCAAAACATACACATTTTCAGGGTTCATTCAAGAAATGTATATCAAAAAATACACATTTTCAGTGTACATTCAAGAAATGTACATCAAAACAAACACAATTTCATTGTACACTAAACAAATGTACATCAAAACATACACATTTTCATTGTACATTCAAGAAATGCACATCAAAACATACACATTTTCATTGTACATTGAAGAAATGTACATCAAAACATACACATTTTCATTGTACACTCAAGAGACGTACATAGAAACATACACATTTTCAGTGTACATTCAAGAAATGTATATCAAAACATACACATTTTCATTGTACATTCAAGAAATGTACATCAAAACATACACATTTTCATTGTACATTCAAATAATACACATCAAAACATACACATTTTCATTGTACATTCAAGAAATGTACAACAAAACATACACATTTTCATTGTACACTCCAGAAATGTACATCAAAACATACACATTTTCAGTGTACATTCAAGAAATGTACATCAAAACATACACATTTTCATTGTACATTCAAGAAATGTACATCAAAACATACACATTTTCATTGTACATACGCATTTGCATTGTATATACAAGAAATGTACATGAAAACATACACATTTTAATTGTACACTCAAGAAATGTACATCAAAACATACACATTTTCAGTGTACATTCAAGAAATGTATATCAAAACGTACACATTTTCATTGTACATTCAAGAAATGTACATCAAAACATACACATTTTCAATGTACACTCAAGAAATGTAAAACAAAACTTACACATTTTCATTGTACATTCAAGAAATGTATATCAAAACATACACATTTTCATTGTGCACTCAAGAAATGTACATCAAAACATACACATTTTCATTGTACATTCTAGGAATGTACATCAAAGCATACACATTTTGATTGTACATTCTAGAAATGTACATCAAAACACACACATTATCATTTTACACTCAAGAAATGTACATCAAAACATACACATTTTGAGTGTACATTCAAGAGATATACATCATAACATGCACATTTTCATTGTATATACCAGAAATGTACATCAAAACATACACATTTTCATTGTATATACAGGAAATGTACATCAAAACATCCACATTTTCATTGTATATACAAGAAATGTATATCAAAACATACACATTTTCAGTGTTCATTCAAGAAATGTACATCAAAAACTACACATCTTCATTGTATATTCAAGAAATGTACATCAAAACACACACATTTTCATTGTATATACCAGAAATTTACATCAAAACATACACATTTTCATTGTACATTCAAGAAGTGTACATCAAAACATACACATTTTCATTGTATATACCAGAAATGTACATCAAAACATACACATTTTCATTGTACATCCATGAAATGTACATCAAAACATACACATTTTCATTGTATATACCAGAAATGTACATCAAAACATACACATTTTCATTGTACATTGAAGAAATGTACATCAAAACATACACATTTTCAGTGTACATTCAAGAAATGTACATCAAAACATACACAGCTTCAGTGTACATTCAAGAAATGTACATCAAAACATACACATTTTCATTGTATATACAAGAAATGTACATCAAAACATACACATTTTCATTGTATATACAAGAAATGTATATCAAAACATACATATTTTCAGTGTACATTCAAGAAATGTACAACAAAACATACACATTTTCATTGTATGTACAAGAAATGTACATCAAAACATACACATTTTCAGTGTACATTCAAGAAATGTACATCAAGACATACACATTTTCATTGTTCATTCAAGAAATGTATATCAAAACATACACATTTTCAGTGTACATTCAAGAAATGTACATCAAAACATACACATTTTCATTGTATATACAAGAAATGTACATCAAAACATACACATTTTCATTGTACATTCAAGAAATGTACATGAAAACATATACATTTTCATTGTACATTCAAGAAATGTATATCAAAACATACACATTTTCAGTGTACATTCAAGAAATGTACATCAAAACATACACATTTTCATTGTATATACAAGAAATGTACATCAAAACATACACATTTTCATTGTACACTAAAGAAATGTTCATCAAAACATACACATTTTCAGTGTACATTCAAGAAATGTACATCAAAACATACACATTTTCATTGTACATTCAAGAAATGTACATCAAAACATACACATTTTCAGTGTACATTCAAGAAATGTGCATCAAAACATACAAATTTTCAGTGTACATTCAAGAAATGTACATCAAAACATACAAATTTTCAGTGTACATTCAAGAAATTTACATCAAAACATCACATTTTCATTGTACATTCAAGAAATGTACATCAAAACATACACATTTTCAGTGTACATTCAAGAAATGTACATCAAAACATACACATTTTCATTGTACATTCAAAAATGTACATCAAAACATACACTTTTTCATTGTTCATTCAAGAAATGTACATCAAAACATACACATTTTCATTGTACACTCAAGAAATGTACATCAAAACATACACATTTTCATTGTACACTCAAGAAATGTACATAAAAACATACACATTTTCATTGTACATTCAAGAAGTGTATATCAAAACATTCACATTTTCATTGTACATTGAAGAAATGTACATCAAAACACACACATTTTCATTGTACATTCCAGAAATGTACATCAAAACATGCACATTTTCATTGTACATTCAAGGACTGTACATCAAAACATACAAATTTTCATTGTACATTCAAGAAATGTACATCAAAACATACACAGTTTCATTGTACACTCAAGAAATGTACATCAAAACATACACATTTTCATTGTACACTCAAGAAATGTACATCAAAACATACACATTTTCATTGTATACTCAAGAAATGTACATCAAAACATACACATTTTCATTGTACATTCAAGAAATATACATCAAAACATACACATTTTCATTGTACATTGAAGAAATGTACATCAAAACATACACATTTTCAGTGTACACTCAAGAAATGTACATCAAAACATACACATTTTCAGTGTACATTCAAGAAATGTATATCATAAAATACACATTTTCATTGTACATTCAAGAAATGTACATAAAAACATACATATTTTCATTGTACATTCAAATAATATACATCAAAACATACACATTTTCATTGTACATTCAAGAAATGTACATCAAAACATACACATTTTCATTGTACGCTCAAGAAATGTACATCAAAACATACACATTTTCAGTGTACATTCAAGAAATGTACATCAAAACATACACATTTTCATTGTACATTCAAGAAATGTACATCAAAACATACACATTTTCATTGTACATTCTAGAAATATACATCAAAACATACGCATTTTCATTGTATATACAAGAAATGTACATCAAAACATACACATTTTCATTGTACACTCAAGAAATGTACATCAAAACATACACATTTTCAGTGTACATTCTAGAAATATACATCAAAACATACGAAATTTCATTGTATATACAAGAAATGTACATCAAAACATACACATTTTCATTGTACATTCAAGAAATGTACATCAAAACATACACATTTTCAGTGTACATTCAAGAAATGTACATCAAAACATACACATTTTGATTGTACACTCAAGAAATGTACATCAAAACCTACACATTTTGAGTGTACATTCAAGAAATGTATATCATAACATACACATTTTCATTGTACATTCAAGAAATACACATCAAAACATAAACATTTTCATTGTATATACAAGAAATGTACATCAAAACATACACATTTTCATTGTATATACAAGAAATGTATATCAAAACATACATATTTTCAGTGTACATTCAAGAAATGTACATCAGAACATACACATTTTCATTGTATATACAAGAAATGTACATCAAAACATACACATTTTCAGTGTACATTCAAGAAATGTACATCAAGACATACACATTTTCATTGTACATTCAAGAAATGTACATCAAAACATACACATTTTCAGTGTACATTCAAGAAATGTACATGAAAACATATACATTTTCGTTGTACATTCAAGAAATGTATATCAAAACATACGCATTTTCAGTGTACATTCAAGAAATGTACATCAAAACATACACATTTTCATTGTATATACAAGAAATGTACATCAAAACATACACATTTTCATTGTACACTAAAGAAATGTACATCAAAACATACACATTTTCAGTGTACATTCAAGAAATGTACATCAAAACATACACATTTTCATTGTACATTCAAGAAAAGTACATCAAAACATAAACATTTTCATTGTTCATTCAAGAAATGTACATCAAAACATACACATTTTCAGGGTTCATTCAAGAAATGTATATCAAAAAATACACATTTTCAGTGTACATTCAAGAAATGTACATCAAAACAAACACAATTTCATTGTACACTAAACAAATGTACATCAAAACATACACATTTTCATTGTACATTCAAGAAATGCACATCAAAACATACACATTTTCATTGTACATTGAAGAAATGTACATCAAAACATACACATTTTCATTGTACACTCAAGAGACGTACATAGAAACATACACATTTTCAGTGTACATTCAAAAAATGTATATCAAAACATACACATTTTCATTGTACATTCAAGAAATGTACATCAAAACATACACATTTTCATTGTACATTCAAATAATATACATCAAAACATACACATTTTCATTGTACATTCAAGAAATGTACAACAAAACATACACATTTTCATTGTACACTCCAGAAATGTACATCAAAACATACACATTTTCAGTGTACATTCAAGAAATGTACATCAAAACATACACATTTTCATTGTACATTCAAGAAATGTACATCAAAACATACACATTTTCATTGTACATACGCATTTTCATTGTATATACAAGAAATGTACATCAAAACATACACATTTTAATTGTACACTCAAGAAATGTACATCAAAACATACACATTTTCAGTGTACATTCAAGAAATGTATATCAAAACGTACACATTTTCATTGTACATTCAAGAAATGTACATCAAAACATACACATTTTCAATGTACACTCAAGAAATGTAGATCAAAACTTACACATTTTTATTGTACATTCAAGAAATGTATATCAAAACATACACATTTTCATTGTACACTCAAGAAATGTACATCAAAACATACACATTTTCATTGTACATTCTAGGAATGTACATCAAAGCATACACATTTTGATTGTACATTCTAGAAATGTACATCAAAACACACACATTATCATTTTACACTCAAGAAATGTACATCAAAACATACACATTTTGAGTGTACATTCAAGAGATATACATCATAACATGCACATTTTCATTGTATATACCAGAAATGTACATCAAAACATACACATTTTCATTGTATATACAGGAAATGTACATCAAAACATCCACATTTTCATTGTATATACAAGAAATGTATATCAAAACATACACATTTTCAGTGTTCATTCAAGAAATGTACATCAAAAACTACACATCTTCATTGTATATTCAAGAAATGTACATCAAAACACACACATTTTCATTGTATATACCAGAAATTTACATCAAAACATACACATTTTCATTGTACATTCAAGAAGTGTACATCAAAACATACACATTTTCATTGTATATACCAGAAATGTACATCAAAACATACACATTTTCATTGTACATCCATGAAATGTACATCAAAACATACACATTTTCATTGTATATACCAGAAATGTACATCAAAACATACACATTTTCATTGTACATTGAAGAAATGTACATCAAAACATACACATTTTCAGTGTACATTCAAGAAATGTACATCAAAACATACACAGCTTCAGTGTACATTCAAGAAATGTACATCAAAACATACACATTTTCATTGTATATACAAGAAATGTACATCAAAACATACACATTTTCATTGTATATACAAGAAATGTATATCAAAACATACATATTTTCAGTGTACATTCAAGAAATGTACAACAAAACATACACATTTTCATTGTATGTACAAGAAATGTACATCAAAACATACACATTTTCAGTGTACATTCAAGAAATGTACATCAAGACATACACATTTTCATTGTTCATTCAAGAAATGTATATCAAAACATACACATTTTCAGTGTACATTCAAGAAATGTACATCAAAACATACACATTTTCATTGTATATACAAGAAATGTACATCAAAACATACACATTTTCATTGTACATTCAAGAAATGTACATGAAAACATATACATTTTAATTGTACATTCAAGAAATGTATATAAAAAAAATACACATTTTCAGTGTACATTCAAGAAATGTACATCAAAACATACACATTTTCATTGTATATACAAGAAATGTACATCAAAACATACACATTTTCATTGTACACTAAAGAAATGTTCATCAAAACATACACATTTTCAGTGTACATTCAAGAAATGTACATCAAAACATACACATTTTCATTGTACATTCAAGAAATGTACATCAAAACATACACATTTTCAGTGTACATTCAAGAAATGTGCATCAAAACATACAAATTTTCAGTGTACATTCAAGAAATGTACATCAAAACATACAAATTTTCAGTGTACATTCAAGAAATTTACATCAAAACATCACATTTTCATTGTACATTCAAGAAATGTACATCAAAACATACACATTTTCAGTGTACATTCAAGAAATGTACATCAAAACATACACATTTTCATTGTACATTCAAAAATGTACATCAAAACATACACTTTTTCATTGTTCATTCAAGAAATGTACATCAAAACATACACATTTTCATTGTACACTCAAGAAATGTACATCAAAACATACACATTTTCATTGTACACTCAAGAAATGTACATAAAAACATACACATTTTCATTGTACATTCAAGAAATGTATATCAAAACATACACATTTTCATTGTACATTGAAGAAATGTACATCAAAACACACACATTTTCATTGTACATTCCAGAAATGTACATCAAAACATGCACATTTTCATTGTACATTCAAGGACTGTACATCAAAACATACAAATTTTCATTGTACATTCAAGAAATGTACATCAAAACATACACAGTTTCATTGTACACTCAAGAAATGTACATCAAAACATACACATTTTCATTGTACACTCAAGAAATGTACATCAAAACATACACATTTTCATTGTATACTCAAGAAATGTACATCAAAACATACACATTTTCATTGTACATTCAAGAAATATACATCAAAACATACACATTTTCATTGTACATTGAAGAAATGTACATCAAAACATACACATTTTCATTGTACACTCAAGAAATGTACATCAAAACATACACATTTTCAGTGTACATTCAAGAAATGTATATCATAAAATACACATTTTCATTGTACATTCAAGAAATGTACATAAAAACATACATATTTTCATTGTACATTCAAATAATATACATCAAAACATACACATTTTCATTGTACATTCAAGAAATGTACATCAAAACATACACATTTTCATTGTACGCTCAAGAAATGTACATCAAAACATACACATTTTCAGTGTACATTCAAGAAATGTACATCAAAACATACACATTTTCATTGTACATTCAAGAAATGTACATCAAAACATACACATTTTCATTGTACATTCTAGAAATATACATCAAAACATACGCATTTTCATTGTATATACAAGAAATGTACATCAAAACATACACATTTTCATTGTACACTCAAGAAATGTACATCAAAACATACACATTTTCAGTGTACATTCTAGAAATATACATCAAAACATACGCATTTTCATTGTATATACAAGAAATGTACATCAAAACATACACATTTTCATTGTACATTCAAGAAATGTACATCAAAACATACACATTTTCAGTGTACATTCAAGAATTGTACATCAAAACATACACATTTTGATTGTACACTCAAGAAATGTACATCAAAACATACACATTTTGAGTGTACATTCAAGAAATGTATATCATAACATACACATTTTCATTGTACATTCAAGAAATACACATCAAAACATACACATTTTCATTGTGCATTCAAGAAATGTACATCAAAACATACACATTTTCAGTGTACATTCAAGAAATGTACATCAAAACATACACATTTTGATTGTACACTCAAGAAATGTACATCAAAACATACACATTTTCAGTGTACATTCAAGAAATGTATATCAAAACATACACATTTTGATTGTACACTCAAGAAATGTACATCAAAACATACACATTTTCAGTGTACATTCAAGAAATGTATATCATAACATACACATTTTCATTGTACATTCAAGAAATATACATCAAAACATACACATTTTCATTGTATATACAAGAAATGTACATCAAAACATACACATTTTCAGTATACATTCAAGAAATGTATATCATAACATACACATTTTCATTGTACATTCAAGAAATATACATCAAAACATACACATTTTCATTGTACACTCAAGAAATGTACATCAAAACATACACATTTTCATTGTACATTCAAGAAATGTATATCAAAACATACACATTTTCATTGTACATTCAAGAAATGTACATCAAAGCATACAATTTTTCATTGTACATTCAAGGAATGTACATCAAAACATACACATTTTGATTGTACATTCAAGAAATGTACATCAAGAAATGTACATCAAAACACACACATTATCATTTTACACTCAAGAAATGTACATAAAAACATACACATTTTGAGTGTACATTCAAGAAATGTACATCAAGAAATGTACATCAAAACACACACATTATCATTTTACACTCTAGAAATGTACATCAAAACATACACATTTTCAGTGTACATTCAAGAAATGTGCATCAAAACATACAATTTTTCAGTGTACATTCAAGAAATGTACATCAAAACATACACATTTTCATTGTATATACAAGAAATGTACATCAAAACATACACATTTTCATTGTACATTCAAGAAATGTACATGAAAACATATACATTTTCATTGTACATTCAAGAAATGTATATAAAAAAAATACACATTTTCAGTGTACATTCAAGAAATGTACATCAAAACATACACATTTTCATTGTATATACAAGAAATGTACATCAAAACATACACATTTTCATTGTACACTAAAGAAATGTTCATCAAAACATACACATTTTCAGTGTACATTCAAGAAATGTACATCAAAACATACACATTTTCATTGTACATTCAGGAAATGTACATCAAAACATACACATTTTCAGTGTACATTCAAGAAATGTGCATCAAAACATACAAATTTTCAGTGTACATTCAAGAAATGTACATCAAAACATACAAATTTTCAGTGTACATTCAAGAAATTTACATCAAAACATCACATTTTCATTGTACATTCAAGAAATGTACATCAAAACATACACATTTTCAGTGTACATTCAAGAAATGTACATCAAAACATACACATTTTCATTGTACATTCAAAAATGTACATCAAAACATACACTTTTTCATTGTTCATTCAAGAAATGTACATCAAAACATACACATTTTCATTGTACACTCAAGAAATGTACATCAAAACATACACATTTTCATTGTACACTCAAGAAATGTACATAAAAACATACACATTTTCATTGTACATTCAAGAAATGTATATCAAAACATACACATTTTCATTGTACATTGAAGAAATGTACATCAAAACACACACATTTTCATTGTACATTCCAGAAATGTACATCAAAACATGCACATTTTCATTGTACATTCAAGGACTGTACATCAAAACACAAATTTTCATTGTACATTCAAGAAATGTACATCAAAACATACACAGTTTCATTGTACACTCAAGAAATGTACATCAAAACATACACATTTTCATTGTACACTCAAGAAATGTACATCAAAACATACACATTTTCATTGTATACTCAAGAAATGTACATCAAAACATACACATTTTCATTGTACATTCAAGAAATATACATCAAAACATACACATTTTCATTGTACATTGAAGAAATGTACATCAAAACATACACATTTTCATTGTACACTCAAGAAATGTACATCAAAACATACACATTTTCAGTGTACATTCAAGAAATGTATATCATAAAATACACATTTTCATTGTACATTCAAGAAATGTACATAAAAACATACATATTTTCATTGTACATTCAAATAATATACATCAAAACATACACATTTTCATTGTACATTCAAGAAATGTACATCAAAACATACACATTTTCATTGTACGCTCAAGAAATGTACATCAAAACATACACATTTTCAGTGTACATTCAAGAAATGTACATCAAAACATACACATTTTCATTGTACATTCAAGAAATGTACATCAAAACATACACATTTTCATTGTACATTCTAGAAATATACATCAAAACATACGCATTTTCATTGTATATACAAGAAATGTACATCAAAACATACACATTTTCATTGTACACTCAAGAAATGTACATCAAAACATACACATTTTCAGTGTACATTCTAGAAATATACATCAAAACATACGCATTTTCATTGTATATACAAGAAATGTACATCAAAACATACACATTTTCATTGTACATTCAAGAAATGTACATCAAAACATACACATTTTCAGTGTACATTCAAGAAATGTACATCAAAACATACACATTTTGATTGTACACTCAAGAAATGTACATCAAAACATACACATTTTGAGTGTACATTCAAGAAATGTATATCATAACATACACATTTTCATTGTACATTCAAGAAATACACATCAAAACATACACATTTTCATTGTGCATTCAAGAAATGTACATCAAAACATACACATTTTCAGTGTACATTCAAGAAATGTACATCAAAACATACACATTTTGATTGTACACTCAAGAAATGTACATCAAAACATACACATTTTCAGTGTACATTCAGGAAATGTATATCAAAACATACACATTTTGATTGTACACTCAAGAAATGTACATCAAAACATACACATTTTCAGTGTACATTCAAGAAATGTATATCATAACATACACATTTTCATTGTACATTCAAGAAATATACATCAAAACATACACATTTTCATTGTATATACAAGAAATGTACATCAAAACATACACATTTTCAGTATACATTCAAGAAATGTATATCATAACATACACATTTTCATTGTACATTCAAGAAATATACATCAAAACATACACATTTTCATTGTACACTCAAGAAATGTACATCAAAACATACACATTTTCATTGTACATTCAAGAAATGTATATCAAAACATACACATTTTCATTGTACATTCAAGAAATGTACATCAAAGCATACAATTTTTCATTGTACATTCAAGGAATGTACATCAAAACATACACATTTTGATTGTACATTCAAGAAATGTACATCAAGAAATGTACATCAAAACACACACATTATCATTTTACACTCAAGAAATGTACATAAAAACATACACATTTTGAGTGTACATTCAAGAAATGTACATCAAGAAATGTACATCAAAACACACACATTATCATTTTACACTCTAGAAATGTACATCAAAACATACACATTTTCAGTGTACATTCAAGAAATGTGCATCAAAACATACAATTTTTCAGTGTACATTCAAGAAATGTACATCAAAACATACAACTTTTCAGTGTACATTCAAGAAATGTACATCAAAACATACACATTTTCATTGTACATTCAAGAAATGTACATCAAAACATACACATTTTCAGTGTACATTCAAGAAATGTACATCAAAACATACACATTTTCATTGTACATTCAAAAAATGTACATCAAAACATACACTTTTTCATTGTTCATTCAAGAAATGTACATCAAGACATACACATTTTCATTGTTCATTCAAGAAATGTATATCAAAACATACACATTTTCAGTGTACATTCAAGAAATGTACATCAAAACATACACATTTTCATTGTATATACAAGAAATGTACATCAAAACATACACATTTTCATTGTACATTCAAGAAATGTACATGAAAACATATACATTTTCATTGTACATTCAAGAAATGTATATAAAAAAATACACATTTTCAGTGTACATTCAAGAAATGTACATCAAAACATACACATTTTCATTGTATATACAAGAAATGTACATCAAAACATACACATTTTCATTGTACACTAAAGAAATGTTCATCAAAACATACACATTTTCAGTGTACATTCAAGAAATGTACATCAAAACATACACATTTTCATTGTACATTCAAGAAATGTACATCAAAACATACACATTTTCAGTGTACATTCAAGAAATGTGCATCAAAACATACAAATTTTCAGTGTACAATCAAGAAATGTACATCAAAACATACAAATTTTCAGTGTACATTCAAGAAATTTACATCAAAACATCACATTTTCATTGTACATTCAAGAAATGTACATCAAAACATACACATTTTCAGTGTACATTCAAGAAATGTACATCAAAACATACACATTTTCATTGTACATTCAAAAATGTACATCAAAACATACACTTTTTCATTGTTCATTCAAGAAATGTACATCAAAACATACACATTTTCATTGTACGCTCAAGAAATGTACATCAAAACATACACATTTTCATTGTACACTCAAGAAATGTACATAAAAACATACACATTTTCATTGTACATTCAAGAAATGTATATCAAAACATACACATTTTCATTGTACATTGAAGAAATGTACATCAAAACACACACATTTTCATTGTACATTCCAGAAATGTACATCAAAACATGCACATTTTCATTGTACATTCAAGGACTGTACATCAAAACATACAAATTTTCATTGTACATTCAAGAAATGTACATCAAAACATACACAGTTTCATTGTACACTCAAGAAATGTACATCAAAACATACACATTTTCATTGTACACTCAAGAAATGTACATCAAAACATACACATTTTCATTGTATACTCAAGAAATGTACATCAAAACATACACATTTTCATTGTACATTCAAGAAATATACATCAAAACATACACATTTTCATTGTACATTGAAGAAATGTACATCAAACAATACACATTTTCATTGTACACTCAAGAAATGTACATCAAAACATACACATTTTCAGTGTACATTCAAGAAATGTATATCATAAAATACACATTTTCATTGTACATTCAAGAAATGTACATAAAAACATACATATTTTCATTGTACATTCAAATAACATACATCAAAACATACACATTTTCATTGTACATTCAAGAAATGTACATCAAAACATACACATTTTCATTGTACGCTCAAGAAATGTACATCAAAACATACACATTTTCAGTGTACATTCAAGAAATGTACATCAAAACATACACATTTTCATTGTACATTCAAGAAATGTACATCAAAACATACACATTTTCATTGTACATTCTAGAAATATACATCAAAACATACGCATTTTCATTGTATATACAAGAAATGTACATCAAAACATACACATTTTCATTGTACACTCAAGAAATGTACATCAAAACATACACATTTTCAGTGTACATTCTAGAAATATACATCAAAACATACGCATTTTCATTGTATATACAAGAAATGTACATCAAAACATACACATTTTCATTGTACATTCAAGAAATGTACATCAAAACATACACATTTTCAGTGTACATTCAAGAAATGTACATCAAAACATACACATTTTGATTGTACACTCAAGAAATGTACATCAAAACATACACATTTTGAGTGTACATTCAAGAAATGTATATCATAACATACACATTTTCATTGTACATTCAAGAAATACACATCAAAACATACACATTTTCATTGTGCATTCAAGAAATGTACATCAAAACATACACATTTTCAGTGTACATTCAAGAAATGTACATCAAAACATACACATTTTGATTGTACACTCAAGAAATGTACATCAAAACATACACATTTTCAGTGTACATTCAAGAAATGTATATCAAAACATACACATTTTGATTGTACACTCAAGAAATGTACATCAAAACATACACATTTTCAGTGTACATTCAAGAAATGTATATCATAACATACACATTTTCATTGTACATTCAAGAAATATACATCAAAACATACACATTTTCATTGTATATACAAGAAATGTACATCAAAACATACACATTTTCAGTATACATTCAAGAAATGTATATCATAACATACACATTTTCATTGTACATTCAAGAAATATACATCAAAACATACACATTTTCATTGTACACTCAAGAAATGTACATCAAAACATACACATTTTCATTGTACATTCAAGAAATGTATATCAAAACATACACATTTTCATTGTACATTCAAGAAATGTACATCAAAGCATACAATTTTTCATTGTACATTCAAGGAATGTACATCAAAACATACACATTTTGATTGTACATTCAAGAAATGTACATCAAGAAATGTACATCAAAACACACACATTATCATTTTACACTCAAGAAATGTACATAAAAACATACACATTTTGAGTGTACATTCAAGAAATGTACACCAAGAAATGTACATCAAAACACACACATTATCATTTTACACTCTAGAAATGTACATCAAAACATACACATTTTCAGTGTACATTCAAGAAGTGTGCATCAAAACATACAATTTTTCAGTGTACATTCAAGAAATGTACATCAAAACATACAACTTTTCAGTGTACATTCAAGAAATGTACATCAAAACATACACATTTTCATTGTACATTCAAGAAATGTACATCAAAACATACACATTTTCAGTGTACATTCAAGAAATGTACATCAAAACATACACATTTTCATTGTACATTCAAAAAATGTACATCAAAACATACACTTTTTCATTGTTCATTCAAGAAATGTAAATCAAAACATACACATTTTCATTGTACATTCAAGAAATGTATATCAAAACTTACACATTTTCATTGAACATTCCAGAAATGTACATCAAAACATACACATTTTCATTGTACATTGAAGAAATGTACATCAAAACATACACATTTTCATTGTACATTCCAGAAATGTACATCAAAACATGCACATTTTCATTGTACATTCAAGGAATGTACATCAAAACATACACATTTTCATTGTACATTCAAGAAATGTACATCAAAACATACACATTTTCATTGTACACTCAAGAAATGTACATCAAAACATACACATTTTCATTGTACACTCAAGAAATGTACATCAAAACATACACATTTTCATTGTATACTCAAGAAATGTACATCAAAACATACTCATTTTAATTGTACATTCAAGAAATATACATCAAAACATACACATTTTCATTGTACATTGAAGAAATGTATATCAAAAATACACATTTTCATTGTACACTCAAGAAATGTACATCAAAACATACACATTTTCAGTGTACATTCAAGAAATGTATATCAAAACACACACATTTTCATTGTACATTCAAGAAATGTACATCAAAACATACACATTTTCATTGTACATTCAAATAATATACATCAAAACATACACATTTTCATTGTACATTCAAGAAATGTACATCAAAACATACATATTTTCATTGTACGCTCAAGAAATGTACATCAAAACACACACATTTTCAGTGTACATTCAAGAAATGTACATCAAAACATACACATTTTCATTGTACATTCTAGAAATATACATCAAAACATACGCATTTTCAATGTATATTCAAGAAATGTACATCAAAATACACACATTTTCATTGTATATACCAGAAATGCACATCAAAACTTACACATTTTCTTTGTACATTCAAGAAATGTACATCACAACATACACATTTTCATTGTATATACAAGAAATGTATATCAAAACATACTCATTTTCAGTGTACATTCAAGAAATGTACATCAAAACATACACATTTTCATTGTATATACAAGAAATGTACATCAAAACATACACATTTTCATTGTATATACAAGAAATGTACATCAAAACATACACATCTTCATTGTACACTAAAGAAATGTACATCAAAACATACACACTTTCAGTGTACATTCAAGATATGTACATCAAAACATACACATTTTCATTGTACATTCAAAAAATGTACATCAAAACATACACTTTTTCATTGTTCATTCAAGAAATGTACATCAAAACATACACATTTTCATTGTACACTCAAGAAATGTACATCAAAACATACACATTTTCATTGTACACTCAAGAAATGTACATCAAAACATACACATTTTCATTGTACATTCAAGAAATGTACATCAAGACATACACATTTTCATTGTACATTCAAGAAATGTATATCAAAACATACACATTCTCAGTGTACATTCAAGAAATGTACATCAAAACATACACATTTTCATTGTATATACAAGAAATGTACATCAAAACATACACATTTTCAGTATACATTCAAGAAATGTACATGAAAGCATATACATTTTCATTGTACATTCAAGAAATGTATATCAAAACATACACATTTTCAGTGTACATTCAAGAAATGCACATCAAAACATACACATTTTCATTGTACATTCAAGAAATGTACATCAAAACATACACATTTTCATTGTACATTCAAGAAATGTACATTAAAACATTCACATTTTGATTGTACATTCAAGAAATGTACATCAAGAAATGTACATCAAAACACACACATTATCATTTTACACTCAAGAAATGTACATAAAAACATACACATTTTGAGTGTACATTCAAGAGATATACATCAAAACATGTACATTTTCATTGTATATACCAGAAATGTACATCAAAACATACACATTTTCATTGTATATACAAGAAATGTATATCAAAACATACACATTTTCAGTGTACATTCAAGAAATGTACATCAAAAACTACACATCTTCATTGTATATTCAAGAAATGTACATCAAAACACACACATTTTCATTGTATATACCAGAAATGTACATCAAAACATACACATTTTCATTGTACATTCAAGAAATGTACATCAAAACATACACATTTTCATTGTATATACCAGAAATGTACATCAAAACATACACATTTTCATTGTACATTCAAGAAATGTACATCAAAACATACACATTTTCATTGTATATACCAGAAATGTACATCAAAACATACACATTTTCATTGTACATTGAGGAAATGTACATCAAAACATACACATTTTCAGTGTACATTCAACAAATGTACATCAAAACATACACAGCTTCAGCGTTTATTCAAGAAATGTACATCAAAACATAAACATTTTCATTGTATATACAAGAAATGTACATCAAAACATACACATTTTCATTGTATATACAAGAAATGTATATCAAAACATACATATTTTCAGTGTACATTCAAGAAATGTACATCAAAACATACACATTTTCATTGTATATACAAGAAATGTACATCAAAACATACACATTTTCAGTGTACATTCAAGAAATGTACATCAAAACATACACATTTTCATTGTACATTCAAGAAATGTACATCAAAACATACACAGTTTCAGTGTACATTCAAGAAATGTACATGAAAACATATACATTTTCGTTGTACATTCAAGAAATGTATATCAAAACATACACATTTTCAGTGTACATTCAAGAAATGTACATCAAAACATACACATTTTCATTGTATATACAAGAAATGTACATCAAAACATACACATTTTCATTGTACACTAAAGAAATGTACACCAAACATACACATTTTCAGTGTACATTCAAGAAATGTACATCAAAACATACACATTTTCATTGTACATTCAAGAAAAGTACATCAAAACATACACATTTTCATTGTTCATTCAAGAAATGTACATCAAAACATACACATTTTCAGGGTTCATTCAAGAAATGTATATCAAAAAATACACATTTTCAGTGTACATTCAAGAAATGTACATCAAAACAAACACAATTTCATTGTACACTAAACAAATGTACATCAAAACATACACATTTTCATTGTACATTCAAGAAATGCACATCAAAACATACACATTTTCATTGTACATTGAAGAAATGTACATCAAAACATACACATTTTCACTGTACACTCAAGAGACGTACATAGAAACATACACATTTTCAGTGTACATTCAAGAAATGTATATCAAAACATACACATTTTCATTGTACATTCAAGAAAAGTACATCAAAACATACACATTTTCATTGTACATTCAAATAATATACATCAAAACATACACATTTTCATTGTACATTCAAGAAATGTACATCAAAACATACACATTTTCATTGTACACTCAAGAAATGTACATCAAAACATACACATTTTCAGTGTACATTCAAGAAATGTACATCAAAACATACACATTTTCATTGTACATTCAAGAAATGTACATCAAAACATACACATTTTCATTGTACATACGCATTTTCATTGTATATACAAGAAATGTACATCAAAACATACACATTTTAATTGTACACTCAAGAAATGTACATCAAAACATACACATTTTCAGTGTACATTCAAAAAATGTACATCAAAACATACACTTTTTCATTGTTCATTCAAGAAATGTACATCAAAACATACACATTTTCATTGTACACTCAAGAAATGTACATCAAAACATACACATTTTCATTGTACACTCAAGAAATGTACATCAAAACATACACATTTTCATTGTACATTCAAGAAATGTACATCAAGACATACACATTTTCATTGTACATTCAAGAAATGTATATCAAAACATACACATTCTCAGTGTACATTCAAGAAATGTACATCAAAACATACACATTTTCATTGTATATACAAGAAATGTACATCAAAACATACACATTTTCAGTATACATTCAAGAAATGTACATGAAAACATATACATTTTCATTGTACATTCAAGAAATGTATATCAAAACATACACATTTTCAGTGTACATTCAAGAAATGCACATCAAAACATACACATTTTCATTGTACATTCAAGAAATGTACATCAAAACATACACATTTTCATTGTACATTCAAGAAATGTACATTAAAACATACACATTTTGATTGTACATTCAAGAAATGTACATCAAGAAATGTACATCAAAACACACACATTATCATTTTACACTCAAGAAATGTACATAAAAACATACACATTTTGAGTGTACATTCAAGAGATATACATCAAAACATGTACATTTTCATTGTATATACCAGAAATATACATCAAAACATACACATTTTCATTGTATATACAGGAAATGTACATCAAAACATACACATTTTCATTGTATATACAAGAAATGTATATCAAAACATACACATTTTCAGTGTACATTCAAGAAATGTACATCAAAAACTACACATCTTCATTGTATATTCAACAAATGTACATCAAAACACACACATTTTCATTGTATATACCAGAAATGTACATCAAAACATACACATTTTCATTGTACATTCAAGAAATGTACATCAAAACATACACATTTTCATTGTATATACCAGAAATGTACATCAAAACATACACATTTTCATTGTACATTCAAGAAATGTACATCAAAACATACACATTTTCATTGTATATACCAGAAATGTACATCAAAACATACACATTTTCATTGTACATTGAGGAAATGTACATCAAAACATACACATTTTCAGTGTACATTCAACAAATGTACATCAAAACATACACAGCTTCAGCGTTTATTCAAGAAATGTACATCAAAACATAAACATTTTCATTGTATATACAAGAAATGTACATCAAAACATACACATTTTCATTGTATATACAAGAAATGTATATCAAAACATACATATTTTCAGTGTACATTCAAGAAATGTACATCAAAACATACACATTTTCATTGTATATACAAGAAATGTACATCAAAACATACACATTTTCAGTGTACATTCAAGAAATGTACATCAAAACATACACATTTTCATTGTACATTCAAGAAATGTACATCAAAACATACACAGTTTCAGTGTACATTCAAGAAATGTACATGAAAACATATACATTTTCGTTGTACATTCAAGAAATGTATATCAAAACATACACATTTTCAGTGTACATTCAAGAAATGTACATCAAAACATACACATTTTCATTGTATATACAAGAAATGTACATCAAAACATACACATTTTCATTGTACACTAAAGAAATGTACATCAAAACATACACATTTTCAGTGTACATTCAAGAAATGTACATCAAAACATACACATTTTCATTGTACATTCAAGAAAAGTACATCAAAACATACACATTTTCATTGTTCATTCAAGAAATGTACATCAAAACATACACATTTTCAGGGTTCATTCAAGAAATGTATATCAAAAAATACACATTTTCAGTGTACATTCAAGAAATGTACATCAAAACAAACACAATTTCATTGTACACTAAACAAATGTACATCAAAACATACACATTTTCATTGTACATTCAAGAAATGCACATCAAAACATACACATTTTCATTGTACATTGAAGAAATGTACATCAAAACATACACATTTTCATTGTACACTCAAGAGACGTACATAGAAACATACACATTTTCAGTGTACATTCAAGAAATGTATATCAAAACATACACATTTTCATTGTACATTCAAGAAAAGTACATCAAAACATACACATTTTCATTGTACATTCAAATAATATACATCAAAACATACACATTTTCATTGTACATTCAAGAAATGTACATCAAAACATACACATTTTCATTGTACACTCAAGAAATGTACATCAAAACATACACATTTTCAGTGTACATTCAAGAAATGTACATCAAAACATACACATTTTCATTGTACATTCAAGAAATGTACATCAAAACATACACATTTTCATTGTACATACGCATTTTCATTGTATATACAAGAAATGTACATCAAAACATACACATTTTAATTGTACACTCAAGAAATGTACATCAAAACATACACATTTTCAGTGTACATTCAAGAAATGTATATCAAAACGTACACATTTTCATTGTACATTCAAGAAATGTACATCAAAACATACACATTTTCATTGTACACTCAAGAAATGTACATCAAAACTTACACATTTTCATTGTACATTCCAGAAATGTATATCAAAACATACACATTTTCATTGTACACTCAAGAAATGTACATCAAAACATACACATTTTCATTGTACATTCAAGGAATGTACATCAAAGCATACACATTTTGATTGTACATTCTAGAAATGTACATCAAAACACACACATTATCATTTTACACTCAAGAAATGTACATCAAAACATACACATTTTGAGTGTACATTCAAGAGATATACATCAAAACATGCACATTTTCATTGTATGTACCAGAAATGTACATCAAAACATACACATTTTCATTGTATATACAGGAAATGTACATCAAAACATCCACATTTTCATTGTATATACAAGAAATGTATATCAAAACATACACATTTTCAGTGTTCATTCAAGAAATGTACATCAAAAACTACACATCTTCATTGTATATTCAAGAAATGTACATCAAAACACACACATTTTCATTGTATATACCAGAAATGTACATCAAAACATACACATTTTCATTGTACATTCAAGAAATGTACATCAAAACATACACATTTTCATTGTATATACCAGAAATGTACATCAAAACATACACATTTTCATTGTACATCCATGAAATGTACATCAAAACATACACATTTTCATTGTATATACCAGAAATGTACATCAAAACATACACATTTTCATTGTACATTGAAGAAATGTACATCAAAACATACACATTTTCAGTGTACATTCAAGAAATGTACATCAAAACATACACAGCTTCAGTGTACATTCAAGAAATGTACATCAAAACATACACATTTTCATTGTATATACAAGAAATGTACATCAAAACATACACATTTTCAGTGTACATTCAAGAAATGTACATCAAGACATACACATTTTCATTGTACATTCAAGAAATGTATATCAAAACATACACATTTTCAGTGTACATTCAAGAAATGTACATCAAAACATACACATTTTCATTGTATATACAAGAAATGTACATCAAAACATACACATTTTCATTGTACATTCAAGAAATGTACATGAAAACATATACATTTTCATTGTACATTCTAGAAATGTATATCAAAACATACACATTTTCAGTGTACATTCAAGAAATGTACATCAAAACATACACATTTTCATTGTATATACAAGAAATGTACATCAAAACATACACATTTTCATTGTACACTAAAGAAATGTTCATCAAAACATACACATTTTCAGTGTACATTCAAGAAATGTACATCAAAACATACACATTTTCATTGTACATTCAAGAAATGTACATCAAAACATACACATTTTCAGTGTACATTCAAGAAATGTGCATCAAAACATACAAATTTTCAGTGTACATCCAAGAAATGTACATCAAAACATACAAATTTTCAGTGTACATTCAAGAAATTTACATCAAAACATCTCATTTTCATTGTACATTCAAGAAATGTACATCAAAAAATACACATTTTCAGTGTACATCCAAGAAATGTACATCAAAACATACACATTTTCATTGTACATTCAAAAATGTACATCAAAACATACACTTTTTCATTGTTCATTCAAGAAATGGACATCAAAACATACACATTTTCATTGTACACTCAAGAAATGTACATCAAAACATACACATCTTCATTGTACACTCAAGAAATGTACATAAAAACATACACATTTTCATTGTACATTCAAGAAATGTATATCAAAACATACACATTTTCATTGTACATTGAAGAAATGTACATCAAAACACACACATTTTCATTGTACATTCCAGAAATGTACATCAAAACATGCACATTTTCATTGTACATTCAAGGAATGTACATCAAAACATACAAATTTTCATTGTACATTCAAGAAATGTACATCAAAACATACACAGTTTCATTGTACACTCAAGAAATGTACATCAAAACATACACATTTTCATTGTACACTCAAGAAATGTACATCAAAACACACACATTTTCATTGTATACTCAAGAAATGTACATCAAAACATACACATTTTCATTGTACATTCAAGAAATATACATCAAAACATACACATTTTCATTGTACATTGAAGAAATGTACATCAAAACATACACATTTTCATTGTACACTCAAGAAATGTACATCAAAACATACACATTTTCAGTGTACATTCAAGAAATGTATATCATAAAATACACATTTTCAGTGTACATTCAAGAAATCTACATGAAAACATATACATTTTCGTTGTACATTCAAGAAATGTATATCAAAACATACACATTTTCAGTGTACATTCCAGAAATGTACATCAAAACATACACATTTTCATTGTATATACAAGAAATGTACATCAAAACATACACATTTTCAGTGTACATTCAAGAAATGTACATCAAAACATACACATTTTCATTGTACATTCAAGAAATGTACATCAAAACATACACATTTTCATTGTACATTCTAGAAATATACATCAAAACATACGCATTTTCATTGTATATACATGAAATGTACATCAAAACATACACATTTTCATTGTACACTCAAGAAATGTACATCAAAACATACACATTTTCAGTGTACATTCTAGAAATATACATCAAAACATACGCATTTTCATTGTATATACAAGAAATGTACATCAAAACATACACATTTTCATTGTACATTCAAGAAATGTACATCAAAACATACACATTTTCGGTGTACATTCAAGAAATGTACATCAAAACATACACATTTTGATTGTACACTCAAGAAATGTACATCAAAACATACACATTTTCAGTGTACATTCAAGAAATGTATATCATAACATACACATTTTCATTGTACATTCAAGAAATACACATTAAAACATACACATTTTCATTGCACATTCAAGAAATGTACATCTAAACATACACATTTTCAGTGTACATTCAAGAAATGTACATCAAAACATACACATTTTGATTCTACACTCAAGAAATGTACATCAAAACATACACATTTTCAGTGTACATTCAAGAAATGTACATCACAACATACACATTTTGATTGTACACTCAAGAAATGTACATCAAAACATACACATTTTCAGTGTACATTCAAGAAATGTATATCATAACATACACATTTTCATTGTACATTCAAGAAATATACATCAAAACATACACATTTTCATTGTATATACAAGAAATGTACATCAAAACATACACATTTTCAGTATACATTCAAGAAATGTATATCAAAACATACACATTTTCATTGTACATTCAAGAAATGTACATCAAAACATACACATTTTCATTGTACACTCAAGAAATGTACATCAAAACATACACATTTTCAGTGTACATTCAAGAAATGTACATCAAAACATACAGATTTTCATTGTACATTCAAGAAATGTACATCAAAACATACACATTTTCATTGTACATACGCATTTTCATTGTATATACAAGAAATGTACATCAAAACATACACATTTTAATTGTGCACTCAAGAAATGTACATCAAAACATACACATTTTCAGTGTACATTCAAGAAATGTATATCAAAACGTACACATTTTCATTGTACATTCAAGAAATGTACATCAAAACATACACATTTTCATTGTACACTCAAGAAATGTACATCAAAACTTACACATTTTCATTGTACATTCAAGAAATGTATATCAAAACATACACAATTTCATTGTACACTCAAGAAATGTACATCAAAACATACACATTTTCATTGTACATTCTAGGAATGTACATCAAAGCATACACATTTTGATTGTACATTCTAGAAATGTACATCAAAACACACACATTATCATTTTACACTCAAGAAATGTACATCAAAACATACACATTTTGAGTGTACATTCAAGAGATATACATCAAAACATGCACATTTTCATTGTATATACCAGAAATGTACATCAAAACATACACATTTTCATTGTATATACAGGAAATGTACATCAAAACATCCACATTTTCATTGTATATACAAGAAATGTATATCAAAACATACACATTTTCAGTGTTCATTCAAGAAATGTACATCAAAAACTACACATCTTCATTGTATATTCAAGAAATGTACATCAAAACACACACATTTTCATTGTATATACCAGAAATGTACGTCAAAACATACACATTTTCATTGTACATTCAAGAAATGTACATCAAAACATACACATTTTCATTGTATATACCAGAAATGTACATCAAAACATACACATTTTCATTGTACATCCATGAAATGTACATCAAAACATACACATTTTCATTGTATATACCAGAAATGTACATCAAAACATACACATTTTCATTGTACATTGAAGAAATGTACATCAAAACATACACATTTTCAGTGTACATTCAAGAAATGTACATCAAAACATACACAGCTTCAGTGTACATTCAAGAAATGTACATCAAAACATACACATTTTCATTGTATATACAAGAAATGTACATCAAAACATACACATTTTCATTGTATATACAAGAAATGTATATCAAAACATACATATTTTCAGTGTACATTCAAGAAATGTACAACAAAACATACACATTTTCATTGTATATACAAGAAATGTACATCAAAACATACACATTTTCAGTGTACATTCAAGAAATGTACATCAAGACATACACATTTTCATTGTACATTCAAGAAATGTATATCAAAACATACACATTTTCAGTGTACATTCAAGAAATGTACATCAAAACATACACATTTTCATTGTATATACAAGAAATGTACATCAAAACATACACATTTTCATTGTACATTCAAGAAATGTACATGAAAACATATACATTTTCATTGTACATTCAAGAAATGTATATCAAAACATACACATTTTCAGTGTACATTCAAGAAATGTACATCAAAACATACACATTTTCATTGTATATACAAGAAATGTACATCAAAACATACACATTTTCATTGTACACTAAAGAAATGTTCATCAAAACATACACATTTTCAGTGTACATTCAAGAAATGTACATCAAAACATACACATTTTCATTGTACATTCAAAAATGTACATCAAAACATACACTTTTTCATTGTTCATTCAAGAAATGTACATCAAAACATACACATTTTCAGTGTACACTCAAGAAATGTACATCAAAACATACACATTTTCATTGTACACTCAAGAAATGTACATAAAAACATACACATTTTCATTGTACATTCAAGAAATGTATATCAAAACATACACATTTTCATTGTACATTGAAGAAATGTACATCAAAACACACACATTTTCATTGTACATTCCAGAAATGTACATCAAAACATGCACATTTTCATTGTACATTCAAGGAATGTACATCAAAACATACAAATTTTCATTGTACATTCAAGAAATGTACATCAGAACATACACAGTTTCATTGTACACTCAAGAAATGTACATCAAAACATACACATTTTCATTGTACACTCAAGAAATGTACATCAAAACATACACATTTTCATTGTATACTCAAGAAATGTACATCAAAACATACGCATTTTCATTGTACATTCAAGAAATATACATCAAAACATACACATTTTCATTGTACATTGAAGAAATGTACATCAAAACATACACATTTTCATTGTACACTCAAGAAATGTACATCAAAACATACACATTTTCAGTGTACATTCAAGAAATGTATATCATAAAATACACATTTTCATTGTACATTCAAGAAATGTACATAAAAACATACATGTTTTCATTGTACATTCAAATAATATACATCAAAACATACACATTTTCATTGTACATTCAAGAAATGTACATCAAAACATACACATTTTCATTGTACGCTCAAGAAATGTACATCAAAACATAAACATTTTCAGTGTACATTCAAGAAATGTACATCAAAACATACACATTTTCATTGTACATTCAAGAAATGTACATCAAAACATACACATTTTCATTGTACATTCTAGAAATATACATCAAAACATACGCATTTTCATTGTATATACAAGAAATGTACATCAAAACATACACATTTTCATTGTACACTCAAGAAATGTACATCAAAACATACACATTTTCAGTGTACATTCTAGAAATATACATCAAAACATACGCATTTTCATTGTATATACAAGAAATGTACATCAAAACATACACATTTTCATTGTACATTCAAGAAATGTACATCAAAACATACACATTTTCAGTGTACATTCAAGAAATGTACATCAAAACATACACATTTTGATTGTACACTCAAGAAATGTACATCAAAACATACACATTTTCATTGTACATTCAAGAAATGTACATCAAAACATACACATTTTCATTGTACATACGCATTTTCATTGTATATACAAGAAATGTACATCAAAACATACACATTTTAATTGTACACTCAAGAAATGTACATCAAAACATACACATTTTCAGTGTACATTCAAGAAATGTATATCAAAACGTACACATTTTCATTGTACATTCAAGAAATGTACATCAAAACATACACACTTTCATTGTACACTCAAGAAATGTACATCAAAACTTACACATTTTCATTGTACATTCCAGAAATGTATATCAAAACATACACATTTTCATTGTACACTCAAGAAATGTACATCAAAACATACACATTTTCATTGTACATTCAAGGAATGTACATCAAAGCATACACATTTTGATTGTACATTCTAGAAATGTACATCAAAACACACACATTATCATTTTACACTCAAGAAATGTACATCAAAACATACACATTTTGAGTGTACATTCAAGAGATATACATCAAAACATGCACATTTTCATTGTATGTACCAGAAATGTACATCAAAACATACACATTTTCATTGTATATACAGGAAATGTACATCAAAACATCCACATTTTCATTGTATATACAAGAAATGTATATCAAAACATACACATTTTCAGTGTTCATTCAAGAAATGTACATCAAAAACTACACATCTTCATTGTATATTCAAGAAATGTACATCAAAACACACACATTTTCATTGTATATACCAGAAATGTACATCAAAACATACACATTTTCATTGTACATTCAAGAAATGTACATCAAAACATACACATTTTCATTGTATATACCAGAAATGTACATCAAAACATACACATTTTCATTGTACATCCATGAAATGTACATCAAAACATACACATTTTCATTGTATATACCAGAAATGTACATCAAAACATACACATTTTCATTGTACATTGAAGAAATGTACATCAAAACATACACATTTTCAGTGTACATTCAAGAAATGTACATCAAAACATACACAGCTTCAGTGTACATTCAAGAAATGTACATCAAAACATACACATTTTCATTGTATATACAAGAAATGTACATCAAAACATACACATTTTCAGTGTACATTCAAGAAATGTACATCAAGACATACACATTTTCATTGTACATTCAAGAAATGTATATCAAAACATACACATTTTCAGTGTACATTCAAGAAATGTACATCAAAACATACACATTTTCATTGTATATACAAGAAATGTACATCAAAACATACACATTTTCATTGTACATTCAAGAAATGTACATGAAAACATATACATTTTCATTGTACATTCTAGAAATGTATATCAAAACATACACATTTTCAGTGTACATTCAAGAAATGTACATCAAAACATACACATTTTCATTGTATATACAAGAAATGTACATCAAAACATACACATTTTCATTGTACACTAAAGAAATGTTCATCAAAACATACACATTTTCAGTGTACATTCAAGAAATGTACATCAAAACATACACATTTTCATTGTACATTCAAGAAATGTACATCAAAACATACACATTTTCAGTGTACATTCAAGAAATGTGCATCAAAACATACAAATTTTCAGTGTACATCCAAGAAATGTACATCAAAACATACAAATTTTCAGTGTACATTCAAGAAATTTACATCAAAACATCTCATTTTCATTGTACATTCAAGAAATGTACATCAAAAAAT
This sequence comes from Tenodera sinensis, assembly GCA_030765045.1. Lineage (NCBI taxonomy): Eukaryota > Metazoa > Arthropoda > Insecta > Mantodea > Mantidae > Tenodera > Tenodera sinensis. The sequence continues at coordinate 135,631 of JAUKNM010000095.1, forward strand.
ACACATTTTCAGTGTACATCCAAGAAATGTACATCAAAACATACAAATTTTCATTGTACATTCAAAAATGTACATCAAAACATACACTTTTTCATTGTTCATTCAAGAAATGGACATCAAAACATACACATTTTCATTGTACACTCAAGAAATGTACATCAAAACATACACATCTTCATTGTACACTCAAGAAATGTACATAAAAACATACACATTTTCATTGTACATTCAAGAAATGTATATCAAAACATACACATTTTCATTGTACATTGAAGAAATGTACATCAAAACACACACATTTTCATTGTACATTCCAGAAATGTACATCAAAACATGCACATTTTCATTGTACATTCAAGGAATGTACATCAAAACATACAAATTTTCATTGTACATTCAAGAAATGTACATCAAAACATACACAGTTTCATTGTACACTCAAGAAATGTACATCAAAACATACACATTTTCATTGTACACTCAAGAAATGTACATCAAAACACACACATTTTCATTGTATACTCAAGAAATGTACATCAAAACATACACATTTTCATTGTACATTCAAGAAATATACATCAAAACATACACATTTTCATTGTACATTGAAGAAATGTACATCAAAACATACACATTTTCATTGTACACTCAAGAAATGTACATCAAAACATACACATTTTCAGTGTACATTCAAGAAATGTATATCATAAAATACACATTTTCAGTGTACATTCAAGAAATGTACATGAAAACATATACATTTTCGTTGTACATTCAAGAAATGTATATCAAAACATACACATTTTCAGTGTACATTCCAGAAATGTACATCAAAACATACACATTTTCATTGTATATACAAGAAATGTACATCAAAACATACACATTTTCAGTGTACATTCAAGAAATGTACATCAAAACATACACATTTTCATTGTACATTCAAGAAATGTACATCAAAACATACACATTTTCATTGTACATTCTAGAAATATACATCAAAACATACGCATTTTCATTGTATATACATGAAATGTACATCAAAACATACACATTTTCATTGTACACTCAAGAAATGTACATCAAAACATACACATTTTCAGTGTACATTCTAGAAATATACATCAAAACATACGCATTTTCATTGTATATACAAGAAATGTACATCAAAACATACACATTTTCATTGTACATTCAAGAAATGTACATCAAAACATACACATTTTCGGTGTACATTCAAGAAATGTACATCAAAACATACACATTTTGATTGTACACTCAAGAAATGTACATCAAAACATACACATTTTCAGTGTACATTCAAGAAATGTATATCATAACATACACATTTTCATTGTACATTCAAGAAATACACATTAAAACATACACATTTTCATTGCACATTCAAGAAATGTACATCTAAACATACACATTTTCAGTGTACATTCAAGAAATGTACATCAAAACATACACATTTTGATTCTACACTCAAGAAATGTACATCAAAACATACACATTTTCAGTGTACATTCAAGAAATGTACATCACAACATACACATTTTGATTGTACACTCAAGAAATGTACATCAAAACATACACATTTTCAGTGTACATTCAAGAAATGTATATCATAACATACACATTTTCATTGTACATTCAAGAAATATACATCAAAACATACACATTTTCATTGTATATACAAGAAATGTACATCAAAACATACACATTTTCAGTATACATTCAAGAAATGTATATCAAAACATACACATTTTCATTGTACATTCAAGAAATGTACATCAAAACATACACATTTTCATTGTACACTCAAGAAATGTACATCAAAACATACACATTTTCAGTGTACATTCAAGAAATGTACATCAAAACATACAGATTTTCATTGTACATTCAAGAAATGTACATCAAAACATACACATTTTCATTGTACATACGCATTTTCATTGTATATACAAGAAATGTACATCAAAACATACACATTTTAATTGTGCACTCAAGAAATGTACATCAAAACATACACATTTTCAGTGTACATTCAAGAAATGTATATCAAAACGTACACATTTTCATTGTACATTCAAGAAATGTACATCAAAACATACACATTTTCATTGTACACTCAAGAAATGTACATCAAAACTTACACATTTTCATTGTACATTCAAGAAATGTATATCAAAACATACACAATTTCATTGTACACTCAAGAAATGTACATCAAAACATACACATTTTCATTGTACATTCTAGGAATGTACATCAAAGCATACACATTTTGATTGTACATTCTAGAAATGTACATCAAAACACACACATTATCATTTTACACTCAAGAAATGTACATCAAAACATACACATTTTGAGTGTACATTCAAGAGATATACATCAAAACATGCACATTTTCATTGTATATACCAGAAATGTACATCAAAACATACACATTTTCATTGTATATACAGGAAATGTACATCAAAACATCCACATTTTCATTGTATATACAAGAAATGTATATCAAAACATACACATTTTCAGTGTTCATTCAAGAAATGTACATCAAAAACTACACATCTTCATTGTATATTCAAGAACTGTACATCAAAACACACACATTTTCATTGTATATACCAGAAATGTACGTCAAAACATACACATTTTCATTGTACATTCAAGAAATGTACATCAAAACATACACATTTTCATTGTATATACCAGAAATGTACATCAAAACATACACATTTTCATTGTACATCCATGAAATGTACATCAAAACATACACATTTTCATTGTATATACCAGAAATGTACATCAAAACATACACATTTTCATTGTACATTGAAGAAATGTACATCAAAACATACACATTTTCAGTGTACATTCAAGAAATGTACATCAAAACATACACAGCTTCAGTGTACATTCAAGAAATGTACATCAAAACATACACATTTTCATTGTATATACAAGAAATGTACATCAAAACATACACATTTTCATTGTATATACAAGAAATGTATATCAAAACATACATATTTTCAGTGTACATTCAAGAAATGTACAACAAAACATACACATTTTCATTGTATATACAAGAAATGTACATCAAAACATACACATTTTCAGTGTACATTCAAGAAATGTACATCAAGACATACACATTTTCATTGTACATTCAAGAAATGTATATCAAAACATACACATTTTCAGTGTACATTCAAGAAATGTACATCAAAACATACACATTTTCATTGTATATACAAGAAATGTACATCAAAACATACACATTTTCATTGTACATTCAAGAAATGTACATGAAAACATATACATTTTCATTGTACATTCAAGAAATGTATATCAAAACATACACATTTTCAGTGTACATTCAAGAAATGTACATCAAAACATACACATTTTCATTGTATATACAAGAAATGTACATCAAAACATACACATTTTCATTGTACACTAAAGAAATGTTCATCAAAACATACACATTTTCAGTGTACATTCAAGAAATGTACATCAAAACATACACATTTTCATTGTACATTCAAAAATGTACATCAAAACATACACTTTTTCATTGTTCATTCAAGAAATGTACATCAAAACATACACATTTTCAGTGTACACTCAAGAAATGTACATCAAAACATACACATTTTCATTGTACACTCAAGAAATGTACATAAAAACATACACATTTTCATTGTACATTCAAGAAATGTATATCAAAACATACACATTTTCATTGTACATTGAAGAAATGTACATCAAAACACACACATTTTCATTGTACATTCCAGAAATGTACATCAAAACATGCACATTTTCATTGTACATTCAAGGAATGTACATCAAAACATACAAATTTTCATTGTACATTCAAGAAATGTACATCAGAACATACACAGTTTCATTGTACACTCAAGAAATGTACATCAAAACATACACATTTTCATTGTACACTCAAGAAATGTACATCAAAACATACACATTTTCATTGTATACTCAAGAAATGTACATCAAAACATACACATTTTCATTGTACATTCAAGAAATATACATCAAAACATACACATTTTCATTGTACATTGAAGAAATGTACATCAAAACATACACATTTTCATTGTACACTCAAGAAATGTACATCAAAACATACACATTTTCAGTGTACATTCAAGAAATGTATATCATAAAATACACATTTTCATTGTACATTCAAGAAATGTACATAAAAACATACATGTTTTCATTGTACATTCAAATAATATACATCAAAACATACACATTTTCATTGTACATTCAAGAAATGTACATCAAAACATACACATTTTCATTGTACGCTCAAGAAATGTACATCAAAAGATAAACATTTTCAGTGTACATTCAAGAAATGTACATCAAAACATACACATTTTCATTGTACATTCAAGAAATGTACATCAAAACATACACATTTTCATTGTACATTCTAGAAATATACATCAAAACATACGCATTTTCATTGTATATACAAGAAATGTACATCAAAACATACACATTTTCATTGTACACTCAAGAAATGTACATCAAAACATACACATTTTCAGTGTACATTCTAGAAATATACATCAAAACATACGCATTTTCATTGTATATACAAGAAATGTACATCAAAACATACACATTTTCATTGTACATTCAAGAAATGTACATCAAAACATACACATTTTCAGTGTACATTCAAGAAATGTACATCAAAACATACACATTTTGATTGTACACTCAAGAAATGTACATCAAAACATACACATTTTCAGTGTAATTTCAAGAAATGTATATCATAACATACACATTTTCATTGTACATTCAAGAAATACACATTAAAACATACACATTTTCATTGCACATTCAAGAAATGTACATCAAAACATACACATTTTCAGTGTACATTCAAGAAATGTACATCAAAACATACACATTTTGATTCTACACTCAAGAAATGTACATCAAAACATACACATTTTCAGTGTACATTCAAGAAATGTACATCACAACATACACATTTTGATTGTACACTCAAGAAATGTACATCAAAACATACACATTTTCAGTGTACATTCAAGAAATGTATATCATAACATACACATTTTCATTGTACATTCAAGAAATATACATCAAAACATACACATTTTCATTGTATATACAAGAAATGTACATCAAAACATACACATTTTCAGTATACATTCAAGAAATGTATATCAAAACATACACATTTTCATTGTACATTCAAGAAATGTACATCAAAACATACACATTTTCATTGTACACTCAAGAAATGTACATCAAAACATACACATTTTCAGTGTACATTCAAGAAATGTACATCAAAACATACACATTTTCATTGTACATTCAAGAAATGTACATCAAAACATACACATTTTCATTGTACATACGCATTTTCATTGTATATACAAGAAATGTACATCAAAACATACACATTTTAATTGTGCACTCAAGAAATTCACATCAAAACATACACATTTTCAGTGTACATTCAAGAAATGTATATCAAAACTTACACATTTTCATTGTACATTCAAGAAATGTACATCAAAACATACACATTTTCATTGTACACTCAAGAAATGTACATCAAAACTTACACATTTTCATTGTACATTCAAGAAATGTATATCAAAACATACACAATTTCATTGTACACTCAAGAAATGTACATCAAAACATACACATTTTCATTGTACATTCTAGGAATGTACATCAAAGCATACACATTTTGATTGTACATTCTAGAAATGTACATCAAAACACACACATTATCATTTTACACTCAAGAAATGTACATCAAAACATACACATTTTGAGTGTACATTCAAGAGATATACATCAAAACATGCACATTTTCATTGTATATACCAGAAATGTACATCAAAACATACACATTTTCATTGTATATACAGGAAATGTACATCAAAACATCCACATTTTCATTGTATATACAAGAAATGTATATCAAAACATACACATTTTCAGTGGTCATTCAAGAAATGTACATCAAAAACTACACATCTTCATTGTATATTCAAGAAATGTACATCAAAACACACACATTTTCATTGTATATACCAGAAATGTACATCAAAACATACACATTTTCATTGTACATTCAAGAAATGTAATCAAAACATACACATTTTCATTGTATATACCAGAAATGTACATCAAAACATACACATTTTCATTGTACATCCATGAAATGTACATCAAAACATACACATTTTCATTGTATATACCAGAAATGTACATCAAAACATACACATTTTCATTGTACATTGAAGAAATGTACATCAAAACATACACATTTTCAGTGTACATTCAAGAAATGTACATCAAAACATACACAGCTTCAGTGTACATTCAAGAAATGTACATCAAAACATACACATTTTCATTGTATATACAAGAAATGTACATCAAAACATACACATTTTCATTGTATATACAAGAAATGTATATCAAAACATAATTATTTTCAGTGTACATTCAAGAAATGTACAACAAAACATACACATTTTCATTGTATATACAAGAAATGTACATCAAAACATACACATTTTCAGTGTACATTCAAGAAATGTACATCAAGACATACAGATTTTCATTGTACATTCAAGAAATGTATATCAAAACATACACATTTTCAGTGTACATTCAAGAAATGTACATCAAAACATACACATTTTCATTGTATATACAAGAAATGTACATCAAAACATACACATTTTCATTGTACATTCAAGAAATGTACATGAAAACATATACATTTTCATTGTACATTCAAGAAATGTATATCAAAACATACACATTTTCAGTGTACATTCAAGAAATGTACATCAAAACATACACATTTTCATTGTATATACAAGAAATGTACATCAAAACATACACATTTTCATTGTACACTAAAGAAATGTTCATCAAAACATACACATTTTCAGTGTACATTCAAGAAATGTACATCAAAACATACACATTTTCATTGTACATTCAAGAAATGTACATCAAAACATACACATTTTCAGTGTACATTCAAGAAATGTGCATCAAAACATATAAATTTTCAGTGTACATTCAAGAAATGTACATCAAAACATACAAATTTTCAGTGTACATTCAAGAAATTTACACCAAAACATCACATTTTCATTGTACATTCAAGAAATGTACATCAAAACATACACATTTTCAGTGTACATTCAAGAAATGTACATCAAAACATACACATTTTCATTGTACATTCAAAAATGTACATCAAAACATACACTTTTTCATTGTTCATTCAAGAAATGTACATCAAAACATACACATTTTCAGTGTACACTCAAGAAATGTACATCAAAACATACACATTTTCATTGTACACTCAAGAAATGTACATCAAAACATACACATTTTCATTGTACATTCAAGAAATGTATATCAAAACATACACATTTTCATTGTACATTGAAGAAATGTACATCAAAACACACACATTTTCATTGTACATTCCAGAAATGTACATCAAAACATGCACATTTTCATTGTACATTCAAGGAATGTACATCAAAACATACAAATTTTCATTGTACATTCAAGAAATGTACATCAGAACATACACAGTTTCATTGTACACTCAAAAAATGTACATCAAAACATACACATTGTCATTGTACACTCAAGAAATGTACATCAAAACATACACATTTTCATTGTATACTCAAGAAATGTACATCAAAACATACACATTTTCATTGTACATTCAAGAAATATACATCAAAACATACACATTTTCATTGTACATTGAAGAAATGTACATCAAAACATACACATTTTCATTGTACACTCAAGAAATGTACATCAAAACATACACATTTTCAGTGTACATTCAAGAAATGTATATCATAAAATACACATTTTCATTGTACATTCAAGAAATGTACATAAAAACATACATATTTTCATTGTACATTCAAATAATATACATCAAAACATACACATTTTCATTGTACATTCAAGAAATGTACATCAAAACATACACATTTTCATTGTACGCTCAAGAAATGTACATCAAAACATAAACATTTTCAGTGTACATTCAAGAAATGTACATCAAAACATACACATTTTCATTGTACATTCAAGAAATGTACATCAAAACATACACATTTTCATTGTACATTCTAGAAATATACATCAAAACATACGCATTTTCATTGTATATACAAGAAATGTACATCAAAACATACACATTTTCATTGTACACTCAAGAAATGTACATCAAAACATACACATTTTCAGTGTACATTCTAGAAATATACATCAAAACATACGCATTTTCATTGTATATACAAGAAATGTACATCAAAACATACACATTTTCATTGTACATTCAAGAAATGTACATCAAAACATACACATTTTCAGTGTACATTCAAGAAATGTACATCAAAACATACACATTTTGATTGTACACTCAAGAAATGTACATCAAAACATACACATTTTCAGTGTACATTCAAGAAATACACATTAAAACATACACATTTTCATTGCACATTCAAGAAATGTACATCAAAACATACACATTTTCAGTGTACATTCAAGAAATGTACATCAAAACATACACATTTTGATTCTACACTCAAGAAATGTACATCAAAACATACACATTTTCAGTGTACATTCAAGAAATGTACATCAAAACATACACATTTTGATTGTACACTCAAGAAATGTACATCAAAACATACACATTTTCAGTGTACATTCAAGAAATGTATATCATAACATACACATTTTCATTGTACATTCAAGAAATATACATCAAAACATACACATTTTCATTGTATATACAAGAAATGTACATCAAAACATACACATTTTCAGTATACATTCAAGAAATGTATATCAAAACATACACATTTTCATTGTACATTCAAGAAATGTACATCAAAACATACACATTTTCATTGTACACTCAAGAAATGTACATCAAAACATACACATTTTCAGTGTACATTCAAGAAATGTACATCAAAACATACACATTTTCATTGTACATTCAAGAAATGTACATCAAAACATACACATTTTCATTGTACATACGCATTTTCATTGTATATACAAGAAATGTACATCAAAACATACACATTTTAATTGTGCACTCAAGAAATGTACATCAAAACATACACATTTTCAGTGTACATTCAAGAAATGTATATCAAAACGTACACATTTTCATTGTACATTCAAGAAATGTACATCAAAACATACACATTTTCATTGTACACTCAAGAAATGTACATCAAAACTTACACATTTTCATTGTACATTCAAGAAATGTATATCAAAACATACACATTTTCACTGTACACTCAAGAAATGTACATCAAAACATACACATTTTCATTGTACATTCTAGGAATGTACATCAAAGCATACACATTTTGATTGTACATTCTAGAAATGTACATCATAACACACACATTATCATTTTACACTCAAGAAATGTACATCAAAACATACACATTTTGAGTGTACATTCAAGAGATATACATCAAAACATGCACATTTTCATTGTATATACCAGAAATGTACATCAAAACATACACATTTTCATTGTATATACAGGAAATGTACATCAAAACATCCACATTTTCATTGTATATACAAGAAATGTATATCAAAACATACACATTTTCAGTGTTCATTCAAGAAATGTACATCAAAAACTACACATCTTCATTGTATATTCAAGAAATGTACATCAAAACACACACATTTTCATTGTATATACCAGAAATGTACATCAAAACATACACATTTTCATTGTACATTCAAGAAATGTACATCAAAACATACACATTTTCATTGTATATACCAGAAATGTACATCAAAACATACACATTTTCATTGTACATCCATGAAATGTACATCAAAACATACACATTTTCATTGTATATACCAGAAATGTACATCAAAACATACACATTTTCATTGTACATTGAAGAAATGTACATCAAAACATACACATTTTCAGTGTACATTCAAGAAATGTACATCAAAACATACACAGCTTCAGTGTACATTCAAGAAATGTACATCAAAACATACACATTTTCATTGTATATTCAAGAAATGTACATCAAAACATACACATTTTCATTGTATATACAAGAAATGTACATCAAAACATACACATTTTCATTGTATATACAAGAAATGTATATCAAAACATACATATTTTCAGTGTACATTCAAGAAATGTACAACAAAACATACACATTTTCATTGTATATACAAGAAATGTACATCAAAACATACACATTTTCAGTGTACATTCAAGAAATGTACATCAAGACATACACATTTTCATTGTACATTCAAGAAATGTATATCAAAACATACACATTTTCAGTGTACATTCAAGAAATGTACATCAAAACATACACATTTTCATTGTATATACAAGAAATGTACATCAAAACATACACATTTTCATTGTACATTCAAGAAATGTACATGAAAACATATACATTTTCGTTGTACATTCAAGAAATGTATATCAAAACATACACATTTTCAGTGTACATTCAAGAAATGTACATCAAAACATACACATTTTCATTGTATATACAAGAAATGTACATCAAAACATACACATTTTCATTGTACACTAAAGAAATGTTCATCAAAACATACACATTTTCAGTGTACATTCAAGAAATGTACATCAAAACATACACATTTTCATTGTACATTCAAGAAATGTACATCAAAACATACACATTTTCAGTGTACATTCAAGAAATGTGCATCAAAACATACAAATTTTCAGTGTACATTAGAGAAATGTACATCAAAACATACAAATTTTCAGTGTACATTCAAGAAATTTACATCAAAACATCACATTTTCATTGTACATTCAAGAAATGTACATCAAAACATACACATTTTCAGTGTACATTCAAGAAATGTACATCAAAACATACACATTTTCATTGTACATTCAAAAATGTACATCAAAACATACACTTTTTCATTGTTCATTCAAGAAATGTACATCAAAACTTACACATTTTCATTGTACACTCAAGAAATGTACATCAAAACATACACATTTTCATTGTACACTCAAGAAATGTACATAAAAACATACACATTTTCATTGTACATTCAAGAAATGTATATCAAAACATACACATTTTCATTGTACATTGAAGAAATGTACATCAAAACACACATTTTCATTGTACATTCCAGAAATGTACATCAAAACATGCACATTTTCATTGTACATTCAAGGAATGTACATCAAAACATACAAATTTTCATTGTACATTCAAGAAATGTACATCAAAACATACACAGTTTCATTGTACACTCAAGAAATGTACATCAAAACATACACATTTTCATTGTACACTCAAGAAATGTACATCAAAACATACACATTTTCATTGTATACTCAAGAAATGTACATCAAAACATACACATTTTCATTGTACATTCAAGAAATATACATCAAAACATACACATTTTCATTGTACATTGAAGAAATGTACATCAAAACATACACATTTTCATTGTACACTCAAGAAATGTACATCAAAACATACACATTTTCAGTGTACATTCAAGAAATGTATATCATAAAATACACATTTTCATTGTACATTCAAGAAATGTACATAAAAACATACATATTTTCATTGTACATTCAAATAATATACATCAAAACATACACATTTTCATTGTACATTCAAGAAATGTACATCAAAACATACACATTTTCATTGTACGCTCAAGAAATGTACATCAAAACATAAACATTTTCAGTGTACATTCAAGAAATGTACATCAAAACATACACATTTTCATTGTACATTCAAGAAATGTACATCAAAACATACACATTTTCATTGTACATTCTAGAAATATACATCAAAACATACGCATTTTCATTGTATATACAAGAAATGTACATCAAAACATACACATTTTCATTGTACACTCAAGAAATGTACATCAAAACATACACATTTTCAGTGTACATTCTAGAAATATACATCAAAACATACGCATTTTCATTGTATATACAAGAAATGTACATCAAAACATACACATTTTCATTGTACATTCAAGAGACGTACATAGAAACATACACATTTTCAGTGTACATTCAAGAAATGTATATCAAAACATACACATTTTCATTGTACATTCAAGAAAAGTACATCAAAACATACACATTTTCATTGTACATTCAAATAATATACATCAAAACATGCACATTTTCATTGTACATTCAAGAAATGTACATCAAAACATACACATTTTCATTGTACACTCAAGAAATGTACATCAAAACATACACATTTTCAGTGTACATTCAAGAAATGTACATCAAAACATACACATTTTCATTGTACATTCAAGAAATGTACATCAAAACATACACATTTTCATTGTACATACGCATTTTCATTGTATATACAAGAAATGTACATCAAAACATACACATTTTAATTGTACACTCAAGAAATGTACATCAAAACATACACATTTTCAGTGTACATTCAAGAAATGTATATCAAAACGTACACATTTTCATTGTACATTCAAGAAATGTACATCAAAACATACACATTTTCATTGTACACTCAAGAAATGTACATCAAAACTTACACATTTTCATTGTACATTCAAGAAATGTATATCAAAACATACACATTTTCATTGTACACTCAAGAAATGTACATCAAAACATACACATTTTCATTGTACATTCTAGGAATGTACATCAAAGCATACACATTTTGATTGTACATTCTAGAAATGTACATCAAAACACACACATTATCATTTTACACTCAAGAAATGTACATCAAAACATACACATTTTGAGTGTACATTCAAGAGATATACATCAAAACATGCACATTTTCATTGTATATACCAGAAATGTACATCAAAACATACACATTTTCAGTGTATATACAGGAAATGTACATCAAAACATCCACATTTTCATTGTATATACCAGAAATGTACATCAAAACATACACATTTTCATTGTACATCCATGAAATGTACATCAAAACATACACATTTTCATTGTATATACCAGAAATGTACATCAAAACATACACATTTTCATTGTACATTGAAGAAATGTACATCAAAACATACACATTTTCAGTGTACATTCAAGAAATGTACATCAAAACATACACAGCTTCAGTGTACATTCAAGAAATGTACATCAAAACATACACATTTTCAGTGTTCATTCAAGAAATGTACATCAAAAACTACACATCTTCATTGTATATTCAAGAAATGTACATCAAAACACACACATTTTCATTGTATATACCAGAAATGTACATCAAAACATACACATTTTCATTGTACATTCAAGAAATGTACATCAAAACATACACATTTTCATTGTATATACCAGAAATGTACATCAAAACATACACATTTTCATTGTACATCCATGAAATGTACATCAAAACATACACATTTTCATTGTACATTGAAGAAATGTACATCAAAACATACACATTTTCAGTGTACATTCAAGAAATGTACATCAAAACATACACAGCTTCAGTGTACATTCAAGAAATGTACATCAAAACATACACATTTTCATTGTATATACAAGAAATGTACATCAAAACATACACATTTTCATTGTATATACAAGAAATGTATATCAAAACATACATATTTTCAGTGTACATTCAAGAAATGTACAACAAAACATACACATTTTCATTGTATATACAAGAAATGTACATCAAAACATACACATTTTCAGTGTACATTCAAGAAATGTACATCAAGACATACACATTTTCATTGTACATTCAAGAAATGTATATCAAAACATACACATTTTCAGTGTACATTCAAGAAATGTACATCAAAACATACACATTTTCATTGTATATACAAGAAATGTACATCAAAACATACACATTTTCATTGTACATTCAAGAAATGTACATGAAAACATATACATTTTCATTGTACATTCAAGAAATGTATATCAAAACATACACATTTTCAGTGTACATTCAAGAAATGTACATCAAAACATACACATTTTCATTGTATATACAAGAAATGTACATCAAAACATACACATTTTCATTGTACACTAAAGAAATGTTCATCAAAACATACACATTTTCAGTGTACATTCAAGAAATGTACATCAAAACATACACATTTTCATTGTACATTCAAGAAATGTACATCAAAACATACACATTTTCAGTGTACATTCAAGAAATGTGCATCAAAACATACAAATTTTCAGTGTACATCCAAGAAATGTACATCAAAACATACAAATTTTCAGTGTACATTCAAGAAATTTACATCAAAACATCACATTTTCATTGTACATTCAAGAAATGTACATCAAAAAATACACATTTTCAGTGTACATTCAAGAAATGTACATCAAAACATACACATTTTCATTGTACATTCAAAAATGTACATCAAAACATACACTTTTTCATTGTTCATTCAAGAAATGTACATCAAAACATACACATTTTCATTGTACACTCAAGAAATGTACATCAAAACATACACATTTTCATTGTACACTCAAGAAATGTACATAAAAACATACACATTTTCATTGTACATTCAAGAAATGTATATCAAAACATACACATTTTCATTGTACATTGAAGAAATGTACATCAAAGCACACACATTTTCATTGTACATTCCAGAAATGTACATCAAAACATGCACATTTTCATTGTACATTCAAGGAATGTACATCAAAACATACAAATTTTCATTGTACATTCAAGAAATGTACATCAAAACATACACAGTTTCATTGTACACTCAAGAAATGTACATCAAAACATACACATTTTCATTGTACACTCAAGAAATGTACATCAAAACATACACATTTTCAGTGTACATTCAAGAAATGTATATAAAAAATACACATTTTCATTGTACATTCAAGAAATGTACATAAAAACATACATATTTTCATTGTACATTCAAATAATATACATCAAAACATACACATTTTCATTGTACATTCAAGAAATGTACATCAAAACATACACATTTTCATTGTACGCTCAAGAAATGTATATCAAAACATACACATTTTCAGTGTACATTCAAGAAATGTACATCAAAACATACACATTTTCATTGTACATTCAAGAAATGTACATCAAAACATACACATTTTCATTGTACATTCTAGAAATATACATCAAAACATACGCATTTTCATTGTATATACAAGAAATGTACATCAAAACATACACATTTTCATTGTACATTCTAGAAATATACATCAAAACATACGCATTTTCATTGTATATACAAGAAATGTACATCAAAACATACACATTTTCATTGTACACTCAAGAAATGTACATCAAAACATACACATTTTCAGTGTACATTCTAGAAATATACATCAAAACATACGCATTTTCATTGTATATACAAGAAATGTACATCAAAACATACACATTTTCATTGTACATTCAGGAAATGTACTTCGAAACATACAAATTTTCAGTGTACATCCAAGAAATGTACATCAAAACATACAAATTTTCAGTGTACATTCAAGAAATTTACATCAAAACATCACATTTTCATTGTACATTCAAGAAATGTACATCAAAAAATACACATTTTCAGTGTACATTCAAGAAATGTACATCAAAACATACACATTTTCATTGTACATTCAAAAATGTACATCAAAACATACACTTTTTCATTGTTCATTCAAGAAATGTACATCAAAACATACACATTTTCATTGTACACTCAAGAAATGTACATCAAAACATACACATTTTCATTGTACACTCAAGAAATGTACATAAAAACATACACATTTTCATTGTATATACCAGAAATGTACATCAAAACATACACATTTTCATTATACATTCAAGAAATGTGCATCAAAACATACAAATTTTCAGTGTACATCCAAGAAATGTACATCAAAACATACAAATTTTCAGTGTACATTCAAGAAATTTACATCAAAACATCACATTTTCATTGTACATTCAAGAAATGTACATCAAAAAATACACATTTTCAGTGTACATTCAAGAAATGTACATCAAAACATACACATTTTCATTGTACATTCAAAAATGTACATCAAAACATACACTTTTTCATTGTTCATTCAAGAAATGTATATCAAAACATTCACATTTTCATTGTACACTCAAGAAATGTACATCAAAACATACACATTTTCATTGTACACTCAAGAAATGTACATAAAAACATACACATTTTCACTGTACATTCAAGAAATGTATATCAAAACATACACATTTTCATTGTACATTGAAGAAATGTACATCAAAACACACACATTTTCATTGTACATTCCAGAAATGTACATCAAAACATGCACATTTTCATTGTACATTCAAGGAATGTACATCAAAACATACAAATTTTCATTGTACATTCAAGAAATGTACATCAAAACATACACAGTTTCATTGTACACTCAAGAAATGTACATCAAAACACACACATTTTCATTGTATACTCAAGAAATGTACATCAAAACATACACATTTTCATTGTACATTCAAAATATATACATCAAAACATACACATTTTCATTGTACATTGAAGAAATGTACATCAAAACATACACATTTTCATGGTACACTCAAGAAATGTACATCAAAACATACACATTTTCAGTGTACATTCAAGAAATGTATATAAAAAATACACATTTTCATTGTACATTCAAGAAATGTACATAAAAACATACATATTTTCATTGTACATTCAAATAATATACATCAAAACATACACATTTTCATTGTACATTCAAGAAATGTACATCAAAACATACACATTTTCATTGTACGGTCAAGAAATGTATATCAAAACATACACATTTTCAGTGTACATTCAAGAAATGTACATCAAAACATACACATTTTCATTGTACATTCAAGAAATGTACATCAAAACATACACATTTTCATTGTACATTCTAGAAATATACATCAAAACATACGCATTTTCATTGTATATACAAGAAATGTACATCAAAACATACACATTTTCATTGTACACTCAAGAAATGTACATCAAAACATACACATTTTCAGTGTACATTCTAGAAATATACATCAAAACATACGCATTTTCATTGTATATACAAGAAATGTACATCAAAACATACACATTTTCATTGTACATTCAAGAAATGTACATCAAAACATACACATTTTCAGTGTACATTCAAGAAATGTACATCAAAACATACACATTTTGATTGTACACTCAAGAAATGTACATCAAAACATACACATTTTCAGTGTACATTCAAGAAATGTATATCATAACATACACATTTTCATTGTACATTCAAGAAATACACATTAAAACATACACATTTTCATTGCACATACAAGAAATGTACATCAAAACATACACATTTTCAGTGTACATTCAAGAAATGTACATCAAAACATACACATTTTGATTCTACACTCAAGAAATGTACATCAAAACATACACATTTTCAGTGTACATTCAAGAAATGTACATCAAAACATACACATTTTGATTGTACACTCAAGAAATGTACATCAAAACATACACATTTTCAGTGTACATTCAAGAAATGTATATCATAACATACACATTTTCATTGTACATTCAAGAAATATACATCAAAACATACACATTTTCATTGTATATACAAGAAATGTACATCAAAACATACACATTTTCAGTATACATTCAAGAAATGTATATCAAAACATACACATTTTCATTGTACATTCAAGAAATGTACATCAAAACATACACATTTTCATTGTACACTCAAGAAATGTACATCAAAACATACACATTTTCAGTGTACATTCAAGAAATGTACATCAAAACATACACATTTTCATTGTACATTCAAGAAATGTACATCAAAACATACACATTTTCATTGTATATACAAGAAATGTACATCAAAACATACACATTTTAATTGTGCACTCAAGAAATGTACATCAAAACATACACATTTTCAGTGTACATTCAAGAAATGTATATCAAAACGTACACATTTTCATTGTACATTCAAGAAATGTACATCAAAACATACACATTTTCATTGTACACTCAAGAAATGTACATCAAAACTTACACATTTTCATTGTACATTCAAGAAATGTATATCAAAACATACACATTTTCATTGTACACTCAAGAAATGTACATCAAAACATACACATTTTCATTGTACATTCTAGGAATGTACATCAAAGCATACACATTTTGATTGTACATTCTAGAAATGTACATCAAAACACACACATTATCATTTTACACTCAAGAAATGTACATCAAAACATACACATTTTGAGTGTACTTTCAAGAGATATACATCAAAACATGCACATTTTCATTGTATATACCAGAAATGTACATCAAAACATACACATTTTCATTGTATATACAGGAAATGTACATCAAAACATCCACATTTTCATTGTATATACAAGAAATGTATATCAAAACATACACATTTTCAGTGTTCATTCAAGAAATGTACATCAAAAACTACACATCTTCATTGTATATTCAAGAAATGTACATCAAAACACACACATTTTCATTGTATATACCAGAAATGTACATCAAAACATACACATTTTCATTGTACATTCAAGTAATGTACATCAAAACATACACATTTTCATTGTATATACCAGAAATGTACATCAAAACATACACATTTTCATTGTACATCCATGAAATGTACATCAAAACATACACATTTTCATTGTATATACCAGAAATGTACATCAAAACATACACATTTTCATTGTACATTGAAGAAATGTACATCAAAACATACACATTTTCAGTGTACATTCAAGAAATGTACATCAAAACATACACAGCTTCAGTGTACATTCAAGAAATGTACATCAAAACATACACATTTTCATTGTATATACAAGAAATGTACATCAAAACATACACATTTTCATTGTATATACAAGAAATGTATATCAAAACATACATATTTTCAGTGAACATTCAAGAAATGTACAACAAAACATACACATTTTCATTGTATATACAAGAAATGTACATCAAAACATACACATTTTCAGTGTACATTCAAGAAATGTACATCAAGACATACACATTTTCATTGTACATTCAAGAAATGTATATCAAAACATACACATTTTCAGTGTACATTCAAGAAATGTACATCAAAACATACACATTTTCATTGTATATACAAGAAATGTACATCAAAACATACACATTTTCATTGTACACTCAAGAAATGTACATGAAAACATATACATTTTCATTGTACATTCAAGAAATGTATATCAAAACATACACATTTTCAGTGTACATTCAAGAAATGTACATCAAAACATACACATTTTCATTGTATATACAAGAAATGTACATCAAAACATACACATTTTCATTGTACACTAAAGAAATGTTCATCAAAACATACACATTTTCAGTGTACATTCAAGAAATGTACATCAAAACATACACATTTTCATTGTACATTCAAGAAATGTACATCAAAACATACACATTTTCAGTGTACATTCAAGAAATGTGCATCAAAACATACAAATTTTCAGTGTACATTCAAGAAATGTACATCAAAAGATACAAATTTTCAGTGTACATACAAGAAATTTACATCAAAACATCACATTTTCATTGTACATTCAAGAAATGTACATCAAAACATACACATTTTCATTGTACACTCAAGAAATGTATATCAAAACATACACATTTTCATTGTACATTGAAGAAATGTACATCAAAACACACACATTTTCATTGTACATTCCAGAAATGTACATCAAAACATGCACATTTTCATTGTACATTCAAGGAATGTACATCAAAACATACAAATTTTAATTGTACATTCAAGAAATGTACATCAAAACATACACAGTTTCATTGTACACTCAAGAAATGTACATCAAAACATACACATTTTCATTGTACACTCAAGAAATGTACATCAAATCATACACATTTTCATTGTATACTCAAGAAATGTACATCAAAACATACACATTTTCATTGTACATTCAAGAAATATACATCAAAACATACACATTTTCATTGTACATTGAAGAAATGTACATCAAAACATACACATTTTCATTGTACACTCAAGAAATGTACATCAAAACATACACATTTTCAGTGTACATTCAAGAAATGTATATCATAAAATACACATTTTCATTGTACATTCAAGAAATGTACATAAAAACATACATATTTTCATTGTACATTCAAATAATATACATCAAAACATACACATTTTCATTGTACATGCAAGAAATGTACATCAAAACATACACATTTTCATTGTACGCTCAAGAAATGTTCATCAAAACATAAACATTTTCAGTGTACATTCAAGAAATGTACATCAAAACATACACATTTTCATTGTACATTCAAGAAATGTACATCAAAACATACACATTTTCATTGTACATTCTAGAAATATACATCAAAACATACGCATTTTCATTGTATATACAAGAAATGTACATCAAAACATACACATTTTCATTGTACACTCAAGAAATGTACATCAAAACATACACATTTTCAGTGTACATTCTAGAAATATACATCAAAACATACGCATTTTCATTGTATATACAAGAAATGTACATCAAAACATACACATTTTCATTGTACATTCAAGAAATGTACATTAAAACATACACATTTTCAGTGTACATTCAAGAAATGTACATCAAAACATACACATTTTGATTGTACACTCAAGAAATGTACATCAAAACATACACATTTTCAGTGTACATTCAAGAAATGTATATCATAACATACACATTTTCATTGTACATTCAAGAAATACACATTAAAACATACACATTTTCATTGCACATACAAGAAATGTACATCAAAACATACACATTTTCAGTGTACATTCAAGAAATGTACATCAAAACATACACATTTTGATTCTACACTCAAGAAATGTACATCAAAACATACACATTTTCAGTGTACATTCAAGAAATGTACATCAAAACATACACATTTTGATTGTACACTCAAGAAATGTACATCAAAACATACACATTTTCAGTGTACATTCAAGAAATGTATATCATAACATACACATTTTCATTGTACATTCAAGAAATATACATCAAAACATACACATTTTCATTGTATATACAAGAAATGTACATCAAAACATACACATTTTTAGTATACATTCAAGAAATGTATATCAAAACATACACATTTTCATTGTACATTCAAGAAATGTACATCAAAACATACACATTTTCATTGTACACTCAAGAAATGTACATCAAAACATACACATTTTCAGTGTACATTCAAGAAATGTACATCAAAACATACACATTTTCATTGTACATTCAAGAAATGTACATCAAAACATACACATTTTCATTGTACATACGCATTTTCATTGTATATACAAGAAATGTACATCAAAACATACACATTTTAATTGTGCACTCAAGAAATGTACATCAAAACATACACATTTTCAGTGTACATTCAAGAAATGTATATCAAAACGTACACATTTTCATTTTTACATTCAAGAAATGTACATCAAAACATACACATTTTCATTGTACACTCAAGAAATGTACATCAAAACTTACACATTTTCATTGTACATTCAAGAAATGTATATCAAAACATACACATTTTCATTGTACACTCAAGAAATGTACATCAAAACATACACATTTTCATTGTACATTCTAGGAATGTACATCAAAGCATACACATTTTGATTGTACATTCTAGAAATGTACATCAAAACACACACATTATCATTTTACACTCAAGAAATGTACATCAAAACATACACATTTTGAGTGTACTTTCAAGAGATATACATCAAGACATGCACATTTTCATTGTATATATCAGAAATGTACATCAAAACATACACATTTTCATTGTATATACAGGAAATGTACATCAAAACATCCACACTTTCATTGTATATACAAGAAATGTATATCAAAACATACACATTTTCAGTGTTCATTCAAGAAATGTACATCAAAAACTACACATCTTCATTGTATATTCAAGAAATGTACATCAAAACACACACATTTTCATTGTATATACCAGAAATGTACATCAAAACATACACATTTTCATTGTACATTCAAGAAATGTACATCAAAACATACACATTTTCATTGTATATACCAGAAATGTACATCAAAACATACACATTTTCATTGTACATCCATGAAATGTACATCAAAACATACACATTTTCATTGTATATACCAGAAATGTACATCAAAACATACACATTTTCATTGTACATTGAAGAAATGTACATCAAAACATACACATTTTCAGTGTACATTCAAGAAATGTACATCAAAACATACACAGCTTCAGTGTACATTCAAGAAATGTACATCAAAACATACACATTTTCATTGTATATACAAGAAATGTACATCAAAACATACACATTTTCATTGTATATACAAGAAATGTATATCAAAACATACATATTTTCAGTGAACATTCAAGAAATGTACAACAAAACATACACATTTTCATTGTATATACAAGAAATGTACATCAAAACATACACATTTTCAGTGTACATTCAAGAAATGTACATCAAGACATACACATTTTCATTGTACATTCAAGAAATGTATATCAAAACATACACATTTTCAGTGTACATTCAAGAAATGTACATCAAAACATACACATTTTCATTGTATATACAAGCAATGTACATCAAAACATACACATTTTCATTGTACACTCAAGAAATGTACATGAAAACATATACATTTTCATTGTACATTCAAGAAATGTATATCAAAACATACACATTTTCAGTGTACATTCAAGAAATGTACATCAAAACATACACATTTTCATTGTATATACAAGAAATGTACATCAAAACATACACATTTTCATTGTACACTAAAGAAATGTTCATCAAAACATACACATTTTCAGTGTACATTCAAGAAATGTACATCAAAACATACACATTTTCATTGTACATTCAAGAAATGTACATCAAAACATACATATTTTCAGTGTACATTCAAGAAATCTGCATCAAAACATACAAATTTTCAGTGTACATTCAAGAAATGTACATCAAAAGATACAAATTTTCAGTGTACATACAAGAAATTTACATCAAAACATCACATTTTCATTGTACATTCAAGAAATGTACATCAAAACATACACATTTTCATTGTACACTCAAGAAATGTATATCAAAACATACACATTTTCATTGTACATTGAAGAAATGTACATCAAAACACACACATTTTCATTGTACATTCCAGAAATGTACATCAAAACATGCACATTTTCATTGTACATTCAAGGAATGTACATCAAAACATACAAATTTTAATTGTACATTCAAGAAATGTACATCAAAACATACACAGTTTCATTGTACACTCAAGAAATGTACATCAAAACATACACATTTTCATTGTACACTCAAGAAATGTACATCAAATCATACACATTTTCATTGTATACTCAAGAAATGTACATCAAAACATACACATTTTCATTGTACATTCAAGAAATATACATCAAAACATACACATTTTCATTGTACATTGAAGAAATGTACATCAAAACATACACATTTTCATTGTACACTCAAGAAATGTACATCAAAACATACACATTTTCAGTGTACATTCAAGAAATGTATATCATAAAATACACATTTTCATTGTACATTCAAGAAATGTACATAAAAACATACATATTTTCATTGTACATTCAAATAATATACATCAAAACATACACATTTTCATTGTACATTCAAGAAATGTACATCAAAACATACACATTTTCATTGTACGCTCAAGAAATGTACATCAAAACATAAACATTTTCAGTGTACATTCAAGAAATGTACATCAAAACATACACATTTTCATTGTACATTCAAGAAATGTACATCAAAACATACACATTTTCATTGTACATTCTAGAAATATACATCAAAACATACGCATTTTCATTGTATATACAAGAAATGTACATCAAAACATACACATTTTCATTGTACACTCAAGAAATGTACATCAAAACATACACATTTTCAGTGTACATTCTAGAAATATACATCAAAACATACGCATTTTCATTGTATATACAAGAAATGTACATCAAAACATACACATTTTCATTGTACATTCAAGAAATGTACATCAAAACATACACATTTTCAGTGTACATTCAAGAAATGTACATCAAAACATACACATTTTGATTGTACACTCAAGAAATGTACATCAAAACCTTCCCCTTTTTAGTGTACATTCAAGAAATGTATATCATAACATACACATTTTCATTGTACATTCAAGAAATACACATCAAAACATACACATTTTCATTGTACATTCAAGAAATGTACATCAAAACATACACATTTTCAGTGTACATTCAAGAAATGTACATCAAAACATACACATTTTGATTGTACACTCAAGAAATGTACATCAAAACATACACATTTTCAGTGTACATTCAAGAAATGTACATCAAAACATACACATTTTGATTGTACACTCAAGAAATGTACATCAAAACATACACATTTTCAGTGTACATTCAAGAAATGTATATCATAACATACACATTTTCATTGTACATTCAAGAAATATACATCAAAACATACACATTTTCATTGTATATACAAGAAATGTACATCAAAACATACACATTTTCAGTATACATTCAAGAAATGTATATCATAACATACACATTTTCATTGTACATTCAAGAAATATACATCAAAACTTACACATTTTCATTGTACACTCAAGAAATGTACATCAAAACATACACATTTTCATTGTACATTCAAGAAATGTATATCAAAACATACACATTTACATTGTACATTCAAGAAATGTACATCAAAACACACAATTTTTCATTGTATATTCAAGGAATGTACATCAAAACATACACATTTTGATTGTACATTCAAGAAATGTACATCAAGAAATGTACATCAAAACACACACATTATCATTTTACACTCAAGAAATGTACATAAACACATACACATTTTGAGTGTACATTCAAGAAATGTACATCAAGAAATGTACATCAAAACACACACATTATCATTTTACACTCAAGAAATGTACATCAAAACATACACATTTTCAGTGTACATTCAAGAAATGTATATCATAACATACACATTTTCATTGTACATTCAAGAAATATACATCAACACATACACATTTTCATTGTACATTCAAGAAATGTACATCAAAACATACACATTTTCATTGTACATTGAAGAAATGTACATCAAAACATACACATTTTCAGTGTACATTCAAGAAATGTACATCAAAACATACACAGCTTCAGTGTACATTCAAGAAATGTACATCAAAACATACACATTTTCATTGTATATACAAGAAATGTACATCAAAACATACACATTTTCATTGTATATACAAGAAATGTATATCAAAACATACATATTTTCAGTGAACATTCAAGAAATGTACAACAAAACATACACATTTTCATTGTATATACAAGAAATGTACATCAAAACATACACATTTTCAGTGTACATTCAAGAAATGTACATCAAGACATACACATTTTCATTGTACATTCAAGAAATGTATATCAAAACATACACATTTTCAGTGTACATTCAAGAAATGTACATCAAAACATACACATTTTCATTGTATATACAAGAAATGTACATCAAAACATACACATTTTCATTGTACACTCAAGAAATGTACATGAAAACATATACATTTTCATTGTACATTCAAGAAATGTATATCAAAACATACACATTTTCAGTGTACATTCAAGAAATGTACATCAAAACATACACATTTTCATTGTATATACAAGAAATGTACATCAAAACATACACATTTTCATTGTACACTAAAGAAATGTTCATCAAAACATACACATTTTCAGTGTACATTCAAGAAATGTACATCAAAACATACACATTTTCATTGTACATTCAAGAAATGTACATCAAAACATACACATTTTCAGTGTACATTCAAGAAATGTGCATCAAAACATACAAATTTTCAGTGTACATTCAAGAAATGTACATCAAAAGATACAAATTTTCAGTGTACATACAAGAAATTTACATCAAAACATCACATTTTCATTGTACATTCAAGAAATGTACATCAAAACATACACATTTTCAGTGTACATTCAAGAAATGTACATCAAAACATACACATTTTCATTGTACATTCAAAAATGTACATCAAAACATACACTTTTTCATTGTTCATTCAAGAAATGTACATCAAAACATACACATTTTCATTGTACACTCAAGAAATGTATATCAAAACATACACATTTTCATTGTACATTGAAGAAATGTACATCAAAACACACACATTTTCATTGTACATTCCAGAAATGTACATCAAAACATGCACATTTTCATTGTACATTCAAGGAATGTACATCAAAACATACAAATTTTAATTGTACATTCAAGAAATGTACATCAAAACATACACAGTTTCATTGTACACTCAAGAAATGTACATCAAAACATACACATTTTCATTGTACACTCAAGAAATGTACATCAAATCATACACATTTTCATTGTATACTCAAGAAATGTACATCAAAACATACACATTTTCATTGTACATTCAAGAAATATACATCAAAACATACACATTTTCATTGTACATTGAAGAAATGTACATCAAAACATACACATTTTCATTGTACACTCAAGAAATGTACATCAAAACATACACATTTTCAGTGTACATTCAAGAAATGTATATCATAAAATACACATTTTCATTGTACATTCAAGAAATGTACATAAAAACATACATATTTTCATTGTACATTCAAATAATATACATCAAAACATACACATTTTCATTGTACATTCAAGAAATGTACATCAAAACATACACATTTTCATTGTACGCTCAAGAAATGTACATCAAAACATAAACATTTTCAGTGTACATTCAAGAAATGTACATCAAAACATACACATTTTCATTGTACATTCAAGAAATGTACATCAAAACATACACATTTTCATTGTACATTCTAGAAATATACATCAAAACATACGCATTTTCATTGTATATACAAGAAATGTACATCAAAACATACACATTTTCATTGTACACTCAAGAAATGTACATCAAAACATACACATTTTCAGTGTACATTCTAGAAATATACATCAAAACATACGCATTTTCATTGTATATACAAGAAATGTACATCAAAACATACACATTTTCATTGTACATTCAAGAAATGTACATCAAAACATACACATTTTCAGTGTACATTCAAGAAATGTACATCAAAACATACACATTTTGATTGTACACTCAAGAAATGTACATCAAAACATACACATTTTCATTGTACATTCAAGAAATACACATCAAAACATACACATTTTCATTGTACATTCAAGAAATGTACATCAAAACATACACATTTTCAGTGTACATTCAAGAAATGTACATCAAAACATACACATTTTGATTGTACACTCAAGAAATGTACATCAAAACATACACATTTTCAGTGTACATTCAAGAAATGTACATCAAAACATACACATTATGATTGTACACTCAAGAAATGTACATCAAAACATACACATTTTCAGTGTACATTCAAGAAATGTATATCATAACATACACATTTTCATTGTACATTCAAGAAATATACATCAAAACATACACATTTTCATTGTATATACAAGAAATGTACATCAAAACATACACATTTTCAGTATACATTCAAGAAATGTATATCATAACATACACATTTTCATTGTACATTCAAGAAATATACATCAAAACTTACACATTTTCATTGTACACTCAAGAAATGTACATCAAAACATACACATTTTCATTGTACATTCAAGAAATGTATATCAAAACATACACATTTACATTGTACATTCAAGAAATGTACATCAAAACACACAATTTTTCATTGTATATTCAAGGAATGTACATCAAAACATACACATTTTGATTGTACATTCAAGAAATGTACATCAAGAAATGTACATCAAAACACACACATTATCATTTTACACTCAAGAAATGTACATAAAAACATACACATTTTGAGTGTACATTCAAGAAATGTACATCAAGAAATGTACATCAAAACACACACATTATCATTTTACACTCAAGAAATGTACATCAAAACATACACATTTTCAGTGTACATTCAAGAAATGTATATCATAACATACACATTTTCATTGTACATTCAAGAAATATACATCAACACATACACATTTTCATTGTACATTCAAGAAATGTACATCAAAACATACACATTTTCAGTGTACATTCAAGAAATGCACATCAAAACATACACATTTTGATTGTACACTCAAGAAATGTACATCAAAACATACACATTTTCAGTGTACATTCAAGAAATGTACATCAAAACATACACATTTTGATTGTACACTCAAGAAATGTACATCAAAACATACACATTTTCAGTGTACATTCAAGAAATGTATATCATAACATACACATTTTCATTGTACATTCAAGAAATATACATCAAAACATACGCATTTTCATTGTATATACAAGAAATGTACATCAAAACATACACATTTTCATTGTACATTCAAGAAATGTACATCAAAACATACACATTTTCAGTGTACATTCAAGAAATGTACATCAAAACATACACATTTTGATTGTACACTCAAGAAATGTACATCAAAACATACACATTTTCAGTGTACATTCAAGAAATGTACATCAAAACATACACATTTTCAGTGTACATTCAAGAAATGTACATCAAAACATACACATTTTGATTGTACACTCAAGAAATGTACATCAAAACATACACATTTTCAGTGTACATTCAAGAAATGTATATCATAACTTACACATTTTCATTGTACATTCAAGAAATATACATCAAAACATACACATTTTCATTATACATTCAAGAAATGTACATCAAAACATACACATTTTCAGTGTACATTCAAGAAATGTACATCAAAACATACACATTTTGATTGTACACTCAAGAAATGTACATCAAAACATACACATTTTCAGTGTACATTCAAGAAATGTACATCAAAACATACACATTTTGATTGTACACTCAAGAAATGTACATCAAAACATACACATTTTCAGTGTACATTCAAGAAATGTATATCATAACATACACATTTTCATTGTACATTCAAGAAATGTACATCAAAACATACACATTTTCATTGTATATACAAGAAATGTACATCAAAAGATACACATTTTCAGTATACATTAAAGAAATGTACATGAAAACATATACATTTTCATTGTACATTCAAGAAATGTATATCATAACATACACATTTTCATTGTATATACAAGAAATGTACATCAAAACATACACATTTTCATTGTACATTCAAGAAATGTACATCAAAACATACACATTTTCAGTGTACATTCAACAAATGTACATCAAAACATACACATTTTGATTGTACACTCAAGAAATGTACATCAAAACATACACATTTTCAGTGTACATTCAAGAAATGTATATCATAACATACACATTTTCATTGTACATTCAAGAAATATACATCAAAACATACACATTTTCATTGTTCATTGAAGAAATGTACATCAAATTATACACATTTTCATTGTACACTAAAGAAATGTACATCAAAACATACACATTTTCATTGTATATTCAAGAAATGCACATCAAAACATACACATTTTCATTGTACATTCAAGAAATATACATCAAAACATACACATTTTCATTGTACATTCAAGAAATGTACATCAAAACATACACATTTTCATTGTACACTCAAGAAATGTACATCAAAACATACACATTTCCATTGTACACTCAAGAAATGTACATAAAAACATACACATTTTCATTGTACATTCAAGAAATGTATATCAAAACATACACATTTTCATTGTACATTCAAGAAATGTACATCTAAACATACACATTTTCATTGTACATTCAAGAAATGTACATCAAAACATACACATTTTCATTGTACATTTTAGGAATGTACATCAAAACATACACATTTTGATTGTACATTCAAGAAATGTACATCAAAACACACACATTTTGAGTGTACATTCAAGAGATATACATCAAAACATGCACATTTTCATTGTATATACCAGAAATGTACATCAAAACATACACATTTTCATTGTATATACAGGAAATGTACATCAAAACATACACATTTTCAGTGTTCATTCAAGAAATGTACATCAAAAACTACACATCTTCATTGTATATTCAAGAAATGTACATCAAAACACACACATTTTCATTGTATATACCAGGAATGTACATCAAAACTTACACATTTTCATTGTACATTCAAGAAATGTACATCAAAACATACACATTTTCATTGTATATTTCAGAAATGTACATCAAAAGATACACATTTTCATTGTACATTCAAGAAATGTACATCAAAACATACACATTTTCATTGTATATACCAGAAATGTACATCAAAACATACACATTTTCATTGTACATTGAAGAAATGTACATCAAAACATACACATTTTCAGTGTACATTCAACAAATGTACATCAAAACATACACAGCTTCAGCGTACATTCAAGAAATGTACATCAAAACATAAACATTTTCATTGTATATACAAGAAATGTACATCAAAACATACACATTTTCATTGTATATACAAGAAATGTATATCAAAACATACATATTTTCAGTGTACATTCAAGAAATGTACATCAAAACATACACATTTTCATTGTATATACAAGAAATGTACATCAAAACATACACTTTTTCAGTGTACATTCAAGAAATGTACATAAAGACATACACATTTTCATTGTACATTCAAGAAATGTACATCAAAACATACACATTTTCAGTGTACATTCAAGAAATGTACATGAAAACATATACATTTTCGTTGTACATTCAAGAAATGTATATCAAAACATACACATTTACAGTGTACATTCAAGAAATGTACATCAAAACATACACATTTTCATTGTATATACAAGAAATGTACATCAAAAGATACACATTTTCATTGTACACTAAAGAAATGTACATCAAAACATACACATTTTCAGTGTACATTCAAGAAATGTACATCAAAACATACACATTTTCATTGTACATTCAAGAAAAGTACATCAAAACATACACTTTTTCATTGTTCATTCAAGAAATGTACATCAAAACATACACATTTTCAGGGTTCATTCAAGGAATGTATATCAAAAAATACACATTTTCAGTGTACATTCAAGAAATGTACATCAAAACAAACACAATTTCATTGTACACTAAACAAATGTACATCAAAACATACACATTTTCATTGTACATTCAAGAAATGCACATCAAAACATACACATTTTCATTGTACATTGAAGAAATGTACATCAAAACATACACATTTTGATTGTACACTCAAGAGACGTACATAGAAACATACACATTTTCAGTGTACATTCGAGAAATGTATATCAAAACATACACATTTTCATTGTACATTCAAGAAATGTACATCAAAACATACACATTTTCATTGTACATTCAAATAATATACATCAAAACATACACATTTTCATTGTACATTCAAGAAATGTACATCAAAACATACACATTTTCATTGTACACTCAAGAAATGTACATCAAAACATACACATTTTCAGTGTACATTCAAGAAATGTACATCAAAACATACACATTTTCATTGTACATTCAAGAAATGTACATCAAAACATACACATTTTCATTGCACATACGCATTTTCATTGTATATACAAGAAATGTACATCAAAACATACACATTTTAATTGTACACTCAAGAAATGTACATCAAAACATACACATTTTCAGTGTACATTCAAGAAATGTATATCAAAACGTACACATTTTCATTGTACATTCAAGAAATGTACATCAAAACATACACATTTTCATTGTACACTCAAGAAATGTACATCAAAACTTACACATTTTCATTGTACATTCAAGAAATGTATATCAAAACATACACATTTTCATTGTACACTCAAGAAATGTACATCAAAACATACACATTTTCATTGTACATTCTAGGAATGTACATCAAAGCATACACATTTTGATTGTACATTCTAGAAATATACATCAAAACACACACATTATCATTTTACACTCAAGAAATGTACATCAAAACATACACATTTTGAGTGTACATTCAAGAGATATACATCAAAACATGCACATTTTCATTGTATATACCAGAAATGTACATCAAAACATACACATTTTCATTGTATATACAGGAAATGTACATCAAAACATCCACATTTTCATTATATATACAAGAAATGTATATCAAAACATACACATTTTCAGTGTTCATTCAAGAAATGTACATCAAAAACTACACATCTTCATTGTATATTCAAGAAATGTACATCAAAACACACACATTTTCATTGTATATACCAGAAATGTACATCAAAACATACACATTTTCATTGTACATTCAAGAAATGTACATCAAAACATACACATTTTCATTGTATATACCAGAAATGTACATCAAAACATACACATTTTCATTGTACATCCATGAAATGTACATCAAAACATACACATTTTCATTGTATATACCAGAAATGTACATCAAAACATACACATTTTCATTGTACACTCAAGAAATGTACATCAAAACTTACACATTTTCATTGTACATTCAAGAAATGTATATCAAAACATACACATTTTCATTGTACACTCAAGAAATGTACATCAAAACATACACATTTTCATTGTACATTCTAGGAATGTACATCAAAGCATACACATTTTGATTGTACATTCTAGAAATGTACATCAAAACACACACATTGTCATTTTACACTCAAGAAATGTACATCAAAACATACACATTTTGAGTGTACATTCAAGAGATATACATCAAAACATGCACATTTTCATTGTATATACCAGAAATGTACATCAAAACATACACATTTTCATTGTATATACAGGAAATGTACATCAAAACATCCACATTTTCATTGTATATACAAGAAATGTATATCAAAACATACACATTTTCAGTGTTCATTCAAGAAATGTACATCAAAAACTACACATCTTCATTGTATATTCAAGAAATGTACATCAAAACACACACATTTTCATTGTATATACCAGAAATGTACATCAAAACATACACATTTTCATTGTATATACCAGAAATGTACATCAAAACATACACATTTTCATTGTACATCCATGAAATGTACATCAAAACATACACATTTTCATTGTATATACAGGAAATGTACATCAAAACATACACATTTTCATTGTACATTCTAGGAATGTACATCAAAACATACACATTTTCAGTGTACATTCAAGAAATGTACATCAAAACATACACAGCTTCAGTGTACATTCAAGAAATGTACATCAAAACATACACATTTTCATTGTATATACAAGAAATGTACATCAAAACATACACATTTTCATTGTATATACAAGAAATGTATATCAAAACATACATATTTTCAGTGTACATTCAAGAAATGTACAACAAAACATACACATTTTCATTGTATATACAAGAAATGTACATCAAAACATACACATTTTCAGTGTACATTCAAGAAATGTACATCAAGACATACACATTTTCATTGTACATTCAAGAAATGTATATCAAAACATACACATTTTCAGTGTACATTCAAGAAATGTACATCAAAACATACACATTTTCATTGTATATACAAGAAATGTACATCAAAACATACACATTTTCATTGTACATTCAAGAAATGTACATGAAAACATATACATTTTCATTGTACATTCAAGAAATGTATATCAAAACATACACATTTTCAGTGTACATTCAAGAAATGTACATCAAAACATACACATTTTCATTGTATATACAAGAAATGTACATCAAAACATACACATTTTCATTGTACACTAAAGAAATGTTCATCAAAACATACACATTTTCAGTGTACATTCAAGAAATGTACATTAAAACATACACATTTTCATTGTACATTCAAGAAATGTACATCAAAACATACACATTTTCAGTGTACATTCAAGAAATGTGCATCAAAACATACAAATTTTCAGTGTACATCCAAGAAATGTACATCAAAACATACAAATTTTCAGTGTACATTCAAGAAATTTACATTAAAACATCACATTTTCATTGTACATTCAAGAAATGTACATCAAAACATACACATTTTCAGTGTACATTCAAGAAATGTACATCAAAACATACACATTTTCATTGTACATTCAAAAATGTACATCAAAACATACACTTTTTCATTGTTCATTCAAGAAATGTACATCAAAACATACACATTTTCATTGTACACTCAAGAAATGTACATCAAAACATACACATTTTCATTGTACACTCAAGAAATGTACATAAAAACATACACATTTTCATTGTACATTGAAGAAATGTATATCAACACATACACATTTTCATTGTACATTGAAGAAATGTACATCAAAACACACACATTTTCATTGTACATTCCAGAAATGTACATCAAAACATGCACATTTTCATTGTACATTCAAGGAATGTACATCAAAACATACAAATTTTCATTGTACATTCAAGAAATGTACATCAAAACATACACAGTTTCATTGTACACTCAAGAAATGTACATCAAAACATACACATTTTCATTGTACACTCAAGAAATGTACATCAAAACACACACATTTTCATTGTATACTCAAGAAATGTACATCAAAACATACACATTTTCATTGTACATTCAAGAAATATACATCAAAACATACACATTTTCATTGTACATTCAAGAAATGTACATCAAAACATACACATTTTCATTGTACACTCAAGAAATGTACATCAAAACATTCACATTTTCAGTGTACATTCAAGAAATGTATATCATAAAATACACATTTTCATTGTACATTCAAGAAATGTACATAAAAACATACATATTTTCATTGTACATTCAAATAATATACATCAAAACATACACATTTTCATTGTACATTCAAGAAATGTACATCAAAACATACACATTTACATTGTACGCTCAAGAAATGTACATCAAAACATACACATTTTCAGTGTACATTCAAGAAATGTACATCAAAACATACACATTTTCATTGTACATTCAAGAAATGTACATCAAAACATACACATTTTCATTGTACATTCTAGAAATATACATCAAAACATACGCATTTTCATTGTATATACAAGAAATGTACATCAAAACATACACATTTTCATTGTACATTCAAGAAATGTACATGAAAACATACACATTTTCAGTGTACATTCAAGAAATGTACATCAAAACATACACATTTTCATTGTACACTAAAGAAATGTACATCAAAACATACACATTTTCAGTGTACATTCAAGAAATGTACATCAAAACATACACATTTTCATTGTACATTCAAGAAAAGTACATCAAAACATACACTTTTTCATTGTTCATTCAAGAAATGTACATCAAAACATACACATTTTCAGGGTTCATTCAAGAAATGTATATCAAAAAATACACATTTTCAGTGTACATTCAAGAAATGTACATCAAAACAAACACAATTTCATTGTACACTAAACAAATGTACATCAAAACATACACATTTTCATTGTACATTGAAGAAATGTACATCAAAACATACACATTTTCATTGTACACTCAAAAGACGTACATAGAAACATACACATTTTCAGTGTACATTCGAGAAATGTATATCAAAACATACACATTTTCATTGTACATTCAAGAAATGTACATCAAAACATACACATTTTCATTGTACATTCAAATAATATACATCAAAACATACACATTTTCATTGTACATTCAAGAAATGTACATCAAAACATACACATTTTCATTGTACACTCAAGAAATGTACATCAAAACATACACATTTTCAGTGTACATTCAAGAAATGTACATCAAAACATACACATTTTCATTGTACATTCAAGAAATGTACATCAAAACATACACATTTTCATTGTACATACGCATTTTCATTGTATATACAAGAAATGTACATCAAAACATACACATTTTAATTGTACACTCAAGAAATGTACATCAAAACATACACATTTTCAGTGTACATTCAAGAAATGTATATCAAAACGTACACATTTTCATTGTACATTCAAGAAATGTACATCAAAACATACACATTTTCATTGTACACTCAAGAAATGTACATCAAAACTTACACATTTTCATTGTACATTCAAGAAATGTATATCAAAACATACACATTTTCATTGTACACTCAAGAAATGTACATCAAAACATACACATTTTCATTGTACATTCTAGGAATGTACATCAAAGCATACACATTTTGATTGTACATTCTAGAAATGTACATCAAAACACACACATTATCATTTTACACTCAAGAAATGTACATCAAAACATACACATTTTGAGTGTACATTCAAGAGATATACATCAAAACATGCACATTTTCATTGTATATACCAGAAATGTACATCAAAACATACACATTTTCATTGTATATACAGGAAATGTACATCAAATCATCCACATTTTCATTGTATATACAAGAAATGTATATCAAAACATACACATTTTCAGTGTTCATTCAAGAAATGTACATCAAAAACTACACATCTTCATTGTATATTCAAGAAATGTACATCAAAACACACACATTTTCATTGTATATACCAGAAATGTACATCAAAACATACACATTTTCATTGTACATTCAAGAAATGTACATCAAAACATACACATTTTCATTGTATATACCAGAAATGTACATCAAAACATACACATTTTCATTGTACATCCATGAAATGTACATCAAAACATACACATTTTCATTGTATATACCAGAAATGTACATCAAAACATACACATTTTCAGTGTACATTCAAGAAATGCACATCAAAACATACACATTTTGATTGTACACTCAAGAAATGTACATCAAAACATACACATTTTCAGTGTACATTCAAGAAATGTACATCAAAACATACACATTTTGATTGTACACTCAAGAAATGTACATCAAAACATACACATTTTCAGTGTACATTCAAGAAATGTATATCATAACATACACATTTTCATTGTACATTCAAGAAATATACATCAAAACATACGCATTTTCATTGTATATACAAGAAATGTACATCAAAACATACACATTTTCATTGTACATTCAAGAAATGTACATCAAAACATACACATTTTCAGTGTACATTCAAGAAATGTACATCAAAACATACACATTTTGATTGTACACTCAAGAAATGTACATCAAAACATACACATTTTCAGTGTACATTCAAGAAATGTACATCAAAACATACACATTTTCAGTGTACATTCAAGAAATGTACATCAAAACATACACATTTTGATTGTACACTCAAGAAATGTACATCAAAACATACACATTTTCAGTGTACATTCAAGAAATGTATATCATAACATACACATTTTCATTGTACATTCAAGAAATATACATCAAAACATACACATTTTCATTATACATTCAAGAAATGTACATCAAAACATACACATTTTCAGTGTACATTCAAGAAATGTACATCAAAACATACACATTTTGATTGTACACTCAAGAAATGTACATCAAAACATACACATTTTCAGTGTACATTCAAGAAATG
Source organism: Tenodera sinensis (assembly GCA_030765045.1). NCBI lineage: Eukaryota > Metazoa > Arthropoda > Insecta > Mantodea > Mantidae > Tenodera > Tenodera sinensis. The sequence goes on from JAUKNM010000095.1 coordinate 173,711, forward strand.
TACATCAAAACATACACATTTTGATTGTACACTCAAGAAATGTACATCAAAACATACACATTTTCAGTGTACATTCAAGAAATGTATATCATAACATACACATTTTCATTGTACATTCAAGAAATGTACATCAAAACATACACATTTTCATTGTATATACAAGAAATGTACATCAAAAGATACACATTTTCAGTATACATTAAAGAAATGTACATGAAAACATATACATTTTCATTGTACATTCAAGAAATGTATATCATAACATACACATTTTCATTGTATATACAAGAAATGTACATCAAAACATACACATTTTCATTGTACATTCAAGAAATGTACATCAAAACATACACATTTTCAGTGTACATTCAACAAATGTACATCAAAACATACACATTTTGATTGTACACTCAAGAAATGTACATCAAAACATACACATTTTCAGTGTACATTCAAGAAATGTATATCATAACATACACATTTTCATTGTACATTCAAGAAATATACATCAAAACATACACATTTTCATTGTTCATTGAAGAAATGTACATCAAATTATACACATTTTCATTGTACACTAAAGAAATGTACATCAAAACATACACATTTTCATTGTATATTCAAGAAATGCACATCAAAACATACACATTTTCATTGTACATTCAAGAAATATACATCAAAACATACACATTTTCATTGTACATTCAAGAAATGTACATCAAAACATACACATTTTCATTGTACACTCAAGAAATGTACATCAAAACATACACATTTCCATTGTACACTCAAGAAATGTACATAAAAACATACACATTTTCATTGTACATTCAAGAAATGTATATCAAAACATACACATTTTCATTGTACATTCAAGAAATGTACATCTAAACATACACATTTTCATTGTACATTCAAGAAATGTACATCAAAACATACACATTTTCATTGTACATTTTAGGAATGTACATCAAAACATACACATTTTGATTGTACATTCAAGAAATGTACATCAAAACACACACATTTTGAGTGTACATTCAAGAGATATACATCAAAACATGCACATTTTCATTGTATATACCAGAAATGTACATCAAAACATACACATTTTCATTGTATATACAGGAAATGTACATCAAAACATACACATTTTCAGTGTTCATTCAAGAAATGTACATCAAAAACTACACATCTTCATTGTATATTCAAGAAATGTACATCAAAACACACACATTTTCATTGTATATACCAGGAATGTACATCAAAACTTACACATTTTCATTGTACATTCAAGAAATGTACATCAAAACATACACATTTTCATTGTATATTTCAGAAATGTACATCAAAAGATACACATTTTCATTGTACATTCAAGAAATGTACATCAAAACATACACATTTTCATTGTATATACCAGAAATGTACATCAAAACATACACATTTTCATTGTACATTGAAGAAATGTACATCAAAACATACACATTTTCAGTGTACATTCAACAAATGTACATCAAAACATACACAGCTTCAGCGTACATTCAAGAAATGTACATCAAAACATAAACATTTTCATTGTATATACAAGAAATGTACATCAAAACATACACATTTTCATTGTATATACAAGAAATGTATATCAAAACATACATATTTTCAGTGTACATTCAAGAAATGTACATCAAAACATACACATTTTCATTGTATATACAAGAAATGTACATCAAAACATACACTTTTTCAGTGTACATTCAAGAAATGTACATCAAGACATACACATTTTCATTGTACATTCAAGAAATGTACATCAAAACATACACATTTTCAGTGTACATTCAAGAAATGTACATGAAAACATATACATTTTCGTTGTACATTCAAGAAATGTATATCAAAACATACACATTTTCAGTGTACATTCAAGAAATGTACATCAAAACATACACATTTTCATTGTATATACAAGAAATGTACATCAAAAGATACACATTTTCATTGTACACTAAAGAAATGTACATCAAAACATACACATTTTCAGTGTACATTCAAGAAATGTACATCAAAACATACACATTTTCATTGTACATTCAAGAAAAGTACATCAAAACATACACTTTTTCATTGTTCATTCAAGAAATGTACATCAAAACATACACATTTTCAGGGTTCATTCAAGGAATGTATATCAAAAAATACACATTTTCAGTGTACATTCAAGAAATGTACATCAAAACAAACACAATTTCATTGTACACTAAACAAATGTACATCAAAACATACACATTTTCATTGTACATTCAAGAAATGCACATCAAAACATACACATTTTCATTGTACATTGAAGAAATGTACATCAAAACATACACATTTTGATTGTACACTCAAGAGACGTACATAGAAACATACACATTTTCAGTGTACATTCGAGAAATGTATATCAAAACATACACATTTTCATTGTACATTCAAGAAATGTACATCAAAACATACACATTTTCATTGTACATTCAAATAATATACATCAAAACATACACATTTTCATTGTACATTCAAGAAATGTACATCAAAACATACACATTTTCATTGTACACTCAAGAAATGTACATCAAAACATACACATTTTCAGTGTACATTCAAGAAATGTACATCAAAACATACACATTTTCATTGTACATTCAAGAAATGTACATCAAAACATACACATTTTCATTGCACATACGCATTTTCATTGTATATACAAGAAATGTACATCAAAACATACACATTTTAATTGTACACTCAAGAAATGTACATCAAAACATACACATTTTCAGTGTACATTCAAGAAATGTATATCAAAACGTACACATTTTCATTGTACATTCAAGAAATGTACATCAAAACATACACATTTTCATTGTACACTCAAGAAATGTACATCAAAACTTACACATTTTCATTGTACATTCAAGAAATGTATATCAAAACATACACATTTTCATTGTACACTCAAGAAATGTACATCAAAACATACACATTTTCATTGTACATTCTAGGAATGTACATCAAAGCATACACATTTTGATTGTACATTCTAGAAATATACATCAAAACACACACATTATCATTTTACACTCAAGAAATGTACATCAAAACATACACATTTTGAGTGTACATTCAAGAGATATACATCAAAACATGCACATTTTCATTGTATATACCAGAAATGTACATCAAAACATACACATTTTCATTGTATATACAGGAAATGTACATCAAAACATCCACATTTTCATTATATATACAAGAAATGTATATCAAAACATACACATTTTCAGTGTTCATTCAAGAAATGTACATCAAAAACTACACATCTTCATTGTATATTCAAGAAATGTACATCAAAACACACACATTTTCATTGTATATACCAGAAATGTACATCAAAACATACACATTTTCATTGTACATTCAAGAAATGTACATCAAAACATACACATTTTCATTGTATATACCAGAAATGTACATCAAAACATACACATTTTCATTGTACATCCATGAAATGTACATCAAAACATACACATTTTCATTGTATATACCAGAAATGTACATCAAAACATACACATTTTCATTGTACACTCAAGAAATGTACATCAAAACTTACACATTTTCATTGTACATTCAAGAAATGTATATCAAAACATACACATTTTCATTGTACACTCAAGAAATGTACATCAAAACATACACATTTTCATTGTACATTCTAGGAATGTACATCAAAGCATACACATTTTGATTGTACATTCTAGAAATGTACATCAAAACACACACATTGTCATTTTACACTCAAGAAATGTACATCAAAACATACACATTTTGAGTGTACATTCAAGAGATATACATCAAAACATGCACATTTTCATTGTATATACCAGAAATGTACATCAAAACATACACATTTTCATTGTATATACAGGAAATGTACATCAAAACATCCACATTTTCATTGTATATACAAGAAATGTATATCAAAACATACACATTTTCAGTGTTCATTCAAGAAATGTACATCAAAAACTACACATCTTCATTGTATATTCAAGAAATGTACATCAAAACACACACATTTTCATTGTATATACCAGAAATGTACATCAAAACATACACATTTTCATTGTATATACCAGAAATGTACATCAAAACATACACATTTTCATTGTACATCCATGAAATGTACATCAAAACATACACATTTTCATTGTATATACAGGAAATGTACATCAAAACATACACATTTTCATTGTACATTCTAGGAATGTACATCAAAACATACACATTTTCAGTGTACATTCAAGAAATGTACATCAAAACATACACAGCTTCAGTGTACATTCAAGAAATGTACATCAAAACATACACATTTTCATTGTATATACAAGAAATGTACATCAAAACATACACATTTTCATTGTATATACAAGAAATGTATATCAAAACATACATATTTTCAGTGTACATTCAAGAAATGTACAACAAAACATACACATTTTCATTGTATATACAAGAAATGTACATCAAAACATACACATTTTCAGTGTACATTCAAGAAATGTACATCAAGACATACACATTTTCATTGTACATTCAAGAAATGTATATCAAAACATACACATTTTCAGTGTACATTCAAGAAATGTACATCAAAACATACACATTTTCATTGTATATACAAGAAATGTACATCAAAACATACACATTTTCATTGTACATTCAAGAAATGTACATGAAAACATATACATTTTCATTGTACATTCAAGAAATGTATATCAAAACATACACATTTTCAGTGTACATTCAAGAAATGTACATCAAAACATACACATTTTCATTGTATATACAAGAAATGTACATCAAAACATACACATTTTCATTGTACACTAAAGAAATGTTCATCAAAACATACACATTTTCATTGTACATTCAAGAAATATACATCAAAACATACACATTTTCATTGTACATTGAAGAAATGTACATCAAAACATACACATTTTCATTGTACACTCAAGAAATGTACATCAAAACATTCACATTTTCAGTGTACATTCAAGAAATGTACATGAAAACATACACATTTTCATTGTTCATTCAAGAAATGTACATCAAAACATACACATTTTCATTGTACACTCAAGAAATGTACATCAAAACATACACATTTTCATTGTACACTCAAGAAATGTACATAAAAACATACACATTTTCATTGTACATTGAAGAAATGTATATCAACACATACACATTTTCATTGTACATTGAAGAAATGTACATCAAAACACACACATTTTCATTGTACATTCCAGAAATGTACATCAAAACATGCACATTTTCATTGTACATTCAAGGAATGTACATCAAAACATACAAATTTTCATTGTACATTCAAGAAATGTACATCAAAACATACACAGTTTCATTGTACACTCAAGAAATGTACATCAAAACATACACATTTTCATTGTACACTCAAGAAATGTACATCAAAACACACACATTTTCATTGTATACTCAAGAAATGTACATCAAAACATACACATTTTCATTGTACATTCAAGAAATATACATCAAAACATACACATTTTCATTGTACATTGAAGAAATGTACATCAAAACATACACATTTTCATTGTACACTCAAGAAATGTACATCAAAACATTCACATTTTCAGTGTACATTCAAGAAATGTATATCATAAAATACACATTTTCATTGTACATTCAAGAAATGTACATAAAAACATACATATTTTCATTGTACATTCAAATAATATACATCAAAACATACACATTTTCATTGTACATTCAAGAAATGTACATCAAAACATACACATTTACATTGTACGCTCAAGAAATGTACATCAAAACATACACATTTTCAGTGTACATTCAAGAAATGTACATCAAAACATACACATTTTCATTGTACATTCAAGAAATGTACATCAAAACATACACATTTTCATTGTACATTCTAGAAATATACATCAAAACATACGCATTTTCATTGTATATACAAGAAATGTACATCAAAACATACACATTTTCATTGTACATTCAAGAAATGTACATGAAAACATACACATTTTCAGTGTACATTCAAGAAATGTACATCAAAACATACACATTTTCATTGTACACTAAAGAAATGTACATCAAAACATACACATTTTCAGTGTACATTCAAGAAATGTACATCAAAACATACACATTTTCATTGTACATTCAAGAAAAGTACATCAAAACATACACTTTTTCATTGTTCATTCAAGAAATGTACATCAAAACATACACATTTTCAGGGTTCATTCAAGAAATGTATATCAAAAAATACACATTTTCAGTGTACATTCAAGAAATGTACATCAAAACAAACACAATTTCATTGTACACTAAACAAATGTACATCAAAACATACACATTTTCATTGTACATTGAAGAAATGTACATCAAAACATACACATTTTCATTGTACACTCAAAAGACGTACATAGAAACATACACATTTTCAGTGTACATTCGAGAAATGTATATCAAAACATACACATTTTCATTGTACATTCAAGAAATGTACATCAAAACATACACATTTTCATTGTACATTCAAATAATATACATCAAAACATACACATTTTCATTGTACATTCAAGAAATGTACATCAAAACATACACATTTTCATTGTACACTCAAGAAATGTACATCAAAACATACACATTTTCAGTGTACATTCAAGAAATGTACATCAAAACATACACATTTTCATTGTACATTCAAGAAATGTACATCAAAACATACACATTTTCATTGTACACACGCATTTTCATTGTATATACAAGAAATGTACATCAAAACATACACATTTTAATTGTACACTCAAGAAATGTACATCAAAACATACACATTTTCAGTGTACATTCAAGAAATGTATATCAAAACGTACACATTTTCATTGTACATTCAAGAAATGTACATCAAAACATACACATTTTCATTGTACACTCAAGAAATGTACATCAAAACTTACACATTTTCATTGTACATTCAAGAAATGTATATCAAAACATACACATTTTCATTGTACACTCAAGAAATGTACATCAAAACATACACATTTTCATTGTACATTCTAGGAATGTACATCAAAGCATACACATTTTGATTGTACATTCTAGAAATGTACATCAAAACACACACATTATCATTTTACACTCAAGAAATGTACATCAAAACATACACATTTTGAGTGTACATTCAAGAGATATACATCAAAACATGCACATTTTCATTGTATATACCAGAAATGTACATCAAAACATACACATTTTCATTGTATATACAGGAAATGTACATCAAATCATCCACATTTTCATTGTATATACAAGAAATGTATATCAAAACATACACATTTTCAGTGTTCATTCAAGAAATGTACATCAAAAACTACACATCTTCATTGTATATTCAAGAAATGTACATCAAAACACACACATTTTCATTGTATATACCAGAAATGTACATCAAAACATACACATTTTCATTGTACATTCAAGAAATGTACATCAAAACATACACATTTTCATTGTATATACCAGAAATGTACATCAAAACATACACATTTTCATTGTACATCCATGAAATGTACATCAAAACATACACATTTTCATTGTATATACCAGAAATGTACATCAAAACATACACATTTTCATTGTACATTGAAGAAATGTACATCAAAACATACACATTTTCAGTGTACATTCAAGAAATGTACATCAAAACATACACAGCTTCAGTGTACATTCAAGAAATGTACATCAAAACATACACATTTTCATTGTATATACAAGAAATGTACATCAAAACATACACATTTTCATTGTATATACAAGAAATGTATATCAAAACATACATATTTTGAGTGTACATTCAAGAAATGTACAACAAAACATACACATTTTCATTGTATATACAAGAAATGTACATCAAAACATACACATTTTCAGTGTACATTCAAGAAATGTACATCAAGACATACACATTTTCATTGTACATTCAAGAATGGTATATCAAAACATACACATTTTCAGTGTACATTCAAGAAATGTACATCAAAACATACACATTTTCATTGTATATACAAGAAATGTACATCAAAACATACACATTTTCATTGTACATTCAAGAAATGTACATGAAAACATATACATTTTCATTGTACATTCAAGAAATGTATATCAAAACATACACATTTTCAGTGTACATTCAAGAAATGTACATCAAAACATACACATTTTCATTGTATATACAAGAAATGTACATCAAAACATACACATTTTCATTGTACACTAAAGAAATGTTCATCAAAACATACACATTTTCAGTGTACATTCAAGAAATGTACATCAAAACATACACATTTTCATTGTACATTCAAGAAATGTACATCAAAACATACACATTTTCAGTGTACATTCAAGAAATGTGCATCAAAACATACAAATTTTCAGTGTACATCCAAGAAATGTACATCAAAACATACAAATTTTCATTGTACATTCAAGAAATGTACATCGAAACATACACATTTTCAGTGTACATTCAAGAAATGTACATCAAAACATACACATTTTCATTGTACATTCAAAAATGTACATCAAAACATACACCTTTTCATTGTTCATTCAAGAAATGTACATCAAAACATACACATTTTCATTGTACACTCAAGAAATGTACATCAAAACATACACATTTTCATTGTACACTCAAGAAATGTACATAAAAACATACACATTTTCATTGTACATTGAAGAAATGTATATCAAAACATACACATTTTCATTGTACATTGAAGAAATGTACATCAAAACACACACATTTTCATTGTACATTCCAGAAATGTACATCAAAACATGCACATTTTCATTGTACATTCAAGGAATGTACATCAAAACATACAAATTTTCATTGTACATTCAAGAAATGTACATCAAAACATACACAAATTCATTGTACACTCAAGAAATGTACATCAAGACATACACATTTTCATTGTACACTCAAGAAATGTACATCAAAACACACACATTTTCATTGTATACTCAAGAAATGTACATCAAAACATACACATTTTCATTGTACATTCAAGAAATATACATCAAAACATACACATTTTCATTGTACATTGAAGAAATGTACATCAAAACATACACATTTTCATTGTACACTCAAGAAATGTACATCAAAACATTCACATTTTCAGTGTACATTCAAGAAATGTATATCATAAAATACACATTTTCATTGTACATTCAAGAAATGTACATAAAAACATACATATTTTCATTGTACATTCAAATAATATACATCAAAACATACACATTTTCATTGTACATTCAAGAAATGTACATCGAAACATACACATTTACATTGTACGCTCAAGAAATGTACATCAAAACATACACATTTTCATTGTACATTCTAGAAATATACATCAAAACATACGCATTTTCATTGTATATACAAGAAATGTACATCAAAACATACACATTTTCATTGTACACTCAAGAAATGTACATCAAAACATACACATTTTCAGTGTACATTCTAGAAATATACATCAAAACATACGCATTTTCATTGTATATACAAGAAATGTACATCAAAACATACACATTTTCATTGTACATTCAAGAAATGTACATCAAAGCATACACATTTTCAGTGTACATTCAAGAAATGTACATCAAAACATACACATTTTGATTGTACACTCAAGAAATGTACATCAAAACATACACATTTTCAGTGTACATTCAAGAAATGTATATCATAACATACACATTTTCATTGTACATTCAAGAAATACACATCAAAACATACACATTTTCATTGCACATTCAAGAAATGTACATCAAAACATACACATTTTCAGTGTACATTCAAGAAATGTACATCAAAACATACACATTTTGATTGTACACTCAAGAAATGTACATCAAAACATCCACATTTTCAGTGTACATTCAAGAAATGTACATCAAAACATACACATTTTGATTGTACACTCAAGAAATGTACATCAAAACATACACATTTTCAGTGTACATTCAAGAAATGTATATCATAACATACACATTTTCATTGTACATTCAAGAAATATACATCAAAACATACACATTTTCATTGTATATACAAGAAATGTACATCAAAACATACACATTTTCATTGTACATTGAGGAAATGTACATCAAAACATACACATTTTCAGTGTACATTCAAGAAATGTACATCAAAACATACACAGCTTCAGTGTACATTCAAGAAATGTACATCAAAACATACACATTTTCATTGTATATACAAGAAATGTACATCAAAACATACACATTTTCATTGTATATACAAGAAATGTATATCAAAACATACATATTTTCAGTGTACATTCAAGAAATGTACAACAAAACATACACATTTTCATTGTATATACAAGAAATGTACATCAAAACATACACATTTTCATTGTATATACAAGAAATGTATATCAAAACATACATATTTTCAGTGTACATTCAAGAAATGTACAACAAAACATACACATTTTCATTGTATATACAAGAAGTGTACATCAAAACATACACATTTTCAGTGTACATTCAAGAAATGTACATCAAGACATACACATTTTCATTGTACATTCAAGAAATGTATATCAAAACATACACATTTTCAGTGTACATTCAAGAAATGTACATCAAAACATACACATTTTCATTGTATATACAAGAAATGTACATCAAAACATACACATTTTCATTGTACATTCAAGAAATGTACATGAAAACATATACATTTTCATTGTACATTCAAGAAATGTATATCAAAACATACACATTTTCAGTGTACATTCAAGAAATGTACATCAAAACATACACATTTTCATTGTATATACAAGAAATGTACATCAAAACATACACATTTTCATTGTACACTAAAGAAATGTTCATCAAAACATACACATTTTCAGTGTACATTCAAGAAATGTACATCAAAACATACACATTTTCATTGTACATTCAAGAAATGTACATCAAAACATGTACATCAAAACATACACATTACATTCAAGAAATGTGCATCAAAACATACAAATTTTCAGTGTACATCCAAGAAATGTACATCAAAACATACAAATTTTCATTGTACATTCAAGAAATGTACATCAAAACATACACATTTTCAGTGTACATTCTAGAAATGTACATCAAAACATACACATTTTCATTGTACATTCAAAAATGTACATCAAAACATACACTTTTTCATTGTTCATTCAAGAAATGTACATCAAAACATACACATTTTCATTGTACACTCAAGAAATGTACATCAAAACATACACATTTTCATTGTACACTGAAGAAATGTACATAAAAACATACACATTTTCATTGTACATTGAAGAAATGTATATCAAAACATACACATTTTCATTGTACATTGAAGAAATGTACATCAAAACACACACATTTTCATTGTACATTCCAGAAATGTACATCAAAACATGCACATTTTCATTGTACATTCAAGGAATGTACATCAAAACATACAAATTTTCATTGTACATTCAAGAAATGTACATCAAAACATACACAGTTTCATTGTACACTCAAGAAATGTACATCAAAACATACACATTTTCATTGTACACTCAAGAAATGTACATCAAAACACACACATTTTCATTGTATACTCAAGAAATGTACATCAAAACATACACATTTTCATTGTACATTCAAGAAATATACATCAAAACATACACATTTTCATTGTACATTGAAGAAATGTACATCAAAACATACACATTTTCATTGTACACTCAAGAAATGTACATCAAAACATTCACATTTTCAGTGTACATTCAAGAAATGTATATCATAAAATACACATTTTCATTGTACATTCAAGAAATGTACATAAAAACATACATATTTTCATTGTACATTCAAATAATATACATCAAAACATACACATTTTCATTGTACATTCAAGAAATGTACATCAAAACATACACATTTACATTGTACGCTCAAGAAATGTACATCAAAGCATACACATTTTCAGTGTACATTCAAGAAATGTACATCAAAACATACACATTTTCATTGTACATTCAAGAAATGTACATCAAAACATACACATTTTCATTGTACATTCTAGAAATATACATCAAAACATACGCATTTTCATTGTATATACAAGAAATGTACATCAAAACATACACATTTTCATTGTACACTTAAGAAATGTACATCAAAACATACACATTTTCAGTGTACATTCTAGAAATATACATCAAAACATACGCATTTTCATTGTATATACAAGAAATGTACATCAAAACATACACATTTTCATTGTACATTCAAGAAATGTACATCAAAACATACACATTTTCAGTGTACATTCAAGAAATGTACATCAAAACATACACATTTTGATTGTACACTCAAGAAATGTACATCAAAACATACACATTTTCAGTGTACATTCAAGAAATGTATATCATAACATACACATTTTCATTGTACATTCAAGAAATACACATCAAAACATACACATTTTCATTGCACATTCAATAAATGTACATCAAAACATACACATTTTCAGTGTACATTCAAGAAATGTACATCAAAACATACACATTTTGATTGTACACTCAAGAAATGTACATCAAAACATACACATTTTCAGTGTACATTCAAGAAATGTACATCAAAACATACACATTTTGATTGTACACTCAAGAAATGTACATCAAAACATACACATTTTCAGTGTACATTCTAGAAATGTATATCATAACATACACATTTTCATTGTACATTCAAGAAATATACATCAAAACATACACATTTTCATTGTATATACAAGAAATGTACATCAAAACATACACATTTTCAGTGTACATTCAAGAAATGTATATCATAACATACACATTTTCATTGTACATTCAAGAAATACACATCAAAACATACACATTTTCATTGCACATTCAAGAAATGTACATCAAAACATACACATTTTCATTGTACATTCAAGAAATGTACATCAAAACATACACATTTTCATTGTACACTCAAGAAATGTACATCAAAACATACACATTTTCAGTGTACATTCAAGAAATGTACATCAAAACATACACATTTTCATTGTACATTCAAGAAATGTACATCAAAACATACACATTTTCATTGTACATACGCATTTTCATTGTATATACAAGAAATGTACATCAAAACATACACATTTTAATTGTGCACTCAAGAAATGTACATCAAAACATACACATTTTCAGTGTACATTCAAGAAATGTATATCAAAACGTACACATTTTCATTGTACATTCAAGAAATGTACATCAAAACATACACATTTTCATTGTACACTCAAGAAATGTACATCAAAACTTACACATTTTCATTGTACATTCAAGAAATGTATATCAAAACATACACATTTTCATTGTACACTCAAGAAATGTACATCAAAACATACACATTTTCATTGTACATTCTAGGAATGTACATCAAAGCATACACATTTTGATTGTACATTCTAGAAATGTACATCAAAACACACACATTATCATTTTACACTCAAGAAATGTACATCAAAACATACACATTTTGAGTGTACATTCAAGAGATATACATCAAAACATGCACATTTTCATTGTATATATCAGAAATGTACATCAAAACATACACATTTTCATTGTATATACAGGAAATGTACATCAAAACATCCACATTTTCATTGTATATACAAGAAATGTATATCAAAACATACACATTTTCAGTGTTCATTCAAGAAATGTACATCAAAACTACACATCTTCATTGTATATTCAAGAAATGTACATCAAAACACACACATTTTCATTGTATATACCAGAAATGTACATCAAAACATACACATTTTCATTGTACATTCAAGAAATGTACATCAAAACATACACATTTTCATTGTACACTCAAGAGACGTACACAGAAACATACACATTTTCAGTGTACATTCAAGAAATGTATATCAAAACATACACATTTTCATTGTACATTCAAGAAATGTACATCAAAACATACACATTTTCATTGTACATTCAAATAATATACATCAAAACATACACATTTTCATTGTACATTCAAGAAATGTACATCAAAACATACACATTTTCATTGTACACTCAAGAAATGTACATCAAAACATACACATTTTCAGTGTACATTCAAGAAATGTACATCAAAACATACACATTTTCATTGTACATTCAAGAAATGTACATCAAAACATACACATTTTCATTGTACATACGCATTTTCATTGTATATACAAGAAATGTACATCAAAACATACACATTTTAATTGTACACTCAAGAAATGTACATCAAAACATACACATTTTCAGTGTACATTCAAGAAATGTATATCAAAACGTACACATTTTCATTGTACATTCAAGAAATGTACATCAAAACATACACATTTTCATTGTACACTCAAGAAATGTACATCAAAACTTACACATTTTCATTGTACATTCAAGAAATGTATATCAAAACATACACATTTTCATTGTACACTCAAGAAATGTACATCAAAACATACATATTTTCATTGTACATTCTAGGAATGTACATCAAAGCATACACATTTTGATTGTACATTCTAGAAATGTACATCAAAACACACACATTATCATTTTACACTCAAGAAATGTACATTAAAACATACACATTTTGAGCGTACATTCAAGAGATATACATCAAAACATGCACATTTTCATTCTATATACCAGAAATGTATATCAAAACATACACATTTTCAGTGTTCATTCAAGAAATGTACATCAAAAACTACACATCTTCATTGTATATTCAAGAAATGTACATCAAAACACACACATTTTCATTGTATATACCAGAAATGTACATCAAAACATACACATTTTCATTGTACATTCAAGAAATGTACATCAAAACATACACATTTTCATTGTATATACCAGAAATGTACATCAAAACATACACATTTTCATTGTACATCCATGAAATGTACATCAAAACATACACATTTTCATTGTATATACCAGAAATGTACATCAAAACATACACATTTTCATTGTACATTGAAGAAATGTACATCAAAACATACACATTTTCAGTGTACATTCAAGAAATGTACATCAAAACATACACAGCTTCAGTGTACATTCAAGAAATGTACATCAAAACATACACATTTTCATTGTATATACAAGAAATGTACATCAAAACATACACATTTTCATTGTATATACAAGAAATGTATATCAAAACATACATATTTTCAGTGTACATTCAAGAAATGTACAACAAAACATACACATTTTCATTGTATATACAAGAAATGTACATCAAAACATACACATTTTCAGTGTACATTCAAGAAATGTACATCAAGACATACACATTTTCATTGTACATTCAAGAAATGTATATCAAAACATACACATTTTCAGTGTACATTCAAGAAATGTACATCAAAACATACACATTTTCATTGTATATACAAGAAATGTACATCAAAACATACACATTTTCATTGTACATTCAAGAAATGTACATGAAAACATATACATTTTCATTGTACATTCAAGAAATGTATATCAAAACATACACATTTTCAGTGTACATTCAAGAAATGTACATCAAAACATACACATTTTCATTGTATATACAAGAAATGTACATCAAAACATACACATTTTCATTGTACACTAAAGAAATGTTCATCAAAACATACACATTTTCAGTGTACATTCAAGAAATGTACATCAAAACATACACATTTTCATTGTACATTCAAGAAATGTACATCAAAACATGTACATCAAAACATACACATTACATTCAAGAAATGTGCATCAAAACATACAAATTTTCAGTGTACATCCAAGAAATGTACATCAAAACATACAAATTTTCATTGTACATTCAAGAAATGTACATCAAAACATACACATTTTCAGTGTACATTCAAGAAATGTACATCAAAACATACACATTTTCATTGTACATTCAAAAATGTACATCAAAACACACACTTTTTCATTGTTCATTCAAGAAATGTACATCAAAACATACACATTTTCATTGTACACTCAAGAAATGTACATCAAAACATACACATTTTCATTGTACACTCAAGAAATGTACATAAAAACATACACATTTTCATTGTACATTGAAGAAATGTATATCAAAACATACACATTTTCATTGTACATTGAAGAAATGTACATCAAAACACACACATTTTCATTGTACATTCCAGAAATGTACATCAAAACATGCACATTTTCATTGTACATTCAAGGAATGTACATCAAAACATACAAATTTTCATTGTACATTCAAGAAATGTACATCAAAACATACACAGTTTCATTGTACACTCAAGAAATGTACATCAAAACATACACATTTTCATTGTACACTCAAGAAATGTACATCAAAACACACACATTTTCATTGTATACTCAAGAAATGTACATCAAAACATACACATTTTCATTGTACATTCAAGAAATATACATCAAAACATACACATTTTCATTGTACATTGAAGAAATGTACATCAAAACATACACATTTTCATTGTACACTCAAGAAATGTACATCAAAACATTCACATTTTCAGTGTACATTCAAGAAATGTATATCATAAAATACACATTTTCATTGTACATTCAAGAAATGTACATAAAAACATACATATTTTCATTGTACATTCAAATAATATACATCAAAACATACACATTTTCATTGTACATTCAAGAAATGTACATCAAAACATACACATTTACATTGTACGCTCAAGAAATGTACATCAAAACATACACATTTTCAGTGTACATTCAAGAAATGTACATCAAAACATACACATTTTCATTGTACATTCAAGAAATGTACATCAAAACATACACATTTTCATTGTACATTCTAGAAATATACATCAAAACATACGCATTTTCATTGTATATACAAGAAATGTACATCAAAACATACACATTTTCATTGTACACTCAAGAAATGTACATCAAAACATACACATTTTCAGTGTACATTCTAGAAATATACATCAAAACATACACATTTTCATTGTATATACAAGAAATGTACATCAAAACATACACATTTTCATTGTACATTCAAGAAATGTACATCAAAACATACACATTTTCATTGTATATACAAGAAATGTACATCAAAAACTACACATCTTCATTGTATATTCAAGAAATGTACATCAAAACACACACATTTTCATTGTATATACCAGAAATGTACATCAAAACATACACATTTTCATTGTACATTCAAGAAATGTACATCAAAACATACACATTTTCATTGTACACTCAAGAGACGTACACAGAAACATACACATTTTCAGTGTACATTCAAGAAATGTATATCAAAACATACACATTTTCATTGTACATTCAAGAAATGTACATCAAAACATACACATTTTCAGTGTACATTCAAGAAATGTACATCAAGACATACACATTTTCATTGTACATTCAAGAAATGTATATCAAAACATACACATTTTCAGTGTACATTCAAGAAATGTACATCAAAACATACACATTTTCATTGTATATACAAGAAATGTACATCAAAACATACACATTTTCATTGTACATTCAAGAAATGTACATGAAAACATATACATTTTCATTGTACATTCAAGAAATGTATATCAAAACATACACATTTTCAGTGTACATTCAAGAAATGTACATCAAAACATACACATTTTCATTGTATATACAAGAAATGTACATCAAAACATACACATTTTCATTGTACACTAAAGAAATGTTCATCAAAACATACACATTTTCAGTGTACATTCAAGAAATGTACATCAAAACATACACATTTTCATTGTACATTCAAGAAATGTACATCAAAACATGTACATCAAAACATACACATTACATTCAAGAAATGTGCATCAAAACATAAAAATTTTCAGTGTACATCCAAGAAATGTACATCAAAACATACAAATTTTCATTGTACATTCAAGAAATGTACATCAAAACATACACATTTTCAGTGTACATTCAAGAAATGTACATCAAAACATACACATTTTCATTGTACATTCAAAAATGTACATCAAAACACACACTTTTTCATTGTTCATTCAAGAAATGTACATCAAAACATACACATTTTCATTGTACACTCAAGAAATGTACATCAAAACATACACATTTTCATTGTACACTCAAGAAATGTACATAAAAACATACACATTTTCATTGTACATTGAAGAAATGTATATCAAAACATACACATTTTCATTGTACATTGAAGAAATGTACATCAAAACACACACATTTTCATTGTACATTCCAGAAATGTACATCAAAACATGCACATTTTCATTGTACATTCAAGGAATGTACATCAAAACATACAAATTTTCATTGTACATTCAAGAAATGTACATCAAAACATACACAGTTTCATTGTACACTCAAGAAATGTACATCAAATCATACACATTTTCATTGTACACTCAAGAAATGTACATCAAAACACACACATTTTCATTGTATACTCAAGAAATGTACATCAAAACATACACATTTTCATTGTACATTCAAGAAATATACATCAAAACATACACATTTTCATTGTACATTGAAGAAATGTACATCAAAACATACACATTTTCATTGTACACTCAAGAAATGTACATCAAAACATTCACATTTTCAGTGTACATTCAAGAAATGTATATCATAAAATACACATTTTCATTGTACATTCAAGAAATGTACATAAAAACATACATATTTTCATTGTACATTCAAATAATATACATCAAAACATACACATTTTCATTGTACATTCAAGAAATGTACATCAAAACATACACATTTACATTGTACGCTCAAGAAATGTACATCAAAACATACACATTTTCAGTGTACATTCAAGAAATGTACATCAAAACATACACATTTTCATTGTACATTCAAGAAATGTACATCAAAACATACACATTTTCATTGTACATTCTAGAAATATACATCAAAACATACGCATTTTCATTGTACATACAAGAAATGTACATCAAAACATACACATTTTCATTGTACACTCAAGAAATGTACATCAAAACATACACATTTTCAGTGTACATTCTAGAAATATACATCAAAACATACGCATTTTCATTGTATATACAAGAAATGTACATCAAAACATACACATTTTCATTGTACATTCAAGAAATGTACATCAAAACATACACATTTTCATTGTATATACAAGAAATGTACATCAAAAACTACACATCTTCATTGTATATTCAAGAAATGTACATCAAAACACACACATTTTCATTGTATATACCAGAAATGTACATCAAAACATACACATTTTCATTGTACATTCAAGAAATGTACATTAAAACATACACATTTTCATTGTACACTCAAGAGACGTACACAGAAACATACACATTTTCAGTGTACATTCAAGAATTGTATATCAAAACATACACATTTTCATTGTACATTCAAGAAATGTACATCAAAACATACACATTTTCATTGTACATTCAAATAATATACATCAAAACATACACATTTTCATTGTACATTCAAGAAATGTACATCAAAACATACACATTTTCATTGTACACTCAAGAAATGTACATCAAAACATACACATTTTCAGTGTACATTCAAGAAATGTACATCAAAACATACACATTTTCAGTGTACATTCAAGAAATGTACATCAAAACATACACATTTTCATTGTACATTCAAGAAATGTACATCAAAACATACACATTTTCATTGTACATACGCATTTTCATTGTATATACAAGAAATGTACATCAAAACATACACATTTTAATTGTACACTCAAGAAATGTACATCAAAACATACACATTTTCAGTGTACATTCAAGAATTGTATATCAAAACGTACACATTTTCATTGTACATTCAAGAAATGTACATCAAAACATACACATTTTCATTGTACACTCAAGAAATGTACATCAAAACTTACACATTTTCATTGTACATTCAAGAAATGTATATCAAAACATACACATTTTCATTGTACACTCAAGAAATGTACATCAAAACATACATATTTTCATTGTACATTCTAGGAATGTACATCAAAGCATACACATTTTGATTGTACATTCTAGAAATGTACATCAAAACACACACATTATCATTTTACACTCAAGAAATGTACATCAAAACATACACATTTTGAGCGTACATTCAAGAGATATACATCAAAACATGCACATTTTCATTGTATATACCAGAAATGTACATCAAAACATACACATTTTCATTGTATGTACAGGAAATGTACATCAAAACATCCACATTTTCATTGTATATACAAGAAATGTATATCAAAACATACACATTTTCAGTGTTCATTCAAGAAATGTACATCAAAAACTACACATCTTCATTGTATATTCAAGAAATGTACATCAAAACACACACATTTTCATTGTATATACCAGAAATGTACATCAAAACATACACATTTTCACTGTACATTCAAGAAATGTACATCAAAACATACACATTTTCATTGTATATACCAGAAATGTACATCAAAACATACACATTTTCATTGTACATCCATGAAATGTTCATCAAAACATACACATTTTCATTGTATATACCAGAAATGTACATCAAAACATACACATTTTCATTGTACATTGAAGAAATGTACATCAAAACATACACATTTTCAGTGTACCCTCAAGAAATGTACATCAAAACATACACAGCTTCAGTGTACATTCAAGAAATGTACATCAAAACATACACATTTTCATTGTATATACAAGAAATGTACATCAAAACATACACATTTTCATTGTATATACAAGAAATGTATATCAAAACATACATATTTTCAGTGTACATTCAAGAAATGTACAACAAAACATACACATTTTCATTGTATATACAAGAAATTTACATCAAAACATACACATTTTCAGTGTACATTCAAGAAATGTACATCAAGACATACACATTTTCATTGTACATTCAAGAAATGTATATCAAAACATACACATTTTCAGTGTACATTCAAGAAATGTACATCAAAACATACACATTTTCATTGTATATACAAGAAATGTACATCAAAACATACACATTTTCATTGTACATTCAAGAAATGTACATGAAAACATATACATTTTCATTGTACATTCAAGAAATGTATATCAAAACATACACATTTTCAGTGTACATTCAAGAAATGTACATCAAAACATACACATTTTCATTGTATATACAAGAAATGTACATCAAAACATACACATTTTCATTGTACACTAAAGAAATGTTCATCAAAACATACACATTTTCAGTGTACATTCAAGAAATGTACATCAAAACATACACATTTTCATTGTACATTCAAGAAATGTACATCAAAACATGTACATCAAAACATACACATTAGATTCAAGAAATGTGCATCAAAACATACAAATTTTCAGTGTACATCCAAGAAATGTACATCAAAACATACAAATTTTCATTGTACATTCAAGAAATGTACATCAAAACATACACATTTTCAGTGTACATTCAAGAAATGTACATCAAAACATACACATTTTCATTGTACATTCAAAAATGTACATCAAAACATACACTTTTTCATTGTTCATTCAAGAAATGTACATCAAAACATACACATTTTCATTGTACACTCAAGAAATGTACATCAAAACATACACATTTTCATTGTACACTCAAGAAATGTACATAAAAACATACACATTTTCATTGTACATTGAAGAAATGTATATCAAAACATACACATTTTCATTGTACATTGAAGAAATGTACATCAAAACACACACATTTTCATTGTACATTCCAGAAATGTACATCAAAACATGCACATTTTCATTGTACATTCAAGGAATGTACATCAAAACATACAAATTTTCATTGTACATTCAAGAAATGTACATCAAAACATACACAGTTTCATTGTACACTCAAGAAATGTACATCAAAACATACACATTTTCATTGTACACTCAAGAAATGTACATCAAAGCACACACATTTTCATTGTATACTCAAGAAATGTACATCAAAACATACACATTTTCATTGTACATTCAAGAAATATACATCAAAACATACACATTTTCATTGTACATTGAAGAAATGTACATCAAAACATACACATTTTCATTGTACACTCAAGAAATGTACATCAAAACATTCACATTTTCAGTGTACATTCAAGAAATGTATATCATAAAATACACATTTTCATTGTACATTCAAGAAATGTACATAAAAACATACATATTTTCATTGTACATTCAAATAATATACATCAAAACATACACATTTTCATTGTACATTCAAGAAATGTACATCAAAACATACACATTTACATTGTACGCTCAAGAAATGTACATCAAAACATACACATTTTCAGTGTACATTCAAGAAATGTACATCAAAACATACACATTTTCATTGTACATTCAAGAAATGTACATCAAAACATACACATTTTCATTGTACATTCTAGAAATATACATCAAAACATACGCATTTTCATTGTATATACAAGAAATGTACATCAAAACATACACATTTTCATTGTACACTCAAGAAATGTACATCAAAACATACACATTTTCAGTGTACATTCTAGAAATATACATCAAAACATACGCATTTTCATTGTATATACAAGAAATGTACATCAAAACATACACATTTTCATTGTACATTCAAGAAATGTACATCAAAACATACACATTTTCAGTGTACATTCAAGAAATGTACATCAAAACATACACATTTTGATTGTACACTCAAGAAATGTACATCAAAACATACACATTTTCAGTGTACATTCAAGAAATGTATATCATAACATACACATTTTCATTGTACATTCAAGAAATACACATCAAAACATACACATTTTCATTGCACATTCAAGAAATGTACATCAAAACATACACATTTTCAGTGTACATTCAAGAAATGTACATCAAAACATACACATTTTGATTGTACACTCAAGAAATGTACATCAAAACATACACATTTTCAGTGTACATTCAAGAAATGTACATCAAAACATACACATTTTGATTGTACACTCAAGAAGTGTACATCAAAACATACACATTTTCAGTGTACATTCAAGAAATGTATATCATAACATACACATTTTCATTGTACATTCAAGAAATATACATCAAAACATACAAATTTTCATTGTATATACAAGAAATGTACATCAAAACATACACATTTTCAGTGTACATTCAAGAAATGTATATCATAACATACACATTTTCATTGTACATTCAAGAAATATACATCAAAACATACGCATTTTCATTGTATATACAAGAAATGTACATCAAAACATACACATTTTCATTGTACATTCAAGAAATGTACATCAAAACATACACATTTTCAGTGTACATTCAAGAAATGTACATCAAAACATACACATTTTGATTGTACACTCAAGAAATGTACATCAAAACATACACATTTTCAGTGTACATTCAAGAAATGTATATCATAACATACACATTTTCATTGTACATTCAAGAAATACACATCAAAACATACACATTTTCATTGCACATTCAATAAATGTACATCAAAACATACACATTTTCAGTGTACATTCAAGAAATGTACATCAAAACATACACATTTTGATTGTACACTCAAGAAATGTACATCAAAACATACACATTTTCAGTGTACATTCAAGAAATGTACATCAAAACATACACATTTTGATTGTACACTCAAGAAATGTACATCAAAACATACACATTTTCAGTGTACATTCTAGAAATGTATATCATAACATACACATTTTCATTGTACATTCAAGAAATATACATCAAAACATACACATTTTCATTGTATATACAAGAAATGTACATCAAAACATACACATTTTCAGTGTACATTCAAGAAATGTATATCATAACATACACATTTTCATTGTACATTCAAGAAATACACATCAAAACATACACATTTTCATTGCACATTCAAGAAATGTACATCAAAACATACACATTTTCATTGTACATTCAAGAAATGTACATCAAAACATACACATTTTCATTGTACACTCAAGAAATGTACATCAAAACATACACATTTTCAGTGTACATTCAAGAAATGTACATCAAAACATACACATTTTCATTGTACATTCAAGAAATGTACATCAAAACATACACATTTTCATTGTACATACGCATTTTCATTGTATATACAAGAAATGTACATCAAAACATACACATTTTAATTGTGCACTCAAGAAATGTACATCAAAACATACACATTTTCAGTGTACATTCAAGAAATGTATATCAAAACGTACACATTTTCATTGTACATTCAAGAAATGTACATCAAAACATACACATTTTCATTGTACACTCAAGAAATGTACATCAAAACTTACACATTTTCATTGTACATTCAAGAAATGTATATCAAAACATACACATTTTCATTGTACACTCAAGAAATGTACATCAAAACATACACATTTTCATTGTACATTCTAGGAATGTACATCAAAGCATACACATTTTGATTGTACATTCTAGAAATGTACATCAAAACACACACATTATCATTTTACACTCAAGAAATGTACATCAAAACATACACATTTTGAGTGTACATTCAAGAGATATACATCAAAACATGCACATTTTCATTGTATATATCAGAAATGTACATCAAAACATACACATTTTCATTGTATATACAGGAAATGTACATCAAAACATCCACATTTTCATTGTATATACAAGAAATGTATATCAAAACATACACATTTTCAGTGTTCATTCAAGAAATGTACATCAAAAACTACACATCTTCATTGTATATTCAAGAAATGTACATCAAAACACACACATTTTCATTGTATATACCAGAAATGTACATCAAAACATACACATTTTCATTGTACATTCAAGAAATGTACATCAAAACATACACATTTTCATTGTACACTCAAGAGACGTACACAGAAACATACACATTTTCAGTGTACATTCAAGAAATGTATATCAAAACATACACATTTTCATTGTACATTCAAGAAATGTACATCAAAACATACACATTTTCATTGTACATTCAAATAATATACATCAAAACATACACATTTTCATTGTACATTCAAGAAATGTACATCAAAACATACACATTTTCATTGTACACTCAAGAAATGTACATCAAAACATACACATTTTCAGTGTACATTCAAGAAATGTACATCAAAACATACACATTTTCATTGTACATTCAAGAAATGTACATCAAAACATACACATTTTCATTGTACATACGCATTTTCATTGTATATACAAGAAATGTACATCAAAACATACACATTTTAATTGTACACTCAAGAAATGTACATCAAAACATACACATTTTCAGTGTACATTCAAGAAATGTATATCAAAACGTACACATTTTCATTGTACATTAAAGAAATGTACATCAAAACATACACATTTTCATTGTACACTCAAGAAATGTACATCAAAACTTACACATTTTCATTGTACATTCAAGAAATGTATATCAAAACATACACATTTTCATTGTACACTCAAGAAATGTACATCAAAACATACATATTTTCATTGTACATTCTAGGAATGTACATCAAAGCATACACATTTTGATTGTACATTCTAGAAATGTACATCAAAACACACACATTATCATTTTACACTCAAGAAATGTACATCAAGACATACACATTTTGAGCGTACATTCAAGAGATATACATCAAAACATGCACATTTTCATTGTATATACCAGAAATGTACATCAAAACATACACATTTTCATTGTATGTACAGGAAATGTACATCAAAACATCCACATTTTCATTGTATATACAAGAAATGTATATCAAAACATACACATTTTCAGTGTTCATTCAAGAAATGTACATAAAAAACTACACATCTTCATTGTATATTCAAGAAATGTACATCAAAACACACACATTTTCATTGTATATACCAGAAATGTACATCAAAACATACACATTTTCATTGTACATTCAAGAAATGTACATCAAAACATACACATTTTCATTGTATATACCAGAAATGTACATCAAAACATACACATCTTCATTGTACATCCATGAAATGTACATCAAAACATACACATTTTCATTGTATATACCAGAAATGTACATCAAAACATACACATTTTCATTGTACATTGAAGAAATGTACATCAAAACATACACATTTTCAGTGTACATTCAAGAAATGTACATCAAAACATACACAGCTTCAGTGTACATTCAAGAAATGTACATCAAAACATACACATTTTCATTGTATATACAAGAAATGTACATCAAAACATACACATTTTCATTGTATATACAAGAAATGTATATCAAAACATACATATTTTCAGTGTACATTCAAGAAATGTACAACAAAACATACACATTTTCATTGTATATACAAGAAATGTACATCAAAACATACACATTTTCAGTGTACATTCAAGAAATGTACATCAAGACATACACATTTTCATTGTACATTCAAGAAATGTATATCAAAACATACACATTTTCAGTGTACATTCAAGAAATGTTCATCAAAACATACACATTTTCATTGTATATACAAGAAATGTACATCAAAACATCACATTTTCATTGTACATTCAAGAAATGTACATCAAAACATACACATTTTCAGTGTACATTCAAGAAATGTACATCAAAACATACACATTTTCATTGTACATTCAAAAATGTACATCAAAACATACACTTTTTCATTGTTCATTCAAGAAATGTACATCAAAACATACACATTTTCATTGTACACTCAAGAAATGTACATCAAAACATACACATTTTCATTGTACACTCAAGAAATGTACATAAAAACATACACATTTTCATTGTACATTGAAGAAATGTATATCAAAACATACACATTTTCATTGTACATTGAAGAAATGTACATCAAAACACACACATTTTCATTGTACATTCCAGAAATGTACATCAAAACATGCACGTTTTCATTGTACATTCAAGGAATGTACATCAAAACATACAAATTTTCATTGTACATTCAAGAAATGTACATCAAAACATACATAGTTTCATTGTACACTCAAGAAATGTACATCAAAACATACACATTTTCATTGTACACTCAAGAAATGTACATCAAAACACACACATTTTCATTGTATACTCAAGAAATGTACATCAAAACATACACATTTTCATTGTACATTCAAGAAATATACATCAAAACATACACATTTTCATTGTACATTGAAGAAATGTACATCAAAACATACACATTTTCATTGTACACTCAAGAAATGTACATCAAAACATACACATTTTCAGTGTACATTCAAGAAATGTATATCATAAAATACACATTTTCATTGTACATTCAAGAAATGTACATAAAAACATACATATTTTCATTGTACATTCAAATAATATACATCAAAACATACACATTTTCATTGTACATTCAAGAAATGTACATCAAAACATACACATTTTCATTGTACGCTCAAGAAGTGTACATCAAAACATACACATTTTCAGTGTACATTCAAGAAATGTACATCAAAACATACACATTTTCATTGTACATTCAAGAAATGTACATCTAAACATACACATTTTCATTGTACATTCTAGAAATATACATCAAAACATACGCATTTTCATTGTATATACAAGAAATGTACATCAAAACATACACATTTTCATTGTACACTCAAGAAATGTACATCAAAACATACACATTTTCAGTGTACATTCTAGAAATATACATCAAAACATACGCATTTTCATTGTATATACAAGAAATGTACATCAAAACATACACATTTTCATTGTACATTCAAGAAATGTACATCAAAACATACACATTTTCAGTGTACATTCAAGAAATGTACATCAAAACATACACATTTTGATTGTACACTCAAGAAATGTACATCAAAACATACACATTTTCAGTGTACATTCAAGAAATGTATATCATAACATACACATTTTCATTGTACATTCAAGAAATACACATCAAAACATACACATTTTCATTGCACATTCAAGAAATGTACATCAAAACATACACATTTTCAGTGTACATTCAAGAAATGTACATCAAAACATACACATTTTGATTGTACACTCAAGAAATGTACATCAAAACATACACATTTTCAGTGTACATTCAAGAAATGTACATCAAAACATACACATTTTGATTGTACACTCAAGAAATGTACATCAAAACATACACATTTTCAGTGTACATTCAAGAAATGTATATCATAACATACACATTTTCATTGTACATTCAAGAAATATACATCAAAACATACACATTTTCATTGTATATACAAGAAATGTACATCAAAACATACACATTTTCAGTATACATTCAAGAAATGTATATCAAAACATACACATTTTCATTGTACATTCAAGAAATGTACATCAAAACATACACATTTTCATTGTACACTCAAGAAATGTACATCAAAACATACACATTTTCAGTGTACATTCAAGAAATGTACATCAAAACATACACATTTTCATTGTACATTCAAGAAATGTACATCAAAACATACACATTTTCATTGTACATACGCATTTTCATTGTATATACAAGAAATGTACATCAAAACATACACATTTTAATTGTGCACTCAAGAAATGTACATCAAAACATACACATTTTCAGTGTACATTCAAGAAATGTATATCAAAACGTACACATTTTCATTGTACATTCAAGAAATGTACATCAAAACATACACATTTTCATTGTACACTCAAGAAATGTACATCAAAACTTACACATTTTCATTGTACATTCAAGAAATGTATATCAAAACATACACATTTTCATAGTACACTCAAGAAATGTACATCAAAACATACACATTTTCATTGTACATTCTAGGAATGTACATCAAAGCATACACATTTTGATTGTACATTCTAGAAATGTACATCAAAACACACACATTATCATTTTACACTCAAGAAATGTACATCAAAACATACACATTTTGAGTGTACATTCAAGAGATATACATCAAAACATGCACATTTTCATTGTATATACCAGAAATGTACATCAAAACATACACATTTTCATTGTATATACAGGAAATGTACATCAAAACATCCACATTTTCATTGTATATACAAGAAATGTATATCAAAACATACACATTTTCAGTGTTCATTCAAGAAATGTACATCAAAAACTACACATCTTCATTGTATATTCAAGAAATGTACATCAAAACACACACATTTTCATTGTATATACCAGAAATGTACATCAAAACATACACATTTTCATTGTACATTCAAGAAATGTACATCAAAACATACACATTTTCATTGTATATACCAGAAATGTACATCAAAACATACACATTTTCATTGTACATCCATGAAATGTACATCAAAACATACACATTTTCATTGTATATACCAGAAATGTACATCAAAACATACACATTTTCATTGTACATTGAAGAAATGTACATCAAAACATACACATTTTCAGTGTACATTCAAGAAATGTACATCAAAACATACACAGCTTCAGTGTACATTCAAGAAATGTACATCAAAACATACACATTTTCATTGTATATACAAGAAATGTACATCAAAACATACACATTTTCATTGTATATACAAGAAATGTATATCAAAACATACATATTTTCAGTGTACATTCAAGAAATGTACAACAAAACATACACATTTTCATTGTATATACAAGAAATGTACATCAAAACATACACATTTTCAGTGTACATTCAAGAAATGTACATCAAGACATACACATTTTCATTGTACATTCAAGAAATGTATATCAAAACATACACATTTTCAGTGTACATTCAAGAAATGTACATCAAAACATACACATTTTCATTGTATATACAAGAAATGTAGATCAAAACATACACATTTTCATTGTACATTCAAGAAATGTACATGAAAACATATACATTTTCATTGTACATTCAAGAAATGTATATCAAAACATACACATTTTCAGTGTACATTCAAGAAATGTACATCAAAACATACACATTTTCATTGTATATACAAGAAATGTACATCAAAACATACACATTTTCATTGTACACTAAAGAAATGTTCATCAAAACATACACATTTTCAGTGTACATTCAAGAAATATACATCAAAACATACACATTTTCATTGTACATTCAAGAGATGTACATCAAAACATACACATTTTCAGTGTACATTCAAGAAATGTGCATCAAAACATACAAATTTTCAGTGTACATTCAAGAAATGTACATCAAAACATACAAATTTTCAGTGTACATTCAAGAAATTTACATCAAAACATCACATTTTCATTGTACATTCAAGAAATGTACATCAGAACATACACATTTTCAGTGTACATTCAAGAAATGTACATCAAAACATACACATTTTCATTGTACATTCAAAAATGTACATCAAAACATACACTTTTTCATTGTTCATTCAAGAAATGTACATCAAAACATACACATTTTCATTGTACACTCAAGAAATGTACATAAAAACATACACATTTTCATTGTACATTCAAGAAATGTATATCAAAACATACACATTTTCATTGTACATTGAAGAAATGTATATCAAAACACACACATTTTCATTGTACATTCCAGAAATGTAAATCAAAACATGCACATTTTCATTGTACATTCAAGGAGTGTACATCAAAACATACAAATTTTCATTGTGCATTCAAGAAATGTACATCAAAACATACACAGTTTCATTGTACACTCAAGAAATGTACATCAAAACATACACATTTTCATTGTACACTCAAGAAATGTACATCAAAACATACACATTTTCATTGTATACTCAAGAAATGTACATCAAAACATACACATTTTCATTGTACATTCAAGAAATATACATCAAAACATACACATTTTCATTGTACATTGAAGAAATGTACATCAAAACATACACATTTTCATTGTACACTCAAGAAATGTACATCAAAACATACACATTTTCAGTGTACATTCAAGAAATGTATATCATAAAATACACATTTTCATTGTACATTCAAGAAATGTACATAAAAACATACACATTTTCATTGTACATTCAAGAAATGTACATCAAAACATACACATTTTCATTGTACGCTCAAGAAATGTACAACAAAACATACACATTTTCAGTGTACATTCAAGAAATGTACATCAAAACATACACATTTTCATTGTACATTCAAGAAATGTACATCAAAACATACACATTTTCATTGTACATTCTAGAAATATACATCAAAACATACGCATTTTCATTGTATATACAAGAAATGTACATCAAAACATACACATTTTCATTGTACGCTCAAGAAATGTACATCAAAACATACACATTTTCAGTGTACATTCTAGAAATATACATCAAAACATACGCATTTTCATTGTATATACAAGAAATGTACATCAAAACATACACATTTTCATTGTACATTCAAGAAATGTACATCAAAACATACACATTTTCAGTGTACATTCAAGAAATGTACATCAAAACATACACATTTTGATTGTACACTCAAGAAATGTACATCAAAACATACACATTTTTAGTGTACATTCAAGAAATGTATATCATAACATACACATTTTCATTGTACATTCAAGAAATACACATCAAAACATACACATTTTCATTGCACATTCAAGAAATGTACATCAAAACATACACATTTTCAGTATACATTCAAGAAATGTACATCAAAACATACACATTTTGATTGTACACTCAAGAAATGTACATCAAAACATACACATTTTCAGTGTACATTCAAGAAATGTACATCAAAACATACACATTTTGATTGTACACTCAAGAGATGTACATCAAAACATACACATTTTCAGTGTACATTCAAGAAATGTATATCATAACATACACATTTTCATTGTACATTCAAGAAATATACATCAAAACATACACATTTTCATTGTATATACAAGAAATGTACATCAAAACATACACGTTTTCAGTATACATTCAAGAAATGTATATCAAAACATACACATTTTCATTGTACATTCAAGAAATGTACATCAAAACATACACATTTTCATTGTACACTCAAGAAATGTACATCAAAACATACACATTTTCAGTGTACATTCAAGAAATGTACATCAAAACATATACATTTTCATTGTACATTCAAGAAATGTACATCAAAACATACACATTTTCATTGTACATACGCATTTTCATTGTATATACAAGAAATGTACATCAAAACATACACATTTTAATTGTGCACTCAAGAAATGTACATCAAAACATACACATTTTCAGTGTACATTCAAGAAATGTATATCAAAACGTACACATTTTCATTGTACATTCAAGAAATGTACATCAAAACATACACATTTTCATTGTACACTCAAGAAATGTACATCAAAACTTTCACATTTTCATTGTACATTCAAGAAATGTATATCAAAACATACACATTTTCATAGTACACTCAAGAAATGTACATCAAAACATACACATTTTCATTGTACATCCTAGGAATGTACATCAAAGCATACACATTTTGATTGTACATTCTAGAAATGTACATCAAAACACACACATTATCATTTTACACTCAAGAAATGTACATCAAAACATACACATTTTGAGTGTACATTCAAGAGATATACATCAAAACATGCACATTTTCATTGTATATACCAGAAATGTACATCAAAACATACACATTTTCATTGTATATACAGGAAATGTACATCAAAACATCCACATTTTCATTGTATATACAAGAAATGTATATCAAAACATACACATTTTCAGTGTTCATTCAAGAAATGTACATCAAAAACTACACATCTTCATTGTATATTCAAGAAATGTACATCAAAACACACACATTTTCATTGTATATACCAGAAATGTACATCAAAACATACACATTTTCATTGTACATTCAAGAAATGTACATCAAAACATACACATTTTCATTGTATATACCAGAAATGTACATCAAAACATACACATTTTCATTGTACATCCATGAAATGTACATCAAAACATACACATTTTCGTTGTATATACCAGAAATGTACATCAAAACATACACATTTTCATTGTACATTGAAGAAATGTACATCAAAACATACACATTTTCAGTGTACATTCAAGAAATGTACATCAAAACATACACAGCTTCAGTGTACATTCAAGAAATGTACATCAAAACATACACATTTTCATTGTATATACAAGAAATGTACATCAAAACATACACATTTTCATTGTATATACAAGAAATGTATATCAAAACATACATATTTTCAGTGTACATTCAAGAAATGTACAACAAAACATACACATTTTCATTGTATATACAAGAAATGTACATCAAAACATACACATTTTCAGTGTACATTCAAGAAATGTACATCAAGACATACACATTTTCATTGTACATTCAAGAAATGTATATCAAAACATACACATTTTCAGTGTACATTCAAGAAATGTACATCAAAACATACACATTTTCATTGTATATACAAGAAATGTACATCAAAACATACACATTTTCATTGTACATTCAAGAAATGTACATGAAAACATATACATTTTCATTGTACATTCAAGAAATGTATATCAAAACATACACATTTTCAGTGTACATTCAAGAAATGTACATCAAAACATACACATTTTCATTGTATATACAAGAAATGTACATCAAAACATACACATTTTCATTGTACACTAAAGAAATGTTCATCAAAACATACACATTTTCAGTGTACATTCAAGAAATGTACATCAAAACATACACATTTTCATTGTACATTCAAGAAATGTACATAAAAACATAGACATTTTCAGTGTACATTCAAGAAATGTGCATCAAAACATACAAATTTTCAGTGTACATTCAAGAAATGTACATCAAAACATACAAATTTTCAGTGTACATTCAAGAAATTTACATCAAAACATCACATTTTCATTGTACATTCAAGAAATGTACATGAAAACATACACATTTTCAGTGTACATTCAAGAAATGTACATCAAAACATACACATTTTCATTGTACATTCAAAAATGTACATCAAGACATACACTTTTTCATTGTTCATTCAAGAAATGTACATCAAAACATACACATTTTCATTGTACACTCAAGAAATGTACATCAAAACATACACATTTTCATTGTACACTCAAGAAATGTACATAAAAACATACACATTTTCATTGTACATTCAAGAAATGTATATCAAAACACACACATTTTCATTGTACATTGAAGAAATGTACATCAAAACACACACATTTTCATTGTACATTCCAGAAATGTACATCAAAACATACACATTTTCATTGTACACTCAAGAAATGTACATCAAAACATACACATTATCAGTGTACATTCAAGAAATGTATATCATAAAATACACATTTTCATTGTACATTCAAGAAATGTACATAAAAACATACATATTTTCACTGTACATTCAAATAATATACATCAAAACATTCACATTTTCATTGTACATTCAAGAAATGTACATCAAAACATACACATTTTCATTGTACGCTCAAGAAATGTACAACAAAACATACACATTTTCAGTGTACATTCAAGAAATGTACATCAAAACATACACATTTTCATTGTACATTCAAGAAATGTACATCAAAACATGCACATTTTCATTGTACATTCTAGAAATATACATCAAAACATACGCATTTTCATTGTATATACAAGAAATGTACATGAAAACATACACATTTTCATTGTACGCTCAAGAAATGTACATCAAAACATACACATTTTCAGTGTACATTCTAGAAATAAACATCAAAACATACGCATTTTCATTGTATATACAAGAAATGTACATCAAAACATACACATTTCCGTTGTACATTCAAGAAATGTACATCAAAACATACACATTTTCAGTGTACATTCAAGAAATGTACATCAAAACATACACATTTTGATTGTACACTCAAGAAATGTACATCAAAACATACACATTTTCAGTGTACATTCAAGAAATGTATATCATAACATACACATTTTCATTGTACATTCAAGAAATACACATCAAAACATACACATTTTCATTGTACATTCAAGAAATGTACATCAAAACATACACATTTTCAGTGTACATTCAAGAAATGTACATCAAAACATACACATTTTGATTGTACACTCAAGAAATGTACATCAAAACATACACATTTTCAGTGTACATTCAAGAAATGTACATCAAAACATACACATTTTGATTGTACACTCAAGAAATGTACATCAAAACATACACATTTTCAGTGTACATTCAAGAAATGTATATCATAACATACACATTTTCATTGTACATTCAAGAAATATACATCAAAACATACACATTTTCATTGTATATACAAGAAATGTACATCAAAACATACACATTTTCAGTATACATTCAAGAAATGTATATCATAACATACACATTTTAATTGTACATTCAAGAAATATACATCAAAACATACACATTTTCATTGTACACTCAAGAAATGTACATCAAAACATACACATTTTCATTGTACATTCAAGAAATGTATATCAAAACATACACATTTTCATTGTACATTCAAGAAATGTACATCAAAGCACACAATTTTTCATTGTACATTGAAGGAATGTACATCAAAACATACACATTTTGATTGTACATTCAAGAAATGTACATCAAGAAATGTACATCAAAACACACACATTATCATTTTACACTCAAGAAATGTACATAAAAACATACACATTTTGAGTGTACATTCAAGAAATGTACATCAAGAAATGTACATCAAAACACACACATTATCATTTTACACTCAAGAAATGTACATCAAAACATACACATTTTCAGTGTACATTCAAGAAATGTATATCATAACATACACATTTTCATTGTACATTCAAGAAATATACATCAACACATACACATTTTCATTGTACATTCAAGAAATGTACATCAAAACATACACATTTTCAGTGTACATTCAAGAAATGCACATCAAAACATACACATTTTGATTGTACACTCAAGAAATGTACATCAAAACATACACATTTTCAGTGTACATTCAAGAAATGTACATCAAAACATACACATTTTGATTTACACTCAAGAAATGTACATCAAAACATACACATTTTCAGTGTACATTCAAGAAATGTATATCATAACATACACATTTTCATTGTACATTCAAGAAATATACATCAAAACATACGCATTTTCATTGTATATACAAGAAATGTACATCAAAACATACACATTTTCATTGTACATTCAAAGAATGTACATCAAAACATACACATTTTCAGTGTACATTCAAGAAATGTACATCAAAACATACACATTTTGATTGTACACTCAAGAAATGTACATCAAAACATACACATTTTCAGTGTACATTCAAGAAATGTACATCAAAACATACACATTTTCAGTGTACATTTAAGAAATGTACATCAAAACATACACATTTTGATTGTACACTCAAGAAATGTACATCAAAACATACACATTTTCAGTGTACATTCAAGAAATGTATATCATAACATACACATTTTCATTGTACATTCAAGAAATATACATCAAAACATACACATTTTCATTGTACATTCAAGAAATGTACATCAAAACATACACATTTTCAGTGTAAATTCAAGAAATGTACATCAAAACATACACATTTTGATTGTACACTCAAGAAATGTACATCAAAACATACACATTTTCAGTGTACATTCAAGAAATGTATATCATAACATACACATTTTCATTGTACACTCAAGAAATGTACATCAAAACATACACATTTTCATTGTATATACAAGAAATATACATCAAAACATACACATTTTCAGTATACAATCAAGAAATGTACATGAAAACATATACATTTTCATTGTACATTCAAGAAATGTATATCATAACATACACATTTTCATTGTATATACAAGAAATGTACATCAAAACATACACATTTTCATTGTACATTCAAGAAATGTACATCAAAACATACACATTTTCAGTGTACATTCAAGAAATGTACATCAAAACATACACATTTTGATTGTACACTCAAGAAATGTACATCAAAACATACACATTTTCAGTGTACATTCAAGAAATGTATATCATAACATACACATTTTCATTGTACATTCAAGAAATATACATCAAAACATACACATTTTCATTGTACATTGAAGAAATGTACATCAAATTATACACATTTTCATTGTACACTAAAGAAATGTACATCAAAACATACACATTTTCATTGTACATTCAAGAAATGCACATCAAAACATACACATTTTCATTGTACATTCAAGAAATATACATCAAAACATACACATTTTCATTGTACATTCAAGAAATGTACATCAAAACATACACATTTTCATTGTACACTCAAGAAATGTACATCAAAACATACACATTTCCATTGTACACTCAAGAAATGTACATAAAAACATACACATTTTCATTGTACATTCAAGAAATGTATATCAAAACATACACATTTTCATTGTACATTCAAGAAATGTACATCAAAACATACACATTTTCATTGTACATTCAAGAAATGTACATCAAAACATACACATTTTCATTGTACATTCTAGGAATGTACATCAAAACATACACATTTTGATTGTACATTCAAGAAATGTACATCAAAACACACACATTTTGAGTGTACATTCAAGAGATATACATCAAAACGTGCACATTTTCATTGTATATACCAGAAATGTACATCAAAACATACACATTTTCATTGTATATACAGGAAATGTACATCAAAACATACACATTTTCAGTGTTCATTCAAGAAATGTACATAAAAAACTACACATCTTCATTGTATATTCAAGAAATGTACATCAAAACACACACATTTTCATTGTATATACCAGGAATGTACATCAAAACTTACACATTTTCATTGTACATTCAAGAAATGTACATCAAAACATACACAATTTCATTGTATATACCAGAAATGTACATCAAAACATACACATTTTCATTGTACATTCAAGAAATGTACATCAAAACATACACATTTTCATTGTATATACCAGAAATGTACATAAAAACATACACATTTTCATTGTACATTGAAGAAATGTACATCAAAACATACACATTTTCAGTGTACATTCAAGAAATGTACATTAAAACATACACAGCTTCAGTTAACATTCAAGAAATGTACATCAAAACATACACATTTTCATTGTACATTCAAGAAATGTACATCAAAACATACACATTTTCATTGTATATACCAGAAATGTACATCAAAACATACACATTTTCATTGTATATACAAGAAATGCACATCAAAACATACAAATTTTCATTGTACACTCAAGAAATGTACATCAAAACATACACATTTTCATTGTACACTCAAGAAATGTACATCAAAACATACACATTTTCATTGTACATTCAAGAAATGTATATCAAAACATACACATTTTCATTGTACATTCAAGAAATGCACATCAAAACATACAATTTTTCATTGTACATTCAAGGAATGTACATCAAAACATACACATTTTGATTGTACATTCAAGAAATGTACATCAAGAAATGTACATCAAAACACACACATTATCATTTTACACTCAAGAAATGTACATAAAAACATACACATTTTGAGTGTACATTCAAGAGATATACATCAAAACATGCACATTTTCATTGTATATACCAGAAAAGTACATCAACACATACACATTTTCATTGTATATACAGGAAATGTACATGAAAACATACACATTTTCATTGTATATACAAGAAATGTATGTCAAAACATACACATTTTCAGTGTACATTCAAGAAATGTACATCAAAAACTACACATCTTCATTGTATATTCAAGAAATGTACATCAAAACACACACATTTTCATTGTATATACACGAAATGTACATCAAAACATACACATTATCAGTGTACATTCAAGAAATGTACATCAAGACATACACATTTTCATTGTACATTCAAGAAATGTATATCAAAACATACACATTTTCAGTGTACATTCAAGAAATGTACATGAAAACATATACATTTTCATTGTACATTCAAGAAATGTATATCAAAACATACACATTTTCAGTGTACATTCAAGAAATGTACATCAAAACATACACATTTTCATTGTATATACAAGAAATGTACATCAAAACATACACATTTTCATTGTACACTAAAGAAATGTACATCAAAACATACACATTTTCAGTGTACATTCAAGAAATGTACATCAAAACATACACATTTTCATTGTACATTCAAGAAATGTACATCAAAACATACACATTTTCATTGTACATTCAAGAAATGTACATCAAAACATACACATTTTCATTGTACACTCAAGAAATGTACATCAAAACATACACATTTTCATTGTACACTCAAGAAATGTATATAAAAACATACACATTTTCATTGTACATTCAAGAAATGTACATCAAAACATACACATTTTCAGGGTTCATTCAAGAAATGCACATCAAAACATACACATTTTCATTGTACATTCAGGAAATATACATCAAAACATACACATTTTCATTGTACATTCAAGAAATGTACATCAAAGCACACAATTTTTCATTGTACATTGAAGGAATGTACATCAAAACATACACATTTTGATTGTACATTCAAGAAATGTACATCAAGAAATGTACATCA
Organism: Tenodera sinensis; assembly: GCA_030765045.1. Classification (NCBI taxonomy): domain Eukaryota; kingdom Metazoa; phylum Arthropoda; class Insecta; order Mantodea; family Mantidae; genus Tenodera; species Tenodera sinensis. Next base: position 213,856 of record JAUKNM010000095.1, read on the forward strand.
AAACACACACATTATCATTTTACACTCAAGAAATGTACATAAAAACATACACATTTTGAGTGTACATTCAAGAAATGTACATCAAGAAATGTACATCAAAACACACACATTATCATTTTACACTCAAGAAATGTACATCAAAACATACACATTTTCAGTGTACATTCAAGAAATGTATATCATAACATACACATTTTCATTGTACATTCAAGAAATATACATCAACACATACACATTTTCATTGTACATTCAAGAAATGTACATCAAAACATACACATTTTCAGTGTACATTCAAGAAATGCACATCAAAACATACACATTTTGATTGTACACTCAAGAAATGTACATCAAAACATACACATTTTCAGTGTACATTCAAGAAATGTACATCAAAACATACACATTTTGATTTACACTCAAGAAATGTACATCAAAACATACACATTTTCAGTGTACACTCAAGAAATGTATATCATAACATACACATTTTCATTGTACATTCAAGAAATATACATCAAAACATACGCATTTTCATTGTATATACAAGAAATGTACATCAAAACATACACATTTTCATTGTACATTCAAAGAATGTACATCAAAACATACACATTTTCAGTGTACATTCAAGAAATGTACATCAAAACATACACATTTTGATTGTACACTCAAGAAATGTACATCAAAACATACACATTTTCAGTGTACATTCAAGAAATGTACATCAAAACATACACATTTTCAGTGTACATTTAAGAAATGTACATCAAAACATACACATTTTGATTGTACACTCAAGAAATGTACATCAAAACATACACATTTTCAGTGTACATTCAAGAAATGTATATCATAACATACACATTTTCATTGTACATTCAAGAAATATACATCAAAACATACACATTTTCATTGTACATTCAAGAAATGTACATCAAAACATACACATTTTCAGTGTAAATTCAAGAAATGTACATCAAAACATACACATTTTGATTGTACACTCAAGAAATGTACATCAAAACATACACATTTTCAGTGTACATTCAAGAAATGTACATCAAAACATACACATTTTGATTGTACACTCAAGAGATGTACATCAAAACATACACATTTTCAGTGTACATTCAAGAAATGTATATCATAACATACACATTTTCATTGTACACTCAAGAAATGTACATCAAAACATACACATTTTCATTGTATATACAAGAAATATACATCAAAACATACACATTTTCAGTATACAATCAAGAAATGTACATGAAAACATATACATTTTCATTGTACATTCAAGAAATGTATATCATAACATACACATTTTCATTGTATATACAAGAAATGTACATCATAACATACACATTTTCATTGTACATTCAAGAAATGTACATCAAAACATACACATTTTCAGTGTACATTCAAGAAATGTACATCAAAACATACACATTTTGATTGTACACTCAAGAAATGTACATCAAAACATACACATTTTCAGTGTACATTCAAGAAATGTATATCATAACATACACATTTTCATTGTACATTCAAGAAATATACATCAAAACATACACATTTTCATTGTACATTGAAGAAATGTACATCAAATTATACACATTTTCATTGTACACTAAAGAAATGTACATCAAAACATACACATTTTCATTGTACATTCAAGAAATGCACATCAAAACATACACATTTTCATTGTACATTCAAGAAATATACATCAAAACATACACATTTTCATTGTACATTCAAGAAATGTACATCAAAACATACACATTTTCATTGTACACTCAAGAAATGTACATCAAAACATACACATTTCCATTGTACACTCAAGAAATGTACATAAAAACATACACATTTTCATTGTACATTCAAGAAATGTATATCAAAACATACACATTTTCATTGTACATTCAAGAAATGTACATCAAAACATACACATTTTCATTGTACATTCAAGAAATGTACATCAAAACATACACATTTTCATTGTACATTCTAGGAATGTACATCAAAACATACACATTTTGATTGTACATTCAAGAAATGTACATCAAAACACACACATTTTGAGTGTACATTCAAGAGATATACATCAAAACATGCACATTTTCATTGTATATACCAGAAATGTACATCAAAACATACACATTTTCATTGTATATACAGGAAATGTACATCAAAACATACACATTTTCAGTGTTCATTCAAGAAATGTACATAAAAAACTACACATCTTCATTGTATATTCAAGAAATGTACATCAAAACACACACATTTTCATTGTATATACCAGGAATGTACATCAAAACTTACACATTTTCATTGTACATTCAAGAAATGTACATCAAAACATACACAATTTCATTGTATATACCAGAAATGTACATCAAAACATACACATTTTCATTGTACATTCAAGAAATGTACATCAAAACATACACATTTTCATTGTATATACCAGAAATGTACATAAAAACATACACATTTTCATTGTACATTGAAGAAATGTACATCAAAACATACACATTTTCAGTGTACATTCAAGAAATGTACATTAAAACATACACAGCTTCAGTTAACATTCAAGAAATGTACATCAAAACATACACATTTTCATTGTACATTCAAGAAATGTACATCAAAACATACACATTTTCATTGTATATACCAGAAATGTACATCAAAACATACACATTTTCATTGTATATACAAGAAATGCACATCAAAACATACAAATTTTCATTGTACACTCAAGAAATGTACATCAAAACATACACATTTTCATTGTACACACAAGAAATGTACATCAAAACATACACATTTTCATTGTACATTCAAGAAATGTATATCAAAACATACACATTTTCATTGTACATTCAAGAAATGCACATCAAAACATACAATTTTTCATTGTACATTCAAGGAATGTACATCAAAACATACACATTTTGATTGTACATTCAAGAAATGTACATCAAGAAATGTACATCAAAACACACACATTATCATTTTACACTCAAGAAATGTACATAAAAACATACACATTTTGAGTGTACATTCAAGAGATATACATCAAAACATGCACATTTTCATTGTATATACCAGAAAAGTACATCAACACATACACATTTTCATTGTATATACAGGAAATGTACATGAAAACATACACATTTTCATTGTATATACAAGAAATGTATGTCAAAACATACACATTTTCAGTGTACATTCAAGAAATGTACATCAAATACTACACATCTTCATTGTATATTCAAGAAATGTACATCAAAACACACACATTTTCATTGTATATACACGAAATGTACATCAAAACATACACATTATCAGTGTACATTCAAGAAATGTACATCAAGACATACACATTTTCATTGTACATTCAAGAAATGTATATCAAAACATACACATTTTCAGTGTACATTCAAGAAATGTACATGAAAACATATACATTTTCATTGTACATTCAAGAAATGTATATCAAAACATACACATTTTCAGTGTACATTCAAGAAATGTACATCAAAACATACACATTTTCATTGTATATACAAGAAATGTACATCAAAACATACACATTTTCATTGTACACTAAAGAAATGTACATCAAAACATACACATTTTCAGTGTACATTCAAGAAATGTACATCAAAACATACACATTTTCATTGTACATTCAAGAAATGTACATCAAAACATACACATTTTCATTGTACATTCAAGAAATGTACATCAAAACATACACATTTTCATTGTACACTCAAGAAATGTACATCAAAACATACACATTTTCATTGTACACTCAAGAAATGTATATAAAAACATACACAATTTCATTGTACATTCAAGAAATGTACATCAAAACATACACATTTTCAGGGTTCATTCAAGAAATGCACATCAAAACATACACATTTTCATTGTACATTCAGGAAATATACATCAAAACATACACATTTTCATTGTACATTGAAGAAATACACATCAAAACATACACATTTTCATTGTACATTCAAGAAATATACATCAAAACATACACATTTTCATTGTACATTGAAGAAATGTACATCAAAACATACACATTTTCATTGTACACTCAAGAGACGTACATCAAAACATACACATTTTCAGTGGACATTCAAGAAATGTATATCAAAACATACACATTTTCATTGTACATTCAAGAAATGTACATCAAAACACACATTTTCATTGTACATTCAAATAATATACATCGAAACATACACATTTTCATTGTACATTCAAGAAATGTACATCAAAACATACACATTTTCATTGTACACTCAAGAAATGTACATCAAAACATACACATTTCCATTGTACACTCAAGAAATGTATATCAAAACATACACATTTTCATTGTACATTCAAGAAATGTACATCAAAACATACACATTTTCATTGTACATTCAAGAAATGTACATCAAAACATACACATTTTCATTGTACATTCTAGGAATGTACATCAAAACATACACATTTTGATTGTACATTCAAGAAATGTACATCAAAACACCCACATTATCATTTTACGCTCAAGAAATGTACATCATAACATACACATTTTGAGTGTACATTCAAGAGATATACATCAAAACATGCACATTTTCATTGTATATACCAGAAATGTACATCAAAACATACACATTTTCATTGTATATACAGGAAATGTACATCAAAACATACACATTTTCATTGTATATACAAGAAATGTATATCAAAACATACACATTTTCAGTGTTCATTCAAGAAATGTACATCAAAAACTACACATCTTCATTGTATATTCAAGAAATGTACATCAAAACACACACATTTTCATTGTATATACCAGAAATGTACATCAAAACTTACACATTTTCATTGTACATTCAAGAAATGTACATCAAAACACACATTTTCAGGGTACATTCAAAAAATGTATATCAAAAAATACACATTTTCAGTGTACATTCAAGAAATGTACATCAAAACAAACACAATTTCATTGTACACTAAGGAAATGTACATCAAAACATACACATTTTCATTGTACATTCAAGAAATGCACATCAAAACATACAAATTTTCATTGTACACTCAAGAAATGTACATCAAAACATACACATTTTCATTGTACACTCAAGAAATGTACATCAAAACATACACATTTTCATTGTACATTCAAGAAATGTATATCAAAACATACACATTTTCATTGTACATTCAAGAAATGTACATCAAAACATACAATTTTTCATTGTACATTCAAGGAATGTACATCAAAACATACACATTTTGATTGTACATTCAAGAAATGTACATCAAGAAATGTACATCAAAACACACACATTATCATTTTACACTCAAGAAATGTACATAAAAACATACACATTTTGAGTGTACATTCAAGAGACATACATCAAAACATGCACATTTTCATTGTATATACCAGAAAAGTACATCAACACATACACATTTTCATTGTATATACAGGAAATGTACATCAAAACATACACATTTTCATTGTATATACAAGAAATGTATGTCAAAACATACACATTTTCAGTGTACATTCAAGAAATGTACATCAAAAACTACACATCTTCATTGTATATTCAAGAAATGTACATCAAAACACACACATTTTCATTGTATATACAAGAAATGTACATCAAAACATACACATTATCAGTGTACATTCAAGAAATGTACATCAAGACATACACATTTTCATTGTACATTCAAGAAATGTATATCAAAACATACACATTTTCAGTGTACATTCAAGAAATGTACATGAAAACATATACATTTTCATTGTACATTCAAGAAATGTATATCAAAACATACACATTTTCAGTGTACATTCAAGAAATGTACATCAAAACATACACATTTTCATTGTATATACAAGAAATGTACATCAAAACATACACATTTTCATTGTACACTAAAGAAATGTACATCAAAACATACACATTTTCAGTGTACATTCAAGAAATGTACATCAAAACATACACATTTTCATTGTACATTCAAGAAATGTACATCAAAGCATACACATTTTCATTGTACATTCAAGAAATGTACATCAAAACATACATATTTTCATTGTACACTCAAGAAATGTATATAAAAACATACACATTTTCATTGTACATTCAAGAAATGTACATCAAAACATACACATTTTCAGGGTTCATTCAAGAAATGCACATCAAAACATACACATTTTCATTGTACATTCAAGAAATATACATCAAAACATACACATTTTCATTGTACATTGAAGAAATGCACATCAAAACATACACATTTTCATTGTACATTCAAGAAATATACATCAAAACATACACATTTTCATTGTACATTGAAGAAATGTACATCAAAACATACACATTTTCATTGTACACTCAAGAGACGTACATCAAAACATACACATTTTCAGTGGACATTCAAGAAATGTATATCAAAACATACACATTTTCATTGTACATTCAAGAAATGTACATCAAAACACACATTTTCATTGTACATTCAAATAATATACATCAAAACATACACATTTTCATTGTACATTCAAGAAATGTACATCAAAACATACACATTTTCATTGTACACTCAAGAAATGTACATCAAAATATACACATTTTCAGTGTACATTCAAGAAATGTACATCAAAACATACACATTTTCATTGTACATTCAAGAAATGTACATCAAAACATACACATTTTCATTGTACATTCTAGAAATATACATAAAAAAATACGCATTTTCATTGTATATAAAGGAAATGTACATCAAAACATACACATTTTCATTGCATATACAAGAAATGTACATCAAAACATACACATTTTCATTGTACACTAAAGAAATGTTCATCAAAACATACACATTTTCAGTGTACATTCAAGAAATGTACATCAAAACATACACATTTTCAGTGTACATTCAAGAAATGTATATAAAAAAATACACATTTTCAGTGTACATTCAAGAAATGTACATCAGAGCAAACACATTTTCATTGTACATTCAAGAAATGTACATCAAAACATACAAATTTTCAGTGTACATTCAAGAAATGTACATCCAAACATACACATTTTCATTGTACATTCAAGAAATGTACATCGAAACATACACATTTTCATTGTACATTCAAGAAATGTACATCAAAACATACACATTTTCATTGTACATTCAAAAAATGTACATCAAAACATACACTTTTTCATTGTTCATTCAAGAAATGTACATCAAAACATACACATTTTCATTGTACACTCAAGAAATGTACATCAAAACATACACACTTTCATTGTACACTCAAGAAATGTACATCAAAACATACACATTTTCATTGTACATTCAAGAAATGTATATCAAAACATACACATTTTCATTGTACATTGAAGTAATGTACATCAAAACATACACATTTTCATTGTACATTCCCGAAATGTACATCAAAACATGCAGATTTTCATTGTACATTCAAGGAATGTACATCAAAACATACACATTTTCATTGTACATTCAAGAAATGTACATCAAAACATACACACCTTCATTGTATATTCAAGAAATGTACATCAAAACACACACATTTTCATTGTATATACCAGAAATGTACATCAAAACATACACATTTTCATTGTACATTCAAGAAATATACATCAAAACATACACATTTTCATTGTATATACCAGAAATGTACATCAAAACATACACATTTTCATTGTACATTCAAGAAATGTACATCAAAACATACACATTTTCATTGTATATACCAGAAATGTACATCAAAACATACACATTTTCATTGTACATTGAAGAAATGTACATCAAAACATACACATTTTCAGTTTACATTCAAGAAATGTACATCAAAACATACACAGCTTCAGTGTACATTCAAGAAATGTAAATCAGAGCAAACACATTTTCAGTGTACATTCAAGAAATGTACATCAAAACATACACATTTTCATTGTACATTGAAGAAATGTACATCAAAACATACACATTTTCATTGTATATACAAGAAATGTACATCAAAACATACACATTTTCATTGTATATACAGGAAATGTACATCAAAACATACACATTTTGAGTGTACATTCAAAAGATATACATCAAAACAAGCACATTTTCATTGTATATACCAGAAATGTACATCAAGACATACACATTTTCATTGTATATACAGGAAATGTACATCAAAACATACACATTTTCATTGTATATACAAGAAATGTATATCAAAACATACACATTTTCAGTGTTCATTCAAGAAATGTACATCAAAAACTACACATCTTCATTGTATATTCAAGAAATGTACATCAAAACACACACATTTTCATTGTATATACCAGAAATGTACATCAAAACATACACATTTTCATTTTACATTCAAGAAATGTACATCAAAACATACACATTTTCATTGTATATACCAGAAATGTACATCAAAACATACACATTTTCATTGTACATTCAAGAAATGTACATCAAAACATACACATTTTCATTGTATATACCAGAAATGTACATCAAAACATACACATTTTCATTGTACATTGAAGAAATGTACATCAAAACATACACATTTTCAGTGTACATTCAAGAAATGTACATCAAAACATACACAGCTTCAGTGTACATTCAAGAAATGTACATCAAAACATAATCATTTTCATTGTATATACAAGAAATGTACATCAAAACATACACACTTTCATTGTATATACAAGAAATGTATATCAAAACATACACATTTTCATTGTACATTCAAGAAATGTACATCAAAACATACACATTTTCATTGTACACTCAAGAAATGTACATCAAAACATACACATTTTCATTGTACACTCAAGAAATGTACCTCAAAACATACACTTTTTCATTGTACATTCAAGAAATGTACATCAAAACATACACATTTTCATTGTACATTCAAGAAAAGTACATCAAAACATACACATTTTCAGGGTACATTCAAGAAATGTATATCAAAAAATACACATTTTCAGTGTACATTCAAGAAATGTACATCAAAACAAACACAATTTCATTGTACACTAAGGAAATGTACATCAAAACATACACATTTTCATTGTACATTCAAGAAATGCACATCAAAACATACAAATTTTCATTGTACACTCAAGAAATGTACATCAAAACATACACATTTTCATTGTACACTCAAGAAATGTACATCAAAACATACACATTTTCATTGTACATTCAAGAAATGTATATCAAAACATACACATTTTCATTGTACATTCAAGAAATGTACATCAAAACATACAATTTTTCATTGTACATTCAAGGAATGTACATCAAAACATACACATTTTGATTGTACATTCAAGAAATGTACATCAAGAAATGTACATCAAAACACACACATTATCATTTTACACTCAAGAAATGTACATAAAAACATACACATTTTGAGTGTACATTCAAGAGATATACATCAAAACATGCACATTTTCATTGTATATACCAGAAAAGTACATCAACACATACACATTTTCATTGTATATACAGGAAATGTACATCAAAACATACACATTTTCATTGTATATACAAGAAATGTATGTCAAAACATACACATTTTCAGTGTACATTCAAGAAATGTACATCAAAAACTACACATCTTCATTGTATATTCAAGAAATGTACATCAAAACACACACATTTTCATTGTATATACAAGAAATGTACATCAAAACATACACATTATCAGTGTACATTCAAGAAATGTACATCAAGACATACACATTTTCATTGTACATTCAAGAAATGTATATCAAAACATACACATTTTCAGTGTACATTCAAGAAATGTACATGAAAACATACATTTTTATTGTACATTCAAGAAATGTATATCAAAACATACACATTTTCAGTGTACATTCAAGAAATGTACATCAAAACATACACATTTTCATTGTATATACAAGAAATGTACATCAAAACATACACATTTTCATTGTATACTAAAGAAATGTATATAAAAACATACACATTTTCATTGTATATTCAAGAAATGTACATCAAAACATACACATTTTCAGGGTTCATTCAAGAAATGCACATCAAAACATACACATTTTCATTGTACATTCAAGAAATATACATCAAAACATACACATTTTCATTGTACATTGAAGAAATGCACATCAAAACATACACATTTTCATTGTACATTCAAGAAATATACATCAAAACATACACATTTTCATTGTACATTGAAGAAATGTACATCAAAACATACACATTTTCATTGTACACTCAAGAGACGTACATCAAAACATACACATTTTCAGTGGACATTCAAGAAATGTATATCAAAACATACACATTTTCATTGTACATTCAAGAAATGTACATCAAAACACACATTTTCATTGTACATTCAAATAATATACATCAAAACATACACATTTTCATTGTACATTCAAGAAATGTACATCAAAACATACACATTTTCATTGTACACTCAAGAAATGTACATCAAAACATACACATTTTCAGTGTACATTCAAGAAATGTACATCAAAACATACACATTTTCATTGTACATTCAAGAAATGTACATCAAAACATACACATTTTCATTGTACATTCTAGAAATATACATAAAAAAATACGCATTTTCATTGTATATACAGGAAATGTACATCAAAACATACACATTTTCATTGTATATACAAGAAATGTACATCAAAACATACACATTTTCATTGTACACTAAAGAAATGTTCATCAAAACATACACATTTTCAGTGTACATTCAAGAAATGTACATCAAAACATACACCTTTTCAGTGTACATTCAAGAAATGTATATCAAAAAATACACATTTTCAGTGTACATTCAAGAAATGTACATCAGAGCAAACAACTTTTCATTGTACATTCAAGAAATGTACATCAAAACATACAAATTTTCAGTGTACATTCTAGAAATGTACATCCAAACATACACATTTTCATTGTACATTCAAGAAATGTACATCAAAACATACACATTTTCATTGTACATTCAAGAAATGTACATGAAAACATATACATTTTCATTGTACATTCAAGAAATGTATATCAAAACATACACATTTTCAGTGTACATTCAAGAAATGTACATCAAAACATACACATTTTCATTGTATATACAAGAAATGTACATCAAAACATACACATTTTCATTGTACACTAAAGAAATGTACATCAAAACATACACATTTTCAGTGTACATTCAAGAAATGTACATCAAAACATACACATTTTCATTGTACATTCAAGAAATGTACATCAAAACATACACATTCTCATTGTACATTCAAGAAATGTACATCAAAACATACATATTTTCATTGTACACTCAAGAAATGTATATAAAAACATACACATTTTCATTGTACATTCAAGAAATGTACATCAAAACATACACATTTTCAGGGTTCATTCAAGAAATGCACATCAAAACATACACATTTTCATTGTACATTCAAGAAATATACATCAAAACATACACATTTTCATTGTACATTGAAGAAATGCACATCAAAACATACACATTTTCATTGTACATTCAAGAAATATACATCAAAACATACACATTTTCATTGTACATTGAAGAAATGTACATCAAAACATACACATTTTCATTGTACACTCAAGAGACGTACATCAAAACATACACATTTTCAGTGGACATTCAAGAAATGTATATCAAAACATACACATTTTCATTGTACATTCAAGAAATGTACATCAAAACACACATTTTCATTGTACATTCAAATAATATACATCAAAACATACACATTTTCATTGTACATTCAAGAAATGTACATCAAAACATACACATTTTCAGTGTACATTCAAGAAATGTACATCAAAACATACACATTTTCATTGTACATTCAAGAAATGTACATCAAAACATACACATTTTCATTGTACATTCTAGAAATATACATAAAAAAATACGCATTTTCATTGTATATAAAGGAAATGTACATCAAAACATACACATTTTCATTGTATATACAAGAAATGTACATCAAAACATACACATTTTCATTGTACACTAAAGAAATGTTCATCAAAACATACACATTTTCAGTGTACATTCAAGAAATGTACATCAAAGCATACACATTTTCAGTGTACATTCAAGAAATGTATATAAAAAAATACACATTTTCAGTGTACATTCAAGAAATGTACATCAGAGCAAACACATTTTCATTGTACATTCAAGAAATGTACATCAAAACATACAAATTTTCAGTGTACATTCAAGAAATGTACATCCAAACATACACATTTTCATTGTACATTCAAGAAATGTACATCGAAACATACACATTTTCATTGTACAGTCAAGAAATGTACATCAAAACATACACATTTTCATTGTACATTCAAAAAATGTACATCAAAACATACACTTTTTCATTGTTCATTCAAGAAATGTACATCAAAACATACACATTTTCATTGTACACTCAAGAAATGTACATCAAAACATACACACTTTCATTGTACACTCAAGAAATGTACATCAAAACATACACATTTTCATTGTACATTCAAGAAATATATATCAAAACATACACATTTGCATTGTACATTGAAGTAATGTACATCAAAACATACACATTTTCATTGTAGATTCCCGAAATGTACATCAAAACATGCAGATTTTCATTGTACATTCAAGGAATGTACATCAAAACATACACATTTTCATTGTACATTCAAGAAATGTACATCAAAACATACACACCTTCATTGTATATTCAAGAAATGTACATCAAAACACACACATTTTCATTGTATATACCAGAAATGTACATCAAAACATACACATTTTCATTGTACATTCAAGAAATATACATCAAAACATACACATTTTCATTGTATATACCAGAAATGTACATCAAAACATACACATTTTCATTGTACATTCAAGAAATGTACATCAAAACATACACATTTTCATTGTATATACCAGAAATGTACATCAAAACATACACATTTTCATTGTACATTGAAGAAATGTACATCAAAACATACACATTTTCAGTTTACATTCAAGAAATGTACATCCAAACATACACATTTTCATTGTACATTCAAGAAATGTACATCAAAACATACACATTTTCATTGTACATTCAAGAAATGTACATGAAAACATATACATTTTCATTGTACATTCAAGAAATGTATATCAAAACATACACATTTTCAGTGTACATTCAAGAAATGTACATCAAAACATACACATTTTCATTGTATATACAGGAAATGTACATCAAAACATACACATTTTGAGTGTACATTCAAAAGATATACATCAAAACAAGCACATTTTCATTGTATCTACCAGAAATGTACATCAAGACATACACATTTTCATTGTATATACAGGAAATGTACATCAAAACATACACATTCTCATTGTACATTCAAGAAATGTACATCAAAACATACATATTTTCATTGTACACTCAAGAAATGTATATAAAAACATACACATTTTCATTGTACATTCAAGAAATGTACATCAAAACATACACATTTTCAGGGTTCATTCAAGAAATGCACATCAAAACATACACATTTTCATTGTACATTCAAGAAATATACATCAAAACATACACATTTTCATTGTACATTGAAGAAATGCACATCAAAACATACACATTTTCATTGTACATTCAAGAAATATACATCAAAACATACACATTTTCATTGTACATTGAAGAAATGTACATCAAAACATACACATTTTCATTGTACACTCAAGAGACGTACATCAAAACATACACATTTTCAGTGGACATTCAAGAAATGTATATCAAAACATACACATTTTCATTGTACATTCAAGAAATGTACATCAAAACACACATTTTCATTGTACATTCAAATAATATACATCAAAACATACACATTTTCATTGTACATTCAAGAAATGTACATCAAAACATACACATTTTCAGTGTACATTCAAGAAATGTACATCAAAACATACACATTTTCATTGTACATTCAAGAAATGTACATCAAAACATACACATTTTCATTGTACATTCTAGAAATATACATAAAAAAATACGCATTTTCATTGTATATAAAGGAAATGTACATCAAAACATACACATTTTCATTGTATATACAAGAAATGTACATCAAAACATACACATTTTCATTGTACACTAAAGAAATGTTCATCAAAACATACACATTTTCAGTGTACATTCAAGAAATGTACATCAAAGCATACACATTTTCAGTGTACATTCAAGAAATGTATATAAAAAAATACACATTTTCAGTGTACATTCAAGAAATGTACATCAGAGCAAACACATTTTCATTGTACATTCAAGAAATGTACATCAAAACATACAAATTTTCAGTGTACATTCAAGAAATGTACATCCAAACATACACATTTTCATTGTACATTCAAGAAATGTACATCGAAACATACACATTTTCATTGTACAGTCAAGAAATGTACATCAAAACATACACATTTTCATTGTACATTCAAAAAATGTACATCAAAACATACACTTTTTCATTGTTCATTCAAGAAATGTACATCAAAACATACACATTTTCATTGTACACTCAAGAAATGTACATCAAAACATACACACTTTCATTGTACACTCAAGAAATGTACATCAAAACATACACATTTTCATTGTACATTCAAGAAATATATATCAAAACATACACATTTTCATTGTACATTGAAGTAATGTACATCAAAACATACACATTTTCATTGTAGATTCCCGAAATGTACATCAAAACATGCAGATTTTCATTGTACATTCAAGGAATGTACATCAAAACATACACATTTTCATTGTACATTCAAGAAATGTACATCAAAACATACACACCTTCATTGTATATTCAAGAAATGTACATCAAAACACACACATTTTCATTGTATATACCAGAAATGTACATCAAAACATACACATTTTCATTGTACATTCAAGAAATATACATCAAAACATACACATTTTCATTGTATATACCAGAAATGTACATCAAAACATACACATTTTCATTGTACATTCAAGAAATATACATCAAAACATACACATTTTCATTGTATATACCAGAAATGTACATCAAAACATACACATTTTCATTGTACATTGAAGAAATGTACATCAAAACATACACATTTTCAGTTTACATTCAAGAAATGTACATCAAAACATACACAGCTTCAGTGTACATTCAAGAAATGTAAATCAGAGCAAATACATTTTCAGTGTACATTCAAGAAATGTACATCAAAACATACACATTTTCATTGTACATTGAAGAAATGTACATCAAAACATACACATTTTCATTGTATATACAAGAAATGTACATCAAAACATACACATTTTCATTGTATATACAGGAAATGTACATCAAAACATACACATTTTGAGTGTACATTCAAAAGATATACATCAAAACAAGCACATTTTCATTGTATCTACCAGAAATGTACATCAAGACATACACATTTTCATTGTATATACAGGAAATGTACATCAAAACATACACATTTTCATTGTATATACAAGAAATGTATATCAAAACATACACATTTTCAGTGTTCATTCAAGAAATGTACATCAAAAACTACACATCTTCATTGTATATTCAAGAAATGTACATCAAAACACACACATTTTCATTGTATATACCAGAAATGTACATCAAAACATACACATTTTCATTTTACATTCAAGAAATGTACATCAAAACATACACATTTTCATTGTATATACCAGAAATGTACATCAAAACATACACATTTTCATTGTACATTCAAGAAATGTACATCAAAACATACACATTTTCATTGTATATACCAGAAATGTACATCAAAACATACACATTTTCATTGTACATTGAAGAAATGTACATCAAAACATACACATTTTCAGTGTACATTCAAGAAATGTACATCAAAACATACACAGCTTCAGTGTACATTCAAGAAATGTACATCAAAACATAATCATTTTCATTGTATATACAAGAAATGTACATCAAAACATACACATTTTCATTGTATATACAAGAAATGTATATCAAAACATACATATTTTCAGTGTACATTCAAGAAATGTACATCAAAACATACACATTTTCATTGTACATTCAAGAAATGTACATCAAAACATACACATTTTCATTGTACATTCAAGAAATGTACATCAAAACATACACATTTTCATTGTACACTCAAGAAATGTACATCAAAACATACACATTTTCATTGTACACTCAAGAAATGTACCTCAAAAAATACACTTTTTCATTGTACATTCAAGAAATGTACATCAAAACATACACATTTTCATTGTACATTCAAGAAAAGTACATCAAAACATACACATTTTCAGGGTACATTCAAGAAATGTATATCAAAAAATACACATTTTCAGTGTACATTCAAGAAATGTACATCAAAACAAACACAATTTCATTGTACACTAAGGAAATGTACATCAAAACATACACATTTTCATTGTACATTCAAGAAATGCACATCAAAACATACAAATTTTCATTGTACACTCAAGAAATGTACATCAAAACATACACATTTTCATTGTACACTCAAGAAATGTACATCAAAACATACACATTTTCATTGTACATTCAAGAAATGTATATCAAAACATACACATTTTCATTGTACATTCAAGAAATGTACATCAAAACATACAATTTTTCATTGTACATTCAAGGAATGTACATCAAAACATACACATTTTGATTGTACATTCAAGAAATGTACATCAAGAAATGTACATCAAAACACACACATTATCATTTTACACTCAAGAAATGTACATAAAAACATACACATTTTGAGTGTACATTCAAGAGATATACATCAAAACATGCACATTTTCATTGTATATACCAGAAAAGTACATCAACACATACACATTTTCATTGTATATACAGGAAATGTACATCAAAACATACACATTTTCATTGTATATACAAGTAATGTATGTCAAAACATACACATTTTCAGTGTACATTCAAGAAATGTACATCAAAAACTACACATCTTCATTGTATATTCAAGAAATGTACATCAAAACACACACATTTTCATTGTATATACAAGAAATGTACATCAAAACATACACATTATCAGTGTACATTCAAGAAATGTACATCAAGACATACACATTTTCATTGTACATTCAAGAAATGTATATCAAAACATACACATTTTCAGTGTACATTCAAGAAATGTACATGAAAACATACATTTTTATTGTACATTCAACAAATGTATATCAAAACATACACATTTTCAGTGTACATTCAAGAAATGTACATCAAAACATACACATTTTCATTGTATATACAAGAAATGTACATCAAAACATACACATTTTCATTGTATACTAAAGAAATGTATATAAAAACATACACATTTTCATTGTATATTCAAGAAATGTACATCAAAACATACACATTTTCAGGGTTCATTCAAGAAATGCACATCAAAACATACTAATTTTCACTGTACATTCAAGAAATATACATCAAAACATACACATTTTCATTGTACATTGAAGAAATGCACATCAAAACATACACATTTTCATTGTACATTCAAGAAATATACATCAAAACATACACATTTTCATTGTACATTGAAGAAATGTACATCAAAACATACACATTTTCATTGTACACTCAAGAGACGTACATCAAAACATACACATTTTCAGTGGACATTCAAGAAATGTATATCAAAACATACACATTTTCATTGTACATTCAAGAAATGTACATCAAAACACACATTTTCATTGTACATTCAAATAATATACATCAAAACATACACATTTTCATTGTACATTCAAGAAATGTACATCAAAACATACACATTTTCATTGTACACTCAAGAAATGTACATCAAAACATACACATTTTCAGTGTACATTCAAGAAATGTACATCAAAACATACACTTTTTCAGTGTACATTCAAGAAATGTATATCAAAAAATACACATTTTCAGTGTACATTCAAGAAATGTACATCAGAGCAAACAACTTTTCATTGTACATTCAAGAAATGTACATCAAAACATACAAATTTTCAGTGTACATTCAAGAAATGTACATCCAAACATACACAATTTCATTGTACATTCAAGAAATGTACATCAAAACATACTCATTTTCATTGTACATTCAAGAAATGTACATCAAAACATACACATTTTCATTGTACATTCAAAAAATGTACATCAAAACATACACTTTTTCATTGTTCATTCAAGAAATGTACATCAAAACATACACATTTTCATTGTACACTCAAGAAATGTACATCAAAACATACACATTTTCATTGTACACTCAAGAAATGTACATCAAAACATACACATTTTCATTGTACATTCAAGAAATGTATATCAAAACATACACATTTTTATTGTACATTGAAGAAATGTACATCAAAACATACACATTTTCATTGTACATTCCCGAAATGTACATCAAAACATGCACATTTTCATTGTACATTCAAGGAATGTAGATCAAAACATACACATTTTCATTGTACATTCAAGAAATGTACATCAAAACATACACACCTTCATTGTATATTCAAGAAATGTACATCAAAACACATACATTTTCATTGTATATACCAGAAATGTACATCAAAACATACACATTTTCATTGTACATTCAAGAAATGTACATCAAAACATACACATTTTCATTGTATATACCAGAAATGTACATCAAAACATACACATTTTCATTGTACATTCAAGAAATGTACATCAAAACATACACATTTTCATTGTACATTGAAGAAATGTACATCAAAACATACACATTTTCAGTGTACATTCAAGAAATGTACATCAAAACATACACAGCTTCAGTGTACATTCAAGAAATGTAAATCAGAACAAACACATTTTCAGTGTACATTCAAGAAATGTACATCAAAACATACACATTTTCATTGTACATTGAAGAAATGTACATCAAAACATACACATTTTCATTGTATATACAAGAAATGTACATCAAAACATACACATTTTCATTGTATATGCAGGAAATGTACATCAAAACATACACATTTTGAGGGTACATTCAAAAGATATACATCAAAACAAGCACATTTTCATTGTATATACCAGAAATGTACATCAAAACATACACATTTTCATTGTATATACAAGAAATGTATATCAAGACATACACATTTTCAGTGTTCATTCAAGAAATGTACATCAAAACATACACATTTTCATTGTACATTCAAGAAATGTATATCAAAACATACACATTTTCATTGTACATTGAAGTAATGTACATCAAAACATACACATTTTCATTGTACATTCCCGAAATGTACATCAAAACATGCAGATTTTCATTGTACATTCAAGGAATGTACATCAAAACATACACATTTTCATTGTACATTCAAGAAATGTACATCAAAACATACACACCTTCATTGTATATTCAAGAAATGTATATCAAAACACACACATTTTCATTGTATATACCAGAAATGTACATCAAAACATACACATTTTCATTGTACATTCAAGAAATATACATCAAAACATACACATTTTCATTGTATATACCAGAAATGTACATCAAAACATACACATTTTCATTGTACATTCAAGAAATGTACATCAAAACATACACATTTTCATTGTATATACCAGAAATGTACATCAAAACATACACATTTTCATTGTACATTGAAGAAATGTACATCAAAACATACACATTTTCAGTGTACATTCAAGAAATGTACATCAAAACATACACAGCTTCAGTGTACATTCAAGAAATGTAAATCAGAGCAAACACATTTTCAGTGTACATTCAAGAAATGTACATCAAAACATACACATTTTCATTGTACATTGAAGAAATGTACATCAAAACATACACATTTTCATTGTATATACAAGAAATGTACATCAAAACATACACATTTTCATTGTATATACAGGAAATGTACATCAAAACATACACATTTTGAGTGTACATTCAAAAGATATACATCAAAAGAAGCACATTTTCATTGTATATACCAGAAATGTACATCAAGACATACACATTTTCATTGTATATACAGGAAATGTACATCAAAACATACACATTTTCATTGTATATACAAGAAATGTATATCAAAACATACACATTTTCAGTGTTCATTCAAGAAATGTACATCAAAAACTACACATCTTCATTGTATATTCAAGAAATGTACATCAAAACACACACATTTTCATTGTATATACCAGAAATGTACATCAAAACATACACATTTTCATTTTACATTCAAGAAGTGTACATCAAAACATACACATTTTCATTGTATATACCAGAAATCTACATCAAAACATACACATTTTCATTGTACATTCAAGAAATGTACATCAAAACATACACATTTTCATTGTATATACCAGAAATGTACATCAAAACATACACATTTTCATTGTACATTGAAGAAATGTACATCAAAACATACACATTTTCAGTGTACATTCAAGAAATGTACATCAAAACATACACAGCTTCAGTGTACATTCAAGAAATGTACATCAAAACATAATCATTTTCTTTGTATATACAAGAAATGTACATCAAAACATACACATTTTCATTGTATATACAAGAAATGTATATCAAAACATACATATTTTCAGTGTACATTCAAGAAATGTACATCAAAACATACACATTTTCATTGTACATTCAAGAAATGTACATCAAAACATACACATTTTCATTGTACATTCAAGAAATGTACATCAAAACATACACATTTTCATTGTACACTCAAGAAATGTACATCAAAACATACACATTTTCATTGTACACTCAAGAAATGTACCTCAAAACATACACTTTTTCATTGTACATTCAAGAAATGTACATCAAAACATACACATTTTCATTGTACATTCAAGAAATGTACATCAAAACATACACATTTTCAGGGTACATTCAAGAAATGTATATCAAAAAATACACATTTTCAGTGTACATTCAAGAAATGTACATCAAAACAAACACAATTTCATTGTACACTAAGGAAATGTACATCAAAACATACATATTTTCATTGTACATTCAAGAAATGCACATCAAAACATACAAATTTTCATTGTACACTCAAGAAATGTACATCAAAACACACACATTTTCATTGTACACTCAAGAAATGTACATCAAAACATACACATTTTCATTGTACATTCAAGAAATGTATATCAAAACATACACATTTTCATTGTACATTCAAGAAATGTACATCAAAACATACAATTTTTCATTGTACATTCAAGGAATGTACATCAAAACATACACATTTTGATTGTACATTCAAGAAATGTACATCAAGAAATGTACATCAAAACACACACATTATCATTTTACACTCAAGAAATGTACATAAAAACATACACATTTTGAGTGTACATTCAAGAGATATACATCAAAACATGCACATTTTCATTGTATATACCAGAAAAGTACATCAACACATACACATTTTCATTGTATATACAGGAAATGTACATCAAAACATACACATTTTCATTGTATATACAAGAAATGTATGTCAAAACATACACATTTTCAGTGTACATTCAAGAAATGTACATCAAAAACTACACATCTTCATTGTATATTCAAGAAATGTACATCAAAACACACACATTTTTTCATTGTATATACAAGAAATGTACATCAAAACATACACATTATCAGTGTACATTCAAGAAATGTGCATCAAGACATACACATTTTCATTGTACATTCAAGAAATGTATATCAAAACATACACATTTTCAGTGTACATTCAAGAAATGTACATGAAAACATACATTTTCATTGTACATTCAAGAAATGTATATCAAAACATACACATTTTCAGTGTACATTCAAGAAATGTACATCAAAACATACACATTTTCATTGTATATACAAGAAATGTACATCAAAACATACACATTTTCATTGTATACTAAAGAAATGTACATCAAAACATACACATTTTCAGTGTACATTCAAGAAATGTACATCAAAACATACACATTTTCATTGTACATTCAAGAAATGTACATCAAAACATACACATTTTCATTGTACATTCAAGAAATGTACATCAAAACATACACATTTTCATTGTACACTCAAGAAATGTACATCAAAACATACACATTTTCATTGTACACTCAAGAAATGTATATAAAAACATACACATTTTCATTGTACATTCAAGAAATGTACATCAAAACATACACATTTTCAGGGTTCATTCAAGAAATGCACATCAAAACATACACATTTTCATTGTACATTTAAGAAATATACATCAAAACATACACATTTTCATTGTACATTGAAGAAATGCACATCAAAACATACACATTTTCATTGTACATTCAAGAAATATACATCAAAACATACACATTTTCATTGTACATTGAAGAAATGTACATCAAAACATACACATTTTCATTGTACACTCAAGAGACGTACATCAAAACATACACATTTTCAGTGGACATTCAAGAAATGTATATCAAAACATACACATTTTCATTGTACATTCAAGAAATGTACATCAAAACACACATTTTCATTGTACATTCAAATAATATACATCAAAACATACACATTTTCATTGTACATTCAAGAAATGTACATCAAAACATACACATTTTCATTGTACACTCAAGAAATGTACATCAAAAGATACACATTTTCAGTGTACATTCAAGAAATGTACATCAAAACATACACATTTTCATTGTACATTAAAGAAATGTACATCAAAACATACACATTTTCATTGTACATTCTAGAAATATACATAAAAAAATACGCATTTTCATTGTATATACAGGAAATGTACATCAAAACATACACATTTTCATTGTATATACAAGAAATGTACATCAAAACATACACATTTTCATTGTACACTAAAGAAATGTTCATCAAAACATACACATTTTCAGTGTACATTCAAGAAATGTACATCAAAACATACACTTTTTCAGTGTACATTCAAGAATTGTATATCAAAAAATACACATTTTCAGTGTACATTCAAGAAATGTACATCAGAGCAAACACATTTTCATTGTACATTCAAGAAATGTACATCAAAACATACAAATTTTCAGTGTACATTCAAGAAATGTACATCCAAACATACACATTTTCATTGTACATTCAAGAAATGTACATCAAAACATACACATTTTCATTGTACATTCAAGAAATGTACATCAAAACATACACATTTTCATTGTACATTCAAAAAATGTACATCAAAACATACACTTTTTCATTGTTCATTCAAGAAATGTACATCAAAACATACACATTTTCATTGTACACTCAAGAAATGTACATCAAAACATACACATTTTCATTGTACACTCAAGAAATGTACATCAAAACATACACATTTTCATTGTACATTCAAGAAATGTATATCAATACATACACATTTTTATTGTACATTGAAGAAATGTACATCAAAACATACACATTTTCATTGTACATTCCCGAAATGTACATCAAAACATGCACATTTTCATTGTACATTCAAGGAATGTACATCAAAACATACACATTTTCATTGTACATTCAAGAAATGTACATCAAAACATACACACCTTCATTGTATATTCAGAAATGTACATCAAAACACACACATTTTCATTGTATATACCAGAAATGTACATCAAAACATACACATTTTCATTGTATATTCAAGAAATGTACATCAAAACATACACATTTTCATTGTATATACCAGAAATGTACATCAAAACATACACATTTTCATTGTACATTCAAGAAATGTACATCAAAACATACACATTTTCATTGTATATACCAGAAATGTACATCAAAACATACACATTTTCATTGTACATTGAAGAAATGTACATCAAAACATACACATTTTCAGTGTACATTCAAGAAATGTACATCAAAACATACACAGCTTCAGTGTACATTCAAGAAATGTAAATCAGAGCAAACACATTTTCAGTGTACATTCAAGAAATGTACATCAAAACATACACATTTTCATTGTACATTGAAGAAATGTACATCAAAACATACACATTTTCATTGTATATACAAGAAATGTACATCAAAACATACACATTTTCATTGTATATACAGGAAATGTACATCAAAACATACACATTTTGAGTGTACATTCAAAAGATATACATCAAAACAAGCACATTTTCATTGTATATACCAGAAATGTACATCAAAACATACACATTTTCATTGTATATACAAGAAATGTATATCAAAACATACACATTTTCAGTGTTCATTCAAGAAATGTACATCAAAACATACACATTTTCATTGTACATTCAAGAAATGTATATCAAAACATACACATTTTCATTGTACATTGAAGTAATGTACATCAAAACATACACATTTTCATTGTACATTCCCGAAATGTACATCAAAACATGCAGATTTTCATTGTACATTCAAGGAATGTACATCAAAACATACACATTTTCATTGTACATTCAAGAAATGTACATCAAAACATACACACCTTCATTGTATATTCAAGAAATGTACATCAAAACACACACATTTTCATTGTATATACCAGAAATGTACATCAAAACATACACATTTTCATTGTACATTCCAGAAATATACATCAAAACATACACATTTTCATTGTATATACCAGAAATGTACATCAAAACATACACATTTTCATTGTACATTCAAGAAATGTACATCAAAACATACACATTTTCATTGTATATACCAGAAATGTACATCAAAACATACACATTTTCATTGTACATTGAAGAAATGTACATCAAAACATACACATTTTCAGTGTACATTCAAGAAATGTACATCAAAACATACACAGCTTCAGTGTACATTCAAGAAATGTAAATCAGAGCAAACACATTTTCAGTGTACATTCAAGAAATGTACATCAAAACATACACATTTTCATTGTACATTGAAGAAATGTACATCAAAACATACACATTTTCATTGTATATACAAGAATTGTACATCAAAACATACACATTTTCATTGTATATACAGGAAATGTACATCAAAACATACACATTTTGAGTGTACATTCAAAAGATATACATCAAAACAAGCACATTTTCATTGTATATACCAGAAATGTACATCAAGACATACACATTTTCATTGCATATACAGGAAATGTACATCAAAACATACACATTTTCATTGTATATACAAGAAATGTATATCAAAACATACACACTTTCAGTGTTCATTCAAGAAATGTACATCAAAAACTACACATCTTCATTGTATATTCAAGAAATGTACATCAAAACACACACATTTTCATTGTATATACCAGAAATGTACATCAAAACATACACATTTTCATTTTACATTCAAGAAATGTACATCAAAACATACACATTTTCATTGTATATACCAGAAATGTACATCAAAACATACACATTTTCATTGTACATTCAAGAAATGTACATCAAAACATACACATTTTCATTGTATATACCAGAAATGTACATCAAAACATACACATTTTCATTGTACATTGAAGAAATGTACATCAAAACATACACATTTTCAGTGTACATTCAAGAAATGTACATCAAAACATACACAGCTTCAGTGTACATTCAAGAAATGTACATCAAAACATAATCATTTTCATTGTATATACAAGAAATGTACATCAAAACATACACATTTTCATTGTATATACAAGAAATGTATATCAAAACATACATATTTTCAGTGTACATTCAAGAAATGTACATCAAAACATACACATTTTCATTGTACATTCAAGAAATGTACATCAAAACATACACATTTTCATTGTACATTCAAGAAATGTACATCAAAACATACACATTTTCATTGTACACTCAAGAAATGTACATCAAAACATACACATTTTCATTGTACACTCAAGAAATGTACCTCAAAACATACACTTTTTCATTGTACATTCAAGAAATGTACATCAAAACATACACAATTTCATTGTACACTCAAGAAATGTACATCAAAACATACACATTTTCAGGGTACATTCAAGAAATGTATATCAAAAAATATACATTTTCAGTGTACATTCAAGAAATGTACATCAAAACAAACACAATTTCATTGTACACTAAGGAAATGTACATCAAAACATACACATTTTCATTGTACATTCAAGAAATGCACATCAAAACATACAAATTTTCATTGTACACTCAAGAAATGTACATCAAAACATACACATTTTCATTGTACACTCAAGAAATGTACATCAAAACATACACATTTTCATTGTACATTCAAGAAATGTATATCAAAACATACACATTTTCATTGTACATTCAAGAAATGTACATCAAAACATACAATTTTTCATTGTACATTCAAGGAATGTACATCAAAACATACACATTTTGATTGTACATTCAAGAAATGTACATCAAGAAATGTACATCAAAACACACACATTATCATTTTACACTCAAGAAATGTACATAAAAACATACACATTTTGAGTGTACATTCAAGAGATATACATCAAAACATGCACCTTTTCATTGTATATACCAGAAAAGTACATCAACACATACACATTTTCATTGTATATACAGGAAATGTACATCAAAACATACACATTTTCATTGTATATACAAGAAATGTATGTCAAAACATACACATTTTCAGTGTATATTCAAGAAATGTACATCAAAAACTACACATCTTCATTGTATATTCAAGAAATGTACATCAAAACACACACATTTTCATTGTATATACAAGAAATGTACATCAAAACATACACATTATCAGTGTACATTCAAGAAATGTACATCAAGACATACACATTTTCATTGTACATTCAAGAATTGTATATCAAAACATACACATTTTCAGTGTACATTCAAGTAATGTACATGAAAACATACATTTTCATTGTACATTCAAGAAATGTATATCAAAACATACACATTTTCAGTGTACATTCAAGAAATGTACATCAAAACATACACATTTTCATTGTATATACAAGAAATGTACATCAAAACATACACATTTTCATTGTATACTAAAGAAATGTACATCAAAACATACACATTTTCAGTGTACATTCAAGAAATGTACATCAAAACATACACATTTTCATTGTACATTCAAGAAATGTACATCAAAACATACACATTTTCCTTGTACATTCAAGAAATGTACATCAAAACATACACATTTTCATTGTACACTCAAGAAATGTACATCAAAACATACACATTTTCATTGTACACTCAAGAAATGTATATAAAAACATACACATTTTCATTGTACATTCAAGAAATGTACATCAAAACATACACATTTTCAGGGTTCATTCAAGAAATGCACATCAAAACATACACATTTTCATTGTACATTCAAGAAATATACATCAAAACATACACATTTTCATTGTACATTGAAGAAATGCACATCAAAACATACACATTTTCATTGTACATTCAAGAAATATACATCAAAACATACACATTTTCATTGTACATTGAAGAAATGTACATCAAAACATACACATTTTCATTGTACACTCAAGAGACGTACATCAAAACATACACATTTTCAGTGGACATTCAAGAAATGTATATCAAAACATACACATTTTCATTGTACATTCAAGAAATGTACATCAAAACACACATTTTCATTGTACATTCAAATAATATACATCAAAACATACACATTTTCATTGTACATTCAAGAAATGTACATCAAAACATACACATTTTCATTGTACACTCAAGAAATGTACATCAAAACATACACATTTTCAGTGTACATTCAAGAAATGTACATCAAAACATACACATTTTCATTGTACATTCAAGAAATGTACATCAAAACATACACATTTTCATTGTACATTCTAGAAATATACATAAAAAAATACGCATTTTCATTGTATATACAGGAAATGTACATCAAAACATACACATTTTCATTGTATATACAAGAAATGTACATCAAAACATACACATTTTCATTGTACACTAAAGAAATGTTCATCAAAACATACACATTTTCAGTGTACATTCAAGAAATGTACATCAAAACATACACTTTTTCAGTGTACATTCAAGAAATGTATATCAAAAAATACACATTTTCAGTGTACATTCAAGAAATGTACATCAGAGCAAACACATTTTCATTGTACATTCCAGAAATGTACATCAAAACATACAAATTTTCAGTGTACATTCAAGAAATATACATCCAAACATACACATTTTCATTGTACATTCAAGAAATGTTCATCAAAACATACACATTTTCATTGTTCATTCAAAAAATGTACATCAAAACATACACTTTTTCATTGTTCATTCAAGAAATGTACATCAAAACATACACATTTTCATTGTACACTCAAGAAATGTACATCAAAACATACACATTTTCATTGTACACTCAAGAAATGTACATCAAAACATACACATTTTCATTGTACATTCAAGAAATGTATATCAAAACATACACATTTTAGTTGTACATTGAAGAAATGTACATCAAAACATACACATTTTCATTGTACATTCCCGAAATGTACATCAAAACATGCACATTTTCATTGTACATTCAAGGAATGTACATCAAAACATACACATTTTCATTGTACATTCAAGAAATGTACATCAAAACATACACACCTTCATTGTATATTCAACAAATGTACATCAAAACACACACATTTTCATTGTATATACCAGAAATGTACATCAAAACATACACATTTTCATTGTACATTCAAGAAATGTACATCAAAACATACACATTTTCATTGTATATACCAGAAATGTACATCAAAACATACACATTTTCATTGTACATTCAAGAAATGTACATCAAAACATACACATTTTCATTGTATATACCAGAAATGTACATCAAAACATACACATTTTCATTGTACATTGAAGAAATGTACATCAAAACATACACATTTTCAGTGTACATTCAAGAAATGTACATCAAAACATACACAGCTTCAGTGTACATTCAAGAAATGTAAATCAGAGCAAACACATTTTCAGTGTACATTCAAGAAATGTACATCAAAACATACACATCTTCATTGTACATTGAAGAAATGTACATCAAAACATACACATTTTCATTGTATATACAAGAAATGTACATCAAAACATACACATTTTCATTGTATATACAGGAAATGTACATCAAAACATACACATTTTGAGTGTACATTCAAAAGATATACATCAAAACAAGCACATTTTCATTGTATATACCAGAAATGTACATCAAAACATACACATTTTCATTGTATATACAAGAAATGTATATCAAAACATACACATTTTCAGTGTTCATTCAAGAAATGTACATCAAAACATACACATTTTCATTGTACATTCAAGAAATGTATATCAAAACATACACATTTTCATTGTACATTGAAGTAATGTACATCAAAACATACACATTTTCATTGTACATTCCCGAAATGTACATCAAAACATGCAGATTTTCATTGTACATTCAAGGAATGTACATCAAAACATACACATTTTCATTGTACATTCAAGAAATGTACATCAAAACACACACATTTTCATTGTATATACCAGAAATGTACATCAAAACATACACATTTTCATTGTACATTCAAGAAATATACATCAAAACATACACATTTTCATTGTATATACCAGAAATGTACATCAAAACATACACATTTTCATTGTACATTCAAGAAATGTACATCAAAACATACACAATTTCATTGTATATACCAGAAATGTACATCAAAACATACACATTTTCATTGTACATTGAAGAAATGTACATCAAAACATACACATTTTCAGTGTACATTCAAGAAATGTACATCAAAACATACACAGCTTCAGTGTACATTCAAGAAATGTAAATCAGAGCAAACACATTTTCAGTGTACATTCAAGAAATGTACATAAAAACATACACATTTTCATTGTACATTGAAGAAATGTACATCAAAACATACACATTTTCATTGTATATACAAGAAATGTACATCAAAACGTACACATTTTCATTGTATATACAGGAAATGTACATCAAAACATACACATTTTGAGTGTACATTCAAAAGATATACATCAAAACAAGCACATTTTCATTGTATATACCAGAAATGTACATCAAGACATACACATTTTCATTGTATATACAGGAAATGTACATCAAAACATACACATTTTCATTGTATATACAAGAAATGTATATCAAAACATACACATTTTCAGTGTTCATTCAAGAAATGTACATCAAAAACTACACATCTTCATTGTATATTCAAGAAATGTACATCAAAACACACACATTTTCATTGTATATACCAGAAATGCACATCAAAACATACACATTTTCATTTTACATTCAAGAAATGTACATCAAAACATACACATTTTCATTGTATATACCAGAAATGTACATCAAAACATACACATTTTCATTGTACATTCAAGAAATGTACATCAAAGCATACACATTTTCATTGTATATACCAGAAATGTACATCAAAACATACACATTTTCATTGTACATTAAAGAAATGTACATCAAAACATACACATTTTCAGTGTACATTCAAGAAATGTACATCAAAACATACACAGCTTCAGTGTACATTCAAGAAATGTACATCAAAACATAATCATTTTCATTGTATATACAAGAAATGTACATCAAAACATACACATTTTCATTGTATATACAAGAAATGTATATCAAAACATACATATTTTCAGTGTACATTCAAGAAATGTACATCAAAACATACACATTTTCATTGTACATTCAAGAAATGTACATCAAAACATACACATTTTCATTGTACATTCAAGAAATGTACATCAAAGCATACACATTTTCATTGTACACTCAAGAAATGTACATCAAAACATACACATTTTCATTGTACACTCAAGAAATGTACCTCAAAACATACACTTTTTCATTGTACATTCAAGAAATGTACATCAAAACATACACATTTTCATTGTAAATTCAAGAAATGTACATCAAAACATACACATTTTCAGGGTACATTCAAGAAATGTATATCAAAAAATACACATTTTCAGTGTACATTCAAGAAATGTACATCAAAATAAACACAATTTCATTGTACATTAAGGAAATGTACATCAAAACATACACATTTTCATTGTACATTCAAGAAATGCACATCAAAACATACAAATTTTCATTGTACACTCAAAAAATGTACATCAAAACATACACATTTTCATTGTACACTCAAGAAATGTACATCAAAACATACACATTTTCATTGTACATTCAAGAAATGTATATCAAAACATACACATTTTCATTGTACATTCAAGAAATGTACATCAAAACATACAATTTTTCATTGTACATTCAAGGAATGTACATCAAAACATACACATTTTGATTGTACATTCAAGAAATGTACATCAAGAAATGTACATCAAAACACACACATTATCATTTTACACTCAAGAAATGTACATAAAAACATACACATTTTGAGTGTACATTCAAGAGATATACATCAAAACATGCACATTTTCATTGTATATACCAGAAAAGTACATCAACACATACACATTTTCATTGTATATACAGGAAATGTACATCAAAACATACACATTTTCATTGTATATACAAGAAATGTATGTCAAAACATACACATTTTCAGTGTACATTCAAGAAACGTACATCAAAAACTACACATCTTCATTGTATATTCAAGAAATGTACATCAAAACACACACATTTTCATTGTATATACAAGAAATGTACATCAAAACATACACATTATCAGTGTACATTCAAGAAATGTACATCAAGACATACACATTTTCATTGTACATTCAAGAAATGTATATCAAAACATACACATTTTCAGTGTACATTCAAGAAATGTACATGAAAACATACATTTTCATTGTACATTCAAGAAATGTATATCAAAACATACACATTTTCAGTGTACATTCAAGAAATGTACATCAAAACATACACATTTTCATTGTATATACAAGAAATGTACATCAAAACATACACATTTTCATTGTATACTAAAGAAATGTACATCAAAATATACACATTTTCAGTGTACATTCAAGAAATGTACATCAAAACATACACATTTTCATTGTACATTCAAGAAATGTACATCAAAACATACACATTTTCATTGTACATTCAAGAAATGTACATCAAAACATACACATTTTCATTGTACACTCAAGAAATGTACATCAAAACATACACATTTTCATTGTACACTCAAGAAATGTATATAAAAACATACACATTTTCATTGTACATTCAAGAAATGTACATCAAAACATACACATTTTCAGGGTTCATTCAAGAAATGCACATCAAAACATACACATTTTCATTGTACATTCAAGAAATATACATCAAAACATACACATTTTCATTGTACATTGAAGAAATGCACATCAAAACATACACATTTTCATTGTACATTCAAGAAATATACATCAAAACATACACATTTTCATTGTACATTGAAGAAATGTACATCAAAACATACACATTTTCATTGTACACTCAAGAGACGTACATCAAAACATACACATTTTCAGTGGACATTCAAGAAATGTATATCAAAACATACACATTTTCATTGTACATTCAAGAAATGTACATCAAAACACACATTTTCATTGTACATTCAAATAATATACATCAAAACATACACATTTTCATTGTACATTCAAGAAATGTACATCAAAACATACACATTTTCATTGTACACTCAAGAAATGTACATCAAAACATACACATTCTCAGTGTACATTAAGGAAATGTACATCAAAACATACACATTTTCATTGTACATTCAAGAAATGTACATCAAAACATACACATTTTCATTGTACATTCTAGAAATATACATAAAAAAATACGCATTTTCATTGTACATACAGGAAATGTACATCAAAACATACACATTTTCATTGTATATACAAGAAATGTACATCAAAACATACACATTTTCATTGTACACTAAAGAAATGTTCATCAAAACATACACATTTTCAGTGTACATTCAAGAAATGTACATCAAAGCATACACTTTTTCAGTGTACATTCAAGAAATGTATATCAAAAAATACACATTTTCAGTGTACATTCAAGAAATGTACATCAGAGCAAACACATTTTCATTGTACATTCAAGAAATGTACATCAAAACATACAAATTTTCAGTGTACATTCAAGAAATGTACATCCAAACATACACATTTTCATTGTACATTCAAGAAATGTACATCAAAACATACACATTTTCATTGTACATTCAAGAAATGTACATCAAAACATACACATTTTCATTGTACATTCAAAAAATGTACATCAAAACATACACTTTTTCATTGTTCATTCAAGAATTGTACATCAAAACATACACATTTTCATTGTACACTCAAGAAATGTACATCAAAACATACACATTGTCATTGTACACTCAAGAAATGTACATCAAAACATACACATTTTCATTGTACATTCAAGAAATGTATATCAAAACATACACATTTTTATTGTACATTGAAGAAATGTACATCAAAACATACACATTTTCATTGTACATTCCCGAAATGTACATCAAAACATGCACATTTTCATTGTACATTCAAGGAATGTACATCAAAACATACACATTTTCATTGTACATTCAAGAAATGTACATCAAAACATACACACTTTCATTGTATATTCAAGAAATGTACATCAAAACACACACATTTTCATTGTATATACCAGAAATGTACATCAAAACATACACATTTTCATTGTACATTCAAGAAATGTACATCAAAACATACACATTTTCATTGTATATACCAGAAATGTACATCAAAACATACACATTTTCATTGTACATTCAAGAAATGTACATCAAAACATACACATTTTCATTGTATATACCAGAAATGTACATCAAAACATACACATTTTCATTGTACATTGAAGAAATGTACATCAAAACATACACATTTTCAGTGTACATTCAAGAAATGTACATCAAAACATACACAGCTTCAGTGTACATTCAAGAAATGTAAATCAGAGCAAACACATTTTCAGTGTACATTCAAGAAATGTACATCAAAACATACACATTTTCATTGTACATTGAAGAAATGTACATCAAAACATACACATTTTCATTGTATATACAAGAAATGTATATCAAAACATACACATTTTCATTGTACATTGAAGTAATGTACATCAAAACATACACATTTTCATTGTACATTCCCGAAATGTACATCAAAACATGCAGATTTTCATTGTACATTCAAGGAATGTACATCAAAACATACACATTTTCATTGTACATTCAAGAAATGTACATCAAAACATACACATTTTCATTGTATATACAAGAAATGAATATCAAAACATACACATTTTCAGTGTTCATTCAAGAAATGTACATCAAAACATACACATTTTCATTGTACATTCAAGAAATGTATATCAAAACATACACATTTTCATTGTACATTGAAGTAATGTACATCAAAACATACACATTTTCATTGTACATTCCCGAAATGTACATCAAAACATGCAGATTTTCATTGTACATTCAAGGAATGTACATCAAAACATACACATTTTCATTGTACATTCAAGAAATGTACATCAAAACATACACACCTTCATTGTATATTCAAGAAATGTACATCAAAACACACACATTTTCATTGTATATACCAGAAATGTACATCAAAACATACACATTTTCATTGTACATTCAAGAAATATACATCAAAACATACACATTTTCATTGTATATACCAGAAATGTACATCAAAACATATACATTTTCATTGTACATTCAAGAAATGTACATCAAAACATACACATTTTCATTGTATATACCAGAAATGTACATCAAAACATACACATTTTCATTGTACATTGAAGAAATGTACATCAAAACATACACATTTTCAGTGTACATTCAAGAAATGTACATCAAAACATACACAGCTTCAGTGTACATTCAAGAAATGTAAATCAGAGCAAACACATTTTCAGTGTACATTCAAGAAATGTACATCAAAACATACACATTTTCATTGTACATTGAAGAAATGTACATCAAAACATACACATTTTCATTGTATATACAAGAAATGTACATCAAAACATACACATTTTCATTGTATATACAGGAAATGTACATCAAAACATACACATTTTGAGTGTACATTCAAAAGATATACATCAAAACAAGCACATTTTCATTGTATATACCAGAAATGTACATCAAGACATACACATTTTCATTGTATATACAGGAAATGTACATCAAAACATACACATTTTCATTGTATATACAAGAAATGTATATCAAAACATACACATTTTCATTGTATATACCAGAAATGTACATCAAAACATACACATTTTCATTTTACATTCAAGAAATGTACATCAAAACATACACATTTTCATTGTATATACCAGAAATGTACATCAAAACATACACATTTTCATTGTACATTCAAGAAATGTACATCAAAACATACACATTTTCATTGTATATACCAGAAATGTACATCAAAACATACACATTTTCATTGTACATTGAAGAAATGTACATCAAAACATACACATTTTCAGTGTACATTCAAGAAATGTACATCAAAACATACACAGCTTCAGTGTACATTCAAGAAATGTACATCAGAACATAATCATTTTCATTGTATATACAAGAAATGTACATCAAAACATTCACATTGTCATTGTATATACAAGAAATGTATATCAAAACATACATATTTTCAGTGTACATTCAAGAAATGTACATCAAAACATACACATTTTCATTGTACATTCAAGAAATGTACATCAAAACATACACACTTTCATTGTACATTCAAGAAATGTACATCAAAACATACACATTTTCATTGTACCCTCAAGAAATGTACATCAAAACATACACATTTTCATTGTACACTCAAGAAATGTACCTCAAAACATACACTTTTTCATTGTACATTCAAGAAATGTACATCAAAACATACACATTTTCATTGTACATTCAAGAAATGTACATCAAAACATACACATTTTCAGGGTACATTCAAGAAATGTATATCAAAAAATACACATTTTCAGTGTACATTCAAGAAATGTACATCAAAACAAACACAATTTCACTGTACACTAAGGAAATGTACATCAAAAGATACACATTTTCATTTTACATTCAAGAAATGCACATCAAAACATACAAATTTTCATTGTACACTCAAGAAATGTACATCAAAACATACACATTTTCATTGTACACTCAAGAAATATACATCAAAACATACACATTTTCATTGTACATTCAAGAAATGTATATCAAAAGATACACATTTTCATTGTACATTCAAGAAATGTACATCAAAACATACAATTTTTCATTGTACATTCAAGGAATGTACATCAAAACATACACATTTTGATTGTACATTCAAGAAATGTACATCAAGAAATGTACATCAAAACACACACATTATCATTTTACACTCAAGAAATGTACATAAAAACATACACATTTTGAGTGTACATTCAAGAGATATACATCAAAACATGCACATTTTCATTGTATATACCAGAAAAGTACATCAACACATACACATTTTCATTGTATATACAGGAAATGTACATCAAAACATACACATTTTCATTGTATATTCAAGAAATGTATGTCAAAACATACACATTTTCAGTGTACATTCAAGAAATGTACATCAAAAACTACACATCTTCATTGTATATTCAAGAAATGTACATCAAAACACACACATTTTCATTGTATATACAAGAAATGTACATCAAAACATACACATTATCAGTGTACATTCAAGAAATGTACATCAAGACATACACATTTTCATTGTACATTCAAGAAATGTATATCAAAACATACACATTTTCAGTGTACATCCAAGAAATGTACATGAAAACATACATTTTCATTGTACATTCAAGAAATGTATATCAAAACATACACATTTTCAGTGTACATTCAAGAAATGTACATCAAAACATACACATTTTCATTGTATATACAAGAAATGTACATCAAAACATACACATTTTCATTGTATACTAAAGAAATGTACATCAAAACATACACATTTTCAGTGTACATTCAAGAAATGTACATCAAAACATACACATTTTCATTGTACATTCAAGAAATGTACATCAAAACATACACATTTTCATTGTACATTCAAGAAATGTACAACAAAACATACACATTTTCATTGTACACTCAAGAAATGTACATCAAAACATACACATTTTCATTGTACACTCAAGAAATGTATATAAAAACATACACATTTTCATTGTACATTCAAGAAATGTACATCAAAACATACACATTTTCAGGGTTCATTCAAGAAATGCACATCAAAACATACACATTTTCATTGTACATTCAAGAAATATACATCAAAACATACACATTTTCATTGTACATTGAAGAAATGCACATCAAAACATACACATTTTCATTGTACATTCAAGAAATATACATCAAAACATACCCATTTTCATTGTACATTGAAGAAATGTACATCAAAACATACACATTTTCATTGTACACTCAAGAAACGTACATCAAAACATACACATTTTCAGTGGACATTCAAGAAATGTATATCAAAACATACACATTTTCATTGTACATTCAAGAAATGTACATCAAAACACACATTTTCATTGTACATTCAAATAATATACATCAAAACATACACATTTTCATTGTACATTCAGGAAATGTACATCAAAACATACACATTTTCATTGTACACTCAAGAAATGTACATCAAAACATACACATTTTCAGTGTACATTCAAGAAATGTACATCAAAACATACACATTTTCATTGTACATTCAAGAAATGTACATCAAAACATACACATTTTCATTGTACATTCTAGAAATATACATAAAAAAATACGCATTTTCATTGTATATACAGGAAATGTACATCAAAACATACACATTTTCATTGTATATACAAGAAATGTACATCAAAACATACACATTTTCATTGTACACTAAAGAAATGTTCATCAAAACATACACATTTTCAGTGTACATTCAAGAAATGTACATCAAAACATACACTTTTTCAGTGTACATTCAAGAAATGTATATCAAAAAATACACATTTTCAGTGTACATTCAAGAAATGTACATCAGAGCAAACACATTTTCATTGTACATTCAAGAAATGTACATCAAAACATACAAATTTTCAGTGTACATTCAAGAAATGTACATCCAAACATACACATTTTCATTGTACATTCAAGAAATGTACATCAAAACATACACATTTTCATTGTACATTCAAGAAATGTACATCAAAACATACAGATTTTCATTGTACATTCAAAAAATGTACATCAAAACATACACTTTTTCATTGTTCATTCAAGAAATGTACATCAAAACATACACATTTTCATTGTACACTCAAGAAATGTACATCAAAACATACACATTTTCATTGTACACTCAAGAAATGTACATCAAAACATACACATTTTCATTGTACATTCAAGAAATGTATATCAAAACATACACATTTTTATTGTACATTGAAGAAATGTACATCAAAACATACACATTTTCATTGTACATTTCCGAAATGTACATCAAAACATGCACATTTTCATTGTACATTCAAGGAATGTACATCAAAACATACACATTTTCATTGTACATTCAAGAAATGTACATCAAAACATACACACCTTCATTGTATATTCAAGAAATGTACATCAAAACATACACATTTTCATTGTATATACCAGAAATGTACATCAAAACATACACATTTTCATTGTACATTCAAGAAATGTACATCAAAACATACACATTTTCATTGTATATACCAGAAATGTACATCAAAACATACACATTTTCATTGTACATTGAAGAAATGTACATCAAAACATACACATTTTCAGTGTACATTCAAGAAATGTACATCAAAACATACACAGCTTCAGTGTACATTCAAGAAATGTAAATCAGAGCAAACACATTTTCAGTGTACATTCAAGAAATGTACATCAAAACATACAAATTTTCATTGTACATTGAGGAAATGTACATCAAAACATACACATTTTCATTGTATATACAAGAAATGTACATC
Organism: Tenodera sinensis; assembly: GCA_030765045.1. Taxonomy (NCBI): domain Eukaryota; kingdom Metazoa; phylum Arthropoda; class Insecta; order Mantodea; family Mantidae; genus Tenodera; species Tenodera sinensis. The sequence continues at coordinate 253,385 of JAUKNM010000095.1, forward strand.
AAAACATACACATTTTCATTGTATATACAGGAAATGTACTTCAAAACATACACATTTTGAGTGTACATTCAAAAGATATACATCAAAAGAAGCACATTTTCATTGTATATACCAGAAATGTACATCAAAACATACACATTTTCATTGTATATACAAGAAATGAATATCAAAACATACACATTTTCAGTGTTCATTCAAGAAATGTACATCAAAACATACACATTTTCATTGTACATTCAAGAAATGTATATCAAAACATACACATTTTCATTGTACATTGAAGTAATGTACATCAAAACATACACATTTTCATTGTACATTCCCGAAATGTACATCAAAACATGCAGATTTTCATTGTACATTCAAGGAATGTACATCAAAACATACACATTTTCATTGTACATTCAAGAAATGTACATCAAAACATACACACCTTCATTGTATATTCAAGAAATGTACATCAAAACACACACATTTTCATTGTATATACCAGAAATGTACATCAAAACATACACATTTTCATTGTACATTCAAGAAATATACATCAAAACATACACATTTTCATTGTATATACCAGAAATGTACATAAAAACATATACATTTTCATTGTACATTCAAGAAATGTACATCAAAACATACACATTTTCATTGTATATACCAGAAATGTACATCAAAACATACACATTTTCATTGTACATTGAAGAAATGTACATCAAAACATACACATTTGCAGTGTACATTCAAGAAATGTACATCAAAACATACACAGCTTCAGTGTACATTCAAGAAATGTAAATCAGAGCAAACACATTTTCAGTGTACATTCAAGAAATGTACATCAAAACATACACATTTTCATTGTACATTGAAGAAATGTACATCAAAACATACACATTTTCATTGTATATACAAGAAATGTACATCAAAACATACACATTTTCATTGTATATACAGGAAATGTACATCAAAACATACACATTTTGAGTGTACATTCAAAAGATATACATCAAAACAAGCACATTTTCATTGTATATACCAGAAATGTACATCAAGACATACACATTTTCATTGTATATACAGGAAATGTACATCAAAACATACACATTTTCATTGTATATACAAGAAATGTATATCAAAACATACACATTTTCAGTGTTCATTCAAGAAATGTCCATCAAAAACTACACATCTTCATTGTATATTCAAGAAATGTACATCAAAACACACACATTTTCATTGTATATACCAGAAATGTACATCAAAACATACACATTTTCATTTTACATTCAAGAAATGTACATCAAAACATACACATTTTCATTGTATATACCAGAAATGTACATCAAAACATACACATTTTCATTGTACATTCAAGAAATGTACATCAAAACATACACATTTTCATTGTATATACCAGAAATGTACATCAAAACATACACATTTTCATTGTACATTGAAGAAATGTACATCAAAACATACACATTTTCAGTGTACATTCAAGAAATGTACATCAAAACATACACAGCTTCAGTGTACATTCAAGAAATGTACATCAAAACATAATCATTTTCATTGTATATACAAGAAATGTACATCAAAACATTCACATTGTCATTGTATATACAAGAAATGTATATCAAAACATACATATTTTCAGTGTACATTCAAGAAATGTACATCAAAACATACACATTTTCATTGTACATTCAAGAAATGTACATCAAAACATACACACTTTCATTGTACATTCAAGAAATGTACATCAAAACATACACATTTTCATTGTACCCTCAAGAAATGTACATCAAAACATACACATTTTCATTGTACACTCAAGAAATGTACCTCAAAACATACACTTTTTCATTGTACATTCAAGAAATGTACATCAAAACATACACATTTTCATTGTACATTCAAGAAATGTACATCAAAACATACACATTTTCAGGGTACATTCAAGAAATGTATATCAAAAAATACACATTTTCAGTGTACATTCAAGAAATGTACATCAAAACAAACACAATTTCACTGTACACTAAGGAAATGTACATCAAAAGATACACATTTTCATTTTACATTCAAGAAATGCACATCAAAACATACAAATTTTCATTGTACACTCAAGAAATGTACATCAAAACATACACATTTTCATTGTACACTCAAGAAATATACATCAAAACATACACATTTTCATTGTACATTCAAGAAATGTATATCAAAAGATACACATTTTCATTGTACATTCAAGAAATGTACATCAAAACATACAATTTTTCATTGTACATTCAAGGAATGTACATCAAAACATACACATTTTGATTGTACATTCAAGAAATGTACATCAAGAAATGTACATCAAAACACACACATTATCATTTTACACTCAAGAAATGTACATAAAAACATACACATTTTGAGTGTACATTCAAGAGATATACATCAAAACATGCACATTTTCATTGTATATACCAGAAAAGTACATCAACACATACACATTTTCATTGTATATACAGGAAATGTACATCAAAACATACACATTTTCATTGTATATACAAGAAATGTATGTCAAAACATACACATTTTCAGTGTACATTCAAGAAATGTACATCAAAAACTACACATCTTCATTGTATATTCAAGAAATGTACATCAAAACACACACATTTTCATTGTATATACAAGAAATGTACATCAAAACATACACATTATCAGTGTACATTCAAGAAATGTACATCAAGACATACACATTTTCATTGTACATTCAAGAAATGTATATCAAAACATACACATTTTCAGTGTACATCCAAGAAATGTACATGAAAACATACATTTTCATTGTACATTCAAGAAATGTATATCAAAACATACACATTTTCAGTGTACATTCAAGAAATGTACATCAAAACATACACATTTTCATTGTATATACAAGAAATGTACATCAAAACATACACATTTTCATTGTATACTAAAGAAATGTACATCAAAACATACACATTTTCAGTGTACATTCAAGAAATGTACATCAAAACATACACATTTTCATTGTACATTCAAGAAATGTACATCAAAACATACACATTTTCATTGTACATTCAAGAAATGTACATCAAAACATACACATTTTCATTGTACACTCAAGAAATGTACATCAAAACATACACATTTTCATTGTACACTCAAGAAATGTATATAAAAACATACACATTTTCATTGTACATTCAAGAAATGTACATCAAAACATACACATTTTCAGGGTTCATTCAAGAAATGCACATCAAAACATACACATTTTCATTGTACATTCAAGAAATATACATCAAAACATACACATTTTCATTGTACATTGAAGAAATGCACATCAAAACATACACATTTTCATTGTACATTCAAGAAATATACATCAAAACATACACATTTTCATTGTACATTGAAGAAATGTACATCAAAACATACACATTTTCATTGTACACTCAAGAAACGTACATCAAAACATACACATTTTCAGTGGACATTCAAGAAATGTATATCAAAACATACACATTTTCATTGTACATTCAAGAAATGTACATCAAAACACACATTTTCATTGTACATTCAAATAATATACATCAAAACATACACATTTTCATTGTACATTCAGGAAATGTACATCAAAACATACACATTTTCATTGTACACTCAAGAAATGTACATCAAAACATACACATTTTCAGTGTACATTCAAGAAATGTACATCAAAACATACACATTTTCATTGTACATTCAAGAAATGTACATCAAAACATACACATTTTCATTGTACATTCTAGAAATATACATAAAAAAATACGCATTTTCATTGTATATACAGGAAATGTACATCAAAACATACACATTTTCATTGTATATACAAGAAATGTACATCAAAACATACACATTTTCATTGTACACTAAAGAAATGTTCATCAAAACATACACATTTTCAGTGTACATTCAAGAAATGTACATCAAAACATACACTTTTTCAGTGTACATTCAAGAAATGTATATCAAAAAATACACATTTTCAGTGTACATTCAAGAAATGTACATCAGAGCAAACACATTTTCATTGTACATTCAAGAAATGTACATCAAAACATACAAATTTTCAGTGTACATTCAAGAAATGTACATCCAAACATACACATTTTCATTGTACATTCAAGAAATGTACATCAAAACATACACATTTTCATTGTACATTCAAGAAATGTACATCAAAACATACAGATTTTCATTGTACATTCAAAAAATGTACATCAAAACATACACTTTTTCATTGTTCATTCAAGAAATGTACATCAAAACATACACATTTTCATTGTACACTCAAGAAATGTACATCAAAACATACACATTTTCATTGTACACTCAAGAAATGTACATTAAAACATACACATTTTCATTGTACATTCAAGAAATGTATATCAAAACATACACATTTTTATTGTACATTGAAGAAATGTACATCAAAACATACACATTTTCATTGTACATTTCCGAAATGTACATCAAAACATGCACATTTTCATTGTACATTCAAGGAATGTACATCAAAACATACACATTTTCATTGTACATTCAAGAAATGTACATCAAAACATACACACCTTCATTGTATATTCAAGAAATGTACATCAAAACACACACATTTTCATTGTATATACCAGAAATGTACATCAAAACATACACATTTTCATTGTACATTCAAGAAATGTACATCAAAACATACACATTTTCATTGTATATACCAGAAATGTACATCAAAACATACACATTTTCATAGTACATTCAAGAAATGTACATCAAAACATACACATTTTCAGTGTACATTCAAGAAATGTACATCAAAACATACACAGCTTCAGTGTACATTCAAGAAATGTAAATCAGAGCAAACACATTTTCAGTGTACATTCAAGAAATGTACATCAAAACATACACATTTTCATTGTACATTGAAGAAATGTACATCAAAACATACACATTTTCATTGTATATACAAGAAATGTACATCAAAACATACACATTTTCATTGTATATACAGGAAATGTACATAAAAACATACACATTTTGAGTGTACATTCAAAAGATATACATCAAAACAAGCACATTTTCATTGTATATACCAGAAATGTACATCAAAACATACACATTTTCATTGTATATACAAGAAATGTATATCAAAACATACACATTTTCAGTGTTCATTCAAGAAATGTACATCAAAAACTACACATCTTCATTGTATATTCAAGAAATGTACATCAAAACACACACATTTTCATTGTATATACCAGAAATGTACATCAAAACATACACATTTTCATTTTACATTCAAGAAATGTACATCAAAACATACACATTTTCATTGTATATACCAGAAATGTACATCAAAACATACACATTTTCATTGTACATTCAAGAAATGTACATCAAAACATACACATTTTCATTGTATATACCAGAAATGTACATCAAAACATACACATTTTCATTGTACATTGAAGAAATGTACATCAAAACATACACATTTTCAGTGTACATTCAAGAAATGTACATCAAAACATACACAGCTTCAGTGTACATTCAAGAAATGTACATCAAAACATAATCATTTTCATTGTATATACAAGAAATGTACATCAAAACATACACATTTTCATTGTATATACAAGAAATGTATATCAAAACATACATATTTTCAGTGTACATTCAAGAAATGTACATCAAAACATACACATTTTCATTGTACATTCAAGAAATGTACATCAAAACATACACATTTTCATTGTACATTCAAGAAATGTACATCAAAACATACACATTTTCATTGTACACTCAAGAAATGTACATCAAAACATACACATTTTCATAGTACACTCAAGAAATGTACCTCAAAACATACACTTTTTCATTGTACATTCAAGAAATGCACATCAAAACATACACATTTTCATTGTACATTCAAGAAATATACATCAAAACATACACATTTTCATTGTACATTGAAGAAATGCACATCAAAACATACACATTTTCATTGTACATTCAAGAAATATACATCAAAACATACACATTTTCATTGTACATTGAAGAAATGTACATCAAAACATACACATTTTCATTGTACACTCAAGAAACGTACATCAAAACATACACATTTTCAGTGGACATTCAAGAAATGTATGTCAAAACATACACATTTTCATTGTACATTCAAGAAATGTACATCAAAACACACATTTTCATTGTACATTCAAATAATATACATCAAAACATACACATTTTCATTGTACATTCAGGAAATGTACATCAAAACATACACATTTTCATTGTACACTCAAGAAATGTACATCAAAACATACACATTTTCAGTGTACATTCAAGAAATGTACATCAAAACATACACATTTTCATTGTACATTCAAGAAATGTACATCAAAACATACACATTTTCATTGTACATTCTAGAAATATACATAAAAAAATACGCATTTTCATTGTATATACAGGAAATGTACATCAAAACATACACATTTTCATTGTATATACAAGAAATGTACATCAAAACATACACATTTTCATTGTACACTAAAGAAATGTTCATCAAAACATACACATTTTCAGTGTACATTCAAGAAATGTACATCAAAACATACACTTTTTCAGTGTACATTCAAGAAATGTATATCAAAAAATACACATTTTCAGTGTACATTCAAGAAATGTACATCAGAGCAAACACATTTTCATTGTACATTCAAGAAATGTACATCAAAACATACAAATTTTCAGTGTACATTCAAGAAATGTACATCCAAACATACACATTTTCATTGTACATTCAAGAAATGTACATCAAAACATACACATTTTCATTGTACATTCAAGAAATGTACATCAAAACATACAGATTTTCATTGTACATTCAAAAAATGTACATCAAAACATACACTTTTTCATTGTTCATTCAAGAAATGTACATCAAAACATACACATTTTCATTGTACACTCAAGAAATGTACATCAAAACATACACATTTTCATTGTACACTCAAGAAATGTACATCAAAACATACACATTTTCATTGTACATTCAAGAAATGTATATCAAAACATACACATTTTTATTGTACATTGAAGAAATGTACATCAAAACATACACATTTTCATTGTACATTTCCGAAATGTACATCAAAACATGCACATTTTGATTGTACATTCAAGGAATGTACATCAAAACATACACATTTTCATTGTACATTCAAGAAATGTACATCAAAACATACACACCTTCATTGTATATTCAAGAAATGTACATCAAAACACACACATTTTCATTGTATATACCAGAAATGTACATCAAAACATACACATTTTCATTGTACATTCAAGAAATGTACATCAAAACATACACATTTTCATTGTATATACCAGAAATGTACATCAAAACATACACATTTTCATAGTACATTCAAGAAATGTACATCAAAACATACACATTTTCAGTGTACATTCAAGAAATGTACATCAAAACATACACAGCTTCAGTGTACATTCAAGAAATGTAAATCAGAGCAAACACATTTTCAGTGTACATTCAAGAAATGTACATCAAAACATACACATTTTCATTGTACATTGAAGAAATGTACATCAAAACATACACATTTTCATTGTATATACAAGAAATGTACATCAAAACATACACATTTTCATTGTATATACAGGAAATGTACATCAAAACATACACATTTTGAGTGTACATTCAAAAGATATACATCAAAACAAGCACATTTTCATTGTATATACCAGAAATGTACATCAAAACATACACATTTTCATTGTATATACAAGAAATGTATATCAAAACATACACATTTTCAGTGTTCATTCAAGAAATGTACATCAAAAACTACACATCTTCATTGTATATTCAAGAAATGTTCATCAAAACACACACATTTTCATTGTATATACCAGAAATGTACATCAAAACATACACATTTTCATTTTACATTCAAGAAATGTACATCAAAACATACACATTTTCATTGTATATACCAGAAATGTACATCAAAACATACACATTTTCATTGTACATTCAAGAAATGTACATCAAAACATACACATTTTCATTGTATATACCAGAAATGTACATCAAAACATACACATTTTCATTGTACATTGAAGAAATGTACATCAAAACATACACATTTTCAGTGTACATTCAAGAAATGTACATCAAAACATACACAGCTTCAGTGTACATTCAAGAAATGTACATCAAAACATAATCATTTTCATTGTATATACAAGAAATGTACATCAAAACATACACATTTTCATTGTATATACAAGAAATGTATATCAAAACATACATATTTTCAGTGTACATTCAAGAAATGTACATCAAAACATACACATTTTCATTGTACATTCAAGAAATGTACATCAAAACATACACATTTTCATTGTACATTCAAGAAATGTACATCAAAACATACACATTTTCATTGTACACTCAAGAAATGTACATCAAAACATACACATTTTCATAGTACACTCAAGAAATGTACCTCAAAACATACACTTTTTCATTGTACATTCAAGAAATGTACATCAAAACATACACATTTTCATTGTACATTCAAGAAATGTACATCAAAACATACACATTTTCAGGGTACATTCAAGAAATGTATATCAAAAAATACACATTTTCAGTGTACATTCAAGAAATGTACATCAAAACAAACACAATTTCATTGTACACTAAGGAAATGTACATCAAAACATACACATTTTCATTGTACATTCAAGAAATGCACATCAAAACATACAAATTTTCATTGTACACTCAAGAAATGTACATCAAAACATACACATTTTCATTGTACACTCAAGAAATGTACATCAAAACATACACATTTTCATTGTACATTCAAGAAATGTATATCAAAACATACACATTTTCATTGTACATTCAAGAAATGTACATCAAAACATACAATTTTTCATTGTACATTCAAGGAATGTACATCAAAACATACACATTTTGATTGTACATTCAAGAAATGTACATCAAGAAATGTACATCAAAACACACACATTATCATTTTACACTCAAGAAATGTACATAAAAACATACACATTTTGAGTGTACATTCAAGAGATATACATCAAAACATGCACATTATCATTGTATATACCAGAAAAGTACATCAACACATACACATTTTCATTGTATATACAGGAAATGTACATCAAAACATACACATTTTCATTGTATATACAAGAAATGTATGTCAAAACATACACATTTTCAGTGTACATTCAAGAAATGTACATAAAAAACTACACATCTTCATTGTATATTCAAGAAATGTACATCAAAACACACACATTTTCATTGTATATACAAGAAATGTACATCAAAACATACACATTATCAGTGTACATTCAAGAAATGTACATCAAGACATACACATTTTCATTGTACATTCAAGAAATGTATATCAAAACATACACATTTTCAGTGTACATTCAAGAAATGTACATGAAAACATACATTTTCATTGTACATTCAAGAAATGTATATCAAAACATACACATTTTCAGTGTACATTCAAGAAATGTACATCAAAACATACACATTTTCATTGTATATACAAGAAATGTACATCAAAACATACACATTTTCATTGTACACTAAAGAAATGTACATCAAAACATACACATTTTCAGTGTACATTCAAGAAATGTACATCAAAACATACACATTTTCATTGTACATTCAAGAAATGTACATCAAAACATACACATTTTCATTGTACATTCAAGAAATGTACATCAAAACATACACATTTTCATTGTACACTCAAGAAATGTACATCAAAACATACACATTTTCATTGTACACTCAAGAAATGTATATAAAAACATACACATTTTCATTGTACATTCAAGAAATGTACATCAAAACATACACATTTTCAGGGTTCAATCAAGAAATGCACATCAAAACATACACATTTTCATTGTACATTCAAGAAATGTACACCAAAACATACACATTTTCATTGTACATTGAAGAAATGCACATCAAAACATACACATTTTCATTGTACATTCAAGAAGTATACATCAAAACATACACATTTTCATTGTACATTGAAGAAATGTACATCAAAACATACACATTTTCATTGTACACTCAAGAGACGTACATCAAAACATACACATTTTCAGTGGACATTCAAGAAATGTATATCAAAACATACACATTTTCATTGTACATTCAAATAATATACATCAAAACATACACATTTTCATTCTACATTCAAGAAATGTACATCAAAACATACACATTTTCATTGTACACTCAAGAAATGTACATCAAAACATACACATTTTCAGTGTACATTCAAGAAATGTACATCAAAACATACACATTTTCATTGTACATTCAAGAAATGTACATCAAAACATACACATTTTCATTGTACATTCTAGAAATATACATAAAAAAATACGCATTTTCATTGTATATACAGGAAATGTACATCAAAACATACACATTTTCATTGTATATACAAGAAATGTACATCAAAACATACACATTTTCATTGTACACTAAAGAAATGTTCATCAAAACATACACATTTTCAGTGTACATTCAAGAAATGTACATCAAAACATACACATTTTCAGTGTACATTCAAGAAATGTATATCAAAAAATACACATTTTCAGTGTACATTCAAGAAATGTACATCAGAGCAAACACATGTTCATTGTACATTCAAGAAATGTACATCAAAACATACAAATTTTCAGTGTACATTCAAGAAATGTACATCCAAACATACACATTTTCATTGTACATTCAAGAAATGTACATCAAAACATACACATTTTCATTGTACATTCAAGAAATGTACATCAAAACATACACATTTTCATTGTACATTCAAAAAATGTACATCAAAACATACACTTTTTCATTGTTCATTCAAGAAATGTACATCAAAACATACACATTTTCATTGTACACTCAAGAAATGTACATCAAAACATACACATTTTCATTGTACACTCAGGAAATGTACATCAAAACATACACATTTTCATTGTACATTCAAGAAATGTATATCAAAACATACACATTTTTATTGTACATTGAAGAAATGTACATCAAAACATACACATTTTCATTGTACATTCCCGAAATGTACATCAAAACATGCACATTTTCATTGTACATTCAAGGAATGTACATCAAAACATACACATTTTCATTGTACATTCAAGAAATGTACATCAAAACATACACACCTTCATTGTATATTCAAGAAATGTACATCAAAACACACACATTTTCATTGTATATACCAGAAATGTACATCAAAACATACACATTTTCATTGTACATTCAAGAAATGTACATCAAAACATACACATTTTCATTGTATATACCAGAAATGTACATCAAAACATACATATTTTCATTGTACATTCAAGAAATGTACATCAAAACATACACATTTTCATTGTATATACCAGAAATGTACATCAAAACATACACATTTTCATTGTACATTGAAGAAATGTACATCAAAACATACACATTTTCAGTGTACATTCAAGAAATGTACATCAAAACATACACAGCTTCAGTGTACATTCAAGAAATGTAAATCAGAGCAAACACATTTTCAGTGTACATTCAAGAAATGTACATCAAAACATACACATTTTCATTGTACATTGAAGAAATGTACATCAAAACATACACATTTTCATTGTATATACAAGAAATGTACATCAAAACATACACATTTTCATTGTATATACAGGAAATGTACATCAAAACATACACATTTTGAGTGTACATTCAAAAGATATACATCAAAACAAGCACATTTTCATTGTATATACCAGAAATGTACATCAAAACATACACATTTTCATTGTATATACAAGAAATGTATATCAAAACATACACATTTTCAGTGTTCATTCAAGAAATGTACATCAAAAACTACACATCTTCATTGTATATTCAAGAAATGTACATCAAAACACACACATTTTCATTGTATATACCAGAAATGTACATCAAAACATACACATTTTCATTTTACATTCAAGAAATGTACATCAAAACATACACATTTTCATTGTATATACCAGAAATGTACATCAAAACATACACATTTTCATTGTACATTCAAGAAATGTACATCAAAACATACACATTTTCATTGTATATACCAGAAATGTACATCAAAACATACACATTTTCATTATACATTGAAGAAATGTACATCAAAACATACACATTTTCAGTGTACATTCAAGAAATATACATCAAAACATACACAGCTTCAGTGTACATTCACGAAATGTACATCAAAACATAATGATTTTCATTGTATATACAAGAAATGTACATCAAAATATACACATTTTCATTGTATATACAAGAAATGTATATCAAAACATACATATTTTCAGTGTACATTCAAGAAATGTACATCAAAACATACACATTTTCATTGTACATTCAAGAAATGTACATCAAAACATACACATTTTCATTGTACATTCAAGAAATGTACATCAAAACATACACATTTTCATTGTACACTCAAGAAATGTACATCAAAACATACACATTTTCATTGTACACTCAAGAAATGTACCTCAAAACATACACTTTTTCATTGTACATTCAAGAAATGTACATCAAAACATACACATTTTCATTGTACATTCAAGAAATGTACATCAAAACATACACATTTTCAGGGTACATTCAAGAAATGTATATCAAAAAATACACATTTTCAGTGTACATTCAAGAAATGTACATCAAAACAAACAAAATTTCATTGTACACTAAGGAAATGTACATCAAAACATACACATTTTCATTGTACATTCAAGAAATGCACATCAAAACATACAAATTTTCATTGTACACTCAAGAAATGTACATCAAAACATACACATTTTCATTGTACACTCAAGAAATGTACATCAAAACATACACATTTTCATTGTACATTCAAGAAATGCATATCAAAACATACACATTTTCATTGTACATTCAAGAAATGTACATCAAAACATACAATTTTTCATTGTACATTCAAGGAATGTACATCAAAACATACACATTTTTATTGTACATTCAAGAAATGTACATCAAGAAATGTACATCAAAACACACACATTATCATTTTACACTCAAGAAATGTACATAAAAACATACACATTTTGAGTGTACATTCAAGAGATATACATCAAAACATGCACATTTTCATTGTATATACCAGAAAAGTACATCAACACATACACATTTTCATTGTATATACAGGAAATGTACATCAAAACATACACACTTTCATTGTATATACGAGAAATGTATGTCAAAACATACACATTTTCAGTGTACATTCAAGAAATGTACATCAAAAACTACACATCTTCATTGTATATTCAAGAAATGTACATCAAAACACACACATTTTCATTGTATATACAAGAAATGTACATCAAAACATACACATTATCAGTGTACATTCAAGAAATGTATATCAAGACATACACATTTTCATTGTACATTCAAGAAATGTATATCAAAACATACACATTTTCAGTGTACATTCAAGAAATGTACATGAAAACATATACATTTTCATTGTACATTCAAGAAATGTATATCAAAACATACACATTTTCAGTGTACATTCAAGAAATGTACATCAAAACATACACATTTTCATTTTATATACAAGAAATGTAGATCAAAACATACACATTTTCATTGTACACTAAAGAAATGTACATCAAAGAATACACATTTTCAGTGTACATTCAAGAAATGTACATCAAAACATACACATTTTCATTGTACATTCAAGAAATGTACATCAAAATATACACATTTTCATTGTACATTCAAGAAATGTACATCAAAACATACACATTTTCATTGTACACTCAAGAAATGTACATCAAAGCATACACATTTTCATTGTACACTCAAGAAATGTATATAAAAACATACACATTTTCATTGTACATTCAAGAAATGTACATCAAAATATACACATTTTCAGGGTTCATTCAAGGAATGCACATCAAAACATACACATTTTCATTGTACATTCAAGAAATATACATCAAAACATACACATTTTCATTGTACATTGAAGAAATGCACATCAAAACATACACATTTTCATTGTACATTCAAGAAATATACATCAAAACATACACATTTTCATTGTACACTCAAGAGACGTACATCAAAACATACACATTTTCAGTGGACATTCAAGAAATGTATATCAAAACATACACATTTTCATTGTACATTCAAGAAATGTACATCAAAACACACATTTTCATTGTACATTCAAATAATATACATCAAAACATACACATTTTCATTGTACATTCAAGAAATGTACATCAAAACATACAGATTTTCATTGTACACTCAAGAAATGTACATCAAAACATACACATTTTCAGTGTACATTCAAGAAATGTACATCAAAACATACACATTTTCTTTGTACATTCAAGAAATGTACATCAAAACATACACATTTTCATTGTACATTCTAGAAATATACATAAAAAAATACGCATTTTCATTGTATATACAGGAAATGTACATCAAAACATACACATTTTCATTGTATATACAAGAAATGTACATCAAAACATACACATTTTCATTGTACACTAAAGAAATGTTCATCAAAACATACACATTTTCATTGTACACTCAAGAAATGTACATCAAAACATACACATTTTCATTGTACATTCAAGAAATGTATATAAAAACATACACATTTTTATTGTACATTGAAGAAATGTACATCAAAACATACACATTTTCATTGTACATTCAAGAAATGTACATCAAAACATACACACCTTCATTGTATATTCAAGAAATGTACATCAAAACACACACATTTTCATTGTATATACCAGAAATGTACATCAAAACATACACATTTTCATTGTACATTCAAGAAATGTACATCAAAACATACACATTTTCATTGTATATACCAGAAATGTACATCAAAACATACATATTTTCATTGTACATTCAAGAAATGTACATCAAAACATACACATTTTCATAGTATATACCAGAAATGTACATCAAAACATACACATTTTCATTGTACATTGAAGAAATGTACATCAAAACATACACATTTTCAGTGTACATTCAAGAAATGTACATCAAAACATACACAGCTTCAGTGTACATTCAAGAAATGTAAATCAGAGCAAACACATTTTCAGTGTACATTCAAGAAATGTACATCAAAACATACACATTTTCATTGTACATTGAAGAAATGTACATCAAAACATACACATTTTCATTGTATATACAAGAAATGTACATCAAAACATACACATTTTCATTGTATATACAGGAAATGTACATCAAAACATACACATTTTGAGTGTACATTCAAAAGATATACATCAAAACAAGCACATTTTCATTGTATATACCAGAAATGTACATCAAAACATACACATTTTCATTGTATATACAAGAAATGTATATCAAAACATACACATTTTCAGTGTTCATTCAAGAAATGTACATCAAAAACTACACATCTTCATTGTATATTCAAGAAATGTACATCAAAACACACACATTTTCATTGTATATACCAGAAATGTACATCAAAACATACACATTTTCATTTTACATTCAAGAAATGTACATCAAAACATACACATTTTCATTGTATATACCAGAAATGTACATCAAAACATACACATTTTCATTGTACATTCAAGAAATGTACATCAAAACATACACATTTTCATTGTATATACCAGAAATGTACATCAAAACATACACATTTTCATTGTACATTGAAGAAATGTACATCAAAACATACACATTTTCAGTGTACATTCAAGAAATATACATCAAAACATACACAGCTTCAGTGTACATTCACGAAATGTACATCAAAACATAATGATTTTCATTGTATATACAAGAAATGTACATCAAAACATACACATTTTCATTGTATATACAAGAAATGTATATCAAAACATACATATTTTCAGTGTACATTCAAGAAATGTACATCAAAACATACACATTTTCATTGTACATTCAAGAAATGTACATCAAAACATACACATTTTCATTGTACATTCAAGAAATGTACATCAAAACATACACATTTTCATTGTACACTCAAGAAATGTACATCAAAACATACACATTTTCATTGTACACTCAAGAAATGTACCTCAAAACATACACTTTTTCATTGTACATTCAAGAAATGTACATCAAAACATACACATTTTCATTGTACATTCAAGAAATGTACATCAAAACATACACATTTTCAGGGTACATTCAAGAAATGTATATCAAAAAATACACATTTTCAGTGTACATTCAAGAAATGTACATCAAAACAAACAAAATTTCATTGTACACTAAGGAAATGTACATCAAAACATACACATTTTCATTGTACATTCAAGAAATGCACATCAAAACATACAAATTTTCATTGTACACTAAAGAAATGTACATCAAAACATACACATTTTCATTGTACACTCAAGAAATGTACATCAAAACATACACATTTTCATTGTACATTCAAGAAATGCATATCAAAACATACACATTTTCATTGTACATTCAAGAAATGTACATCAAAACATACAATTTTTCATTGTACATTCAAGGAATGTACATCAAAACATACACATTTTTATTGTACATTCAAGAAATGTACATCAAGAAATGTACATCAAAACACACACATTATCATTTTACACTCAAGAAATGTACATAAAAACATACACATTTTGAGTGTACATTCAAGAGATATACATCAAAACATGCACATTTTCATTGTATATACCAGAAAAGTACATCAACACATACACATTTTCATTGTATATACAGGAAATGTACATCAAAACATACACATTTTCATTGTATATACGAGAAATGTATGTCAAAACATACACATTTTCAGTGTACATTCAAGAAATGTACATCAAAAACTACACATCTTCATTGTATATTCAAGAAATGTACATCAAAACACACACATTTTCATTGTATATACAAGAAATGTACATCAAAACATACACATTATCAGTGTACATTCAAGAAATGTATATCAAGACATACACATTTTCATTGTACATTCAAGAAATGTATATCAAAACATACACATTTTCAGTGTACATTCAAGAAATGTACATGAAAACATATACATTTTCATTGTACATTCAAGAAATGTATATCAAAACATACACATTTTCAGTGTACATTCAAGAAATGTACATCAAAACATACACATTTTCATTTTATATACAAGAAATGTAGATCAAAACATACACATTTTCATTGTACACTAAAGAAATGTACATCAAAGAATACACATTTTCAGTGTACATTCAAGAAATGTACATCAAAACATACACATTTTCATTGTACATTCAAGAAATGTACATCAAAATATACACATTTTCATTGTACATTCAAGAAATGTACATCAAAACATACACATTTTCATTGTACACTCAAGAAATGTACATCAAAGCATACACATTTTCATTGTACACTCAAGAAATGTATATAAAAACATACACATTTTCATTGTACATTCAAGAAATGTACATCAAAATATACACATTTTCAGGGTTCATTCAAGGAATGCACATCAAAACATACACATTTTCATTGTACATTCAAGAAATATACATCAAAACATACACATTTTCATTGTACATTGAAGAAATCCACATCAAAACATACACATTTTCATTGTACATTCAAGAAATATACATCAAAACATACACATTTTCATTGTACACTCAAGAGACGTACATCAAAACATACACATTTTCAGTGGACATTCAAGAAATGTATATCAAAACATACACATTTTCATTGTACATTCAAGAAATGTACATCAAAACACACATTTTCATTGTACATTCAAATAATATACATCAAAACATACACATTTTCATTGTACATTCAAGAAATGTACATCAAAACATACAGATTTTCATTGTACACTTAAGAAATGTACATCAAAACATACACATTTTCAGTGTACATTCAAGAAATGTACATCAAAACATACACATTTTCTTTGTACATTCAAGAAATGTACATCAAAACATACACATTTTCATTGTACATTCTAGAAATATACATAAAAAAATACGCATTTTCATTGTATATACAGGAAATGTACATCAAAACATACACATTTTCATTGTATATACAAGAAAGGTACATCAAAACATACACATTTTCATTGTACACTAAAGAAATGTTCATCAAAACATACACATTTTCATTGTACACTCAAGAAATGTACATCAAAACATACACATTTTCATTGTACATTCAAGAAATGTATATAAAAACATACACATTTTTATTGTACATTGAAGAAATGTACATCAAAACATACACATTTTCATTGTACATTCCCGAAATGTACATCAAAACATGCACATTTTCATTGTACATTCAAGGAATGTACATCAAAACATACACATTTTCATTGTACATTCAAGAAATGTACATCAAAACATACACATTTTCAGTGTACATTCAAGAAATATACATCAAAACATACACAGCTTCAGTGTACATTCACGAAATGTACATCAAAACATAATGATTTTCATTGTATATACAAGAAATGTACATCAAAACATACACATTTTCATTGTATATACAAGAAATGTATATCAAAACATACATATTTTCAGTGTACATTCAAGAAATGTACATCAAAACATACACATTTTCATTGTACATTCAAGAAATGTACATCAAAACATACACATTTTCATTGTACATTCAAGAAATGTACATCAAAACATACACATTTTCATTGTACACTCAAGAAATGTACATCAAAACATACACATTTTCATTGTACACTCAAGAAATGTACCTCAAAACATACACTTTTTCATTGTACATTCAAGAAATGTACATCAAAACATACACATTTTCATTGTACATTCAAGAAATGTACATCAAAACATACACATTTTCAGGGTACATTCAAGAAATGTATATCAAAAAATACACATTTTCAGTGTACATTCAAGAAATGTACATCAAAACAAACAAAATTTCATTGTACACTAAGGAAATGTACATCAAAACATACACATTTTCATTGTACATTCAAGAAATGCACATCAAAACATACAAATTTTCATTGTACACTAAAGAAATGTACATCAAAACATACACATTTTCATTGTACACTCAAGAAATGTACATCAAAACATACACATTTTCATTGTACATTCAAGAAATGCATATCAAAACATACACATTTTCATTGTACATTCAAGAAATGTACATCAAAACATACAATTTTTCATTGTACATTCAAGGAATGTACATCAAAACATACACATTTTTATTGTACATTCAAGAAATGTACATCAAGAAATGTACATCAAAACACACACATTATCATTTTACACTCAAGAAATGTACATAAAAACATACACATTTTGAGTGTACATTCAAGAGATATACATCAAAACATGCACATTTTCATTGTATATACCAGAAAAGTACATCAACACATACACATTTTCATTGTATATACAGGAAATGTACATCAAAACATACACATTTTCATTGTATATACGAGAAATGTATGTCAAAACATACACATTTTCAGTGTACATTCAAGAAATGTACATCAAAAACTACACATCTTCATTGTATATTCAAGAAATGTACATCAAAACACACACATTTTCATTGTATATACAAGAAATGTACATCAAAACATACACATTATCAGTGTACATTCAAGAAATGTATATCAAGACATACACATTTTCATTGTACATTCAAGAAATGTATATCAAAACATACACATTTTCAGTGTACATTCAAGAAATGTACATGAAAACATATACATTTTCATTGTACATTCAAGAAATGTATATCAAAACATACACATTTTCAGTGTACATTCAAGAAATGTACATCAAAACATACACATTTTCATTTTATATACAAGAAATGTAGATCAAAACATACACATTTTCATTGTACACTAAAGAAATGTACATCAAAGAATACACATTTTCAGTGTACATTCAAGAAATGTACATCAAAACATACACATTTTCATTGTACATTCAAGAAATGTACATCAAAATATACACATTTTCATTGTACATTCAAGAAATGTACATCAAAACATACACATTTTCATTGTACACTCAAGAAATGTACATCAAAGCATACACATTTTCATTGTACACTCAAGAAATGTATATAAAAACATACACATTTTCATTGTACATTCAAGAAATGTACATCAAAATATACACATTTTCAGGGTTCATTCAAGGAATGCACATCAAAACATACACATTTTCATTGTACATTCAAGAAATATACATCAAAACATACACATTTTCATTGTACATTGAAGAAATCCACATCAAAACATACACATTTTCATTGTACATTCAAGAAATATACATCAAAACATACACATTTTCATTGTACACTCAAGAGACGTACATCAAAACATACACATTTTCAGTGGACATTCAAGAAATGTATATCAAAACATACACATTTTCATTGTACATTCAAGAAATGTACATCAAAACACACATTTTCATTGTACATTCAAATAATATACATCAAAACATACACATTTTCATTGTACATTCAAGAAATGTACATCAAAACATACAGATTTTCATTGTACACTTAAGAAATGTACATCAAAACATACACATTTTCAGTGTACATTCAAGAAATGTACATCAAAACATACACATTTTCTTTGTACATTCAAGAAATGTACATCAAAACATACACATTTTCATTGTACATTCTAGAAATATACATAAAAAAATACGCATTTTCATTGTATATACAGGAAATGTACATCAAAACATACACATTTTCATTGTATATACAAGAAAGGTACATCAAAACATACACATTTTCATTGTACACTAAAGAAATGTTCATCAAAACATACACATTTTCATTGTACACTCAAGAAATGTACATCAAAACATACACATTTTCATTGTACATTCAAGAAATGTATATAAAAACATACACATTTTTATTGTACATTGAAGAAATGTACATCAAAACATACACATTTTCATTGTACATTCCCGAAATGTACATCAAAACATGCACATTTTCATTGTACATTCAAGGAATGTACATCAAAACATACACATTTTCATTGTACATTCAAGAAATGTACATCAAAACATACACACCTTCATTGTATATTCAAGAAATGTACATCAAAACACACACATTTTCATTGTATATACCAGAAATGTACATCAAAACATACACATTTTCATTGTACATTCAAGAAATGTACATCAAAACATACACATTTTCATTGTATATACCAGAAATGTACATCAAAACATACATATTTTCATTGTACATTCAAGAAATGTACATCAAAACATACACATTTTCATTGTATATACCAGAAATGTACATCAAAACATACACATTTTCATTGTACATTGAAGAAATGTACATCAAAACATACACATTTTCAGTGTACATTCAAGAAATGTACATCAAAACATACACAGCTTCAGTGTACATTCAAGAAATGTAAATCAGAGCAAACACATTTTCAGTGTACATTCAAGAAATGTACATCAAAACATACACATTTTCATTGTACATTGAAGAAATGTACATCAAAACATACACATTTTCATTGTATATACAAGAAATGTACATCAAAACATACACATTTTCATTGTATATACAGGAAATGTACATCAAAACATACACATTTTGAGTGTACATTCAAAAGATATACATCAAAACAAGCACATTTTCATTGTATATACCAGAAATGTACATCAACACATACACATTTTCATTGTATATACAAGAAATGTATATCAAAACATACACATTTTCAGTGTTCATTCAAGAAATGTACATCAAAAACTACACATCTTCATTGTATATTCAAGAAATGTACATCAAAACACACACATTTTCATTGTATATACCAGAAATGTACATCAAAACATACACATTTTCATTTTACATTCAAGAAATGTACATCAAAACATACACATTTTCATTGTATATACCAGAAATGTACATCAAAACATACACATTTTCATTGTACATTCAAGAAATGTACATCAAAACATACACATTTTCATTGTATATACCAGAAATGTACATCAAAACATACACATTTTCATTGTACATTGAAGAAATGTACATCAAAACATACACATTTTCAGTGTACATTCAAGAAATATACATCAAAACATACACAGCTTCAGTGTACATTCACGAAATGTACATCAAAACATAATGATTTTCATTGTATATACAAGAAATGTACATCAAAACATACACATTTTCATTGTATATACAAGAAATGTATATCAAAAGATACATATTTTCAGTGTACATTCAAGAAATGTACATCAAAACATACACATTTTATTGTACATTCAAGAAATGTACATCAAAACATACACATTTTCATTGTACATTCAAGAAATGTACATCAAAACATACACATTTTCATTGTACACTCAAGAAATGTACATCAAAACATACACATTTTCATTGTACACTCAAGAAATGTACCTCAAAACATACACTTTTTCATTGTACATTCAAGAAATGTACATCAAAACATACACATTTTCATTGTACATTCAAGAAATGTACATCAAAACATACACATTTTCAGGGTACATTCAAGAAATGTATATCAAAAAATACACATTTTCAGTGTACATTCAAGAAATGTACATCAAAACAAACACAATTTCATTGTACACTAAGGAAATGTACATCAAAACATACACATTTTCATTGTACATTCAAGAAATGCACATCAAAACATACAAATTTTCATTGTACACTAAAGAAATGTGCATCAAAACATACACATTTTCATTGTACACTCAAGAAATGTACATCAAAACATACACATTTTCATTGTAAATTCAAGAAATGCATATCAAAGCATACACATTTTCATTGTACATTCAAGAAATGTACATCAAAACATACAATTTTTCATTGTACATTCAAGGAATGTACATCAAAACATACACATTTTGATTGTACATTCAAGAAATGTACATCAAGAAATGTACATCAAAACACACACATTATCATTTTACACTCAAGAAATGTACATAAAAACATACACATTTTGAGTGTACATTCAAGAGATATACATCAAAACATGCACATTTTCATTGTATATACCAGAAAAGTACATCAACACATACACATTTTCATTGTATATACAGGAAATGTACATCAAAACATACACATTTTCATTGTATATACAAGAAATGTATGTCAAAACATACACATTTTCAGTGTACATTCAAGAAATGTACATCAAAAACTACACATCTTCATTGTATATTCAAGAAATGTACATCAAAACACACACATTTTCATTGTATATACAAGAAATGTACATCAAAACATACACATTATCAGTGTACATTCAAGAAATGTATATCAAGACATACACATTTTCATTGTACATTCAAGAAATGTATATCAAAACATACACATTTTCAGTGTACATTCAAGAAATGTACATGAAAACATATACATTTTCATTGTACATTCAAGAAATGTATATCAAAACATACACATTTTCAGTGTACATTCAAGAAATGTACATCAAAACATACACATTTTCATTTTATATACAAGAAATGTAGATCAAAACATACACATTTTCATTGTACACTAAAGAAATGTACATCAAAGAATACACATTTTCAGTGTACATTCAAGAAATGTACATCAAAACATACACATTTTCATTGTACATTCAAGAAATGTACATCAAAATATACACATTTTCATTGTACATTCAAGAAATGTACATCAAAACATACACATTTTCATTGTACACTCAAGAAATGTACATCAAAACATACACATTTTCATTGTACACTCAAGAAATGTATATAAAAACATACACATTTTCATTGTACATTCAAGAAATGTACATCAAAATATACACATTTTCAGGGTTCATTCAAGGAATGCACATCAAAACATACACATTTTCATTGTACATTCAAGAAATATACATCAAAACATACACATTTTCATTGTACATTGAAGAAATGCACATCAAAACATACACATTTTCATTGTACATTCAAGAAATATACATCAAAACATACACATTTTCATTGTACACTCAAGGGACGTACATCAAAACATACACATTTTCAGTGGACATTCAAGAAATGTATATCAAAACATACACATTTTCATTGTACATTCAAGAAATGTACATCAAAACACACATTTTCATTGTACATTCAAATAATATACATCAAAACATACACATTTTCATTGTACATTCAAGAAATGTACATCAAAACATACAGATTTTCATTGTACACTCAAGAAATGTACATCAAAACATACACATTTTCAGTGTACATTCAAGAAATGTACATCAAAACATACACATTTTCATTGTACATTCAAGAAATGTACATCAAAACATACACATTTTCATTGTACATTCTAGAAATATACATAAAAAAATACGCATTTTCATTGTATATACAGGAAATGTACATCAAAACATACACATTTTCATTGTATATACAAGAAATGTACATCAAAACATACACATTTTCATTGTACACTAAAGAAATGTTCATCAAAACATACACATTTTCAGTGTACATTCAAGAAATGTACATCAAAACATACACATTTTCAGTGTACATTCAAGAAATGTATATCAAAAAATACACATTTTTAGTGTACATTCAAGAAATGTACATCAGAGCAAACACATTTTCATTGTACATTCAAGAAATGTACATCAAAACATACAAATTTTCAGTGTACATTCAAGAAATGTACATCCAAACATACACATTTTCATTGTACATTCAAGAAATGTACATCAAAGCATACACATTTTCATTGTACATTCAAGAAATGTACATCAAAACATACACATTTTCATTGTACATTCAAAAAATGTACATCAAAACATACACTTTTTCATTGTTCATTCAAGAAATGTACATCAAAACATACACATTTTCATTGTACACTCAAGAAATGTACACCAAAACATACACATTTTCATTGTACACTCAAGAAATGTACATCAAAACATACACATTTTCATTGTACATTCAAGAAATGTATATCAAAACATACACATTTTCATTGTACATTGAAGAAATGTACATCAAAACATACACATTTTCATTGTACATTCCCGAAATGTACATCAAAACATGCACATTTTCATTGTACATTCAAGGAATGTACATCAAAACATACACATTTTCATTGTACATTCAAGAAATGTACATCAAAACATACACACCTTCATTGTATATTCAAGAAATGTACATCAAAACACACACATTTTCATTGTATATACCAGAAATGTACATCAAAACATACACATTTTCATTGTACATTCAAGAAATGTACATCAAAACATACACATTTTCATTGTATATACCAGAAATGTACATCAAAACATACACATTTTCATTGTACATTCAAGAAATGTACATCAAAACATACACATTTTCATTGTATATACCAGAAATGTACATCAAAACATACACATTTTCATTGTACATTGAAGAAATGTACATCAAAACATACACATTTTCAGTGTACACTCAAGAAATGTACATCAAAACATACACAGCTTCAGTGTACATTCAAGAAATGTACATCAGAGCAAACACATTTTCAGTGTACATTCAAGAAATGTACATCAAAACATACACATTTTCATTGTACATTGAAGAAATGTACATCAAAACATACACATTTTCATTGTATATACAAGAAATGTACATCAAAACATACACATTTTCATTGTATATACAAGAAATGTACATCACAACATACACATTTTGAGTGTACATTCAAGAGATATACATCAAAACAAACACATTTTCATTGTATACACCAGAAATGTACATCAAAACATACACATTTTCATTGTATATACAGGAAATGTACATCAAAACATACATATTTTCATTGTATATACAAGAAATGTATGTCAAAACATACACATTTTCAGTGTTCATTCAAGAAATGTACATCAAAAACTACACATCTTCATTGTATATTCAAGAAATGTACATCAAAACACACACTTTTTCATTGTATATACCAGAGATGTACATCAAAACATACACATTTTCATTGTACATTCAAGAAATGTACATCAAAACATACACATTTTCATTGTATATACCAGAAATGTACATCAAAACATACACATTTTCATTGTACATTCAAGAAATGTACATCAAAACATACACATTTTCATTGTATATACCAGAAATGTACATCAAAACATACACATTTTCATTGTACATTGAAGAAATGTACATCAAAACATACACATTTTCAGTGTACATTCAAGAAATGTACATCAAAGCATACACAGCTTCAGTGTACATTCAAGAAATGTACATCAAAACATACACATTTTCATTGTATATACAAGAAATGTACATCAAAACATACACATTTTCATTGTATATACAAGAAATGTATATCAAAACATACATATTTTTAGTGTACATTCAAGAAATGTACATCAAAACATACAGATTTTCATTGTATATACAAGAAATGTACATCAAAACGTACACATTTTCAGTGTACATTCAAGAAATGTACATCAAGACATACACATTTTCATTGTACATTCAAGAAATGTATATCGAAACAGACACATTTTCAGTGTACATTCAAGAAATGTACATCAAAACATACACATTTTCATTGTATATACAAGAAATGTACATCAAAACATACACATTTTCAGTATACATTCAAGAAATGTACATGAAAACATACACATTTTCATTGTACACTCAAGAAATGTATATCAAAACATACACATTTTCAGTGTACATTCAAGAAATGTACATCAAAACATACACATTTTCATTGTACACTCAAGAAATGTACATCAAAACATACACATTTTCACTGTACATTCAAGAAATGTACATCAAAACATACACATTTTCATTGTACATTCAAGAAATGTACATCAAAACATACACAATTTCATTGTACATTCTAGAAATATACATAAAAAAATACGCATTTTCATTGTATATACAGGAAATGTACATCAAAACATACACACTTTCATTGTATATACAAGAAATGTACATCAAAACATACACATTTTCATTGTACACTAAAGAAATGTTCTTCAAAACATACACATTTTCAGTGTACATTCAAGAAATGTACATCAAAACATACACATTTTCAGTGTACATTCAAGAAATGTATATCAAAAAATACACATTTTTAGTGTACATTCAAGAAATGTACATCAGAGCAAACACATTTTCATTGTACATTCAAGAAATGTACATCAAAACATACAAATTTTCAGTGTACATTCAAGAAATGTACATCCAAACATACACATTTTCATTGTACATTCAAGAAATGTACATCAAAACATACACATTTTCATTGTACATTCAAGAAATGTACATCAAAACATACACATTTTCATTGTACATTCAAAAAATGTACATCAAAACATACACTTTTTCATTGTTCATTCAAGAAATGTACATCAAAACATACACATTTTCATTGTACACTCAAGAAATGTACACCAAAACATACACATTTTCATTGTACACTCAAGAAATGTACATCAAAACATACACATTTTCATTGTACATTCAAGAAATGTATATCAAAACATACACATTTTCATTGTACATTGAAGAAATGTACATCAAAACATACACATTTTCATTGTACATTCCCGAAATGTACATCAAAACATGCACATTTTCATTGTACATTCAAGGAATGTACATCAAAACATACACATTTTCATTGTACATTCAAGAAATGTACATCAAAACATACACACCTTCATTGTATATTCAAGAAATGTACATCAAAACACACACATTTTCATTGTATATACCAGAAATGTACATCAAAACATACACATTTTCATTGTACATTCAAGAAATGTACATCAAAACATACACATTTTCATTGTATATACCAGAAATGTACATCAAAACATACACATTTTCATTGTATATACCAGAAATGTACATCAAAACATACACATTTTCATTGTACATTGAAGAAATGTACATCAAAACATACACATTTTCAGTGTACATTCAAGAAATGTACATCAAAACATACACAGCTTCTGTGTACATTCAAGAAATGTACATCAGAGCAAACACATTTTCAGTGTACATTCAAGAAATGTACATCAAAACATACACATTTTCATTGTACATTGAAGAAATGTACATCAAAACATACACATTTTCATTGTATATACAAGAAATGTACATCAAAACATACACATTTTCATTGTATATACAAGAAATGTACATCACAACATACACATTTTGAGTGTACATTCAAGAGATATACATCAAAACAAACACATTTTCATTGTATACACCAGAAATGTACATCAAAACATACACATCTTCATTGTATATACAGGAAATGTACATCAAAACATACATATTTTCATTGTATATACAAGAAATGTATATCAAAACATACACATTTTCAGTGTTCATTCAAGAAATGTACATCAAAAACTACACATCTTCATTGTATATTCAAGAAATGTGCATCAAAACACACACTTTTTCATTGTATATACCATAGATGTACATCAAAACATACACATTTTCATTGTACATTCAAGAAATGTACATCAAAACATACACATTTTCATTGTATATACCAGAAATGTACATCAAAACATACACATTTTCATTGTACATTCAAGAAATGTACATCAAAACATACACATTTTCATTGTATATACCAGAAATGTACATCAAAACATACACATTTTCATTGTACATTGAAGAAATGTACATCAAAACATACACATTTTCAGTGTACATTCAAGAAATGTACATCAAAGCATACACAGCTTCAGTGTACATTCAAGAAATGTACATCAAAACATACACATTTTCATTGTATATACAAGAAATGTACATCAAAACATACACATTTTCATTGTATATACAAGAAATGTATATCAAAACATACATATTTTTAGTGTACATTCAAGAAATGTACATCAAAACATACACATTTTCATTGTATATACAAGAAATGTACATCAAAACGTACACATTTTCAGTGTACATTCAAGAAATGTACATCAAGACATACACATTTTCATTGTACATTCAAGAAATGTATATCGAAACAGACACATTTTCAGTGTACATTCAAGAAATGTACATCAAAACATACACATTTTCATTGTATATACAAGAAATGTACATCAAAACATACACATTTTCAGTATACATTCAAGAAATGTACATGAAAACATACACATTTTCATTGTACACTCAAGAAATGTATATCAAACCATACACATTTTCAGTGTACATTCAAGAAATGTACATCAAAACATACACATTTTCATTGTATATACAAGAAATGTACATCAAAACATACACATTTTCATTGTACACTAAAGAAATGTTCATCAAAAAATACACATTTTCAGTGTACATTCAAGAAATTTACATCAAAACATACACAGCTTCAGTATACATTCAAATAATATACATCAAAACATACACATTTTCATTGTACATTCAAGAAATGTACATCAAAACATACACATTTTCATTGTACGCTCAAGAAACGTACATCAAAACATACACATTTTCAGAGTACATTCAAGAAATGTACATCAAAACATACACATTTTCATTGTACATTCAAGAAATGTACATCAAAACATACACATTTTCATTGTACATTCAAGAAATGTACATCAAAACATACACATTTTCATTGTATATACCAGAAATGTACATCAAAACATACACATTTTCATTGTACATTCAAGAAATGTACATCAAAACATACACATTTTCATTGTATATACCAGAAATGTACATCAAAACATACACATTTTCATTGTACATTCAAGAAATGTACATCAAAACATACACATTTTCAGTGTACATTCAAGAAATGTACATCAAAACATACACAGCTTCAGTGTACATTCAAGAAATGTACATCAAAACATACACATTTTCATTGTATATACAAGAAATGTATATCAAAACATACATATTTTCAGTGTACATTCAAGAAATGTACATCAAAACATACACATTTTCATTGTATATACAAGAAATGTACATCAAAACATACACATTTTCAGTGTACATTCAAGAAATGTACATCAAGACATACACATTTTCATTGTACATTCAAGAAATGTATATCAAAACATACACATTTTCAGTGTACATTCAAGAAATGTACATCAAAACATACACATTTTCATTGTATATACAAGAAATGTACATCAAAACATACACATTTTCAGTATACATTCAAGAAATGTACATGAAAACATATACATTTTCATTGTACATTCAAGAAATGTATATCAAAACATACACATTTTCAGTGTACATTCAAGAAATGTACATCAAAACATACACATTTTCATTGTATATACAAGAAATGTACATCAAAACATACACATTTTCATTGTACACTAAAGAAATGTTCATCAAAACATACACATTTTCAGTGTACATTCAAGAAATGTACATCAAAACATACACATTTTCATTGTACATTCAAGAAATGTACATCAAAACATACACATTTTCATTGTACATTCAAGAAATGTACATCAAAACATACACATTTTCATTGTATACTCAAGAAATGTACACCAAAACATACACATTTTCATTGTACACTCAAGAAATGTACCTCAAAACATACACATTTTCATTGTATATACAGGAAATGTACATCAAAACATACACATTTTCAGTTAACATTCAAGAAATGTACATGAAAACATATACATTTTCATTGTACATTCAAGAAATGTATATCAAAACATACACATTTTCAGTGTACATTCAAGAAATGTACATCAAAACATACACATTTTCATTGTATATACAAGAAATGTACATCAAAACATACACATTTTCATTGTACACTAAAGAAATGTTCATCAGAACATACACATTTTCAGTGTACATTCAAGAAATGTACATCAAAACATACACATTTTCATTGTTTATTCAAGAAATGTACATCAAAACATACACATTTTCATTGTACACTCAAGAAATGTACATCAAAACATACACATTTTCATTGTACACTCAAGAAATGTACCTCAAAACATACACTTATTCATTGTACATTCAAGAAATGTATATAAAAACATACACATTTTCATTGTACATTCAAGAAATGTACATCAAAACATACACATTTTCAATGTACATTCAAGAAATGTATATCAAAAAATACACATTTTCAGTGTACATTCTAGGAATGTACATCAAAACATACACATTTTGATTGTACATTCAAGAAATGTACATCAAAACACACACAATATCATTTTACACTCAAGAAATGTACAACAAGACATACACATTTTGAGTGTACATTCAAGAGATATACATCAAAACAAGCACATTTTCATTGTATATACCAGAAATGTACATCAAAACATACACATTTTCATTGTATATACAGGAAATGCACATCAAAACATACACATTTTCATTGTATATACAAGAAATGTATATGAAAACATACACATTTTCAGTGTTCATTCAAGAAATGTACATCAAAAACTACACATCTTCATTGTATATTCAAGAAATGTACATCAAAACACACACATTTTCATTGTATATACCAGAAATGTACATCAAAACATACACATTTTCATTGTACATTCAAGAAATGTACATCAAAACATACACATTTTCATTGTATATACCAGAAATGTACATGAAAACATACACATTTTCATTGTACATTCAAGAAATGTACATCAAAACATACACATTTTCAGTGTACATTCAAGAAATGTACATTAAAACATACACAGCTTCAGTGTACATTCAAGAAATGTACATCAAAACATACACATTTTCATTGTATATACAAGAAATGTACATCAAAACATACACATTTTCATTGTATATACAAGAAATGTATATCAAAACATACATATTGTCAGTGTACATTCAAGAAATGTACATCAAAGCATACACATTTTCATTGTATATACAAGAAATGTACATCAAAACATACACATTTTCAGTGTACATTCAAGAAATGTACATCAAGACATACACATTTTCATTGTACATTCAAGAAATGTATATCAAAACATACACATTTTCAGTGTACATTCAAGAAATGTACATCAAAACATACACATTTTGATTGTATATACAAGAAATGTACATCAAAACATACACATTTTCAGTATACATTCAAGAAATGTACATGAAAACATATACATTTTCATTGTACATTCAAGAAATGTATATCAAAACATACACATTTTCAGTGTACATTCAAGAAATGTACATCAAAACATACACATTTTCATTGTATATACAAGAAATGTACATCAAAACATACACATTTTCATTGTACACTAAAGAAATGTTCATCAAAACATACACATTTTCAGTGTACATTCAAGAAATGTACATCAAAACATACACATTTTCATTGTACATTCAAGAAATGTACATCAAAACATACACATTTTCATTGTACATTCAAGAAATGTACATCAAAACATACACATTTTCATTGTATACTCAAGAAATGTACACCAAAACATACACATTTTCATTGTACACTCAAGAAATGTACCTCAAAACATACACATTTTCATTGTATATACAAGAAATGTACATCAAAACATACACATTTTCAGTTAACATTCAAGAAATGTACATGAAAACATATACATTTTCATTGTACATTCAAGAAATGTATATCAAAACATACACATTTTCAGTGTACATTCAAGAAATGTACATCAAAACATACACATTTTCATTGTATATACAAGAAATGTACATCAAAACATACACATTTTCATTGTACACTAAAGAAATGTTCATCAAAACATACACATTTTCAGTGTACATTCAAGAAATGTACATCAAAACATACACATTTTCATTGTACATTCAAGAAATGTACATCAAAACATACACATTTTCATTGTACACTCAAGAAATGTACATCAAAACATACACATTTTCATTGTACACTCAAGAAATGTACCTCAAAACATACACTTTTTCATTGTATAGACAAGAAATGTACATCAAAACATACACATTTTCAGTGTACATTCAAGAAATGTACATCAAAACATACACATTTTGATTGTACATTCAAGAAATGTACATCAAAACACACACATTATCATTTTACACTCAAGAAATGTACAACAAGACATACACATTTTGAGTGTACATTTAAGAGATATACATCAAAACAAGCACATTTTCATTGTATATACCAGAAATGTACATCAAAACATACACATTTTCATTGTATATACAGGAAATGCACATCAAAACATACACATTTTCATTGTATATACAAGAAATGTATATGAAAACATACACATTTTCATTGTATATACAAGAAATGTATATCAAAACATACATATTTTCAGTGTACATTCAAGAAATGTACATCAAAGCATACACATTTTCATTGTATATACAAGAAATGTACATCAAAACATACACATTTTCAGTGTACATTCAAGAAATGTACATCAAAACATACACATTTTCATTGTACATTCAAGAAATGTATATCAAAACATACACATTTTCAGTGTACATTCAAGAAATGTACATCAAAACATACACATTTTGATTGTATATACAAGAAATGTACATCAAAACATACACATTTTCAGTATACATTCAAGAAATGTACATGAAAACATATACATTTTCATTGTACATTCAAGAAATGTATATCAAAACATACACATTTTCAGTGTACATTCAAGAAATGTACATCAAAACATACACATTTTCATTGTATATACAAGAAATGTACATCAAAACATACACATTTTCATTGTATATAGAGGAAATGTATATCAAAACATACATATTTTCAGTGTACATTCAAGAAATGTACATCAAAACATACACATTTTCATTGTATATACAAGAAATGTACATCAAAACATACACATTTTCAGTGTACATTCAAGAAATGTACATCAAGACATACACATTTTCATTGTACATTCAAGAAATGTACATCAAAACATACACATTTTCATTGTATATACCAGAAATGTACATCAAAACATACACATTTTCATTGTACATTGAAGAAATGTACATCAAAACATACACATTTTCAGTGTACATTCAAGAAATGTACATCAAAGCATACACAGCTTCAGTGTACATTCAAGAAATGTACATCAAAACATACACATTTTCATTGTATATACAAGAAATGTACATCAAAACATACACATTTTCATTGTATATACAAGAAATGTATATCAAAACATACATATTTTTAGTGTACATTCAAGAAATGTACATCAAAACATACACATTTTCATTGTATATACAAGAAATGTACATCAAAACGTACACATTTTCAGTGTACATTCAAGAAATGTACATCAAGACATACACATTTTCATTGTACATTCAAGAAATGTATATCGAAACAGACACATTTTCAGTGTACATTCAAGAAATGTACATCAAAACATACACATTTTCATTGTATATACAAGAAATGTACATCAAAACATACACATTTTCAGTATACATTCAAGAAATGTACATGAAAACATACACATTTTCATTGTACACTCAAGAAATGTATATCAAACCATACACATTTTCAGTGTACATTCAAGAAATGTACATCAAAACATACACATTTTCATTGTATATACAAGAAATGTACATCAAAACATACACATTTTCATTGTACACTAAAGAAATGTTCATCAAAACATACACATTTTCAGTGTACATTCAAGAAATTTACATCAAAACATACAGAGCTTCAGTGTACATTCAAATAATATACATCAAAACATACACATTTTCATTGTACATTCAAGAAATGTACATCAAAACATACACATTTTCATTGTACGCTCCAGAAACGTACATCCAAACATACACATTTTCAGTGTACATTCAAGAAATGTACATCAAAACATACACATTTTCATTGTACATTCAAGAAATGTACATCAAAACATACACATTTTCATTGTACATTCAAGAAATGTACATCAAAACATACACATTTTCATTGTATATACCAGAAATGTACATCAAAACATACACATTTTCATTGTACATTCAAGAAATGTACATCAAAACATACACATTTTCATTGTATATACCAGAAATGTACATCAAAACATACACATTTTCATTGTACATTCAAGAAATGTACATCAAAACATACACATTTTCAGTGTACATTCAAGAAATGTACATCAAAACATACACAGCTTCAGTGTACATTCAAGAAATGTACATCAAAACATACACATTTTCATTGTATATACAAGAAATGTATATCAAAACATACATATTTTCAGTGTACATTCAAGAAATGTACATCAAAACATACACATTTTCATTGTATAGACAAGAAATGTACATCAAAACATACACATTTTCAGTGTACATTCAAGAAATGTACATCAAGACATACACATTTTCATTGTTCATTCAAGAAATGTATATCAAAACATACACATTTTCAGTGTACATTCAAGAAATGTACATCAAAACATACACATTTTCATTGTATATACAAGAAATGTACATCAAAACATACACATTTTCAGTATACATTCAAGAAATGTACATGAAAACATATACATTTTCATTGTACATTCAAGAAATGTATATCAAAACATACACATTTTCAGTGTACATTCAAGAAATGTACATCAAAACATACACATTTTCATTGTATATACAAGAAATGTACATCAAAACATACACATTTTCATTGTACACTAAAGAAATGTTCATCAAAACATACACATTTTCAGTGTACATTCAAGAAATGTACATCAAAACATACACATTTTCATTGTACATTCAAGAAATGTACATCAAAACATACACATTTTCATTGTACATTCAAGAAATGTACATCAAAACATACACATTTTCATTGTATACTCAAGAAATGTACACCAAAACATACACATTTTCATTGTACACTCAAGAAATGTACCTCAAAACATACACATTTTCATTGTATATACAGGAAATGTACATCAAAACATACACATTTTCAGTTAACATTCAAGAAATGTACATGAAAACATATACATTTTCATTGTACATTCAAGAAATGTATACCAAAACATACACATTTTCAGTGTACATTCAAGAAATGTACATCAAAACATACACATTTTCATTGTATATACAAGAAATGTACATCAAAACATACACATTTTCATTGTACACTAAAGAAATGTTCATCAGAACATACACATTTTCAGTGTACATTCAAGAAATGTACATCAAAACATACACATTTTCATTGTTTATTCAAGAAATGTACATCAAAACATACACATTTTCATTGTACACTCAAGAAATGTACATCAAAACATACACATTTTCATTGTACACTCAAGAAATGTACCTCAAAACATACACTTTTTCATTGTACATTCAAGAAATGTATATAAAAACATACACATTTTCATTGTACATTCAAGAAATGTACATCAAAACATACACATTTTCAATGTACATTCAAGAAATGTATATCAAAAAATACACATTTTCAGTGTACATTCTAGGAATGTACATCAAAACATACACATTTTGATTGTACATTCAAGAAATGTACATCAAAACACACACAATATCATTTTACACTCAAGAAATGTACAACAAGACATACACATTTTGAGTGTACATTCAAGAGATATACATCAAAACAAGCACATTTTCATTGTATATACCAGAAATGTACATCAAAACATACACATTTTCATTGTATATACAGGAAATGCACATCAAAACATACACATTTTCATTGTATATACAAGAAATGTATATGAAAACATACACATTTTCAGTGTTCATTCAAGAAATGTACATCAAAAACTACACATCTTCATTGTATATTCAAGAAATGTACATCAAAACACACACATTTTCATTGTATATACCAGAAATGTACATCAAAACATACACATTTTCATTGTACATTCAAGAAATGTACATCAAAACATACACATTTTCATTGTATATACCAGAAATGTACATCAAAACATACACATTTTCATTGTACATTCAAGAAATGTACATCAAAACATACACATTTTCAGTGTACATTCAAGAAATGTACATCAAAACATACACAGCTTCAGTGTACATTCAAGAAATGTACATCAAAACATACACATTTTCATTGTATATACAAGAAATGTACATCAAAACATACACATTTTCATTGTATATACAAGAAATGTATATCAAAACATACATATTTTCAGTGTACATTCAAGAAATGTACATCAAAGCATACACATTTTCATTGTATATACAAGAAATGTACATCAAAACATACACATTTTCAGTGTACATTCAAGAAATGTACATCAAGACATACACATTTTCATTGTACATTCAAGAAATGTATATCAAAACATACACATTTTCAGTGTACATTCAAGAAATGTACATCAAAACATACACATTTTGATTGTATATACAAGAAATGTACATCAAAACATACACATTTTCAGTATACATTCAAGAAATGTACATGAAAGCATATACATTTTCATTGTACATTCAAGAAATGTATATCAAAACATACACATTTTCAGTGTACATTCAAGAAATGTACATCAAAACATACACATTTTCATTGTATATACAAGAAATGTACATCAAAACATACACATTTTCATTGTACACTAAAGAAATGTTCATCAAAACATACACATTTTCAGTGTACATTCAAGAAATGTACATCAAAACATACACATTTTCATTGTACATTCAAGAAATGTACATCAAAACATACACATTTTCATTGTACATTCAAGAAATGTACATCAAAACATACACATTTTCATTGTATACTCAAGAAATGTACACCAAAACATACAAATTTTCATTGTACACTCAAGAAATGTACCTCAAAACATACACATTTTCATTGTATATACAAGAAATGTACATCAAAACATACACATTTTCAGTTAACATTCAAGAAATGTACATGAAAACATATACATTTTCATTGTACATTCAAGAAATGTATATCAAAACATACACATTTTCAGTGTACATTCAGGAAATGTACATCAAAACATACACATTTTCATTGTATATACAAGAAATGTACATCAAAACATACACATTTTCATTGTACACTAAAGAAATGTTCATCAAAACATACACATTTTCAGTGTACATTCAAGAAATGTACATCAAAACATACACATTTTCATTGTACATTCAAGAAATGTACATCAAAACATACACATTTTCATTGTACACTCAAGAAATGTACATCAAAACATACACATTTTCATTGTACACTCAAGAAATGTACCTCAAAACATACACTTTTTCATTGTATATTCAAGAAATGTATATAAAAACATACACATTTTCATTGTACATTCAAGAAATGTACATCAAAACATACACATTTTCAGGGTACATTCAAGAAATGTATATCAAAAAATACACATTTTCAGTGTACATTCTAGGAATGTACATCAAAACATACACATTTTGATTGTACATTCAAGAAATGTACATCAAAACACACACATTATCATTTTACACTCAAGAAATGTACAACAAGACATACACATTTTGAGTGTACATTTAAGAGATATACATCAAAACAAGCACATTTTCATTGTATATACCAGAAATGTACATCAAAACATACACATTTTCATTGTATATACAGGAAATGCACATCAAAACATACACATTTTCATTGTATATACAAGAAATGTATATGAAAACATACACATTTTCAGTGTTCATTCAAGAAATGTACATCAAAAACTACACATCTTCATTGTATATTCAAGAAATGTACATCAAAACACACACATTTTCATTGTATATACCAGAAATGTACATCAAAACATACACATTTTCATTGTACATTCAAGAAATGTAGATCAAAACATACACATTTTCATTGTATATACCAGAAATGTACATCAAAACATACACATTTTCATTGTACATTCAAGAAATGTACATCAAAACATACACATTTTCATTGTATATACCAGAAATGTACATCAAAACATACACATTTTCATTGTACATTGAAGAAATGTACATCAAAACATACACATCTTCAGTGTACATTCAAGAAATGTACATCAAAACATACACAGCTTCAGTGTACATTCAAGAAATGTACATCAAAACATACACATTTTCATTGTATATACAAGAAATGTACATCAAAACATACACATTTTCATTGTATATACAGGAAATGTATATCAAAACATACATATTTTCAGTGTACATTCAAGAAATGTACATCAAAACATACACATTTTCATTGTATATACAAGAAATGTACATCAAAACATACACATTTTCAGTGTACATTCAAGAAATGTACATCAAGACATACACATTTTCAGTGTACATTCAAGAAATGTACATCAAAACATACACATTTTCATTGTACATTCAAGAAATGTACATCAAAACATACACATTTTCATTGTACATTCTAGAAATATACATCAAAACATACGCATTTTCATTGTACACTCAAGAAATGTACATCAAAACATACACATTTTCAGATTACATTCAAGAAATGTATATCAAAACATACACATTTTCATTGCACATTTAAGAAATGTACATCAAAAAATACACATTTTCATTGTACATTCAAATAATATACATCAAAACATACACATTTTCATTGTACATTCAAGAAATTTACATCAAAACATACACATTTTCATTGTACGCTCAAGAAATGTACATCAAAACATACACATTTTCAGTGTACATTCAAGAAATGTACATCAAAACATACACATTTTCATTGTACATTCAAGAAATGTACATCAAAACATACACATTTTCATTGTACATTCTAGAAATATACATCAAAACATACGCATTTTCATTGTATATACAAGAAATGTACATCAAAACATACACATTTTCATTGTACACTCAAGAAATGTACATCAAAACATACACATTTTCAGTGTACATTCAAGAAATGTACATCAAAACATACACATTTTCATTGTATATACAAGAAATGTACATCAAAACATACACATTTTCATTGTACACTAAAGAAATGTTCAACAAAACATACACATTTTCAGTGTACATTCAAGAAATGTACATCAAAACATACACATTTTCATTGTACATTCAAGAAATGTACATCAAAACATACACATTTTCATTGTACATTCAAGAAATGTACATCAAAACATACACATTTTCATTGTATACTCAAGAAATGTACACCAAAACATACACATTTTCATTGTACACTCAAGAAATGTACCTCAAAACATACACTTTTTCATTGTACATTCAAGAAATGTATACAAAAACATACACATTTTCATTGTACATTCAAGAAATGTACATCAAAACATACACATTTTCAGGGTACATTCAAGAAATGTATATCAAAAAATACACATTTTCAGTGTACATTCAAGAAATGTACATCAAAACAAACACAATTTCATTGTACACTAAAGAAATGTACATCAAAACATACACATTTTAATTGTACATTCAAGAAATGCACATCAAAACATACAAATTTTCACTGTACACTCAAGAAATGTACATCAAAACATACACATTTTCATTGTACACTCAAGAAATGTACATCAAAACATACACATTTTCATTGTACATTCAAGAAATGTACATCAAAACATACACATTTTCATTGTACATTCAAGAAATGTACATCAAAACATACACATTTTCATTGTACATTCAAGGAATGTACATCAAAACATACACATTTTGATTGTACATTCAAGAAATGTACATCAAGAAATGTACATCAAAACACACACATTATCATTTTACACTCAAGAAATGTACATAAAAACATACACATTTTGAGTGTACATTCAAGAGATATACATCAAAACATGCACATTTTCATTGTATATACCAGACATGTACATCAAAACATACACATTTTCATTGTATATACAGGAAATGTACATCAAAACATACACATTTTCATTGTATATACAAGAAATGTATATCAAACCATACACATTTTCAGTGTACATTCAAGAAATGTACATCAAAAACTACACATCTTCATTGTATATTCAAGAAGTGTACATCAAAACACACACATTTTCATTGTATATACCAGAAATGTACATCAAAACATACACATTTTCATTGTACGTTCAAGGAATGTACATCAAAACATACACATTTTCATTGTACATTCAAGAAGTGTACATCAAAACATACACATTTTCATTGTACATTCAAGAAATGTACATCAAAACATACACATTTTCATTGTATATACCAGAAATGTACATCAAAACATACACATTTTCATTGTACATTCAAGAAATGTACATCAAAACATACACATTTTCAGTGTACATTCAAGAAATGTACATCAAAACATACACAGCTTCAGTGTACATTCAAGAAATGTACATCAAAACATACACATTTTCATTGTATATACAAGAAATGTACATCAAAACATACACATTTTCATTGTATATACAAGAAATGTATATCAAAACATACATATTTTCAGTGTACATTCAAGAAATGTACATCAAAACATACACATTTTGATTGTATATACAAGAAATGTACATCAAAACATACACATTTTCAGTATACATTCAAG
This sequence comes from Tenodera sinensis, assembly GCA_030765045.1. Lineage (NCBI taxonomy): Eukaryota > Metazoa > Arthropoda > Insecta > Mantodea > Mantidae > Tenodera > Tenodera sinensis. Next base: position 295,371 of record JAUKNM010000095.1, read on the forward strand.
AAATGTACATGAAAGCATATACATTTTCATTGTACATTCAAGAAATGTATATCAAAACATACACATTTTCAGTGTACATTCAAGAAATGTACATCAAAACATACACATTTTCATTGTATATACAAGAAATGTACATCAAAACATACACATTTTCATTGTACACTAAAGAAATGTTCATCAAAACATACACATTTTCAGTGTACATTCAAGAAATGTACATCAAAACATACACATTTTCATTGTACATTCAAGAAATGTACATCAAAACATACACATTTTCATTGTACATTCAAGAAATGTACATCAAAACATACACATTTTCATTGTATACTCAAGAAATGTACACCAAAACATACAAATTTTCATTGTACACTCAAGAAATGTACCTCAAAACATACACATTTTCATTGTATATACAAGAAATGTACATCAAAACATACACATTTTCAGTTAACATTCAAGAAATGTACATGAAAACATATACATTTTCATTGTACATTCAAGAAATGTATATCAAAACATACACATTTTCAGTGTACATTCAGGAAATGTACATCAAAACATACACATTTTCATTGTATATACAAGAAATGTACATCAAAACATACACATTTTCATTGTACACTAAAGAAATGTTCATCAAAACATACACATTTTCAGTGTACATTCAAGAAATGTACATCAAAACATACACATTTTCATTGTACATTCAAGAAATGTACATCAAAACATACACATTTTCATTGTACACTCAAGAAATGTACATCAAAACATACACATTTTCATTGTACACTCAAGAAATGTACCTCAAAACATACACTTTTTCATTGTATATTCAAGAAATGTATATAAAAACATACACATTTTCATTGTACATTCAAGAAATGTACATCAAAACATACACATTTTCAGGGTACATTCAAGAAATGTATATCAAAAAATACACATTTTCAGTGTACATTCTAGGAATGTACATCAAAACATACACATTTTGATTGTACATTCAAGAAATGTACATCAAAACACACACATTATCATTTTACACTCAAGAAATGTACAACAAGACATACACATTTTGAGTGTACATTTAAGAGATATACATCAAAACAAGCACATTTTCATTGTATATACCAGAAATGTACATCAAAACATACACATTTTCATTGTATATACAGGAAATGCACATCAAAACATACACATTTTCATTGTATATACAAGAAATGTATATGAAAACATACACATTTTCAGTGTTCATTCAAGAAATGTACATCAAAAACTACACATCTTCATTGTATATTCAAGAAATGTACATCAAAACACACACATTTTCATTGTATATACCAGAAATGTACATCAAAACATACACATTTTCATTGTACATTCAAGAAATGTAGATCAAAACATACACATTTTCATTGTATATACCAGAAATGTACATCAAAACATACACATTTTCATTGTACATTCAAGAAATGTACATCAAAACATACACATTTTCATTGTATATACCAGAAATGTACATCAAAACATACACATTTTCATTGTACATTGAAGAAATGTACATCAAAACATACACATCTTCAGTGTACATTCAAGAAATGTACATCAAAACATACACAGCTTCAGTGTACATTCAAGAAATGTACATCAAAACATACACATTTTCATTGTATATACAAGAAATGTACATCAAAACATACACATTTTCATTGTATATACAGGAAATGTATATCAAAACATACATATTTTCAGTGTACATTCAAGAAATGTACATCAAAACATACACATTTTCATTGTATATACAAGAAATGTACATCAAAACATACACATTTTCAGTGTACATTCAAGAAATGTACATCAAGACATACACATTTTCAGTGTACATTCAAGAAATGTACATCAAAACATACACATTTTCATTGTACATTCAAGAAATGTACATCAAAACATACACATTTTCATTGTACATTCTAGAAATATACATCAAAACATACGCATTTTCATTGTACACTCAAGAAATGTACATCAAAACATACACATTTTCAGATTACATTCAAGAAATGTATATCAAAACATACACATTTTCATTGCACATTTAAGAAATGTACATCAAAAAATACACATTTTCATTGTACATTCAAATAATATACATCAAAACATACACATTTTCATTGTACATTCAAGAAATTTACATCAAAACATACACATTTTCATTGTACGCTCAAGAAATGTACATCAAAACATACACATTTTCAGTGTACATTCAAGAAATGTACATCAAAACATACACATTTTCATTGTACATTCAAGAAATGTACATCAAAACATACACATTTTCATTGTACATTCTAGAAATATACATCAAAACATACGCATTTTCATTGTATATACAAGAAATGTACATCAAAACATACACATTTTCATTGTACACTCAAGAAATGTACATCAAAACATACACATTTTCAGTGTACATTCAAGAAATGTACATCAAAACATACACATTTTCATTGTATATACAAGAAATGTACATCAAAACATACACATTTTCATTGTACACTAAAGAAATGTTCAACAAAACATACACATTTTCAGTGTACATTCAAGAAATGTACATCAAAACATACACATTTTCATTGTACATTCAAGAAATGTACATCAAAACATACACATTTTCATTGTACATTCAAGAAATGTACATCAAAACATACACATTTTCATTGTATACTCAAGAAATGTACACCAAAACATACACATTTTCATTGTACACTCAAGAAATGTACCTCAAAACATACACTTTTTCATTGTACATTCAAGAAATGTATACAAAAACATACACATTTTCATTGTACATTCAAGAAATGTACATCAAAACATACACATTTTCAGGGTACATTCAAGAAATGTATATCAAAAAATACACATTTTCAGTGTACATTCAAGAAATGTACATCAAAACAAACACAATTTCATTGTACACTAAAGAAATGTACATCAAAACATACACATTTTAATTGTACATTCAAGAAATGCACATCAAAACATACAAATTTTCACTGTACACTCAAGAAATGTACATCAAAACATACACATTTTCATTGTACACTCAAGAAATGTACATCAAAACATACACATTTTCGTTGTACATTCAAGAAATGTACATCAAAACATACACATTTTCATTGTACATTCAAGAAATGTACATCAAAACATACACATTTTCATTGTACATTCAAGGAATGTACATCAAAACATACACATTTTGATTGTACATTCAAGAAATGTACATCAAGAAATGTACATCAAAACACACACATTATCATTTTACACTCAAGAAATGTACATAAAAACATACACATTTTGAGTGTACATTCAAGAGATATACATCAAAACATGCACATTTTCATTGTATATACCAGACATGTACATCAAAACATACACATTTTCATTGTATATACAGGAAATGTACATCAAAACATACACATTTTCATTGTATATACAAGAAATGTATATCAAACCATACACATTTTCAGTGTACATTCAAGAAATGTACATCAAAAACTACACATCTTCATTGTATATTCAAGAAGTGTACATCAAAACACACACATTTTCATTGTATATACCAGAAATGTACATCAAAACATACACATTTTCATTGTACGTTCAAGGAATGTACATCAAAACATACACATTTTCATTGTACATTCAAGAAGTGTACATCAAAACATACACATTTTCATTGTACACTCAAGAAATGTACATCAAAGCATACACATTTTCATTGTACACTCAAGAAATGTACATCAAAACATACACATTTTCATTGTATACTCAAGAAATGTACATCAAAACATACACATTTTCATTGTACATTCAAGAAATATACATCAAAACATACACATTTTCATTGTACATTGAAGAAATGTACATCAAAACATACACATTTTCAGTGTACATTCAAGAAATGTATATCAAAACATACACATTTTCATTGTACATTCAAGAAATATACATCAAAACATACACATTTTCATTGTACATTCAAGAAATGTACATCAAAACATACACATTTTCATTGTACATTCAAGAAATGTACATCAAAACATACACATTTTCAGTGTACATTCAAGAAATGTACATCAAAACATACACATTTTCATTGTACATTCAAAAAATGTACATCAAAACATACACTTTTTCATTGTTCATTCAAGAAATGTACATAAAAACATACACATATTCATTGTACACTCAAGAAATGTACATCAAAACATACACATTTTCATTGTACATTCAAGAAATGTACATCAAAACATACACATTTTCATTGTACACTCAAGAAATGTATATCAAAACGTACACATTTTCATTGAACATTCCAGAAATGTACATCAAAACATACACATTTTCAGTGTACATTCAAGAAATGTATATCAAAAAATACACATTTTCAGTGTACATTCAAGAAATGTACATCAAAGCAAACACATTTTCATTGTACACCAAAGAAATGTACATCAAAACATACACATTTTCATCGTACATTAAAGAAATGCACATCAAAACATACACATTTTCATTGTACATTCAAGAAATATACATCAAAACATACACATTTTCATTGTACATTCAAGAAATGTACATCAAAACATACACATTTTCATTGTACACTCAAGAAATGTACATCAAAACATACACATTTTCATTGTACACTCAAGAAATGTACATCAAAACATTCACACTTTCATTGTACATTCAAGAAATGTATATCAAAACATACACATTTTCATTGTACATTCAAGAAATGTACATCAAAACATACACATTTTCATTGTACATTCAAGAAGTGTACATCAAAACATACACATTTTCATTGTACATACAAGAAATGTACATCAAAACAAACACAATTTCATTGTACACTAAAGAAATGTACATCAACACATACACATTTTCATTGTACATTCAAGAAATGTACATCAAAACATACACATTTTCATTGTACACTCAAGGAATGTACATCAAAACATACACATTTTGATTGTACATTCAAGAAATGTACATCAAGGAATGTACATCAAAACACACACATTATCATTTTACACTCAAGAAATGTACATAAAAACATACACGTTTTGAGTGTACATTCAAGAGATATACATCAAAACATTCACATTTTCATTGTACACTCAAGAAATGTACATCAAAACATACACATTTTCATTGTACACTCAAGAAATGTACATCAAAACATACACATTTTCATTGTACATTCAAGAAATGTATATCAAACCATACACATTTTCATTGTACATTGAAGAAATGTACATCAAAACATACACATTTTCATTGTACATCCCAGAAATGTAAATCAAAACATGCACATTTTCATTGTACATTCAAGGAATGTACATCAAAACATACACATTTTCATTGTACATTCAAGAAATGTACATCAAAACATACACATTTTCATTGTACACTCAAGAAATGTACACCAAAACATACACATTTTCATTGTACACTCAAGAAATGTACATCAAAACATACACATTTTCATTGTATACTCAAGAAATGTACTTCAAAACATACACATTTTCATTGTACATTCAAGAAATATACTTCAAAACATACACATTTTCATTGTACACTCAAGAAATGTACATCAAAACATACACATTTTCATTGTACGCTCAAGAAACGTACATCAAAACATACACATTTTCAGTGTACATTCAAGAAGTGTACATCAAAACATACACATTTTCATTGTACATTCAAGAAATGTACATCAAAACATACACATTTTCATTGTACATTCTAGAAATATACATCAAAACTTACGCATTTTCATTGTATATACAAGAAATGTACATCAAAACATACACATTTTCAGTGTACATTCAAGAAATGTATATCAAAACGTACACATTTTCATTGAACATTCCAGAAATGTACATAAAAACATACACATTTTCACTGTACATTCAAGAAATGTATATCAAAAAATACACATTTTCACTGTACATTCAAGAAATGTACATCAAAGCAAACACATTTTCATTGTACACTAAAGAAATGTACATCAAAACATACACATTTTCATTGTACATTCAAGAAATGCACATCAAAACATACACATTTTCATTGTACATTCAAGAAATATACATCAAAACATACACATTTTCATTGTACATTCAAGAAATGTACATAAAAACATACACATTTTCATTGTACATTCAAGAAATGTACATCAAAACATACACATTTTCAGTGTACATTCAAGAAACGTACATCAAAACATACACATTTTCATTGTACATTCAAAAAATGTACATCAAAACATACACTTTTTCATTGTTCATTCAAGAAATGTACATCAAAACATACACATATTCATTGTACACTCAAGAAATGTACATCAAAACATACACATTTTCATTGTACATTCAAGAAATGTACATCAAAACATACACATTTTCATTGTACACTCAAGAAATGTACATCAAAACATACACATTTTCATTGTACACTCAAGAAATGTACATCAAAACCTACACATTTTAATTGTATACTCAAGAAATGTACATCAAAACATACACATTTTCATTGTACATTCAAGAAATATACATCAAAACATACACATTTTCATTGTACATTGAAGAAATGTACATCGAAACATACACATTTTCATTGTACACTCAAGAAATGTACATCAAAACATACACATTTTCAGATTACATTCAAGAAATGTATATCAAAACATACACATTTTCATTGTACATTTAAGAAATGTACATCAAAAAATACACATTTTCATTGTACATTCAAATAATATACATCAAAACATACACATTTTCATTGTACATTCAAGAAATTTACATCAAAACATACACATTTTCATTGTACGCTCAAGAAATGTACATCAAAACATACACATTTTCAGTGTACATTCAAGAAATGTACATCAAAACATACACATTTTCATTGTACATTCAAGAAATGTACATCAAAACATACACATTTTCATTGTACATTCTAGAAATATACATCAAAACATACGCATTTTCATTGTATATACAAGAAATGTACATCAAAACATACACATTTTCATTGTACACTCAAGAAATGTACATCAAAACATACACATTTTCAGTGTACATTCAAGAAATGTACATCAAAACATACACATTTTCATTGTATATACAAGAAATGTACATCAAAACATACACATTTTCATTGTACACTAAAGAAATGTTCATCAAAACATACACATTTTCAGTGTACATTCAAGAAATGTACATCAAAACATACACATTTTCATTGTACATTCAAGAAATGTACATCAAAACATACACATTTTCATTGTACATTCAAGAAATGTACATCAAAACATACACATTTTCATTGTATACTCAAGAAATGTACACCAAAACATACACATTTTCATTGTACACTCAAGAAATGTACCTCAAAACATACACTTTTTCATTGTACATTCAAGAAATGTATACAAAAACATACACATTTTCATTGTACATTCAAGAAATGTACATCAAAACATACACATTTTCAGGGTACATTCAAGAAATGTATATCAAAAAATACACATTTTCAGTGTACATTCAAGAAATGTACATCAAAACAAACACAATTTCATTGTACACTAAAGAAATGTACATCAAAACATACACATTTTAATTGTACATTCAAGAAATGCACATCAAAACATACAAATTTTTACTGTACACTCATGAAATGTACATCAAAACATACACATTTTCATTGTACACTCAAGAAATGTACATCAAAACATACACATTTTCATAGTACATTCAAGAAATGTACATCAAAACATACACATTTTCATTGTACATTCAAGGAATGTACATCAAAACATACACATTTTGATTGTACATTCAAGAAATGTACATCAAGAAATGTACATCAAAACACACACATTATCATTTTACACTCAAGAAATGTACATAAAAACATACACATTTTGAGTGTACATTCAAGAGATATACATCAAAACATGCACATTTTCATTGTATATACCAGACATGTACATCAAAACATACACATTTTCATTGTATATACAGGAAATGTACATCAAAACATACACATTTTCATTGTATATACAAGAAATGTATATCAAACCATACACATTTTCAGTGTACATTCAAGAAATGTACATCAAAAACTACACATCTTCATTGTATATTCAAGAAGTGTACATCAAAACACACACATTTTCATTGTATATACCAGAAATGTACATCAAAACATACACATTTTCATTGTACGTTCAAGGAATGTACATCAAAACATACACATTTTCATTGTACATTCAAGAAGTGTACATCAAAACATACACATTTTCATTGTACACTCAAGAAATGTACATCAAAGCATACACATTTTCATTGTACACTCAAGAAATGTACATCAAAACATACACATTTTCATTGTATACTCAAGAAATGTACATCAAAACATACACATTTTCATTGTACATTCAAGAAATATACATCAAAACATACACATTTTCATTGTACATTGAAGAAATGTACATCAAAACATACACATTTTCAGTGTACATTCAAGAAATGTATATCAAAACATACACATTTTCATTGTACATTCAAGAAATATACATCAAAACATACACATTTTCATTGTACATTCAAGAAATGTACATCAAAACATACACATTTTCATTGTACATTCAAGAAATGTACATCAAAACATACACATTTTCAGTGTACATTCAAGAAATGTACATCAAAACATACACATTTTCATTGTACATTCAAAAAATGTACATCAAAACATACACTTTTTCATTGATCATTCAAGAAATGTACATAAAAACATACACATATTCATTGTACACTCAAGAAATGTACATCAAAACATACACATTTTCATTGTACATTCAAGAAATGTACATCAAAACATACACATTTTCATTGTACACTCAAGAAATGTACATCAAAACATACACATTTTCATTGTACACTCAAGAAATGTACATCAAAACATACACATTTTCATTGTATACTCAAGAAATGTACATCAAAACATACACATTTTCATTGTACATTCAAGAAATATACATCAAAACATACACATTTTCATTGTACATTGAAGAAATGTACATCGAAACATACACATTTTCATTGTACACTCAAGAAATGTACATCAAAACATACACATTTTCAGTGTACATTCAAGAAATGTATATCAAAACATACACATTTTCATTGTACATTTAAGAAATGTACATCAAAAAATACACATTTTCATTGTACATTCAAATAATATACATCAAAACATACACATTTTCATTGTACATTCAAGAAATTTACATCAAAACATACACATTTTCATTGTACATTCAAAAAATGTACATCAAAACATACACATTTTCATTGTACATTCTAGAAATATACATCAAAACATACGCATTTTCATTGTATATACAAGAAATGTACATCAAAACATACACATTTTCATTGTACACTCTAGAAATGTACATCAAAACATACACATTTTCAGTGTACATTCAAGAAATGTATATCAAAACGTACACATTTTCATTGAACATTCCAGAAATGTACATCAAAACATACACATTTTCAGTGTACATTCAAGAAATGTATATCAAAAAATACACATTTTCAGTGTACATTCAAGAAATGTACATCAAAGCAAACACATTTTCATTGTACACCAAAGAAATGTACATCAAAACATACACATTTTCATCGTACATTAAAGAAATGCACATCAAAACATACACATTTTCATTGTACATTCAAGAAATATACATCAAAACATACACATTTTCATTGTACATTCAAGAAATGTACATCAAAACATACACATTTTCATTGTACACTCAAGAAATGTACATCAAAACATACACATTTTCATTGTACACTCAAGAAATGTACATCAAAACATTCACACTTTCATTGTACATTCAAGAAATGTATATCAAAACATACACATTTTCATTGTACATTCAAGAAATGTACATCAAAACATACACATTTTCATTGTACATTCAAGAAGTGTACATCAAAACATACACATTTTCATTGTACATACAAGAAATGTACATCAAAACAAACACAATTTCATTGTACACTAAAGAAATGTACATCAACACATACACATTTTCAGTGTACATTCAAGAAATGTATATCAAAACATACACATTTTCATTGTACATTCAAGAAATGTACATCAAAACATACACATTTTCATTGTACATTCAAGAAATGTACATCAAAACATACACATTTTCAGTGTACATTCAAGAAATGTACATCAAAACATACACATTTTCATTGTACATTCAAAAAATGTACATCAAAACATACACTTTTTCATTGTTCATTCAAGAAATGTACATAAAAACATACACATATTCATTGTACACTCAAGAAATGTACATCAAAACATACACATTTTCATTGTACATTCAAGAAATGTACATCAAAACATACACATTTTCATTGTACACTCAAGAAATGTATATCAAAACGTACACATTTTCATTGAACATTCCAGAAATGTACATCAAAACATACACATTTTCAGTGTACATTCAAGAAATGTATATCAAAAAATACACATTTTCAGTGTACATTCAAGAAATGTACATCAAAGCAAACACATTTTCATTGTACACCAAAGAAATGTACATCAAAACATACACATTTTCATCGTACATTAAAGAAATGCACATCAAAACATACACATTTTCATTGTACATTCAAGAAATATACATCAAAACATACACATTTTCATTGTACATTCAAGAAATGTACATCAAAACATACACATTTTCATTGTACACTCAAGAAATGTACATCAAAACATACACATTTTCATTGTACACTCAAGAAATGTACATCAAAACATTCACACTTTCATTGTACATTCAAGAAATGTATATCAAAACATACACATTTTCATTGTACATTCAAGAAATGTACATCAAAACATACACATTTTCATTGTACATTCAAGAAGTGTACATCAAAACATACACATTTTCATTGTACATACAAGAAATGTACATCAAAACAAACACAATTTCATTGTACACTAAAGAAATGTACATCAACACATACACATTTTCATTGTACATTCAAGAAATGTACATCAAAACATACACATTTTCATTGTACACTCAAGGAATGTACATCAAAACATACACATTTTGATTGTACATTCAAGAAATGTACATCAAGGAATGTACATCAAAACACACACATTATCATTTTACACTCAAGAAATGTACATAAAAACATACACGTTTTGAGTGTACATTCAAGAGATATACATCAAAACATTCACATTTTCATTGTACACTCAAGAAATGTACATCAAAACATACACATTTTCATTGTACACTCAAGAAATGTACATCAAAACATACACATTTTCATTGTACATTCAAGAAATGTATATCAAACCATACACATTTTCATTGTACATTGAAGAAATGTACATCAAAACATACACATTTTCATTGTACATCCCAGAAATGTAAATCAAAACATGCACATTTTCATTGTACATTCAAGGAATGTACATCAAAACATACACATTTTCATTGTACATTCAAGAAATGTACATCAAAACATACACATTTTCATTGTACACTCAAGAAATGTACACCAAAACATACACATTTTCATTGTACACTCAAGAAATGTACATCAAAACATACACATTTTCATTGTATACTCAAGAAATGTACTTCAAAACATACACATTTTCATTGTACATTCAAGAAATATACTTCAAAACATACACATTTTCATTGTACACTCAAGAAATGTACATCAAAACATACACATTTTCATTGTACGCTCAAGAAACGTACATCAAAACATACACATTTTCAGTGTACATTCAAGAAGTGTACATCAAAACATACACATTTTCATTGTACATTCAAGAAATGTACATCAAAACATACACATTTTCATTGTACATTCTAGAAATATACATCAAAACTTACGCATTTTCATTGTATATACAAGAAATGTACATCAAAACATACACATTTTCAGTGTACATTCAAGAAATGTATATCAAAACGTACACATTTTCATTGAACATTCCAGAAATGTACATAAAAACATACACATTTTCACTGTACATTCAAGAAATGTATATCAAAAAATACACATTTTCACTGTACATTCAAGAAATGTACATCAAAGCAAACACATTTTCATTGTACACTAAAGAAATGTACATCAAAACATACACATTTTCATTGTACATTCAAGAAATGCACATCAAAACATACACATTTTCATTGTACATTCAAGAAATATACATCAAAACATACACATTTTCATTGTACATTCAAGAAATGTACATAAAAACATACACATTTTCATTGTACATTCAAGAAATGTACATCAAAACATACACATTTTCAGTGTACATTCAAGAAACGTACATCAAAACATACACATTTTCATTGTACATTCAAAAAATGTACATCAAAACATACACTTTTTCATTGTTCATTCAAGAAATGTACATCAAAACATACACATATTCATTGTACACTCAAGAAATGTACATCAAAACATACACATTTTCATTGTACATTCAAGAAATGTACATCAAAACATACACATTTTCATTGTACACTCAAGAAATGTACATCAAAACATACACATTTTCATTGTACACTCAAGAAATGTACATCAAAACCTACACATTTTAATTGTATACTCAAGAAATGTACATCAAAACATACACATTTTCATTGTACATTCAAGAAATATACATCAAAACATACACATTTTCATTGTACATTGAAGAAATGTACATCGAAACATACACATTTTCATTGTACACTCAAGAAATGTACATCAAAACATACACATTTTCAGATTACATTCAAGAAATGTATATCAAAACATACACATTTTCATTGTACATTTAAGAAATGTACATCAAAAAATACACATTTTCATTGTACATTCAAATAATATACATCAAAACATACACATTTTCATTGTACATTCAAGAAATTTACATCAAAACATACACATTTTCATTGTACGCTCAAGAAATGTACATCAAAACATACACATTTTCAGTGTACATTCAAGAAATGTACATCAAAACATACACATTTTCATTGTACATTCAAGAAATGTACATCAAAACATACACATTTTCATTGTACATTCTAGAAATATACATCAAAACATACGCATTTTCATTGTATATACAAGAAATGTACATCAAAACATACACATTTTCATTGTACACTCAAGAAATGTACATCAAAACATACACATTTTCAGTGTACATTCAAGAAATGTACATCAAAACATACACATTTTCATTGTATATACAAGAAATGTACATCAAAACATACACATTTTCATTGTACACTAAAGAAATGTTCATCAAAACATACACATTTTCAGTGTACATTCAAGAAATGTACATCAAAACATACACATTTTCATTGTACATTCAAGAAATGTACATCAAAACATACACATTTTCATTGTACATTCAAGAAATGTACATCAAAACATACACATTTTCATTGTATACTCAAGAAATGTACACCAAAACATACACATTTTCATTGTACACTCAAGAAATGTACCTCAAAACATACACTTTTTCATTGTACATTCAAGAAATGTATACAAAAACATACACATTTTCATTGTACATTCAAGAAATGTACATCAAAACATACACATTTTCAGGGTACATTCAAGAAATGTATATCAAAAAATACACATTTTCAGTGTACATTCAAGAAATGTACATCAAAACAAACACAATTTCATTGTACACTAAAGAAATGTACATCAAAACATACACATTTTAATTGTACATTCAAGAAATGCACATCAAAACATACAAATTTTTACTGTACACTCATGAAATGTACATCAAAACATACACATTTTCATTGTACACTCAAGAAATGTACATCAAAACATACACATTTTCATAGTACATTCAAGAAATGTACATCAAAACATACACATTTTCATTGTACATTCAAGGAATGTACATCAAAACATACACATTTTGATTGTACATTCAAGAAATGTACATCAAGAAATGTACATCAAAACACACACATTATCATTTTACACTCAAGAAATGTACATAAAAACATACACATTTTGAGTGTACATTCAAGAGATATACATCAAAACATGCACATTTTCATTGTATATACCAGACATGTACATCAAAACATACACATTTTCATTGTATATACAGGAAATGTACATCAAAACATACACATTTTCATTGTATATACAAGAAATGTATATCAAACCATACACATTTTCAGTGTACATTCAAGAAATGTACATCAAAAACTACACATCTTCATTGTATATTCAAGAAGTGTACATCAAAACACACACATTTTCATTGTATATACCAGAAATGTACATCAAAACATACACATTTTCATTGTACGTTCAAGGAATGTACATCAAAACATACACATTTTCATTGTACATTCAAGAAGTGTACATCAAAACATACACATTTTCATTGTACACTCAAGAAATGTACATCAAAGCATACACATTTTCATTGTACACTCAAGAAATGTACATCAAAACATACACATTTTCATTGTATACTCAAGAAATGTACATCAAAACATACACATTTTCATTGTACATTCAAGAAATATACATCAAAACATACACATTTTCATTGTACATTGAAGAAATGTACATCAAAACATACACATTTTCAGTGTACATTCAAGAAATGTATATCAAAACATACACATTTTCATTGTACATTCAAGAAATATACATCAAAACATACACATTTTCATTGTACATTCAAGAAATGTACATCAAAACATACACATTTTCATTGTACATTCAAGAAATGTACATCAAAACATACACATTTTCAGTGTACATTCAAGAAATGTACATCAAAACATACACATTTTCATTGTACATTCAAAAAATGTACATCAAAACATACACTTTTTCATTGATCATTCAAGAAATGTACATAAAAACATACACATATTCATTGTACACTCAAGAAATGTACATCAAAACATACACATTTTCATTGTACATTCAAGAAATGTACATCAAAACATACACATTTTCATTGTACACTCAAGAAATGTACATCAAAACATACACATTTTCATTGTACACTCAAGAAATGTACATCAAAACATACACATTTTCATTGTATACTCAAGAAATGTACATCAAAACATACACATTTTCATTGTACATTCAAGAAATATACATCAAAACATACACATTTTCATTGTACATTGAAGAAATGTACATCGAAACATACACATTTTCATTGTACACTCAAGAAATGTACATCAAAACATACACATTTTCAGTGTACATTCAAGAAATGTATATCAAAACATACACATTTTCATTGTACATTTAAGAAATGTACATCAAAAAATACACATTTTCATTGTACATTCAAATAATATACATCAAAACATACACATTTTCATTGTACATTCAAGAAATTTACATCAAAACATACACATTTTCATTGTACATTCAAGAAATGTACATCAAAACATACACATTTTCATTGTACATTCTAGAAATATACATCAAAACATACGCATTTTCATTGTATATACAAGAAATGTACATCAAAACATACACATTTTCATTGTACACTCTAGAAATGTACATCAAAACATACACATTTTCAGTGTACATTCAAGAAATGTATATCAAAACGTACACATTTTCATTGAACATTCCAGAAATGTACATCAAAACATACACATTTTCAGTGTACATTCAAGAAATGTATATCAAAAAATACACATTTTCAGTGTACATTCAAGAAATGTACATCAAAGCAAACACATTTTCATTGTACACCAAAGAAATGTACATCAAAACATACACATTTTCATCGTACATTAAAGAAATGCACATCAAAACATACACATTTTCATTGTACATTCAAGAAATATACATCAAAACATACACATTTTCATTGTACATTCAAGAAATGTACATCAAAACATACACATTTTCATTGTACACTCAAGAAATGTACATCAAAACATACACATTTTCATTGTACACTCAAGAAATGTACATCAAAACATTCACACTTTCATTGTACATTCAAGAAATGTATATCAAAACATACACATTTTCATTGTACATTCAAGAAATGTACATCAAAACATACACATTTTCATTGTACATTCAAGAAGTGTACATCAAAACATACACATTTTCATTGTACATACAAGAAATGTACATCAAAACAAACACAATTTCATTGTACACTAAAGAAATGTACATCAACACATACACATTTTCATTGTACATTCAAGAAATGTACATCAAAACATACACATTTTCATTGTACACTCAAGGAATGTACATCAAAACATACACATTTTGATTGTACATTCAAGAAATGTACATCAAGAAATGTACATCAAAACACACACATTATCATTTTACACTCAAGAAATGTACATAAAAACATACACGTTTTGAGTGTACATTCAAGAGATATACATCAAAACATGCACATTTTCATTGTACACTCAAGAAATGTACATCAAAACATACACATTTTCATTGTACACTCAAGAAATGTACATCAAAACATACACATTTTCATTGTACACTCAAGAAATGTACATCAAAACATACACATTTTCATTGTACATTCAAGAAATGTATATCAAACCATACACATTTTCATTGTACATTGAAGAAATGTACATCAAAACATACACATTTTCATTGTACATCCCAGAAATGTAAATCAAAACATGCACATTTTCATTGTACATTCAAGGAATGTACATCAAAACATACACATTTTCATTGTACATTCAAGAAATGTACAACAAAACATACACATTTTCATTGTACACTCAAGAAATGTACACCAAAACATACACATTTTCATTGTACACTCAAGAAATGTACATCAAAACATACACATTTTCATTGTATACTCAAGAAATGTACTTCAAAACATACACATTTTCATTGTACATTCAAGAAATATACATCAAAACATACACATTTTCATTGTACACTCAAGAAATGTACATCAAAACATACACATTTTCATTGTACGCTCAAGAAACGTACATCAAAACATACACATTTTCAGTGTACATTCAAGAAGTGTACATCAAAACATACACATTTTCATTGTACATTCAAGAAATGTACATCAAAACATACACATTTTCATTGTACATTCTAGAAATATACATCAAAACTTACGCATTTTCATTGTATATACAAGAAATGTACATCAAAACATACACATTTTCAGTGTACATTCAAGAAATGTATATCAAAACGTACACATTTTCATTGAACATTCCAGAAATGTACATAAAAACATACACATTTTCACTGTACATTCAAGAAATGTATATCAAAAAATACACATTTTCACTGTACATTCAAGAAATGTACATCAAAGCAAACACATTTTCATTGTACACTAAAGAAATGTACATCAAAACATACACATTTTCATTGTACATTCAAGAAATGCACATCAAAACATACACATTTTCATTGTACATTCAAGAAACGTACATCAAAACATACACATTTTCATTGTACATTCAAAAAATGTACATCAAAACATACACTTTTTCATTGTTCATTCAAGAAATGTACATCAAAACATACACATATTCATTGTACACTCAAGAAATGTACATCAAAACATACACATTTTCATTGTACATTCAAGAAATGTACATCAAAACATACACATTTTCATTGTACACTCAAGAAATGTACATCAAAACATACACATTTTCATTGTACACTCAAGAAATGTACAGCAAAACATACACATTTTAATTGTATACTCAAGAAATGTACATCAAAACATACACATTTTCATTGTACATTCAAGAAATATACATCAAAACATACACATTTTCATTGTACATTGAAGAAATGTACATCGAAACATACACATTTTCATTGTACACTCAAGAAATGTACATCAAAACATACACATTTTCAGATTACATTCAAGAAATGTATATCAAAACATACACATTTTCATTGTACATTTAAGAAATGTACATCAAAAAATACACATTTTCATTGTACATTCAAATAATATACATCAAAACATACACATTTTCATTGTACATTCAAGAAATTTACATCAAAACATACACATTTTCATTGTACGCTCAAGAAATGTACATCAAAACATACACATTTTCAGTGTACATTCAAGAAATGTACATCAAAACATACACATTTTCATTGTACATTCTAGAAATATACATCAAAACATACGCATTTTCATTGTATATACAAGAAATGTACATCAAAACATACACACTTTCATTGTACATTCAAGAAATGTATATCAAAACATACACATTTTCATTGTACATTCAGGAAATGTACATCAAAACATACACATTTTCATTGTACATTCAAGAAATGTACATCAAAACATACACATTTTCATTGTACATTCAAGAAATGTACATCAAAACAAACACAATTTCATTGTACACTAAAGAAATGTACATCAACACATACACATTTTCATTGTACATTCAAGAAATGTACATCAAAACATACACATTTTCATTGTACATTCAAGGAATGTACATCCAAACATCCACATTTTGATTGTACATTCAAGGAATGTACATCAAAACATACACATTTTCATTGTACATTCAAGAAATGTACATCAAAACATACACATTTTCATTGTACACTCAAGAAATGTACATCAAAACATACACATTTTCATTGTACACTCAAGACATGTACATCAAAACATACACATTTTCATTGTATACTCAAGAAATGTACATCAAAACATACACATTTTCATTGTACATTCAAGAAATATACATCAAAACATACACATTTTCATTGTACATTGAAGAAATGTACATCGAAACATACACATTTTCATTGTACACTCAAGAAATGTACATCAAAACATACACATTTTCAGTGTACATTCAAGAAATGTATATCAAAACATACACATTTTCATTGTACATTCAAATAATATACATCAAAACATACACATTTTCATTGTACATTCAAGAAATGTACATCATAACATACACATTTTCATTGTACATTCTAGAAATATACATAAAAAAATACGCATTTTCATTGTATATACAAGAAATGTACATCAACACATACACATTTTCAGTGTACATTCAAGAAATGTATATCAAAACGTACACATTTTCATTGTACATTCCAGAAATGTACATCAAAGCAAACACATTTTCATTGTACATTCAAGAAATGTACATCAAACCATACACATTTTCATTGTACATTCAAGAAATGCACATCAAAACATACACATTTTCATTGTACATTCAAGAAATGTACATCAAACCATACGCATTTTCATTGTATATACAAGAAATATACATCAAAACATACGCATTTTCATTGTATATACAAGAAATGTACATCAAAACATACACATTTTCATTGTATATACAAGAAATATACATCAAAACATACACATTTTCATTGTACATTCAAGAAATGTACATCAAAACATACACATTTTCATTGTACACTCAAGAAATGTACATCAAAACATACACATTTTCAGTGTACATTCAAGAAATGTATATCAAAACGTACACATTTTCATTGAACATTCCAGAAATGTACATCAAAACATACACATTTTCAGTGTACATTCAAGAAATGTATATCAAAAAATACACATTTTCAGTGTACATTCAAGAAATGTACATCAAAGCAAACACATTTTCATTGTACACTAAAGAAATGTACATCAAAACATACACATTTTCATTGTACATTAAAGAAATGCACATCAAAACATACACATTTTCATTGTACATTCAAGAAATGTACATCAAAACATACACATTTTCATTGTACATTCAAGAAATGTACATCAAAACATACACATTTTCATTGTACACTCAAGAAATGTACATCAAAACATACACATTTTCATTGTACACTCAAGAAATGTACATCAAAACATACACACTTTCATTGTACATTCAAGAAATGTATATCAAAACATACACATTTTCATTGTACATTCAAGAAATGTACATCAAAACACACACATTTTCATTGTACATTCAAGAAATGTACATCAAAACATACACATTTTCATTGTACATTCAAGAAATGTACATCAAAACAAACACAATTTCATTGTACACTAAAGAAATGTACATCAACACATACACATTTTCATTGTACATTCAAGAAATGTACATCAAAACATACACATTTTCATTGTACATTCAAGGAATGTACATCAAAACATACACATTTTGATTGTACATTCAAGAAATGTACATCAAGAAATGTACATCAAAACACACACATTATCATTTTACACTCAAGAAATGTACATAAAAACATACACATTTTGAGTGTACATTCAAGAGATATACATCAAAACATGCACATTTGCATTGTATATACCACAAATCTACATCAAAACATACACATTTTCATTGTATATACAGGAAATGTACATCAAAACATACACATTTTCATTGTATACTCAAGAAATGTACATCAAAACATACACATTTTCATTGTACATTCAAGAAATATACATCAAAACATACACATTTTCATTGTACATTGAAGAAATGTACATCAAAGCATACACATTTTCAGTGTACATTCAAGAAATGTATATCAAAACATACACATTTTCATTGTACATTCAAGAAATGTACATCAAAACATACACATTTTCATTCTACATTCAAATAATATACATCAAAACATACACATTTTCATTGTACATTCAAGAAATGTACATCAAAACATACACATTTTCATTGTACGCTCAAGAAACGTACATCAAAACATACACATTTTCAGTGTACATTCAAGAAATGTACATCAAAACATACACATTTTCATTGTACATTCAAGAAATGTACACCAAAACATACATATTTTCATTGTACATTCTAGAAATATACATCAAAACATACGCATTTTCATTGTATATACAAGAAATGTACATCAAAACATACACATTTTCATTGTACACTCAAGAAATGTACATCAAAACATACACATTTTCAGTGTACATTCAAGAAATGTATATCAAAACGTACACATTTTCATTGAACATTCCAGAAATGTACATAAAAACATACACATTTTCAGTGAACATTCAAGAAATGTATATCAAAAAATACACATTTTCACTGTACATTCAAGAAATGTACATCAAAGCAAACACATTTTCATTGTACACTAAAGGAATGTACATCAAAACATACACATTTTCATTGTACATTCAAGAAATGCACATCAAAACATACACATTTTCATTGTACATTCAAGAAATATACATCAAAACATACACATTTTCAGTGTACATTCAATAAATGTAAATCAAAACATACACATTTTCATTTTACATTCAAAAAATGTACATCAAAACATACACTTTTTCATTGTTCATTCAAGAAATGTACATCAAAACATACACATATTCATTATACACTCAAGAAATGTACATCAAAACATACACATTTTCATTGTACATTCAAGAAATGTACATCAAAACATACACATTTTCATTCTACACTCAAGAAATGTACATCAAAACATACACATTTTCATTGTACACTCAAGAAATGTACATCAAAACATACACATTTTCATTGTATACTCAAGAAATGTACATCAAAACATACACATTTTCATTGTACATTCAAGAAATATACATCAAAACATACACATTTTCATTGTACATTGAAGAAATGTACATCGAAACATACACATTTTCATTGTACACTCAAGAAATGTACATCAAAACATGCACATTTTCAGTGTACATTCAAGAAATGTATATCAAAACATACACATTTTCATTGTACATTCAAGAAATGTACATCAAAACGTACACATTTTCATTGTACATTCAAATAATATACATCAAAACATACACATTTACATTGTACATTCAAGAAATTTACATCAAAACATACACATTTTCATTGTAGGCTCAAGAAATGTACATCAAAACATACACATTTTCAGTGTACATTCAAGAAATGTACATCAAAACATACACATTTTCATTGTACATTCAAGAAATGTACATCAAAACATACACATTTTCATTGTACATTCTAGAAATATACATCAAAACATACGCATTTTCATTGTATATACAAGAAATGTACATCAAAACATACACATTTTCATTGTATATACAAGAAATGTACATCAAAACATACACATTTTCATTGTACATTCAAGAAATGTACATCAAAACATACACATTTTCATTGTACACTCAAGAAATGTACATCAAAACATACACATTTTCATTGTACATTCTAGAAATATACATCAAAACATACGCATTTTCATTGTATATACAAGAAATGTACATCAAAACATACACATTTTCATTGTATATACAAGAAATGTACATCAAAACATACACATTTTCATTGTACATTCAAGAAATGTACATCAAGCAAACACATTTTCATTGTACACTCAAGAAATGTACATCAAAACATACACATTTTCAGTGTACATTCAAGAAATGTATATCAAAACGTACACATTTTCATTGAACATTCCAGAAATGTACATCAAAACATACACATTTTCAGTGTACATTCAAGAAATGTATATCAAAAAATACACATTTTCAGTGTACATTCAAGAAATGTACATCAAATCAAACACATTTTCATTGTACACTAAAGAAATGTACATCAAAACATACACATTTTCATTGTACATTAAAGAAATGCACATCAAAACATACACATTTTCATTGTACATTCAAGAAATATACATCAAAACATACACATTTTCATTGTACATTCAAGAAATGTACATCAAAACATACACATTTTCATTGTACACTCAAGAAATGTACATCAAAACATACACATTTTCATTGTACACTCAAGAAATGTACATCAAAACATACACACTTTCATTGTACATTCAAGAAATGTATATCAAAACATACACATTTTCATTGTACATTCAAGAAATGTACATCAAAACATACACATTTTGATTGTACATTCAAGAAATGTACATCAAAACATACACATTTTCATTGTACATTCAAGAAATGTACATCAAAACAAACACAATTTCATTGTACACTAAAGAAATGTTCATCAACACATACACATTTTCATTGTACATTCAAGAAATGTACATCAAAACATACACATTTTCATTGTACATTCAAGGAATGTACATCAAAACATACACATTTTGATTGTACATTCAAGAAATGTACATCAAAACATACACATTTTCATTGTACACTCAAGAATTGTACATCAAAACATACACATTTTCATTGTACACTCAAGAAATGTACATCAAAACATACATATTTTCATTGTACACTCAAGAAATGTACACCAAAACATACACACTTTCATTGTACATTCAAGAAATGTATATCAAAACATACACATTTTCATTGTACATTCAGGAAATGTACATCAAAACATACACATTTTCATTGTACATTCAAGAAATGTACATCAAAACATACACATTTTCATTGTACATTCAAGAAATGTACATCAAAACAAACACATTTCATTGTACACTAAAGAAATGTACATCAACACATACACATTTTCATTGTACATTCAAGAAATGTACATCAAAACATACACATTTTCATTGTACATTCAAGGAATGTACATCAAAACATCCACATTTTGATTGTACATTCAAGGAATGTACATCAAAACATACACATTTTCATTGTACATTCAAGAAATGTACATCAAAACATACACATTTTCATTGTACACTCAAGAAATGTACATCAAAACATACACATTTTCATTGTACACTCAAGACATGTACATCAAAACATACACATTTTCATTGTATACTCAAGAAATGTACATCAAAACATACACATTTTCATTGTACATTCAAGAAATATACATCAAAACATACACATTTTCATTGTACATTGAAGAAATGTACATCGAAACATACACATTTTCATTGTACACTCAAGAAATGTACATCAAAACATACACATTTTCAGTGTACATTCAAGAAATGTATATCAAAACATACACATTTTCATTGTACATTCAAGAAATGTACATCAAGACATACACATTTTCATTGTACATTCAAATAATATACATCAAAACATACACATTTTCATTGTACATTCAAGAAATGTACATCAAAACATACACATTTTCATTGTACATTCTAGAAATATACATAAAAAAATACGCATTTTCATTGTATATACAAGAAATGTACATCAACACATACACATTTTCAGTGTACATTCAAGAAATGTATATCAAAACGTACACATTTTCATTGTACATTCCAGAAATGTACATCAAAGCAAACACATTTTCATTGTACATTCAAGAAATGTACATCAAACCATACACATTTTCATTGTACATTCAAGAAATGCACATCAAAACATACACATTTTCATTGTACATTCAAGAAATGTACATCAAACCATACGCATTTTCATTGTATATACAAGAAATATACATCAAAACATACGCATTTTCATTGTATATACAAGAAATGTACATCAAAACATACACATTTTCATTGTATATACAAGAAATATACATCAAAACATACACATTTTCATTGTACATTCAAGAAATGTACATCAAAACATACACATTTTCATTGTACATTCTAGAAATATACATAAAAAATACGCATTTTCATTGTATATACAAGAAATGTACATCAACACATACTTATTTTCAGTGTACATTCAAGAAATGTATATCAAAACGTACACATTTTCATTGTACATTCCAGAAATGTACATCAAAGCAAACACATTTTCAGTGTACATTCAAGAAATGTACATCAAAGCAAACACATTTTCATTGTACACTAAAGAAATGTACATCAAAACATACACATTTTCATTGTACATTAAAGAAATGCACATCAAAACATACACATTTTCATTGTACATTCAAGAAATGTACATCAAAACATACACATTTTCATTGTACATTCAAGAAATGTACATCAAAACATACACATCTTCATTGTACACTCAAGAAATGTACATCAAAACATACACATTTTCATTGTACACTCAAGAAATGTACATCAAAACATACACACTTTCATTGTACATTCAAGAAATGTATATCAAAACATACACATTTTCATTGTACATTCAAGAAATGTACATCAAAACACACACATTTTCATTGTACATTCAAGAAATGTACATCAAAACATACACATTTTCATTGTACATTCAAGAAATGTACATCAAAACAAACACAATTTCATTGTACACTAAAGAAATGTACATCAACACATACACATTTTCATTGTACATTCAAGAAATGTACATCAAAACATACACATTTTCATTGTACATTCAAGGAATGTACATCAAAACATACACATTTTGATTGTACATTCAAGAAATGTACATCAAGAAATGTACATCAAAACACACACATTATCATTTTACACTCAAGAAATGTACATAAAAACATACACATTTTGAGTGTACATTCAAGAGATATACATCAAAACATGCACATTTGCATTGTATATACCACAAATCTACATCAAAACATACACATTTTCATTGTATATACAGGAAATGTACATCAAAACATACACATTTTCATTGTATATACAAGAAATGTATATCAAAACATACACATTTTCAGTGTGCATTCAAGAAATGTACATCAAAAACTACACATCTTCATTGTATATTCAAGAAATGTACATCAAAACACACACATTTTCATTGTATATACCAGAAATGTACATCAAAACATACACATTTTCATTGTACATTCAAGAAATGTACATCAAAACATACACATTTTCATTGTACACTCAAGAAATGTACATCAAAACATACACATTTTCAGTGTACATTCAAGAAATGTACATCAAAACATACACATTTTCATTGTACATTCAAGAAATGTACATCAAAACATACACATTTTCATTGTACATTCTAGAAATATACATAAAAAATACGCATTTTCATTGTATATACAAGAAATGTACATCAAAACATACACATTTTCATTGTACACTCAAGAAATGTACATCAAAACATACACATTTTCAGTGTACATTCAAGAAATGTATATCAAAACGTACACATTTTCATTGTACATTCCAGAAATGTACATCAAAACATACACATTTTCATTGTACATTCAAGAAATGTATATCAAAAAATACACATTTTCAGTGTACATTCAAGAAATGTACATCAAAGCAAACACATTTTCATTGTACATTCAAGAAATATACATCAAAACATACACATTTTCATTGTACATTCAAGAAATGTACATCAAAACATACACATTTTCATTGTACACTCAAGAAATGTACATCAAAACATACACATTTTCATTGTACATTCAAGAAATGTATATCAAAACATACACATTTTCATTGTACATTCAAGAAATGTACATCAAAACATACACATTTTCATTGTACATTCTACGAATGTACATCAAAACATACACATTTTGATTGTACATTCTAGAAATGTACATCAAAACACACACATTATCATTTTACACTCAAGAAATGTACATCAAAACATACACACTTTGAGTGTACATTCAAGAGATATACATCAAAACATGCATATTTTCATTGTATATACCAGAAATGTACATCAAAACATACACATTTTCATTGTATATACAGGAAATGTACATCAAAACATCCACATTTTCATTGTATATACAAGAAATGTATATCAAAACATACACATTTTCAGTGTTCATTCAAGAAATGTACATCAAAAACTACACATCTTCATTGTATATTCAAGAAATGTATATCAAAACACACACATTTTCATTGTATATACCAGAAATGTACATCAAAACATACACATTTTCATTGTACATTCAAGAAATGTACATCAAAACTTACACATTTTCATTGTATATACCAGAAAGGTACATCAAAACATACACATTTTCATTGTACATTCAAGAAATGTACATCAAAACATACACATTTTCATTGTAAATACCAGAAATGTACATCAAAACATACACATTTTCATTGTACATTGAAGAAATGTACATCAAAACATTCACATTTTCAGTGTACCTTCAAGAAATATACATCAAAACATACACATTCTCAGGGTAGATTCAAGAAATATACATCAAAACATACACATTTTCATTCTATATACCAGAAATGTACATCAAAACATACACATTTTCATTGTACATTCAAGAAATGTACATCAAAACATACACATTTTCAGTGTACATTCAAGAAATGTACATCAAAACATACACATTTTCATTGTATATACCAGAAATGTACATCAAAACATACACATTTTCATTGTACATTCAAGAAATGTACATCAAAACATACACATTTTCATTGTATATACCAGAAATGTACATCAAAACATACACATTTTCATTGTACATTGAAGAAATGTACATCAAAACATACACATTTTCATTGTACATTCAAGAAATGTACATCAAAACACACACATTTTCATTGTACATTCAAGGAATGTACATCAAAACATACACATTTTGACTGTACATTCAAGAAATGTACATCAAGAAATGTACTTCAAAACACACACATTATCATTTTACACTCAAGAAATGTACATAAAAACATACACATTTTGAGTGTACATTCAAGAGATATACATCAAAACATGCACATTTTCATTGTACATTCAAGAAATGTACATCAAAACATACACATTTTCAGTGTACATTCAAGAAATGTACATCAAAACATACACATTTTCATTGTATATACCAGAAATGTACAATAAAACATACACATTTTCATTGTACATTCAAGAAATGTACATCAAAACATACACATTTTCAGTGTACATTCAAGAAATGTACATCAAAACATACACATTTTCATTGTATATACCAGAAATGTACATCAAAACATACACATTTTCATTGTACATTCAAGAAATGTACATCAAAACATACACATTTTCATTGTATATACCAGAAATGTACATCAAAACATACAGATTTTCATTGTACATTGAAGAAATGTACATCAAAACGTACACATTTTCATTGAACATTCCAGAAATGTACATCAAAACATACACATTTTCAGTGTACATTCGAGAAATGTATATCAAAAAATACACATTTTCAGTGTACATTCAAGAAATGTACATCAAAACATACACATTTTCATTGTACATTCAAGAAATGTACATCAAGGCATACACATTTTCATTGTACACTCAAGAAATGTACATCAAAACATACACATTTTCATTGTACACTCAAGAAATGTACCTCAAAACATACACTTCTTCATTGTACATTCAAGAAATGTATATAAAAACATACACATTTTCATTGTACATTCAAGAAATGTACATCAAGACATACACATTTTCAGGGTACATTCAAGAAATGTATATAAAAAAATACACATTTTCAGTGTACATTCAAGAAATTTACATCAAAACAAACACAATTTCATTGTACACTAAAGAAATGTACATCAAAACATACACATTTTCATTGTACATTCAAGAAATGCACATCAAAACATACAAATTTTCATTGTACACTCAAGAAATGTACATCGAAGCATACACACTTTCATTGTACACTCAAGAAATGTACATCAAAACATACACATTTGCATTGTACACTCAAGAAATGTATATCAAAACATACACATTTTCATTGTACATTCAAGAAATGCACATCAAAACATATACATTTTCATTGTACATTCAAGAAATGCACATCAAAACATACACATTTTCATTGTACATTCAAGAAATGTACATCAAAACATACACATTTTCATTGTACATTCAAGGAATGTACATCAAAACATACACATTTTGATTGTACATTCAAGAAATGTACATCAGGAAGTGTACATCAAAACACACACATTATCATTTTACACTCAAGAAATGTACATAAAAACATACACATTTTGAGTGTACATTCAAGAGATATACATCAAAACATGCACATTTTCATTGTATATACCAGAAATATACATCAAAACATACACATTTTCGTTGTATATACAGGAAATGTACATCAAAACATACACATTTTCATTGTATATACAAGAAATGTATATCAAAACATACACATTTTCAGTGTACATTCAAGAAATGTACATCAAAAACTACACATCCTCATTGTATATTCAAGAAATGTACATCAAAACACACACATTTTCATTGTATATACCAGAAATGTACATCAACACATACACATTTTCATTGTACATTCAAGAAATGTACATCAAAACATACACATTTTCATTGTATATACCAGAAATGTACATCAAAACATACACATTTTCATTGTACATTCAAGAAATGTACATCAAAACATACACATTTTCATTGTATATACCAGAAATGTACATCAAAACATACACATTTTCATTGTACATTGAAGAAATGTACATCAAAACATACACATTTTCAGTGTACATTCAAGAAATGTACATCAAAACATACACAGCTTCAGCGTACATTCAAGAAATGTACATCAAAACATACACATTTTCATTGTATATACAAGAAATGTACATCAAAACATACACATTTTCATTGTATATACAAGAAATGTATATCAAAACATACATATTTTCAGTGTACATTCAAGAAATGTACATCAAAACATACACATTTTCATTGTATATACAAGAAATGTACATCAAAACATACACATTTTCAGTGTACATTCAAGAAATGTACATCAAGACATACACATTTTCATTGTACATTCAAGAAATGTATATCAAAACATACACATTTTCAGTGTACATTCAAGAAATGTACATGAAAACATATACATTTTCGTTGTACATTCAAGAAATGTATATCAAAACATACACATTTTCAGTGTACATTCAAGAAATGTACATCAAAACATACCCATTTTCATTGTATATACATGAAATGTACATCAAAACATACACATTTTCATTGTACACAAAAGAAATGTACATCAAAACATACATATTTTCAGTGTACATTCAAGAAATGTACATCAAAACATACACATTTTCATTGTACATTCAAGAAATGTACATCAAAACATACACATTTTCATTGTTCATTCAAGAAATGTACATCAAAACATACACATTTTCAGGGTTCATTCAAGAAATGTATATCAAAAAATACACATTTTCAGTGTACATTCAAGAAATGTACATCAAAACAAACACAATTTCATTATACACTAAACAAATGTACATCAAAACATACACATTTTCATTGTACATTCAAGAAATGCACATCAAAACATACACATTTTCATTGTACATTCAAGAAATATACATCAAAACATACACATTTTCATTGTACATTGAAGAAATGTACATCAAAACATACACATTTTCATTGTACACTCAAGAGACGTACATCAAAACATACACATTTTCAGTGTACATTCAAGAAATGTATATCAAAACATACACATTTTCATTGTACATTCAAGAAATGTACATCAAAACATACACATTTTCATTGTACATTCAAATAATATACATCAAAACATACACATTTTCATTGTACATTCAAGAAATGTACATCAAAAACTACACTTTTTCATTGAACATTGAAGAAATGTACATCAAAACATACACATTTTCATTGTACATTCAAGAAATGTACATCAAAACATACACATTTTCATTGTACATTCAAGAAATGTACATCAAAACATACACATTTTCATTGTACATTCAAGAAATGTACATCAAAACATACACATTTTCATTGTACATTCAAGGAATGTACATCAAAAACTACACTTTTTCATTGTACATTCAAGGAATGTACGTCAAAAACTACACTTTTTCATTGTACATTCAAGAAATGTACATCAAAACATACACATTTTCATTGTACATTCAAGGAATGTACATCAAAAACTACACTTTTTCATTGTACATTCAAGAAATGTACATCAAAAACTACACATTTTATTGTACATACAAGAAATGTACATCAAAACATACACATTTTCATTGT
Organism: Tenodera sinensis; assembly: GCA_030765045.1. Taxonomy (NCBI): domain Eukaryota; kingdom Metazoa; phylum Arthropoda; class Insecta; order Mantodea; family Mantidae; genus Tenodera; species Tenodera sinensis. The sequence goes on from JAUKNM010000095.1 coordinate 326,535, forward strand.
ATATACAACAGATGTACATCAAAACATACACATTTTCATTGTACATTCAAGGAATGTACATCAAAAACTACACTTTTTCATTGTACATTCAAGAAATGTACATCAAAACATACACATTTTCATTGTACATTCAAGAAATGTACATCAAAACATACACATTTTCATTGTACATTGAAGAAATGTACATCAAAACAAACACAATTTCATTGTACACTAAACAAATGTACATCAAAACATACACATTTTCATTGTACATTCAAGAAATGCACATCAAAACATACACATTTTCATTGTACATTCAAGAAATGTACATCAAAACATACACATTTTCAGTGTACATTCAAGAAATGTACATCAAAACAAACACAATTTCATTGCACACTAAACAAATGTACATCAAAACATACACATTTTCATTGTACATTCAAGAAATGCACATCAAAACATACACATTTTCATTGTACATTCAAGAAATATACATCAAAACATACACATTTTCATTGTACATTGAAGACATGTACATCAAAACATACACATTTTCATTGTACACTCAAGAGACGTACATCAAAACATACACATTTTCAGTGTACATTCAAGAAATGTATATCAAAACATACACAATTTCATTGTACACTAAACAAATGTACATCAAAACATACACATTTTCATTGTACATTCAAGAAATGCACATCAAAACATACAAATTTTCATTGTACATTCAAGAAATGTACATCAAAACATACACATTTTCATTGTACATTCAAGGAATGTACATCAAAGCATACACATTTTGATTGTACATTCAAGAAATGTACATCAAGAAGTGTACATCAAAACACACACATTATCATTTTACACTCAAGAAATGTACATAAAAACATACACATTTTGAGTGTACATTCAAGAGATATACATCAAAACATGCACATTTTCATTGTATATACCAGAAATATACATCAAAACATGCACATTTTCATTGTATATACCAGAAATATACATCAAAACATACACATTTTCATTGTATATACCAGAAATATACATCAAAACATACACATTTTCATTGTATATACCAGAAATGTACATCAAAACATACACATTTTCATTGTATATACAAGAAATGTATATCAAAACATACACATTTTCAGTGTACATTCAAGAAATGTACATCAAGAACTACACATCTTCATTGTATATTCAAGAAATGTACATCAAAACACACACATTTTCATTGTATATACCAGAAATGTACATCAAAACATACACATTTTCATTGTACATTCAAGAAATGTACATCAAAACATACACATTTTCATTGTATATACCAGAAATGTACATCAAAACATACACATTTTCATTGTACATTCAAGAAATGTACATCAAAACATACACATTTTCATTGTATATACCAGAAATGTACATCAAAACATACACATTTTCATTGTACATACCAGAAATGTACATCAAAACATACACATTTTCATTGTATATACCAGAAATGTACATCAAAACATACACATTTTCATTGTATATACCAGAAATGTACATCAAAACATACACATTTTCATTGTACATTGAAGAAATGTACATCAAAACATACACATTTTCAGTGTACATTCAAGAAATGTACATCAAAACATACACATTTTCATTGTATATACCAGAAATGTACATCAAAACATACACATTTTCAGCGTACATTCAAGAAATGTACATCAAAACATACACATTTTCATTGTATATACAAGAAATGTACATCAAAACATACACATTTTCATTGTATATACAAGAAATGTATATCAAAACATACATATTTTCAGTGTACATTCAAGAAATGTACATCAAAACATACACATTTTCATTGTATATACAAGAAATGTACATCAAAAACTACACTTTTTCAGTGTACACTCAAGAAATGTGCATCAAAAACTTACAGATTTTCATTGCATATACAACAAATGTACTTCAAAAACTACACATTTTCAGTGTACACTAAAGAAATGTACATCAAAACTACACATTTTCATTGTAAATTCAGGAAATGTATATCAAAACATACACATTTTCATTGTACATTGAAGAAATGTACATCAAAACATACACATTTTCATTGTACATTCAAGAAATGTACATCAAAACATTCACATTTTCATTGTACATTCAAGGAATGTACATCAAAACATACACATTTTCATTGTACATTCAAGAAATGTACATCAAAACATACACATTTTCATTGTAGACTCAAGAAATGTACATCAAAACATACACATTTTCATTGTATACTCAAGAAATGTACATCAAAACATACAAATTTTCAGTCTACATTCAAGAAATGTACATCAAAACATAGACATTTTCATTGTATATACCAGAAATGTACATCAAAACATACACATTTTCATTGTACATTCAAGAAATGTACATCAAAACATACACATTTTCAGTGTACATTCAAGAAATGTACATCAAAACATACACATCTTCATTGTATATAATAAAAATGTACATCAAAACATACACATTTTCATTGTACATACAAGAAATGTACACCAAAACATACACATTTTCATTGTATATACAAGAAATGTACACCAAAACATACACATTTTCGTTGCACATTCATGAAATGTATATCAAAACATACACATTTTCATTGTACATTCAAGAAATGTACATCAAAACATACACACTTTCAGTGTACATTAAAGAAATGTACTTCTAAAACATACACATTTTGAGTGTACATTCAAGAAATATACATCAAAACATACACATTTTCATTGTATATACCAAAAATGTACATCAAAACATACACATTTTCATTGTATATACAAGAAATGTACAACAAAACATACACATTTTCATTGTATATACAAGAAATGTACACCAAAACATATACATTTTCATTGCACATTCATGAAATGTATATCAAAACATACACATTTTCATTGTACATTCAAGAAATGTACATCAAAACATACACATTTTCATTGTACATTCAAGAAATGTACATCAAAACATACACATTTTCATTGTACATTCAAGAAATGTACATCAAAACATACACATTTTCATTGTACATTCAAGAAATGTACATCAAAACATACACATTTTCATTGTACATTCAAGAAATGTACATCAAAACATACACATTTTCATTGTACATTCAAAAAATGTACATCAAAACATACACATTTTCATTGTACATTCAAGAAATGTACATCAAAACATACACATTTTCATTGTACATTCAAGGAATGTACATCAAAGCATACACATTTTCATTGTACATTCAAGAAATGTACATCAAAAACTACACATTTTCATTGTATATACAAGAAATGTACATCAAAAACTACACATTTTCATTGTACACTCATAAAATATACATCAAAACCTACACATTTTCATTGTATATACAAGAAATGTACATCAAAAACTACACATTTTCATTGTACACTCATAAAATGTACATCAAAACCTACACATTTTCATTGGACACTCATAAAATGTACATCAAAAACTACACATTTTCATTGTATATACAAGAAATGTACATCAAAAACTACACATTTTCATTGTACACTCATAAAATGTACATCAAAACCTACACATTTTCATTGTACACTCATAAAATGTACATCAAAACCTACACATTTTCATTGGACACTCATAAAATCTACATCAAAACCTACACATTTTCATTGTATACTCATAAAATGTACTTCAAAAACTTACAGATTTTCATTGCATATACAACAAATGTACTTCAAAAACTACACATTTTCAGTGTACACTAAAGAAATGTACATCAAAACTACACATTTTCATTGTACATTCAGGAAATGTATATCAAAATATACACATTTTCATTGTTCATTGAAGAAATGTACATCAAAACATACACATTTTCATTGTACATTCAAGAAATGTACATCAAAACATTCACATTTTCATTGTACATTCAAGGAATGTACATCAAAACATACACATTTTCATTGTACATTCAAGAAATGTACATCAAAGCATACACATTTTCATTGTAGACTCAAGAAATGTACATCAAAACATACACATTTTCATTGTATACTCAAGAAATGTACATCAAAACATACACATTTTCAGTCTACATTCAAGAAATGTACATCAAAACATAGACATTTTCATTGTATACATCAGAAATGTAGATCAAAACATACACATTTTCATTGTACATTCAAGAAATGTACATCAAAACATACACATTTTCAGTGTACATTCAAGAAATGTACATCAAAACATACACATTTTCATTGTATATAATAAAAATGTACATCAAAACATACACATTTTCATTGTACATACAAGAAATGTACACCAAAACATACACATTTTCATTGTATATACAAGAAATGTACACCAAAACATACACATTTTCATTGCACATTCATGAAATGTATATCAAAACATACACATTTTCATTGTACATTCAAGAAATGTACATCAAAACATACACACTTTCAGTGTACATTAAAGAAATGTACTTCTAAAACATACACATTTTGAGTGTACATTCAAGAAATATACATCAAAACAAACACATTTTCATTGTATATACCAAAAATGTACATCAAAACATACACATTTTCATTGTACATACAAGAAGTGTACAACAAAACATACACATTTTCATTGTATATACAAGAAATGTACACCAAAACATACACATTTTCATTGGACATTCATGAAATGTATATCAAAACATACACACTTTCATTGTACATTCAAGAGATGTACATCAAAACATACACATTTTCATTGTACATTCAAGAAATATACATCAATACATACACATTTTCAGTGTACAATCAAGAAATGTACATCAAAACATACACATTTTCAGTGTACATTCAAGAAATATACATCAAAACATACACATTTTCATTGTATATACCAGAAATGTACATCAAAACATACACATTTTGAGTGTACATTCAAGAAATATACATCAAAACATACACATTTTCATTGTATATACCAGAAATGTACATCAAAACATACACATTTTCATTGTACATTCAAGAAATGTACATCAAAACATACACATTTTCAGTGTACATTCAAGAAATGTACATAAAAACATACACATTTTCATTGTATATACCAGAAATGTACATCAAAACATACACATTTTCAGTGTACATTCAAGAAATATACATCAAAACATACACATTTTCATTGTATATACCAGAAATGTACATCAAAACATACATATTTTCAGTGTACATTCAAGAAATGTACATCAAAACATACACATTTTCACTGTATATACAAGAAATGTACATCAAAAACTACACTTTTTCAGTGTACACTCAAGAAATGTGCATCAAAAACTTACAGATTTTCATTGCATATACAACAAATGTACTTCAAAAACTACACATTTTCAGTGTACACTAAAGAAATGTACATCAAAACTACACATTTTCATTGTACATTCAGGAAATGTATATCAAAACATACACATTTTCATTGTACATTGAAGAAATGTACATCAGAACATACACATTTTCATTGTACATTCAAGAAATGTACATCAAAACATTCACATTTTCATTGTACATTCAAGGAATGTACATCAAAACATACACATTTTCATTGTACATTCAAGAAATGTACATCAAAACATACACATTTTCATTGTAGACTCAAGAAATGTACATCAAAACATACACATTTTCATTGTATACTCAAGAAATGTACATCAAAACATACAAATTTTCAGTCTACATTCAAGAAATGTACATCAAAACATAGACATTTTCATTGTATATACCAGAAATGTACATCAAAACATACACATTTTCATTGTACATTCAAGAAATGTACATCAAAACATACACATTTTCAGTGTACATTCAAGAAATGTACATCAAAACATACACATCTTCATTGTATATAATAAAAATGTACATCAAAACATACACATTTTCATTGTACATACAAGAAATGTACACCAAAACATACACATTTTCATTGTATATACAAGAAATGTACACCAAAACATACACATTTTCGTTGCACATTCATGAAATGTATATCAAAACATACACATTTTCATTGTACATTCAAGAAATGTACATCAAAACATACACACTTTCAGTGTACAGTAAAGAAATGTACTTCTAAAACATACACATTTTGAGTGTACATTCAAGAAATATACATCAAAACATACACATTTTCATTGTATATACCAAAAATGTACATCAAAACATACACATTTTCATTGTATATACAAGAAATGTACAACAAAACATACACATTTTCATTGTATATACAAGAAATGTACACCAAAACATATACATTTTCATTGCACATTCATGAAATGTATATCAAAACATACACATTTTCATTGTACATTCAAGAAATGTACATCAAAACATACACATTTTCATTGTACATTCAAGAAATGTACATCAAAACATACACATTTTCATTGTACATTCAAGAAATGTACATCAAAACATACACATTTTCATTGTACATTCAAGAAATGTACATCAAAACATACACATTTTCATTGTGCATTCAAGAAATGTACATCAAAACATACACATTTTCATTGTACATTCAAAAAATGTACATCAAAACATACACATTTTCATTGTACATTCAAGAAATGTACATCAAAACATACACATTTTCATTGTACATTCAAGGAATGTACATCAAAGCATACACATTTTCATTGTACATTCAAGAAATGTACATCAAAAACTACACATTTTCATTGTATATACAAGAAATGTACATCAAAAACTACACATTTTCATTGTACACTCATAAAATATACATCAAAACCTACACATTTTCATTGTATATACAAGAAATGTACATCAAAAACTACACATTTTCATTGTACACTCATAAAATGTACATCAAAACCTACACATTTTCATTGGACACTCATAAAATGTACAACAAAAACTACACATTTTCATTGTATATACAAGAAATGTACATCAAAAACTACACATTTTCATTGTACACTCATAAAATGTACATCAAAACCTACACATTTACATTGTACACTCATAAAATGTACATCAAAACCTACACATTTTCATTGGACACTCATAAAATCTACATCAAAACCTACACATTTTCATTGTATACTCATAAAATGTACTTCAAAAACTTACACATTTTCATTGTATATACAAGAAATGTACTTCAAAAACTACACTTTTTCAGTGTACACTCAAGAAATGTGCATCAAAAACTTACAGATTTTCATTGCATATACAACAAATGTACTTCAAAAACTACACATTTTCAGTGTACACTAAAGAAATGTACATCAAAACTACACATTTTCATTGTACATTCAGGAAATGTACATCAAAACATACACATTTTCATTGTACATTCAAGAAATGTACATCAAAACATACACATTTTCATTGTGCATTCAAGAAATGTACATCAAAACATACACATTTTCATTGTACATTCAAAAAATGTACATCAAAACATACACATTTTCATTGTACATTCAAGAAATGTACATCAAAACATACACATTTTCATTGTACATTCAAGGAATGTACATCAAAGCATACACATTTTCATTGTACATTCAAGAAATGTACATCAAAAACTACACATTTTCATTGTATATACAAGAAATGTACATCAAAAACTACACATTTTCATTGTACACTCATAAAATGTACATCAAAACCTACACATTTTCATTGGACACTCATAAAATCTACATCAAAACCTACACATTTTCATTGTATACTCATAAAATGTACTTCAAAAACTTACACATTTTCATTGTATATACAAGAAATGTACTTCAAAAACTACACTTTTTCAGTGTACATTCAAGAAATATACATCAAAACATACACATTTTCATTGTATATACCAGAAATGTACATCAAAACATACACATTTTCAGTGTACATTCAAGAAATGTACATCAAAACATACACATTTTCATTGTATATAATAAAAATGTACATCAAAACATACACATTTTCATTGTACATACAAGAAATGTACACCAAAACATACACATTTTCATTGTATATACAAGAAATGTACACCAAAACATACACATTTTCATTGCACATTCATGAAATGTATATCAAAACATACACATTTTCATTGTACATTCAAGAAATGTACATCAAAACATACACACTTTCAGTGTACATTAAAGAAATGTACTTCTAAAACATACACATTTTGAGTGTACATTCAAGAAATATACATCAAAACAAACACATTTTCATTGTATATACCAAAAATGTACATCAAAACATACACATTTTCATTGTACATACAAGAAGTGTACAACAAAACATACACATTTTCATTGTATATACAAGAAATGTACACCAAAACATACACATTTTCATTGCACATTCATGAAATGTATATCAAAACATACACACTTTCATTGTACATTCAAGAGATGTACATCAAAACATACACATTTTCATTGTACATTCAAGAAATATACATCAATACATACACATTTTCAGTGTACAATCAAGAAATGTACATCAAAACATACACATTTTCAGTGTACATTCAAGAAATATACATCAAAACATACACATTTTCATTGTATATACCAGAAATGTACATCAAAACATACACATTTTGAGTGTACATTCAAGAAATATACATCAAAACATACACATTTTCATTGTATATACCAGAAATGTACATCAAAACATACACATTTTCATTGTACATTCAAGAAATGTACATCAAAACATACACATTTTCAGTGTACATTCAAGAAATGTACATAAAAACATACACATTTTCATTGTATATACCAGAAATGTACATCAAAACATACACATTTTCAGTGTACATTCAAGAAATATACATCAAAACATACACATTTTCATTGTATATACCAGAAATGTACATCAAAACATACATATTTTCAGTGTACATTCAAGAAATGTACATCAAAACATACACATTTTCACTGTATATACAAGAAATGTACATCAAAAACTACACTTTTTCAGTGTACACTCAAGAAATGTGCATCAAAAACTTACAGATTTTCATTGCATATACAACAAATGTACTTCAAAAACTACACATTTTCAGTGTACACTAAAGAAATGTACATCAAAACTACACATTTTCATTGTACATTCAGGAAATGTATATCAAAACATACACATTTTCATTGTACATTGAAGAAATGTACATCAGAACATACACATTTTCATTGTACATTCAAGAAATGTACATCAAAACATTCACATTTTCATTGTACATTCAAGGAATGTACATCAAAACATACACATTTTCATTGTACATTCAAGAAATGTACATCAAAACATACACATTTTCATTGTAGACTCAAGAAATGTACATCAAAACATACACATTTTCATTGTATACTCAAGAAATGTACATCAAAACATACAAATTTTCAGTCTACATTCAAGAAATGTACATCAAAACATAGACATTTTCATTGTATATACCAGAAATGTACATCAAAACATACACATTTTCATTGTACATTCAAGAAATGTACATCAAAACATACACATTTTCAGTGTACATTCAAGAAATGTACATCAAAACATACACATCTTCATTGTATATAATAAAAATGTACATCAAAACATACACATTTTCATTGTACATACAAGAAATGTACACCAAAACATACACATTTTCATTGTATATACAAGAAATGTACACCAAAACATACACATTTTCGTTGCACATTCATGAAATGTATATCAAAACATACACATTTTCATTGTACATTCAAGAAATGTACATCAAAACATACACACTTTCAGTGTACATTAAAGAAATGTACTTCTAAAACATACACATTTTGAGTGTACATTCAAGAAATATACATCAAAACATACACATTTTCATTGTATATACCAAAAATGTACATCAAAACATACACATTTTCATTGTATATACAAGAAATGTACAACAAAACATACACATTTTCATTGTATATACAAGAAATGTACACCAAAACATATACATTTTCATTGCACATTCATGAAATGTATATCAAAACATACACATTTTCATTGTACATTCAAGAAATGTACATCAAAACATACACATTTTCATTGTACATTCAAGAAATGTACATCAAAACATACACATTTTCATTGTACATTCAAGAAATGTACATCAAAACATACACATTTTCATTGTACATTCAAGAAATGTACATCAAAACATACACATTTTCATTGTGCATTCAAGAAATGTACATCAAAACATACACATTTTCATTGTACATTCAAAAAATGTACATCAAAACATACACATTTTCATTGTACATTCAAGAAATGTACATCAAAACATACACATTTTCATTGTACATTCAAGGAATGTACATCAAAGCATACACATTTTCATTGTACATTCAAGAAATGTACATCAAAAACTACACATTTTCATTGTATATACAAGAAATGTACATCAAAAACTACACATTTTCATTGTACACTCATAAAATATACATCAAAACCTACACATTTTCATTGTATATACAAGAAATGTACATCAAAAACTACACATTTTCATTGTACACTCATAAAATGTACATCAAAACCTACACATTTTCATTGGACACTCATAAAATGTACAACAAAAACTACACATTTTCATTGTATATACAAGAAATGTACATCAAAAACTACACATTTTCATTGTACACTCATAAAATGTACATCAAAACCTACACATTTTCATTGTACACTCATAAAATGTACATCAAAACCTACACATTTTCATTGGACACTCATAAAATCTACATCAAAACCTACACATTTTCATTGTATACTCATAAAATGTACTTCAAAAACTTACACATTTTCATTGTATATACAAGAAATGTACTTCAAAAACTACACTTTTTCAGTGTACACTCAAGAAATGTGCATCAAAAACTTACAGATTTTCATTGCATATACAACAAATGTACTTCAAAAACTACACATTTTCAGTGTACACTAAAGAAATGTACATCAAAACTACACATTTTCATTGTACATTCAGGAAATGTATATCAAAACATACACATTTTCATTGTTCATTGAAGAAATGTACATCAAAACATACACATTTTCATTGTACATTCAAGAAATGTACATCAAAACATTCACATTTTCATTGTACATTCAAGGAATGTACATCAAAACATACACATTTTCATTGTACATTCAAGAAATGTACATCAAAACATACACATTTTCATTGTAGACTCAAGAAATGTACATCAAAACATACACATTTTCATTGTATACTCAAGAAATGTACATCAAAACATACACATTTTCAGTCTACATTCAAGAAATGTACATCAAAACATAGACATTTTCATTGTATATACCAGAGATGTACATCAAAACATACACATTTTCATTGTACATTCAAGAAATGTACATCAAAACATACACATTTTCAGTGTACATTCAAGAAATGTACATCAAAACATACACATTTTCATTGTATATAATAAAAATGTACATCAAAACATACACATTTTCATTGTACATACAAGAAATGTACACCAAAACATACACATTTTCATTGTATATACAAGAAATGTACACCAAAACATACACATTTTCATTGCACATTCATGAAATGTATATCAAAACATACCTACACATTTTCATTGTACATTCAAGAAATGTACATCAAAACATACACACTTTCAGTGTACATTAAAGAAATGTACTTCTAAAACATACACATTTTGAGTGTACATTCAAGAAATATACATCAAAACAAACACATTTTCATTGTATATACCAAAAATGTACATTAAAACATACACATTTTCATTGTATATACAAGAAGTGTACAACAAAACATACACATTTTCATTGTATATACAAGAAATGTACACCAAAACATACACATTTTCATTGCACATTCATGAAATGTATATCAAAACATACACACTTTCATTGTACATTCAAGAAATGTACATCAAAACATACACATTTTCATTGTACATTGAAGAAATGTACATCAAAACATACACATTTTCAGTGTACATTCAAGAAATGTACATCAAAACATACACATTTTCATTGTATATACCAGAAATGTACATCAAAACATACACATTTTCAGCGTACATTCAAGAAATGTACATCAAAACATACACATTTTCATTGTATATACAAGAAATGTACATCAAAACATACACATTTTCATTCTATATACAAGAAATGTATATCAAAACATACATATTTTCAGTGTACATTCAAGAAATGTACATCAAAACATACACATTTTCATTGTATATACAAGAAATGTACATCAAAAACTACACTTTTTCAGTGTACACTCAAGAAATGTGCATCAAAAACTTACAGATTTTCATTGCATATACAACAAATGTACTTCAAAAACTACACATTTTCAGTGTACACTAAAGAAATGTACATCAAAACTACACATTTTCATTGTACATTCAGGAAATGTATATCAAAACATACACATTTTCATTGTACATTGAAGAAATGTACATCAAAACATACACATTTTCATTGTACATTCAAGAAATGTACATCAAAACATTCACATTTTCATTGTACATTCAAGGAATGTACATCAAAACATACACATTTTCATTGTACATTCAAGAAATGTACATCAAAACATACACATTTTCATTGTAGACTCAAGAAATGTACATCAAAACATACACATTTTCATTGTATACTCAAGAAATGTACATCAAAACATACAAATTTTCAGTCTACATTCAAGAAATGTACATCAAAACATAGACATTTTCATTGTATATACCAGAAATGTACATCAAAACATACACATTTTCATTGTACATTCAAGAAATGTACATCAAAACATACACATTTTCAGTGTACATTCAAGAAATGTACATCAAAACATACACATCTTCATTGTATATAATAAAAATGTACATCAAAACATACACATTTTCATTGTACATACAAGAAATGTACACCAAAACATACACATTTTCATTGTATATACAAGAAATGTACACCAAAACATACACATTTTCGTTGCACATTCATGAAATGTATATCAAAACATACACATTTTCATTGTACATTCAAGAAATGTACATCAAAACATACACACTTTCAGTGTGCATTAAAGAAATGTACTTCTAAAACATACACATTTTGAGTGTACATTCAAGAAATATACATCAAAACATACACATTTTCATTGTATATACCAAAAATGTACATCAAAACATACACATTTTCATTGTATATACAAGAAATGTACAACAAAACATACACATTTTCATTGTATATACAAGAAATGTACACCAAAACATATACATTTTCATTGCACATTCATGAAATGTATATCAAAACATACACATTTTCATTGTACATTCAAGAAATGTACATCAAAACATACACATTTTCATTGTACATTCAAGAAATGTACATCAAAACATACACATTTTCATTGTACATTCAAGAAATGTACATCAAAACATACACATTTTCATTGTACATTCAAGAAATGTACATCAAAACATACACATTTTCATTGTACATTCAAGAAATGTACATCAAAACATACACATTTTCATTGTACATTCAAAAAATGTACATCAAAACATACACATTTTCATTGGACATTCAAGAAATGTACATCAAAACATACACATTTTCATTGTACATTCAAGGAATGTACATCAAAGCATACACATTTTCATTGTACATTCAAGAAATGTACATCAAAACATACACATTTTCATTGTACATTGAAGAAATGTACATCAAAACATACACATTTTCAGTGTACATTCAAGAAATGTACATCAAAACATACACATTTTCATTGTATATACCAGAAATGTACATCAAAACATACACATTTTCAGCGTACATTCAAGAAATGTACATCAAAACATACACATTTTCATTGTATATACAAGAAATGTACATCAAAACATACACATTTTCATTCTATATACAAGAAATGTATATCAAAACATACATATTTTCAGTGTACATTCAAGAAATGTACATCAAAACATACACATTTTCATTGTATATACAAGAAATGTACATCAAAAACTACACTTTTTCAGTGTACACTCAAGAAATGTGCATCAAAAACTTACAGATTTTCATTGCATATACAACAAATGTACTTCAAAAACTACACATTTTCAGTGTACACTAAAGAAATGTACATCAAAACTACACATTTTCATTGTACATTCAGGAAATGTATATCAAAACATACACATTTTCATTGTACATTGAAGAAATGTACATCAAAACATACACATTTTCATTGTACATTCAAGAAATGTACATCAAAACATTCACATTTTCATTGTACATTCAAGGAATGTACATCAAAACATACACATTTTCATTGTACATTCAAGAAATGTACATCAAAACATACACATTTTCATTGTAGACTCAAGAAATGTACATCAAAACATACACATTTTCATTGTATACTCAAGAAATGTACATCAAAACATACAAATTTTCAGTCTACATTCAAGAAATGTACATCAAAACATAGACATTTTCATTGTATATACCAGAAATGTACATCAAAACATACACATTTTCATTGTACATTCAAGAAATGTACATCAAAACATACACATTTTCAGTGTACATTCAAGAAATGTACATCAAAACATACACATCTTCATTGTATATAATAAAAATGTACATCAAAACATACACATTTTCATTGTACATACAAGAAATGTACACCAAAACATACACATTTTCATTGTATATACAAGAAATGTACACCAAAACATACACATTTTCGTTGCACATTCATGAAATGTATATCAAAACATACACATTTTCATTGTACATTCAAGAAATGTACATCAAAACATACACACTTTCAGTGTGCATTAAAGAAATGTACTTCTAAAACATACACATTTTGAGTGTACATTCAAGAAATATACATCAAAACATACACATTTTCATTGTATATACCAAAAATGTACATCAAAACATACACATTTTCATTGTATATACAAGAAATGTACAACAAAACATACACATTTTCATTGTATATACAAGAAATGTACACCAAAACATATACATTTTCATTGCACATTCATGAAATGTATATCAAAACATACACATTTTCATTGTACATTCAAGAAATGTACATCAAAACATACACATTTTCATTGTACATTCAAGAAATGTACATCAAAACATACACATTTTCATTGTACATTCAAGAAATGTACATCAAAACATACACATTTTCATTGTACATTCAAGAAATGTACATCAAAACATACACATTTTCATTGTACATTCAAGAAATGTACATCAAAACATACACATTTTCATTGTACATTCAAAAAATGTACATCAAAACATACACATTTTCATTGGACATTCAAGAAATGTACATCAAAACATACACATTTTCATTGTACATTCAAGGAATGTACATCAAAGCATACACATTTTCATTGTACATTCAAGAAATGTACATCAAAAACTACACATTTTCATTGTATATACAAGAAATGTACATCAAAAACTACACATTTTCATTGTACACTCATAAAATATACATCAAAACCTACACATTTTCATTGTATATACAAGAAATGTACATCAAAAACTACACATTTTCATTGTACACTCATAAAATGTACATCAAAACCTACACATTTTCATTGGACACTCATAAAATGTACATCAAAAACTACACATTTTCATTGTATATACAAGAAATGTACATCAAAAACTACACATTTTCATTGTACACTCATAAAATGTACATCAAAACCTACACATTTTCATTGTACACTCATAAAATGTACATCAAAACCTACACATTTTCATTGGACACTCATAAAATCTACATCAAAACCTACACATTTTCATTGTATACTCATAAAATGTACTTCAAAAACTTACACATTTTCATTGTATATACAAGAAATGTACTTCAAAAACTACACTTTTTCAGTGTACACTCAAGAAATGTGCATCAAAAACTTACAGATTTTCATTGCATATACAACAAATGTACTTCAAAAACTACACATTTTCAGTGTACACTAAAGAAATGTACATCAAAACTACACATTTTCATTGTACATTCAGGAAATGTATATCAAAATATACACATTTTCATTGTTCATTGAAGAAATGTACATCAAAACATACACATTTTCATTGTACATTCAAGAAATGTACATCAAAACATTCACATTTTCATGGTACATTCAAGGAATGTACATCAAAACATACACATTTTCATTGTACATTCAAGAAATGTACATCAAAACATACACATTTTCATTGTAGACTCAAGAAATGTACATCAAAACATACACATTTTCATTGTATACTCAAGAAATGTACATCAAAACATACACATTTTCAGTCTACATTCAAGAAATGTACATCAAAACATAGACATTTTCATTGTATACACCAGAAATGTAGATCAAAACATACACATTTTCATTGTACATTCAAGAAATGTACATCAAAACATACACATTTTCAGTGTACATTCAAGAAATGTACATCAAAACATACACATTTTCATTGTATATAATAAAAATGTACATCAAAACATACACATTTTCATTGTACGTACAAGAAATGTACACCAAAACATACACATTTTCATTGTATATACAAGAAATGTACACCAAAACATACACATTTTCATTGCACATTCATGAAATGTATATCAGAACATACACATTTTCATTGTACATTCAAGAAATGTACATCAAAACATACACACTTTCAGTGTACATTAAAGAAATGTACTTCTAAAACATACACATTTTGAGTGTACATTCAAGAAATATACATCAAAACAAACACATTTTCATTGTATATACCAAAAATGTACATCAAAACATACACATTTTCATTGTACATACAAGAAGTGTACAACAAAACATACACATTTTCATTGTATATACAAGAAATGTACACCAAAACATACACATTTTCATTGCACATTCATGAAATGTATATCAAAACATACACACTTTCATTGTACATTCAAGAGATGTACATCAAAACATACACATTTTCATTGTACATTCAAGAAATATACATCAATACATACACATTTTCAGTGTACAATCAAGAAATGTACATCAAAACATACACATTTTCAGTGTACATTCAAGAAATATACATCAAAACATACACATTTTCATTGTATATACCAGAAATGTACATCAAAACATACACATTTTGAGTGTACATTCAAGAAATATACATCAAAACATACACATTTTCATTGTATATACCAGAAATGTACATCAAAACATACACATTTTCATTGTACATTCAAGAAATGTACATCAAAACATACACATTTTCAGTGTACATTCAAGAAATGTACATCAAAACATACACATTTTGAGTGTAAATTCAAGAAATATACAAAAAAACATACACATTTTCATTGTATATACCAGAAATGTACATCAAAACATACACATTTTCTGTGTACATTCAAGAATTATACATCAAAACATACACATTTTCATTGTACATTCAAGAAATATACATCAAAACATACACATTTTCATTGTATATACCAGAAATGTACATCAAAACATACACATTTTGAGTGTACATTCAAGAAATATACATCAAAACATTCACATTTTCATTGTATATACCAGAAATGTACATCAAAACATACACATTTTCATTGTACATTCAAGAAATGTACATCAAAACATACACACTTTCAGTGTACATTAAAGAAATGTACTTCTAAAACATACACATTTTGAGTGTACATTCAAGAAATATACATCAAAACATACACATTTTCATGTATATACCAAAAATGTACATCAAAACATACACATTTTCATTGTATATACAAGAAATGTACAACAAAACATACACATTTTCATTGTATATACAAGAAATGTACACCAAAACATATACATTTTCATTGCACATTCATGAAATGTATATCAAAACATACACATTTTCATTGTACATTCAAGAAATGTACATCAAAACATACACATTTTCATTGTACATTCAAGAAATGTACATCAAAACATACACATTTTCATTGTACATTCAAGAAATGTACATCAAAACATACACATTTTCATTGTACATTCAAGAAATGTACATCAAAACATACACATTTTCATTGTACATTCAAGAAATGTACATCAAAACATACACATTTTCATTGTACATTCAAAAAATGTACATCAAAACATACACATTTTCATTGTACATTCAAGAAATGTACATCAAAACATACACATTTTCATTGTACATTCAAGGAATGTACATCAAAGCATACACATTTTCATTGTACATTCAAGAAATGTACATCAAAAACTACACATTTTCATTGTATATACAAGAAATGTACATCAAAAACTACACATTTTCATTGTACACTCATAAAATATACATCAAAACCTACACATTTTCATTGTATATACAAGAAATGTACTCAAAAACTACACATTTTCATTGTACACTCATAAAATGTACATCAAAACCTACACATTTTCATTGGACACTCATAAAATGTACATCAAAAACTACACATTTTCATTGTATATACAAGAAATGTACATCAAAAACTACACATTTTCATTGTACACTCATAAAATGTACATCAAAACCTACACATTTTCATTGTACACTCATAAAATGTACATCAAAACCTACACATTTTCATTGGACACTCATAAAATCTACATCAAAACCTACACATTTTCATTGTATACTCATAAAATGTACTTCAAAAACTTACACATTTTCATTGTATATACAAGAAATGTACTTCAAAAACTACACTTTTTCAGTGTACACTCAAGAAATGTGCATCAAAAACTTACAGATTTTCATTGCATATACAACAAATGTACTTCAAAAACTACACATTTTCAGTGTACACTAAAGAAATGTACATCAAAACTACACATTTTCATTGTACATTCAGGAAATGTATATCAAAACATACACATTTTCATTGTTCATTGAAGAAATGTACATCAAAACATTCACATTTTCATTGTACATTCAAGGAATGTACATCAAAACATACACATTTTCATTGTACATTCAAGAAATGTACATCAAAACATACACATTTTCATTGTAGACTCAAGAAATGTTCATCAAAACATACACATTTTCATTGTATACTCAAGAAATGTACATCAAAACATACACATTTTCAGTCTACATTCAAGAAATGTACATCAAAACATAGACATTTTCATTGTATATACCAGAGATGTACATCAAAACATACACATTTTCATTGTACATTCAAGAAATGTACATCAAAACATACACATTTTCAGTGTACATTCAAGAAATGTACATCAAAACATACACATTTTCATTGTATATAATAAAAATGTACATCAAAACATACACATTTTCATTGTACATACAAGAAATGTACACCAAAACATACACATTTTCATTGTATATACAAGAAATGTACACCAAAACATACACATTTTCATTGCACATTCATGAAATGTATATCAAAACATACCTACACATTTTCATTGTACATTCAAGAAATGTACATCAAAACATACACACTTTCAGTGTACATTAAAGAAATGTACTTCTAAAACATACACATTTTGAGTGTACATTCAAGAAATATACATCAAAACAAACACATTTTCATTGTATATACCAAAAATGTACATTAAAACATACACATTTTCATTGTATATACAAGAAGTGTACAACAAAACATACACATTTTCATTGTATATACAAGAAATGTACACCAAAACATACACATTTTCATTGCACATTCATGAAATGTATATCAAAACATACACACTTTCATTGTACATTCAAGAAATGTACATCAAAACATACACATTTTCATTGTACATTCAAGAAATATACATCAAAACATACACATTTTCAGTGTACAATCAAGAAATGTACATCAAAACATACACATTTTCATTGTATATAGAACAAATGTACAACAAAACATACACATTTTCATTGTATATACAAGAAATGTACACAAAAAAACATACACATTTTCATTGCACATTCATGAAATGTATATCAAAACATGCACATTTTCATTGTACATTCAAGAAATGTATATCAAAACATACACATTTTCATTGTACATTCAAGAAATGTACATCAAAACATACACATTTTCATTGTACATTCAAGAAATGTACATCAAAACATACACATTTTCAGTGTACATTCAAGAAATGTACATAAAAAAATACACATTTTGAGTGTAAATTCAAGAAATATACATCAAAACAGACATTTTCATTGTATATACCAGAAATGTACATCAAAACATACACATTTTCAGTGTACATTCAAGAAATATACATCAAAACATACACATTTTCATTGTATATACCAGAATTGTACATCAAAACATACACATTTTGAGTGTACATTCAAGAAATATACATCAAAACATACACATTTTCATTGTATATACCAGAAATGTACATCAAAACATACACATTTTCATTGTACATTCAAGAAATGTACATCAAAACATACAAATTTTCAGTGTACATTCAAGAAATGTACATCAAAACATACACATTTTGAGTGTAAATTCAAGAAATATACATCAAAACATACACATTTTCATTGTATATACCAGAAATGTACATCAAAACATACACATTTTCTGTGTACATTCAAGAAATATACATCAAAACATACACATTTTCATTGTACATTCAAGAAATATACATCAAAACATACACATTTTCATTGTATATACCAGAAATGTACATCAAAACATACACATTTTGAGTGTACATTCAAGAAATATACATCAAAACATACACATTTTCATTGTATATACCAGAAATGTACATCAAAACATACACATTTTCATTGTACATTCAAGAAATGTACATCAAAACATACACATTTCCAGTGTACATTCAAGAAATGTACATAAAAACATACACATTTTCATTGTATATACCAGAAATGTACATCAAAACATACACATTTTCAGTGTACATTCAAGAAATATACATCAAAACATACACATTTTCATTGTATATACCAGAAATGTACATCAAAACATACACATTTTGAGTGTACATTCAAGAAATGTACATCAAAACATACACATTTTCAGTGTACATTCAAGAAATATACATCAAAACATACACATTTTCATTGTATATACCAGAAATGTACATCAAAACATACACATTTTCAGTGTACATTCAAGAAATATACATCAAAACATACACATTTTCAGTGTACATTCAAGAAATGTACATCAAAACATACACATTTTCGTTGTATATAATAAAAATGTACATCAAAACATACACATTTTCAGTGTACATTCAAGAAATATACATCAAAACATACACATTTTCATTGTATATACCAGAAATGTACATCAAAACATACACATTTTGAGTGTACATTCAAGAAATGTACATCAAAACATAGACATTTTGAGTGTACATTCAAGAAATATACATCAAAACATACACATTTTCATTGTATATACCAGAAATGTACATCAAAACATACACATTTTGAGTGTACATTCAAGAAATGTACATCAAAACATACACATTTTCAGTGTACATTCAAGAAATATACATCAAAACATACACATTTTCATTGTATATACCAGAAATGTACATCAAAACATACACATTTTCAGTGTACATTCAAGAAATACACATCAAAACATACACATTTTCATTGTATATACCAGAAATGTACATCAAAACATACACATTTTGAGTGTACATTCAAGAAATGTACATCAAAACATACACATTTTCAGTGTACATTCAAGAAATATACATCAAAACATACACATTTTCATTGTATATACCAGAAATGTACATCAAAACATACACATTTTCATTGTATATACCAGAAATGTACATCAAAACATACACATTTTCATTGTATATACCAGAAATGTACATCAAAACATACACATTTTGAGTGTACATTCAAGAAATGTACATCAAAACATACACATTTTCAGTGTACATTCAAGAAATATACATCAAAACATACACATTTTCATTGTATATACCAGAAATGTACATCAAAACATACACATTTTCAGTGTACATTCAAGAAATACACATCAAAACATACACATTTTCATTGTATATACCAGAAATGTACATCAAAACATACACATTTTGAGTGTACATTCAAGAAATGTACATCAAAACATACACATTTTGAGTGTACATTCAAGAAATATACATCAAAACATACACATTTTCATTGTATATACCAGAAATGTACATCAAAACATACACATTTTCAGTGTACATTCAAGAAATATACATCAAAACATACACATTTTCAGTGTACATTCAAGAAATGTACATCAAAACATACACATTTTCGTTGTATATAATAAAAATGTACATCAAAACATACACATTTTCATTGTACATACAAGAAATGTACACCAAAACATACACATTTTCATTGTATATACAAGAAATGTACACCAAAACATACACATTTTCATTGTACATTCAAGAAATGTACATCAAAAACTACACATTTTCATTGTACATTCAAGAAATGTACATCAAAAACTACACATTTTCATTGTACATTCAAGAAATGTACATCAAAACATACACATTTTCATTGTCAATACCAGAAATGTAGATCAAAACATACACATTTTCATTGTACATTCAAGAAATGTACATCATAAACTACACATTTTCATTGTACATTCAAGAAATGTACATCAAAAACATACACATTTTCATTGTACATTCAAGAAATGTACATCAAAACATACACATTTTCATTGTCAATACCAGAAATGTACATCAAAACATACACATTTTCATTGTACATTCAAGAAATGTACATCAAAAACTACACATTTTCATTGTACATTCAAGAAATGTACATCAAAACATACACATTTTCATTGTACATTCAAGAAATGCACATCAAAAACTACACTTTTTCATTGTACATTCAAGAAATGTACATCAAAAACATACACATTTTCATTGTACATTCAAGAAATGTACATCACAACATACACATTTTCATTGTATATACCAGAAATGTACATCAAAACATACACATTTTCATTGTACATTCAAGAAATGTACATCAAAACATACACATTTTCATTGTACATTCAATAAATGTACATCAAAACATACACATTTTCATTGCATATACCAGAAATGTACATCAAAACATACACATTTTCATTGTACATTCAAGAAATGTACATCAAAAACTACACTGTTTCATTGTACATTCAAGAAATGTACATCAAAAACTACACATTTTCATTGTACATTCAAGAAATGTACATCAAAACATACACATTTTCATTGTACATTCAAGAAATGTACATCAAAAACATACACTTTTTCATTGTACATTCAAGAAATGTACATCAAAAACATACACATTTTCATTGTACATTCAAGAAATGTACATCAAAACATACACATTTTCATTGCATATACCAGAAATGTACATCAAAACATACACATTTTCATTGTACATTCAAGAAATGTACATCAAAAACTACACATTTTCATTGTACATTCAAGAAATGTACATCAAAACATACACATTTTCATTGTATATACCAGAAATGTACATCAAAACATACACATTTTCGTTGTACATTCAAGGAATGTACATCAAAAACATACACATTTTCATTGTACATTCAAGAAATGTACATCAAAAACATACACTTTTTCATTGTACATTCAAGAAATGTACATCAAAAACATACACATTTTCATTGTACTTTCAAGAAATGTACATCAAAACATACACATTTTCATTGTACATTCAAGAAATGTACATCAAAACATACACATTTTCATTGTACATTCAAGAAATGTACATCAAAACATACACATTTTCATTGTACATTCAAGAAATGTACATCAAAACATACACATTTTCATTGTACATTCAAGAAATGTACATCAAAACATACACATTTTCATTGTATATACCAGAAATGTACATCAAAACATACACATTTTGATTGTATATACAAGAAATGTACATCAAAAACATACACATTTTCATTGTACATTCAAGAAATGTACATCAAAACATACACATTTTCATTGTACATTCAATAAATGTACATCAAAACATACACATTTTCATTGTACATTCAAGAAATGTACATCAAAACATACACATTTTCATTGTACATTCAAGAAATGTACATCAAAAACATACAAATTTTCATTGTACATTCAAGAAATGTACATCAAAACATACACATTTTCATTGTACATTCAAGAAATGTACATCAAAAACTACACTTTTTCATTGTACATTCAATAAATGTACATCAAAAACATACACATTTTCATTGTACATTCAAGAAATGTACATCAAAACATACACATTTTCATGGTACATTCAAGAAATGTACATCAAAAACTACACATTTTCATTGTACATTCAATAAATGTACATCAATAACTACACTTCTTCATTGTACATTCAAGAAATGTACATCAAAAACATACACATTTTCATTGTACATTCAAGAAATGTACATCAAAACATACACATTTTCATTGTACATTCAAGGAATGTACATCAAAACATACACATTTTCATTGTACATTCATAAAATGTACATCAAAAACTACACTTCTTCATTGTACATTCAAGAAATGTACATCAAAAACATACACATTTTCATTGTACATTCAAGAAATGTACATCAAAAACTACACTTTTTCATTGTACATTCAATAAATGTACATCAAAAACATACACATTTTCATTGTACATTCAAGAAATGTACATCAAAACATACACATTTTCATTGTACATTCAAGGAATGTACATCAAAACATACACATTTTCATTGTACATTCAATAAATGTACATCAAAAACTACACTTCTTCATTGTACATTCAAGAAATGTACATCAAAAACATACACATTTTCATTGTACATTCAAGAAATGTACATCAGAAACTACACTTTTTCATTGTACATTCAATAAATGTACATCAAAAACATCCACATTTTCATTGTACATTCAAGAAATGTACATCAAAACATACACATTTTCATTGTACATTCAAGAAATGTACATCAAAAACTACACATTTTCATTGTATATACAAGAAATGTACATCAAAAACTACACTTTTTCATTGTACATTCAAGAAACGTACATCAAAATATACACATTTTCATTGTATATACAAGAAATGTACATCAAAAACTACACATTTTCATTGTATATACAAGAAATGTACATCAAAAACTACACATTTTCATTGTACATTCAAGAAATGTACATCAAAACATACACATTTTCATTGTACATTCAAGAAATGTACATCAAAACATACACATTTTCATTGTATATACCAGAAATGTACATCAAAACATACACATTTTCGTTGTACATTCAAGAAATGTACATCAAATCATACACATTTTCATTGTATATACAAGAAATGTACATCAAAAACATACACATTTTCATTGTACATTCAATAAATGTACATCAAAACATACACATTTTCATTGTACATTCAAGAAATGTACATCAAAAACATACACATTTTCATTGTACATTCAATAAATGTACATCAAAACATACACATTTTCATTGTACATTCAAGAAATGTACATCAAAAACTACACTTTTTCATTGTACATTCAATAAATGTACAACAAAAACATACACATTTTCATTGTACATTCAAGAAATGTACATCAAAACATACACATTTTCATTGTACATTCAAGAAATGTACATCAAAAGCTACACATTTTCATTGTACATTCAAGAAATGTACATCAAAAACTACACTTCTTCATTGTACATTCAAGAAATGTACATCAAAAACATACACATTTTCATTGTACATTCAAGAAATGTACATCAAAACATACACATTTTCATTGTACATTCAAAAAATGTACATCAAAACATACACATTTTCATTGTATGTACAAGAAATGTACATCAAAAACTACACTTTTTCATTGTACATTCAAGAAATGTACATCAAAACATACACATTTTCATATTATATACAAGAAATGTACATCAAAAACACACACATTTTCATTGTACATTCAAGAAATGTACATCAAAACATACACATTTTCATTGTACATTCAAAAAATGTACATCAAAACATACACATTTTCATTGTATATACAAGAAATGTACATCAAAAACATACACATTTTCATTGTACATTCAATAAATGTACATCAAAACATACACATTTTCATTGTACATTCAAGAAATGTACATCA
Organism: Tenodera sinensis; assembly: GCA_030765045.1. Taxonomy (NCBI): domain Eukaryota; kingdom Metazoa; phylum Arthropoda; class Insecta; order Mantodea; family Mantidae; genus Tenodera; species Tenodera sinensis. Next base: position 352,905 of record JAUKNM010000095.1, read on the forward strand.
AAAACATACACATTTTCATTGTACATTCAAGAAATGTACATCAAAACATACACATTTTCATTGTACATTCAAAAATTGTACATCAAAACATACACATTTTCATTGTACATTCAAGAAATGTACATCAAAACATACACATTTTCATTGTACATTCAAGAAATGTACATCAAAAACATACACATTTTCATTGTACATTCAAGAAATGTACATCAAAACATACACATTTTCATTGTACATTCAAGAAATGTACATCAAAACATACACATTTTCATTGTACATTCAAAAATTGTACATCAAAACATACACATTTTCATTGTACATTCAAGAAATGTACATCAAAACATACACATTTTCATTGTACATTCAAGAAATATACATCAAAACATACACATTTTCAGTGTACATTCAAGAAATGTACATCAAAACATACACATTTTCGTTGTATATAATAAAAATGTACATCAAAACATACACATTTTCAGTGTACATTCAAGAAATATACATCAAAACATACACATTTTCATTGTATATACCAGAAATGTACATCAAAACATACACATTTTGAGTGTACATTCAAGAAATGTACATCAAAACATACACATTTTGAGTGTACATTCAAGAAATATACGTCAAAACATACACATTTTCATTGTATATACCAGAAATGTACATCAAAACATACACATTTTCAGTGTACATTCAAGAAACATACATCAAAACATACACATTTTCAGTGTACATTCAAGAAATGTACATCAAAACATACACATTTTCGTTGTATATAATAAAAATGTACATCAAAACATACACATTTTCATTGTACATACAAGAAATGTACACCAAAACATACACATTTTCATTGTATATACAAGAAATGTACACCAAAACATACACATTTTCATTGTCAATACCAGAAATGTACATCAAAACATACACATTTTCATTGTACATTCAAGAGATGTACATCAAAAACTACACATTTTCATTGTACATTCAAGAAATGTACATCAAAAACATACACATTTTCATTGTACATTCAAGAAATGTACATCAAAACATACACATTTTCATTGTCAATACCAGAAATGTACATCAAAACATACACATTTTCATTGTACATTCAAGAAATGTACATCAAAAACTACACATTTTCATTGTACATTCAAGAAATGTACATCAAAACATACACATTTTCATTGTACATTCAAGAAATGTACATCAAAAACTACACTTTTTCATTGTACATTCAAGAAATGTACATCAAAAACATACACATTTTCATTGTACATTCAAGAAATGTACATCAAAACATACACATTTTCATTGTATATACCAGAAATGTACATCAAAACATACACATTTTCATTGTACATTCAAGAAATGTACATCAAAACATACACATTTTCATTGTACATTCAATAAATGTACATCAAAACATACACATTTTCATTGCATATACCAGAAATGTACATCAAAACATACACATTTTCATTGTACATTCAAGAAATGTACATCAAAAACTACACTGTTTCATTGTACATTCAAGAAATGTACATCAAAAAAATACACTTTTTCATTGTACATTCAAGAAATGTACATCAAAAACATACACATTTTCATTGTACATTCAAGAAATGTACATCAAAACATACACATTTTCATTGCATATACCAGAAACGTACATCAAAACATACACATTTTCATTGTACATTCAAGAAATGTACATCAAAAACTACACTGTTTCATTGTACATTCAAGAAATGTACATCAAAAACATACACTTTTTCATTGTACATTCAAGAAATGTACATCAAAAACATACACATTTTCATTGTACATTGAAGAAATGTACATCAAAACATACACATTTTCATTGCATATACCAGAAACGTACATCAAAACATACACATTTTCATTGTACATTCAAGAAATGTACATCAAAAACTACACATTTTCATTGTACATTCAAGAAATGTACATCAAAACATACACATTTTCATTGTATATACCAGAAATGTACATCAAAACATACACATTTTCATTGTACATTCAAGGAATGTACATCAAAAACATACACATTTTCATTGTACATTCAAGAAATGTACATCAAAAACATACACTTTTTCATTGTACATTCAAGAAATGTACATCAAAAACATACACATTTTCATTGTACATTCAAGAAATGTACATCAAAACATACACATTTTCATTGTACATTCAAGAAATGTACATCAAAACATACACATTTTCATTGTACATTCAAGAAATGTACATCAAAACATACACATTTTCATTGTACATTCAAGAAATGTACATCAAAACATACACATTTTCATTGTACATTCAAGAAATGTACATCAAAACATACACATTTTCATTGTATATACCAGAAATGTACATCAAAACATACACATTTTCATTGTATATACAAGAAATGTACATCAAAAACATACACATTTTCATTGTACATTCAAGAAATGTACATCAAAACATACACATTTTCATTGTACATTCAATAAATGTACATCAAAACATACACATTTTCATTGTACATTCAAGAAATGTACATCAAAACATACACATTTTCATTGTACATTCAAGAAATGTACATCAAAAATATACACATTTTCATTGTACATTCAAGAAATGTACATCAAAACATACACATTTTCATTGTACATTCAAGAAATGTACATCAAAAACTACACTTTTTCATTGTACATTCAATAAATGTACATCAAAAACATACACATTTTCATTGTACATTCAAGAAATGTACATCAAAACATACACATTTTCATGGTACATTCAAGAAATGTACATCAAAAACTACACATTTTCATTGTACATTCAATAAATGTACATCAAAAATTACACTTCTTCATTGTACATTCAAGAAATGTACATCAAAAACATACACATTTTCATTGTACATTCAAGAAATGTACATCAAAACATACACATTTTCATTGTACATTCAAGGAATGTACATCAAAACATACACATTTTCATTGTACATTCATAAAATGTACATCAAAAACTACACTTCTTCATTGTACATTCAAGAAATGTACATCAAAAACATACACATTTTCATTGTACATTCAAGAAATGTACATCAAAAACTACACTTTTTCATTGTACATTCAATAAATGTACATCAAAAACATACACATTTTCATTTTACATTCAAGAAATGTACATCAAAACATACACATTTTCATTGTACATTCAAGGAATGTACATCAAAACATACACATTTTCATTGTACATTCAATAAATGTACATCAAAAACTACACTTCTTCATTGTACATTCAAGAAATGTACATCAAAAACATACACATTTTCATTGTACATTCAAGAAATGTACATCAAAAACTACACATTTTCATTGTACATTCAAGAAATGTACATCAAAAACATACACATTTTCATTGTACATTCAAGAAATGTACATCAAAACATACACATTTTCATTGTACATTCAAGAAATGTACATCAAAAACTACACTTTTTCATTGTACATTCAATAAATGTACAACAAAAACATACACATTTTCATTGTACATTCAAGAAACGTACATCAAAACATACACATTTTCATTGTACATTCAATAAATGTACATCAAAACATACACATTTTCATTGTACATTCAAGAAATGTACATCAAAAACATACACATTTTCATTGTACATTCAATAAATGTACATCAAAACATACACATTTTCATTGTACATTCAAGAAATGTACATCAAAAACTACACTTTTTCATTGTACATTCAATAAATGTACAACAAAAACATACACATTTTCATTGTACATTCAAGAAATGTACATCAAAACATACACATTTTCATTGTACATTCAAGAAATGTACATCAAAAGCTACACATTTTCATTGTACATTCAAGAAATGTACATCAAAAACTACACTTCTTCATTGTACATTCAAGAAATGTACATCAAAAACATACACATTTTCATTGTACATTCAAGAAATGTACATCAAAACATACACATTTTCATTGTACATTCAAAAAATGTACATCAAAACATACACATTTTCATTGTATGTACAAGAAATGTACATCAAAAACTACACTTTTTCATTGTACATTCAAGAAATGTACATCAAAACATACACATTTTCATATTATATACAAGAAATGTACATCAAAAACACACACATTTTCATTGTACATTCAAGAAATGTACATCAAAACATACACATTTTCATTGTACATTAAAAAAATGTACATCAAAACATACACATTTTCATTGTATATACAAGAAATGTACATCAAAAACTACACTTTTTCATTGTACATTCAAGAAATGTACATCAAAACATACACATTTTCATTGTACACTCAAGGAATGTACATCAAAACATACACATTTTCATTGTACATTCATAAAATGTACATCAAAACTTACACATTTTCATTGTATATACAAGAAATGTACATCAAAAACATACACATTTTCATTGTACATTCAAGAAATGTATATCAAAACATACACATTTTCATTGTACATTCAAAAATTGTACATCAAAACATACACATTTTCATTGTACATTCAAGAAATGTACATCAAAACATACACATTTTCATTGTACATTCAAGAAATGTACATCAAAAACATACACATTTTCATTGTACATTCAAGAAATGTACATCAAAACATACACATTTTCATTGTACATTCAAGAAATGTACATCAAAACATACACATTTTCATTGTACATTCAAAAATTGTACATCAAAACATACACATTTTCATTGTACATTCAAGAAATGTACATCAAAACATACACATTTTCATTGTACATTCAAGAAATATACATCAAAACATACACATTTTCAGTGTACATTCAAGAAATGTACATCAAAACATACACATTTTCGTTGTATATAATAAAAATGTACATCAAAACATACACATTTTCAGTGTACATTCAAGAAATATACATCAAAACATACACATTTTCATTGTATATACCAGAAATGTACATCAAAACATACACATTTTGAGTGTACATTCAAGAAATGTACATCAAAACATACACATTTTGAGTGTACATTCAAGAAATATACGTCAAAACATACACATTTTCATTGTATATACCAGAAATGTACATCAAAACATACACATTTTCAGTGTACATTCAAGAAACATACATCAAAACATACACATTTTCAGTGTACATTCAAGAAATGTACATCAAAACATACACATTTTCGTTGTATATAATAAAAATGTACATCAAAACATACACATTTTCATTGTACATACAAGAAATGTACACCAAAACATACACTTTTTCATTGTATATACAAGAAATGTACACCAAAACATACACATTTTCATTGTCAATACCAGAAATGTACATCAAAACATACACATTTTCATTGTACATTCAAGAGATGTACATCAAAAACTACACATTTTCATTGTACATTCAAGAAATGTACATCAAAAACATACACATTTTCATTGTACATTCAAGAAATGTACATCAAAACATACACATTTTCATTGTCAATACCAGAAATGTACATCAAAACATACACATTTTCATTGTACATTCAAGAAATGTACATCAAAAACTACACATTTTCATTGTACATTCAAGAAATGTACATCAAAACATACACATTTTCATTGTACATTCAAGAAATGTACATCAAAAACTACACTTTTTCATTGTACATTCAAGAAATGTACATCAAAAACATACACATTTTCATTGTACATTCAAGAAATGTACATCAAAACATACACATTTTCATTGTATATACCAGAAATGTACATCAAAACATACACATTTTCATTGTACATTCAAGAAATGTACATCAAAACATACACATTTTCATTGTACATTCAATAAATGTACATCAAAACATACACATTTTCATTGCATATACCAGAAATGTACATCAAAACATACACATTTCCATTGTACATTCAAGAAATGTACATCAAAAACTACACTGTTTCATTGTACATTCAAGAAATGTACATCAAAAACATACACTTTTTCATTGTACATTCAAGAAATGTACATCAAAAACATACACATTTTCATTGTACATTCAAGAAATGTACATCAAAACATACACATTTTCATTGCATATACCAGAAACGTACATCAAAACATACACATTTTCATTGTACATTCAAGAAATGTACATCAAAAACTACACTGTTTCATTGTACATTCAAGAAATGTACATCAAAAACATACACTTTTTCATTGTACATTCAAGAAATGTACATCAAAAACATACACATTTTCATTGTACATTGAAGAAATGTACATCAAAACATACACATTTTCATTGCATATACCAGAAACGTACATCAAAACATACACATTTTCATTGTACATTCAAGAAATGTACATCAAAAACTACACATTTTCATTGTACATTCAAGAAATGTACATCAAAACATACACATTTTCATTGTATATACCAGAAATGTACATCAAAACATACACATTTTCATTGTACATTCAAGGAATGTACATCAAAAACATACACATTTTCATTGTACATTCAAGAAATGTACATCAAAAACATACACTTTTTCATTGTACATTCAAGAAATGTACATCAAAAACATACACATTTTCATTCTACATTCAAGAAATGTACATCAAAACATACACATTTTCATTGTACATTCAAGAAATGTACATCAAAACATACACATTTTCATTGTACATTCAAGAAATGTACATCAAAACATACACATTTTCATTGTACATTCAAGAAATGTACATCAAAACATACACATTTTCATTGTACATTCAAGAAATGTACATCAAAACATACACATTTTCATTGTATATACCAGAAATGTACATCAAAACATACACATTTTCATTGTATATACAAGAAATGTACATCAAAAACATACACATTTTCATTGTACATTCAAGAAATGTACATCAAAACATACACATTTTCATTGTACATTCAATAAATGTACATCAAAACATACACATTTTCATTGTACATTCAAGAAATGTACATCAAAACATACACATTTTCATTGTACATTCAAGAAATGTACATCAAAAACATACACATTTTCATTGTACATTCAAGAAATGTACATCAAAACATACACATTTTCATTGTACATTCAAGAAATGTACATCAAAAACTACACTTTTTCATTGTACATTCAATAAATGTACATCAAAAACATACACATTTTCATTGTACATTCAAGAAATGTACATCAAAACATACACATTTTCATGGTACATTCAAGAAATGTACATCAAAAACTACACATTTTCATTGTACATTCAATAAATGTACATCAAAAATTACACTTCTTCATTGTACATTCAAGAAATGTACATCAAAAACATACACATTTTCATTGTACATTCAAGAAATGTACATCAAAACATACACATTTTCATTGTACATTCAAGGAATGTACATCAAAACATACACATTTTCATTGTACATTCATAAAATGTACATCAAAAACTACACTTCTTCATTGTACATTCAAGAAATGTACATCAAAAACATACACATTTTCATTGTACATTCAAGAAATGTACATCAAAAACTACACTTTTTCATTGTACATTCAATAAATGTACATCAAAAACATACACATTTTCATTGTACATTCAAGAAATGTACATCAAAACATACACATTTTCATTGTACATTCAAGGAATGTACATCAAAACATACACATTTTCATTGTACATTCAATAAATGTACATCAAAAACTACACTTCTTCATTGTACATTCAAGAAATGTACATCAAAAACATACACATTTTCATTGTACATTCAAGAAATGTACATCAAAAACTACACATTTTCATTGTACATTCAAGAAATGTACATCAAAAACATACACATTTTCATTGTACATTCAAGAAATGTACATCAAAACATACACATTTTCATTGTACATTCAAGAAATGTACATCAAAAACTACACTTTTTCATTGTACATTCAATAAATGTACAACAAAAACATACACATTTTCATTGTACATTCAAGAAACGTACATCAAAGCATACACATTTTCATTGTACATTCAAGAAATGTACATCAAAAGCTACACATTTTCATTGTACATTCAAGAAATGTACATCAAAAACTACACTTCTTCATTGTACATTCAAGAAATGTACATCAAATACATACACATTTTCATTGTACATTCAAGAAATGTACATCAAAACATACACATTTTCATTGTACATTCAAAAAATGTACATCAAAACATACACATTTTCATTGTATATACAAGAAATGTACATCAAAAACTACACTTTTTCATTGTACATTCAAGAAATGTACATCAAAACATACACATTTTCATATTATATACAAGAAATGTACATCAAAAACATACACATTTTCATTGTACATTCAAGAAATGTACATCAAAACATACACATTTTCATTGTACATTCAAAAAATGTACATCAAAACATACACATTTTCATTGTATATACAAGAAATGTACATCAAAAACTACACTTTTTCATTGTACATTCAAGAAATGTACATCAAAACATACACATTTTCATTGTACATTCAAGGAATGTACATCAAAACATACACATTTTCATTGTACATTCATAAAATGTACATCAAAACCTACACATTTTCATTGTATATACAAGAAATGTACATCAAAAACATACACATTTTCATTGTACATTCAAGAAATGTACATCAAAACATACACATTTTCATTGTACATTCAAAAATTGCACATCAAAACATACACATTTTCATTGTACATTCAAGAAATGTACATCAAAACATACACATTTTCATTGTACATTCAAGAAATGTACATCAAAAACATACACATTTTCATTGTACATTCAAGAAATGTACATCAAAACATACACATTTTCATTGTACATTCAAAAAATGTACATCAAAACATACACATTTTCATTGTACATTCAAGAAATGTACATCAAAACATACACATTTTCATTGTACATTCAAGAAATGTACATCAAAAACATACACATTTTCATTGTACATTCAAGAAATGTACATCAAAACATACACATTTTCATTGTACATTCAAGAAATGTACATCAAAAACATACACATTTTCATTGTACATTCAAGAAATGTACATCAAAAACATACACATTTTCATTGTACATTCAAGAAATGTACATCAAAATATACACATTTTCATTGTATATACAAGAAATGTACATCAAAAACTACACATTTTCATTGTATATACAAGAAATGTACATCAAAAACTACACATTTTCATTGTATATACAAGAAATGTACATCAAAACATACACATTTTCATTGTACATTCAAGAAATGTACATCAAAAACTACACTTCTTCATTGTACATTCAAGAAATGTACATCAAAAACATACACATTGTCATTGTACATTCAAGAAATGTACATCAAAACATACACATTTTCATTGTACATTCAAAAATTGTACATCAAAACATACACATTTTCATTGTATATACAAGAAATGTACATCAAAAACTACACTTTTTCATTGTACATTCAAGAAATGTACATCAAAACATACACATTTTCATATTATATACAAGAAATGTACATCAAAAACATACACATTTTCATTGTACATTCAAGAAATGTACATCAAAACATACACATTTTCATTGTACATTCAAAAAATGTACATCAAAACATACACATTTTCATTGTATATACAAGAAATGTACATCAAAAACTACACTTTTTCATTGTACATTCAAGAAATGTACATCAAAACATACACATTTTCATTGTACATTCAAGGAATGTACATCAAAACATACACATTTTCATTGTACATTCATAAAATGTACATCAAAACCTACACATTTTCATTGTATATACAAGAAATGTACATCAAAAACATACACATTTTCATTGTACATTCAAGAAAGGTACATCAAAAACTACACTTTTTCATTGTACATTCAATAAATGTACAACAAAAACATACACATTTTCATTGTACATTCAAGAAATGTACATCAAAACATACACATTTTCATTGTACATTCAAGAAATGTACATCAAAAGCTACACATTTTCATTGTACATTCAAGAAATGTACATCAAAAACTACACTTCTTCATTGTACATTCAAGAAATGTACATCAAAAACATACACATTTTCATTGTACATTCAAGAAATGTACATCAAAACATACACATTTTCATTGTACATTCAAGAAATGTACATCAAAAACTACACTTTTTCATTGTACATTCAATAAATGTACAACAAAAACATACACATTTTCATTGTACATTCAAGAAATGTACATCAAAACATACACATTTTCATTGTACATTCAAGAAAAGTACATCAAAAGCTACACATTTTCATTGTACATTCAAGAAATGTACATCAAAAACTACACTTCTTCATTGTACATTCAAGAAATGTACATCAAAAACATACACATTTTCATTGTACATTCAAGAAATGTACATCAAAACATACACATTTTCATTGTACATTCAAAAAATGTACATCAAAACATACACATTTTCATTGTATATACAAGAAATGTACATCAAAAACTACACTTTTTCATTGTACATTCAAGAAATGTACATCAAAACATACACATTTTCATATTATATACAAGAAATGTACATCAAAAACATACACATTTTCATTGTACATTCAAGAAATGTACATCAAAACATACACATTTTCATTGTACATTCAAAAAATGTACATCAAAACATACACATTTTCATTGTATATACAAGAAATGTACATCAAAAACTACACTTTTTCATTGTACATTCAAGAAATGTACATCAAAACATACACATTTTCATTGTACATTCAAGGAATGTACATCAAAACATACACATTTTCATTGTACATTCATAAAATGTACATCAAAACCTACACATTTTCATTGTATATACAAGAAATGTACATCAAAAACATACACATTTTCATTGTACATTCAAGAAATGTACATCAAAACATACACATTTTCATTGTACATTCAAAAATTGTACATCAAAACATACACATTTTCATTGTACATTCAAGAAATGTACATCAAAACATACACATTTTCATTGTCCATTCAAGAAATGTACATCAAAAACATACACATTTTCATTGTACATTCAAGAAATGTACATCAAAACATACACATTTTCATTGTACATTCAAGAAATGTACATCAAAACATACACATTTTCATTGTACATTCAAAAATTGTACATCAAAACATACACATTTTCATTGTACATTCAAGAAATGTACATCAAAACATACACATTTTCATTGTACATTCAAGAAATTTACATCAAAAACATACACATTTTCATTGTACATTCAAGAAATGTACATCAAAACATACACATTTTCATTGTACATTCAAAAAATGTACATCAAAACATACACATTTTCATTGTACATTCAAGAAATGTACATCAAAAACATACACATTTTCATTGTACATTCAAGAAATGTACATCAAAACATACACATTTTCATTGTACATTCAAGAAATGTACATCAAAAACATACACATTTTCATTGTACATTCAAGAAATGTACATCAAAACATTCACATTTTCATTGTACATTCAAGAAATGTACATCAAAAACATACACATTTTCATTGTACATTCAAGAAATGTACATCAAAAACATACACATTTTCATTGTACATTCAAGAAATGTACATCAAAATATACACATTTTCATTGTATATACAAGAAATGTACATCAAAAACTACACATTTTCATTGTATATACAAGAAATGTACATCAAAAACTACACATTTTCATTGTATATACAAGAAATGTACATCAAAACATACACATTTTCATTGTACATTCAAGAAATGTACATCAAAAACTACACTTCTTCATTGTACATTCAAGAAATGTACATCAAAAACATACACATTGTCATTGTACATTAAAGAAATGTACATCAAAACATACACATTTTCATTGTACATTCAAAAAATGTACATCAAAACATACACATTTTCATTGTATATACAAGAAATGTACATCAAAAACTACACTTTTTCATTGTACATTCAAGAAATGTACATCAAAACATACACATTTTCATATTATATACAAGAAATGTACATCAAAAACATACACATTTTCATTGTACATTCAAGAAATGTACATCAAAACATACACATTTTCATTGTACATTTAAAAAATGTACATAAAAACATACACATTTTCATTGTATATACAAGAAATGTACATCAAAAACTACACTTTTTCATTGTACATTCAAGAAATGTACATCAAAACATACACATTTTCATTGTACATTCAAGGAATGTACATCAAAACATACACATTTTCATTGTACATTCATAAAATGTACATCAAAACCTACACATTTTCATTGTATATACAAGAAATGTACATCAAAAACATACACATTTTCATTGTACATTCAAGAAATGTACATCAAAACATACACATTTTCATTGTACATTCAAAAATTGTACATCAAAACATACACATTTTCATTGTACATTCAAGAAATGTACATCAAAACATACACATTTTCATTGTACATTCAAGAAATGTACATCAAAAACATACACATTTTCATTGTACATTCAAGAAATGTACATCAAAACATACACATTTTCATTGTACATTCAAGAAATGTACATCAAAACATACACATTTTCATTGTATATACCAGAAATGTACATCAAAACATACACATTTTCATTGTACATTCAAGAAATGTACATCAAAACATACACATTTTCATTGTATATACAAGAAATGTACATCAAAAACATACACATTTTCATTGTACATTCAATAAATGTACATCAAAACATACCCATTTTCATTGTACATTCAAGAAATGTACATCAAAACATACACATTTTCATTGTACATTCAAGAAATGTACATCAAAAACATACACATTTTCATTGTACATTCCATAAATGTACATCAAAACATACACATTTTCATTGTACATTCAAGAAATGTACATCAAAACGTACACATTTTCATTGTACATTCAAGAAATGTACATCAAAAATACACTTTTTCATTGTACATTCAATAAATGTACAACAAAAACATACACATTTTCATTGTACATTCAAGAAATGTACATCAAAACATACACATTTTCATTGTACATTCAAGAAATGTACATCAAAAGCTACACATTTTCATTGTACATTCAAGAAATGTACATCAAAAACTACACTTCTTCATTGTACATTCAAGAAATGTACATCAAAAACATACACATTTTCATTGTACATTCAAGAAATGTACATCAAAACATACACATTTTCATTGTACATTCAAAAAATGTACATCAAGACATACACATTTTCATTGTATATACAAGAAATGTACATCAAAAACTACACTTTTTCATTGTACATTCAAGAAATGTACATCAAAACATACACATTTTCATATTATATACAAGAAATGTACATCAAAAACATACACATTTTCATTGTACATTCAAGAAATGTACATCAAAAACTACACTTTTTCATTGTACATTCAAGAAATGTACATCAAAACATACACATTTTCATTGTACATTCAAGGAATGTACATCAAAACATACACATTTTCATTGTACATTCATAAAATGTACATCAAAACCTACACATTTTCATTGTATATACAAGAAATGTACATCAAAAACATACACATTTTCATTGTACATTCAAGAAATGTACATCAAAACATACACATTTTCATTGTACATTCAAAAATTGTACATCAAAACATACACATTTTCATTGTACATTCAAGAAATGTACATCAAAACATACACATTTTCATTGTACATTCAAGAAATGTACATCAAAAACATACACATTTTCATTGTACATTCAAGAAATGTACATCAAAACATACACATTTTCATTGTACATTCAAGAAATGTACATCAAAACATACACATTTTCATTGTATATACCAGAAATGTACATCAAAACATACACATTTTCATTGTACATTCAAGAAATGTACATCAAAACATACACATTTTCATTGTACATTCAAGAAATGTACATCAAAACATACACATTTTCATTGTACATTCAAGAAATGTACATCAAAAACTACACTTTTTCATTGTACATTCAAGAAATGTACATCAAAACATACACATTTTCATTGTATATACAAGAAATGTACATCAAAAACATACACATTTTCATTGTACATTCAATAAATGTACATCAAAACATACACATTTTCATTGTACATTCAAGAAATGTACATCAAAACATACACATTTTCATTGTACATTCAAGAAATGTACATCAAAAACTACACTTTTTCATTGTACATTCAAGAAATGTACATCAAAACATACACATTTTCATTGTACATTCAAGAAATGTACATCAAAACCTACACATTTTCATTGTATATACAAGAAATGTACATCAAAAACTACACATTTTCATTGGACACTCATAAAATGTACATCAAAAACTACACATTTTCATTGTACATTGAAGAAATGTACATCAAAACATACACATTTTCATTGTACACTCAAGAAATATACATCAAAAACTTACACATTTTCATTGTATATACAAGAAAAGTACATCAAAAACTACACATTTTCATTGGACACTCATAAAATGTACATCAAAACCTACACATTTTCATTGTACAGACAAGAAATGTACATAAAAAACTTACACATTTTCATTGTATATACAAGAAATGTACATCAAAAACTACACATTTTCATTGTACATTCATAAAATGTACATCAAAACCTACACATTTTCATTGGACACTCATAAAATGTACATCAAAAACTACACATTTTCATTGTACATTGAAGAAATGTACATCAAAACATACACATTTTCATTGTACACTCAAGAAATATACATCAAAAACTTACTCATTTTCATTGTACATTCATAAAATGTACATCAAAACATACACATTTTCATTATATATACAAGAAATGTACATCAAAAACTACACATTTTCATTGTACATTCATAAAATGTACATCAAAACATACACATTTTCATTGTATATACAAGAAATGTACATCAAAAACTACACATTTTCATTGGACACTCATAAAATGTACATCAAAAACTACACATTTTCATTGTACATTCAAGAAATGTACATCAAAACATACACATTTTCATTGTATATACCAGAAATGTACATCAAAACATACACATTTTCATTGTACATTCAAGAAATGTACATCAAAACATACACATTTTCATTGTACATTCAAGAAATGTACATCAAAAACATACACATTTTCATTGTACATTCAAGAAATGTACATCAAAACATACACATTTTCATTGTACATTCAAGAAATGTACATCAAAAACTACACATTTTCACTGTACATTCATAAAATGTACATCAAAACATACACATTTTCATTGTATATACAAGAAATGTACATCAAAAACTACACATTTTCATTGTACATTCATAAAATGTACATCAAAACCTACACATTTTCATTGTATATACAAGAAATGTACATCAAAAACTACACATTTTCATTGTATATACAAGAAATGTACATCAAAACCTACACATTTTCATTGGACACTCATAAAATGTACATCAAAACCTACACATTTTCATTGTACACTCAAGAAATGTACACAAAAAACTTACACATTTTCATTGTATATACAAGAAATGTACATCAAAACCTACACATTTTCATTGGACACTCATAAAATGTACATCAAAAACTACACATTTTCATTGTATATACAAGAAATGTACATCAAAAAACTACACATTTTCATTGGACACTCATAAAATGTACATCAAAAACTACACATTTTCATTGTATATACAAGAAATGTACATCAAAAACTACACATTTTCATTGTACACTCATAAAATGTACATCAAAACCTACACATTTTCATTGTATATAAAAGAAATGTACATCAAAAACTACACATTTTCATTGTACACTCATAAAATGTACATCAAAACCTACACATTTTCATTGGACACTCATAAAATGTACATCAAAAACTGCACATTTTCATTGTATATACAAGAAATGTACATCAAAAACTACACATTTTCATTGTACACTCATAAAATGTACATCAAAACCTACACATTTTCATTGTACACTCATAAAATGTACATCAAAACCTACACATTTTCATTGTACACTCATAAAATGTACATCAAAACCTACACATTTTCATTGGACACTCATAAAATGTACATCAAAACCTACACATTTTCATTGTATACTCATAAAATGTACTTCAAAAAGTTACACAATTTCATTGTATATACAAGAAATGTACTTCAAAAACTACACTTTTTCAGTGTACACTCAAGAAATGTGCATCAAAAACTTACAGATTTTCATTGCATATACAACAAATGTACTTCAAAAACTACACATTTTCAGTGTACACTAAAGAAATGTACATCAAAACATACACATTTTCATTGTACATTCAAGAAATGTACATCAAAACATTCACATTTTCATTGTACATTCAAGGAATGTACATCAAAACATACACATTTTCATTGTACATTCAAGAAATGTACATCAAAACATACACATTTTCATTGTACATTCAAGAAATGTACATCAAAAACATACACATTTTCATTGTACATTCAAGAAATGTACATCAAAACATTCACATTTTCATTGTACATTCAAGAAATGTACATCAAAAACATACACATTTTCATTGTACATTCAAGAAATGTACATCAAAAACATACACATTTTCATTGTACATTCAAGAAATGTACATCAAAATATACACATTTTCATTGTATATACAAGAAATGTACATCAAAAACTACACATTTTCATTGTATATACAAGAAATGTACATCAAAAACTACACATTTTCATTGTATATACAAGAAATGTACATCAAAACATACACATTTTCATTGTACATTCAAGAAATGTACATCAAAAACTACACTTCTTCATTGTACATTCAAGAAATGTACATCAAAAACATACACATTGTCATTGTACATTCAAGAAATGTACATCAAAACATACACATTTTCATTGTACATTCAAAAAATGTACATCAAAACATACACATTTTCATTGTATATACAAGAAATGTACATCAAAAACTACACTTTTTCATTGTACATTCAAGAAATGTACATCAAAACATACACATTTTCATATTATATACAAGAAATGTACATCAAAAACATACACATTTTCATTGTACATTCAAGAAATGTACATCAAAACATACACATTTTCATTGTACATTCAAAAAATGTACATCAAAACATACACATTTTCATTGTATATACAAGAAATGTACATCAAAAACTACACTTTTTCATTGTACATTCAAGAAATGTACATCAAAGCATACACATTTTCATTGTACATTCAAGGAATGTACATCAAAACATACACATTTTCATTGTACATTCATAAAATGTACATCAAAACCTACACATTTTCATTGTATATACAAGAAATGTACATCAAAAACATACACATTTTCATTGTACATTCAAGAAATGTACATCAAAACATACACATTTTCATTGTACATTCAAAAATTGTACATCAAAACATACACATTTTCATTGTACATTCAAGAAATGTACATCAAAACATACACATTTTCATTGTACATTCAAGAAATGTACATCAAAAACATACACATTTTCATTGTACATTCAAGAAATGTACATCAAAACATACACTTTTTCATTGTACATTCAAGAAATGTACATCAAAACATACACATTTTCATTGTATATACCAGAAATGTACATCAAAACATACACATTTTCATTGTACATTCAAGAAATGTACATCAAAACATACACATTTTCATTGTACATTCAAGAAATGTACATCAAAACATACACATTTTCATTGTACAGTCAAGAAATGTACATCAAAAACTACACTTTTTCATTGTACATTCAAGAAATGTACATCAAAACATACACATTTTCATTGTATATACAAGAAATGTACATCAAAAACATACACATTTTCATTGTACATTCAATAAATGTACATCAAAACATACCCATTTTCATTGTACATTCAAGAACTGTACATCAAAACATACACATTTTCATTGTACATTCAAGAAATGTACATCAAAAACATACACATTTTCATTGTACATTCAATAAATGTACATCAAAACATACACATTTTCATTGTACATTCAAGAAATGTACATCAAAAACATACACATTTTCATTGTACATTCAAGAAATGTACATCAAAACATACACATTTTCATTGTACATTCAAGAAATGTACATCAAAAACTACACTTTTTCATTGTACATTCAATAAATGTACAACAAAAACATACACATTTTCATTGTACATTCAAGAAATGTACATCAAAACATACACATTTTCATTGTACATTCAAGAAATGTACATCAAAAGCTACACATTTTCATTGTACATTCAAGAAATGTACATCAAAAACTACACTTCTTCATTGTACATTCAAGAAATGTACATCAAAAACATACACATTTTCATTGTACATTCAAGAAATGTACATCAAAACATACACATTTTCATTGTACATTCAAAAAATGTACATCAAAACATACACATTTTCATTGTATATACAAGAAATGTACATCAAAAACTACACTTTTTCATTGTACATTCAAGAAATGTACATCAAAACATACACATTTTCATATTATATACAAGAAATGTACATCAAAAACATACACATTTTCATTGTACATTCAAGAAATGTACATCAAAACATACACATTTTCATTGTACATTCAAAAAATGTACATCAAAACATACACATTTTCATTGTATATACAAGAAATGTACATCAAAAGCTACACTTTTTCATTGTACATTCAAGAAATGTACATCAAAACATACACATTTTCATTGTACATTCAAGGAATGTACATCAAAACATACACATTTTCATTGTACATTCATAAAATGTACATCAAAATCTACACATTTTCATTGTATATACAAGAAATGTTAATCAAAAACATACACATTTTCATTGTACATTCAAGAAATGTACATCAAAACATACACATTTTCATTGTACATTCAAAAATTGTACATCAAAACATACACATTTTCATTGTACATTCAAGAAATGTACATCAAAACATACACATTTTCATTGTACATTCAAAAAATGTACATCAAAACATACACATTTTCATTGTATATACAAGAAATGTACATCAAAAACTACACTTTTTCATTGTACATTCAAGAAATGTACATCAAAACATACACATTTTCATATTATATACAAGAAATGTACATCAAAAACATACACATTTTCATTGTACATTCAAGAAATGTACATCAAAAACTACACTTTTTCATTGTACATTCAAGAAATGTACATCAAAACATACACATTTTCATTGTACATTCAAGGAATGTACATCAAAACATACACATTTTCATTGTACATTCATAAAATGTACATCAAAACCTACACATTTTCATTGTATATACAAGAAATGTACATCAAAAACATACACATTTTCATTGTACATTCAAGAAATGTACATCAAAACATACACATTTTCATTGTACATTCAAAAATTGTACATCAAAACATACACATTTTCATTGTACATTCAAGAAATGTACATCAAAACATACACATTTTCATTGTACATTCAAGAAATGTACATCAAAAACATACACATTTTCATTGTACATTCAAGAAATGTACATCAAAACATACACATTTTCATTGTACATTCAAGAAATGTACATCAAAACATACACATTTTCATTGTATATACCAGAAATGTACATCAAAACATACACATTTTCATTGTACATTCAAGAAATGTACATCAAAACATACACATTTTCATTGTACATTCAAGAAATGTACATCAAAACATACACATTTTCATTGTACATTCAAGAAATGTACATCAAAAACTACACTTTTTCATTGTACATTCAAGAAATGTACATCAAAACATACACATTTTCATTGTATATACAAGAAATGTACATCAAAAACATACACATTTTCATTGTACATTCAATAAATGTACATCAAAACATACACATTTTCATTGTACATTCAAGAAATGTACATCAAAACATACACATTTTCATTGTACATTCAAGAAATGTACATCAAAAGCTACACATTTTCATTGTACATTCAAGAAATGTACATCAAAAACTACACTTCTTCATTGTACATTCAAGAAATGTACATCAAAAACATACACATTTTCATTGTACATTCAAGAAATGTACATCAAAACATACACATTTTCATTGTACATTCATAAAATGTACATCAAAACATACACATTTTCATTGTATATACAAGAAATGTACATCAAAAACTACACTTTTTCATTGTACATTCAAGAAATGTACATCAAAACATACACATTTTCATATTATATACAAGAAATGTACATCAAAAACATACACATTTTCATTGTACATTCAAGAAATGTACATCAAAACATACACATTTTCATTGTACATTCAAAAAATGTACATCAAAACATACACATTTTCATTGTATATACAAGAAATGTACATCAAAAGCTACACTTTTTCATTGTACATTCAAGAAATGTACATCAAAACATACACATTTTCATTGTACATTCAAGGAATGTACATCAAAACATACACATTTTCATTGTACATTCATAAAATGTACATCAAAACCTACACATTTTCATTGTATATACAAGAAATGTAAATCAAAAACATACACATTTTCATTGTACATTCAAGAAATGTACATCAAAACATACACATTTTCATTGTACATTCAAAAATTGTACATCAAAACATACACATTTTCATTGTACATTCAAGAAATGTACATCAAAACATACACATTTTCATTGTACATTCAAAAAATGTACATCAAAACATACACATTTTCATTGTATATACAAGAAATGTACATCAAAAACTACACTTTTTCATTGTACATTCAAGAAATGTACATCAAAACATACACATTTTCATATTATATACAAGAAATGTACATCAAAAACATACACATTTTCATTGTACATTCAAGAAATGTACATCAAAAACTACACTTTTTCATTGTACATTCAAGAAATGTACATCAAAACATACACATTTTCATTGTACATTCAAGGAATGTACATCAAAACATACACATTTTCATTGTACATTCATAAAATGTACATCAAAACCTACACATTTTCATTGTATATACAAGAAATGTACATCAAAAACATACACATTTTCATTGTACATTCAAGAAATGTACATCAAAACATACACATTTTCATTGTACATTCAAAAATTGTACATCAAAACATACACATTTTCATTGTACATTCAAGAAATGTACATCAAAACATACACATTTTCATTGTACATTCAAGAAATGTACATCAAAAACATACACATTTTCATTGTACATTCAAGAAATGTACATCAAAACATACACATTTTCATTGTACATTCAAGAAATGTACATCAAAACATACACATTTTCATTGTATATACCAGAAATGTACATCAAAACATACACATTTTCATTGTACATTCAAGAAATGTACATCAAATCATACACATTTTCATTGTACATTCAAGAAATGTACATCAAAACATACACATTTTCATTGTACATTCAAGAAATGTACATCAAAAACTACACTTTTTCATTGTACATTCAAGAAATGTACATCAAAACATACACATTTTCATTGTATATACAAGAAATGTACATCAAAAACATACACATTTTCATTGTACATTCAATAAATGTACATCAAAACATACACATTTTCATTGTACATTCAAGAAATGTACATCAAAACATACACATTTTCATTGTACATTCAAGAAATGTACATCAAAAACTACACTTTTTCATTGTACATTCAAGAAATGTACATCAAAACATACACATTTTCATTGTACATTCAAGAAATGTACATCAAAACCTACACATTTTCATTGTATATACAAGAAATGTACATCAAAAACTACACATTTTCATTGGACACTCATAAAATGTACATCAAAAACTACACATTTTCATTGTACATTGAAGAAATGTACATCAAAACATACACATTTTCATTGTACACTCAAGAAATATACATCAAAAACTTACACATTTTCATTGTATATACAAGAAATGTACATCAAAAACTACACATTTTCATTGGACACTCATAAAATGTACATCAAAACCTACACATTTTCATTGTACACTCAAGAAATGTACATAAAAAACTTACACATTTTCATTGTATATACAAGAAATGTACATCAAAAACTACACATTTTCATTGTACATTCATAAAATGTACATCAAAGCCTACACATTTTCATTGGACACTCATAAAATGTACATCAAAAACTACACATTTTCATTGTACATTGAAGAAATGTACATCAAAACATACACATTTTCATTGTACACTCAAGAAATATACATCAAAAACTTACTCATTTTCATTGTACATTCATAAAATGTACATCAAAACATACACATTTTCATTATATATACAAGAAATGTACATCAAAAACTACACATTTTCATTGTACATTCATAAAATGTACATCAAAACATACACATTTTCATTGTATATACAAGAAATGTACATCAAAAACTACACATTTTCATTGGACACTCATAAAATGTACATCAAAAACTACACATTTTCATTGTACATTCAAGAAATGTACATCAAAACATACACATTTTCATTGTATATACCAGAAATGTACATCAAAACATACACTTTTTCATTGTACATTCAAGAAATGTACATCAAAACATACACATTTTCATTGTATATACCAGAAATGTACATCAAAACATACACATTTTCATTGTACATTCAAGAAATGTACATCAAAACATACACATTTTCATTGTACATTCAAGAAATGTACATCAAAACATACACATTTTCATTGTACATTCAAGAAATGTACATCAAAAACTACACTTTTTCATTGTACATTCAAGAAATGTACATCAAAACATACACATTTTCATTGTATATACAAGAAATGTACATCAAAAACATACACATTTTCATTGTACATTCAATAAATGTACATCAAAACATACCCATTTTCATTGTACATTCAAGAACTGTACATCAAAACATACACATTTTCATTGTACATTCAAGAAATGTACATCAAAAACATACACATTTTCATTGTACATTCAATAAATGTACATCAAAACATACACATTTTCATTGTACATTCAAGAAATGTACATCAAAAACATACACATTTTCATTGTACATTCAAGAAATGTACATCAAAACATACACATTTTCATTGTACATTCAAGAAATGTACATCAAAAACTACACTTTTTCATTGTACATTCAATAAATGTACAACAAAAACATACACATTTTCATTGTACATTCAAGAAATGTACATCAAAACATACACATTTTCATTGTACATTCAAGAAATGTACATCAAAAGCTACACATTTTCATTGTACATTCAAGAAATGTACATCAAAAACTACACTTCTTCATTGTACATTCAAGAAATGTACATCAAAAACATACACATTTTCATTGTACATTCAAGAAATGTACATCAAAACATACACATTTTCATTGTACATTCAAAAAATGTACATCAAAACATACACATTTTCATTGTATATACAAGAAATGTACATCAAAAACTACACTTTTTCATTGTACATTCAAGAAATGTACATCAAAACATACACATTTTCATATTATATACAAGAAATGTACATCAAAAACATACACATTTTCATTGTACATTCAAGAAATGTACATCAAAACATACACATTTTCATTGTACATTCAAAAAATGTACATCAAAACATACACATTTTCATTGTATATACAAGAAATGTACATCAAAAGCTACACTTTTTCATTGTACATTCAAGAAATGTACATCAAAACATACACATTTTCATTGTACATTCAAGGAATGTACATCAAAACATACACATTTTCATTGTACATTCATAAAATGTACATCAAAACCTACACATTTTCATTGTATATACAAGAAATGTACATCAAAAACATACACATTTTCATTGTACATTCAAGAAATGTACATCAAAACATACACATTTTCATTGTACATTCAAAAATTGTACATCAAAACATACACATTTTCATTGTACATTCAAGAAATGTACATCAAAACATACACATTTTCATTGTACATTCAAAAAATGTACATCAAAACATACACATTTTCATTGTATATCCAAGAAATGTACATCAAAAACTACACTTTTTCATTGTACATTCAAGAAATGTACATCAAAACATACACATTTTCATATTATATACAAGAAATGTACATCAAAAACATACACATTTTCATTGTACATTCAAGAAATGTACATCAAAAACTACACTTTTTCATTGTACATTCAAGAAATGTACATCAAAACATACACATTTTCATTGTACATTCAAGGAATGTACATCAAAACATACACATTTTCATTGTACATTCATAAAATGTACATCAAAACCTACACATTTTCATTGTATATACAAGAAATGTACATCAAAAACATACACATTTTCATTGTACATTCAAGAAATGTACATCAAAACATACACATTTTCATTGTACATTCAAAAATTGTACATCAAAACATACACATTTTCATTGTACATTCAAGAAATGTACATCAAAAACATACACATTTTCATTGTACATTCAAGAAATGTACATCAAAACATACACATTTTCATTGTACATTCAAGAAATGTACATCAAAACATACACATTTTCATTGTATATACCAGAAATGTACATCAAAACATACACATTTTCATTGTACATTCAAGAAATGTACATCAAAACATACACATTTTCATTGTACATTCAAGAAATGTACATCAAAACATACACATTTTCATTGTACATTCAAGAAATGTACATCAAAAACTACACTTTTTCATTGTACATTCAAGAAATGTACATCAAAACATACACATTTTCATTGTATATACAAGAAATGTACATCAAAAACATACACATTTTCATTGTACATTCAATAAATGTACATCAAAACATACACATTTTCATTGTACATTCAAGAAATGTACATCAAAACATACACATTTTCATTGTACATTCAAGAAATGTACATCAAAAACTACACTTTTTCATTGTACATTCAAGAAATGTACATCAAAACATACACATTTTCATTGTACATTCAAGAAATGTACATCAAAACCTACACATTTTCATTGTATATACAAGAAATGTACATCAAAAACTACACATTTTCATTGGACACTCATAAAATGTACATCAAAAATCTACACATTTTCATTGTACATTGAAGAAATGTACATCAAAACATACACATTTTCATTGTACACTCAAGAAATATACATCAAAAACTTACACATTTTCATTGTATATACAAGAAATGTACATCAAAAACTACACATTTTCATTGGACACTCATAAAATGTACATCAAAACCTACACATTTTCATTGTACACTCAAGAAATGTACATAAAAAACTTACACATTTTCATTGTATATACAAGAAATGTACATCAAAAACTACACATTTTCATTGTACATTCATAAAATGTACATCAAAACCTACACATTTTCATTGGACACTCATAAAATGTACATCAAAAACTACACATTTTCATTGTACATTGAAGAAATGTACATCAAAACATACACATTTTCATTGTACACTCAAGAAATATACATCAAAAACTTACTCATTTTCATTGTACATTCATAAAATGTACATCAAAACATACACATTTTCATTATATATACAAGAAATGTACATCAAAAACTACACATTTTCATTGTACATTCATAAAATGTACATCAAAACATACACATTTTCATTGTATATACAAGAAATGTACATCAAAAACTACACATTTTCATTGGACACTCATAAAATGTACATCAAAAACTACACATTTTCATTGTACATTCAAGAAATGTACATCAAAACATACACATTTTCATTGTATATACCAGAAATGTACATCAAAACATACACATTTTCATTGTACATTCAAGAAATGTACATCAAAACATACACATTTTCATTGTACATTCAAGAAATGTACATCAAAAACATACACATTTTCATTGTACATTCAAGAAATGTACATCAAAACATACACATTTTCATTGTACATTCAAAAAATGTACATCAAAACATACACATTTTCATTGTATATACAAGAAATGTACATCAAAAACTACACTTTTTCATTGTACATTCAAGAAATGTACATCAAAACATACACATTTTCATATTATATACAAGAAATGTACATCAAAAACATACACATTTTCATTGTACATTCAAGAAATGTACATCAAAACATACACATTTTCATTGTACATTCAAAAAATGTACATCAAAACATACACATTTTCATTGTATATACAAGAAATGTACATCAAAAACTACACTTTTTCATTGTACATTCAAGAAATGTACATCAAAACATACACATTTTCATTGTACATTCAAGGAATGTACATCAAAACATACACATTTTCATTGTACATTCATAAAATGTACATCAAAACCTACACATTTTCATTGTATATACAAGAAATGTACATCAAAAACATACACATTTTCATTGTACATTCAAGAAATGTACATCAAAACATACACATTTTCATTGTACATTCAAAAATTGTACATCAAAACATACACATTTTCATTGTACATTCAAGAAATGTACATCAAAACATACACATTTTCATTGTACATTCAAGAAATGTACATCAAAAACATACACATTTTCATTGTACATTCAAGAAATGTACATCAAAACATACACATTTTCATTGTACATTCAAGAAATGTACATCAAAACATACACATTTTCATTTTATATACCAGAAATGTACATCAAAACATACACATTTTCATTGTACATTCAAGAAATGTACATCAAAACATACACATTTTCATTGTACATTCAAGAAATGTACATCAAAACATACACATTTTCATTGTACATTCAAGAAATGTACATCAAAAACTACACTTTTTCATTGTACATTCAAGAAATGTACATCAAAACATACACATTTTCATTGTATATACAAGAAATGTACATCAAAAACATACACATTTTCATTGTACATTCAATAAATGTACATCAAAACATACCCATTTTCATTGTACATTCAAGAAATGTACATCAAAACATACACATTTTCATTGTACATTCAAGAAATGTACATCAAAAACATACACATTTTCATTGTACATTCAATAAATGTACATCAAAACATACACATTTTCATTGTACATTCAAGAAATGTACATCAAAAACATACACATTTTCATTGTACATGCAAGAAATGTACATCAAAGCATACACATTTTCATTGTACATTCAAGAAATGTACATCAAAAACTACACTTTTTCATTGTACATTCAATAAATGTACAACAAAAACATACACATTTTCATTGTACATTCAAGAAATGTACATCAACACATACACATTTTCATTGTACATTCAAGAAATGTACATCAAAAGCTACACATTTTCATTGTACATTCAAGAAATGTACATCAAAAACTACACTTCTTCATTGTACATTCAAGAAATGTACATCAAAAACATACACATTTTCATTGTACATTCAAGAAATGTACATCAAAACATACACATTTTCATTGTACATTCAAAAAATGTACATCAAAACATACACATTTTCATTGTATATACAAGAAATGTACATCAAAAACTACACTTTTTCATTGTACATTCAAGAAATGTACATCAAAACATACACATTTTCATATTATATACAAGAAATGTACATCAAAAACATACACATTTTCATTGTACATTCAAGAAATGTACATCAAAACATACACATTTTCATTGTACATTCAAAAAATGTACATCAAAACATACACATTTTCATTGTATATACAAGAAATGTACATCAAAAGCTACACTTTTTCATTGTACATTCAAGAAATGTACATCAAAACATACACATTTTCATTGTACATTCAAGGAATGTACATCAAAACATACACATTTTCATTGTACATTCATAAAATGTACATCAAAACCTACACATTTTCATTGTATATACAAGAAATGTACATCAAAAACATACACATTTTCATTGTACATTCAAGAAATGTACATCAAAACATACACATTTTCATTGTACATTCAAAAATTGTACATCAAAACATACACATTTTCATTGTACATTCAAGAAATGTACATCAAAACATACACATTTTCATTGTACATTCAAAAAATGTACATCAAAACATACACATTTTCATTGTATATACAAGAAATGTACATCAAAAACTACACTTTTTCATTGTACATTCAAGAAATGTACATCAAAACATACACATTTTCATATTATATACAAGAAATGTACATCAAAAACATACACATTTTCATTGTACATTCAAGAAATGTACATCAAAAACTACACTTTTTCATTGTACATTCAAGAAATGTACATCAAAACATACACATTTTCATTGTACATTCAAGGAATGTACATCAAAACATACACATTTTCATTGTACATTCATAAAATGTACATCAAAACCTACACATTTTCATTGTATATACAAGAAATGTACATCAAAAACATACACATTTTCATTGTACATTCAAGAAATGTACATCAAAACATACACATTTTCATTGTACATTCAAAAATTGTACATCAAAACATACACATTTTCATTGTACATTCAAGAAATGTACATCAAAACATACACATTTTCATTGTACATTCAAGAAATGTACATCAAAAACATACACATTTTCATTGTACATTCAAGAAATGTACATCAAAACATACACATTTTCATTGTACATTCAAGAAATGTACATCAAAACATACACATTTTCATTGTATATACCAGAAATGTACATCAAAACATACACATTTTCATTGTACATTCAAGAAATGTACATCAAAACATACACATTTTCATTGTACATTCAAGAAATGTACATCAAAACATACACATTTTCATTGTACATTCAAGAAATGTACATCAAAAACTACACTTTTTCATTGTACATTCAAGAAATGTACATCAAAACATACACATTTTCATTGTATATACAAGAAATGTACATCAAAAACATACACATTTTCATTGTACATTCAATAAATGTACATCAAAACATACACATTTTCATTGTACATTCAAGAAATGTACATCAAAACATACACATTTTCATTGTACATTCAAGAAATGTACATCAAAAACTACACTTTTTCATTGTACATTCAAGAAATGTACATCAAAACCTACACATTTTCATTGTACATTCAAGAAATGTACATCAAAACCTACACATTTTCATTGTATATACAAGAAATGTACATCAAAAACTACACATTTTCATTGGACACTCATAAAATGTACATCAAAAACTACACATTTTCATTGTACATTGAAGAAATGTACATCAAAACATACACATTTTCATTGTACACTCAAGAAATATACATCAAAAACTTACACATTTTCATTGTATATACAAGAAATGTACATCAAAAACTACACATTTTCATTGGACACTCATAAAATGTACATCAAAACCTACACATTTTCATTGTACACTCAAGAAATGTACATAAAAAACTTACACATTTTCATTGTATATACAAGAAATGTACATAAAAAACTACACATTTTCATTGTACATTCATAAAATGTACATCAAAACCTACACATTTTCATTGGACACTCATAAAATATACATCAAAAACTACACATCTTCATTGTACATTGAAGAAATGTACATCAAAACATACACATTTTCATTGTACACTCAAGAAATATACATCAAAAACTTACTCATTTTCATTGTACATTCATAAAATGTACATCAAAACATACA
Organism: Tenodera sinensis; assembly: GCA_030765045.1. Taxonomy (NCBI): domain Eukaryota; kingdom Metazoa; phylum Arthropoda; class Insecta; order Mantodea; family Mantidae; genus Tenodera; species Tenodera sinensis. The sequence continues at coordinate 382,922 of JAUKNM010000095.1, forward strand.
CATTTTCATTATATATACAAGAAATGTACATCAAAAACTACACATTTTCATTGTACATTCATAAAATGTACATCAAAACATACACATTTTCATTGTATATACAAGAAATGTACATCAAAAACTACACATTTTCATTGGACACTCATAAAATGTACATCAAAAACTACACATTTTCATTGTACATTCAAGAAATGTACATCAAAACATACACATTTTCATTGTACATTCAAGAAATGTACATCAAAAACATACACATTTTCATTGTACATTCAATAAATGTACATCAAAACATACACATTTTCATTGTACATTCAAGAAATGTACATCAAAAACATACACATTTTCATTGTACATTCAAGAAATGTACATCAAAGCATACACATTTTCATTGTACATTCAAGAAATGTACATCAAAAACTACACTTTTTCATTGTACATTCAATAAATGTACAACAAAAACATACACATTTTCATTGTACATTCAAGAAATGTACATCAACACATACACATTTTCATTGTACATTCAAGAAATGTACATCAAAAGCTACACATTTTCATTGTACATTCAAGAAATGTACATCAAAAACTACACTTCTTCATTGTACATTCAAGAAATGTACATCAAAAACATACACATTTTCATTGTACATTCAAGAAATGTACATCAAAAACTACACATTTTCATTGTACATTCATAAAATGTACATCAAAACCTACACATTTTCATTGGACACTCATAAAATGTACATCAAAAACTACACATTTTCATTGTACATTGAAGAAATGTACATCAAAACATACACATTTTCATTGTACACTCAAGAAATATACATCAAAAACTTACTCATTTTCATTGTACATTCATAAAATGTACATCAAAACATACACATTTTCATTATATATACAAGAAATGTACATCAAAAACTACACATTTTCATTGTACATTCATAAAATGTACATCAAAACATACACATTTTCATTGTATATACAAGAAATGTACATCAAAAACTACACATTTTCATTGGACACTCATAAAATGTACATCAAAAACTACACATTTTCATTGTACATTCAAGAAATGTACATCAAAACATACACATTTTCATTGTATATACCAGAAATGTACATCAAAACATACACATTTTCATTGTACATTCAAGAAATGTACATCAAAACATACACATTTTCATTGTACATTCAAGAAATGTACATCAAAAACATACACATTTTCATTGTACATTCAAGAAATGTACATCAAAACATACACATTTTCATTGTACATTCAAAAAATGTACATCAAAACATACACATTTTCATTGTATATACAAGAAATGTACATCAAAAACTACACTTTTTCATTGTACATTCAAGAAATGTACATCAAAACATACACATTTTCATATTATATACAAGAAATGTACATAAAAAACTTACACATTTTCATTGTATATACAAGAAATGTACATAAAAAACTACACATTTTCATTGTACATTCATAAAATGTACATCAAAACCTACACATTTTCATTGGACACTCATAAAATGTACATCAAAAACTACACATCTTCATTGTACATTGAAGAAATGTACATCAAAACATACACATTTTCATTGTACACTCAAGAAATATACATCAAAAACTTACTCATTTTCATTGTACATTCATAAAATGTACATCAAAACATACACATTTTCATTATATATACAAGAAATGTACATCAAAAACTACACATTTTCATTGTACATTCATAAAATGTACATCAAAACATACACATTTTCATTGTATATACAAGAAATGTACATCAAAAACTACACATTTTCATTGGACACTCATAAAATGTACATCAAAAACTACACATTTTCATTGTACATTCAAGAAATGTACATCAAAACATACACATTTTCATTGTACATTCAAGAAATGTACATCAAAAACATACACATTTTCATTGTACATTCAATAAATGTACATCAAAACATACACATTTTCATTGTACATTCAAGAAATGTACATCAAAAACATACACATTTTCATTGTACATTCAAGAAATGTACATCAAAGCATACACATTTTCATTGTACATTCAAGAAATGTACATCAAAAACTACACTTTTTCATTGTACATTCAATAAATGTACAACAAAAACATACACATTTTCATTGTACATTCAAGAAATGTACATCAACACATACACATTTTCATTGTACATTCAAGAAATGTACATCAAAAGCTACACATTTTCATTGTACATTCAAGAAATGTACATCAAAAACTACACTTCTTCATTGTACATTCAAGAAATGTACATCAAAAACATACACATTTTCATTGTACATTCAAGAAATGTACATCAAAAACTACACATTTTCATTGTACATTCATAAAATGTACATCAAAACCTACACATTTTCATTGGACACTCATAAAATGTACATCAAAAACTACACATTTTCATTGTACATTGAAGAAATGTACATCAAAACATACACATTTTCATTGTACACTCAAGAAATATACATCAAAAACTTACTCATTTTCATTGTACATTCATAAAATGTACATCAAAACATACACATTTTCATTATATATACAAGAAATGTACATCAAAAACTACACATTTTCATTGTACATTCATAAAATGTACATCAAAACATACACATTTTCATTGTATATACAAGAAATGTACATCAAAAACTACACATTTTCATTGGACACTCATAAAATGTACATCAAAAACTACACATTTTCATTGTACATTCAAGAAATGTACATCAAAACATACACATTTTCATTGTATATACCAGAAATGTACATCAAAACATACACATTTTCATTGTACATTCAAGAAATGTACATCAAAACATACACATTTTCATTGTACATTCAAGAAATGTACATCAAAAACATACACATTTTCATTGTACATTCAAGAAATGTACATCAAAACATACACATTTTCATTGTACATTCAAAAAATGTACATCAAAACATACACATTTTCATTGTATATACAAGAAATGTACATCAAAAACTACACTTTTTCATTGTACATTCAAGAAATGTACATCAAAACATACACATTTTCATATTATATACAAGAAATGTACATCAAAAACATACACATTTTCATTGTACATTCAAGAAATGTACATCAAAACATACACATTTTCATTGTACATTCAAAAAATGTACATCAAAACATACACATTTTCATTGTATATACAAGAAATGTACATCAAAAACTACACTTTTTCATTGTACATTCAAGAAATGTACATCAAAACATACACATTTTCATTGTACATTCAAGGAATGTACATCAAAACATACACATTTTCATTGTACATTCATAAAATGTACATCAAAACCTACACATTTTCATTGTATATACAAGAAATGTACATCAAAAACATACACATTTTCATTGTACATTCAAGAAATGTACATCAAAACATACACATTTTCATTGTACATTCAAAAATTGTACATCAAAACATACACATTTTCATTGTACATTCAAGAAATGTACATCAAAACATACACATTTTCATTGTACATTCAAGAAATGTACATCAAAAACATACACATTTTCATTGTACATTCAAGAAATGTACATCAAAACATACACATTTTCATTGTACATTCAAGAAATGTACATCAAAACATACACATTTTCGTTGTATATACCAGAAATGTACATCAAAACATACACATTTTCATTGTACATTCAAGAAATGTACATCAAAACATACACATTTTCATTGTACATTCAAGAAATGTACATCAAAACATACACATTTTCATTGTACATTCAAGAAATGTACATCAAAAACTACACTTTTTCATTGTACATTCAAGAAATGTACATCAAAACATACACATTTTCATTGTATATACAAGAAATGTACATCAAAAACATACACATTTTCATTGTACATTCAATAAATGTACATCAAAACATACCCATTTTCATTGTACATTCAAGAAATGTACATCAAAACATACACATTTTCATTGTACATTCAAGAAATGTACATCAAAAACATACACATTTTCATTGTACATTCAATAAATGTACATCAAAACATACACATTTTCATTGTACATTCAAGAAATGTACATCAAAAACATACACATTTTCATTGTACATTCAAGAAATGTACATCAAAGCATACACATTTTCATTGTACATTCAAGAAATGTACATCAAAAACTACACTTTTTCATTGTACATTCAATAAATGTACAACAAAAACATACACATTTTCATTGTACATTCAAGAAATGTACATCAACACATACACATTTTCATTGTACATTCAAGAAATGTACATCAAAAGCTACACATTTTCATTGTACATTCAAGAAATGTACATCAAAAACTACACTTCTTCATTGTACATTCAAGAAATGTACATCAAAGACATACACATTTTCATTGTACATTCAAGAAATGTACATCAAAACATACACATTTTCATTGTACATTCAAAAAATGTACATCAAAACATACACATTTTCATTGTATATACAAGAAATGTACATCAAAAACTACACTTTTTCATTGTACATTCAAGAAATGTACATCAAAACATACACATTTTCATATTATATACAAGAAATGTACATCAAAAACATACACATTTTCATTGTACATTCAAGAAATGTACATCAAAACATACACATTTTCATTGTACATTCAAAAAATGTACATCAAAACATACACATTTTCATTGTATATACAAGAAATGTACATCAAAAGCTACACTTTTTCATTGTACATTCAAGAAATGTACATCAAAACATACACATTTTCATTGTACATTCAAGGAATGTACATCAAAACATACACATTTTCATTGTACATTCATAAAATGTACATCAAAACCTACACATTTTCATTGTATATACAAGAAATGTACATCAAAAACATACACATTTTCATTGTACATTCAAGAAATGTACATCAAAACATACACATTTTCATTGTACATTCAAAAATTGTACATCAAAACATACACATTTTCATTGTACATTCAAGAAATGTACATCAAAACATACACATTTTCATTGTACATTCAAAAAATGTACATCAAAACATACACATTTTCATTGTATATACAAGAAATGTACATCAAAAACTACACTTTTTCATTGTACATTCAAGAAATGTACATCAAAACATACACATTTTCATATTATATACAAGAAATGTACATCAAAAACATACACATTTTCATTGTACATTCAAGAAATGTACATCAAAAACTACACTTTTTCATTGTACATTCAAGAAATGTACATCAAAACATACACATTTTCATTGTACATTCAAGGAATGTACATCAAAACATACACATTTTCATTGTACATTCATAAAATGTACATCAAAACCTACACATTTTCATTGTATATACAAGAAATGTACATCAAAAACATACACATTTTCATTGTACATTCAAGAAATGTACATCAAAACATACACATTTTCATTGTACATTCAAAAATTGTACATCAAAACATACACATTTTCATTGTACATTCAAGAAATGTACATCAAAACATACACATTTTCATTGTACATTCAAGAAATGTACATCAAAAACATACACATTTTCATTGTACATTCAAGAAATGTACATCAAAACATACACATTTTCATTGTACATTCAAGAAATGTACATCAAAACATACACATTTTCATTGTATATACCAGAAATGTACATCAAAACATACACATTTTCATTGTACATTCAAGAAATGTACATCAAAACATACACATTTTCATTGTACATTCAAGAAATGTACATCAAAACATACACATTTTCATTGTACATTCAAGAAATGTACATCAAAAACTACACTTTTTCATTGTACATTCAAGAAATGTACATCAAAACATACACATTTTCATTGTATATACAAGAAATGTACATCAAAAACATACACATTTTCATTGTACATTCAATAAATGTACATCAAAACATACACATTTTCATTGTACATTCAAGAAATGTACATCAAAACATACACATTTTCATTGTACATTCAAGAAATGTACATCAAAAACTACACTTTTTCATTGTACATTCAAGAAATGTACATCAAAACCTACACATTTTCATTGTACATTCAAGAAATGTACATCAAAACCTACACATTTTCATTGTATATACAAGAAATGTACATCAAAAACTACACATTTTCATTGGACACTCATAAAATGTACATCAAAAACTACACATTTTCATTGTACATTGAAGAAATGTACATCAAAACATACACATTTTCATTGTACACTCAAGAAATATACATCAAAAACTTACACATTTTCATTGTATATACAAGAAATGTACATCAAAAACTACACATTTTCATTGGACACTCATAAAATGTACATCAAAACCTACACATTTTCATTGTACACTCAAGAAATGTACATAAAAAACTTACACATTTTCATTGTATATACAAGAAATGTACATAAAAAACTACACATTTTCATTGTACATTCATAAAATGTACATCAAAACCTACACATTTTCATTGGACACTCATAAAATGTACATCAAAAACTACACATCTTCATTGTACATTGAAGAAATGTACATCAAAACATACACATTTTCATTGTACACTCAAGAAATATACATCAAAAACTTACTCATTTTCATTGTACATTCATAAAATGTACATCAAAACATACACATTTTCATTATATATACAAGAAATGTACATCAAAAACTACACATTTTCATTGTACATTCATAAAATGTACATCAAAACATACACATTTTCATTGTATATACAAGAAATGTACATCAAAAACTACACATTTTCATTGGACACTCATAAAATGTACATCAAAAACTACACATTTTCATTGTACATTCAAGAAATGTACATCAAAACATACACATTTTCATTGTACATTCAAGAAATGTACATCAAAAACATACACATTTTCATTGTACATTCAATAAATGTACATCAAAACATACACATTTTCATTGTACATTCAAGAAATGTACATCAAAAACATACACATTTTCATTGTACATTCAAGAAATGTACATCAAAGCATACACATTTTCATTGTACATTCAAGAAATGTACATCAAAAACTACACTTTTTCATTGTACATTCAATAAATGTACAACAAAAACATACACATTTTCATTGTACATTCAAGAAATGTACATCAACACATACACATTTTCATTGTACATTCAAGAAATGTACATCAAAAGCTACACATTTTCATTGTACATTCAAGAAATGTACATCAAAAACTACACTTCTTCATTGTACATTCAAGAAATGTACATCAAAAACATACACATTTTCATTGTACATTCAAGAAATGTACATCAAAACATACACATTTTCATTGTACATTCAAAAAATGTACATCAAAACATACACATTTTCATTGTATATACAAGAAATGTACATCAAAAACTACACTTTTTCATTGTACATTCAAGAAATGTACATCAAAACATACACATTTTCATATTATATACAAGAAATGTACATCAAAAACATACACATTTTCATTGTACATTCAAGAAATGTACATCAAAACATACACATTTTCATTGTACATTCAAAAAATGTACATCAAAACATACACATTTTCATTGTATATACAAGAAATGTACATCAAAAGCTACACTTTTTCATTGTACATTCAAGAAATGTACATCAAAACATACACATTTTCATTGTACATTCAAGGAATGTACATCAAAACATACACATTTTCATTGTACATTCATAAAATGTACATCAAAACCTACACATTGTCATTGTATATACAAGAAATGTACATCAAAACATACACATTTTCATTGTACATTCAAGAAATGTACATCAAAACATACACATTTTCATTGTACATTCAAAAATTGTACATCAAAACATACACATTTTCATTGTACATTCAAGAAATGTACATCAAAACATACACATTTTCATTGTACATTCAAAAAATGTACATCAAAACATACACATTTTCATTGTATATACAAGAAATGTACATCAAAAACTACACTTTTTCATTGTACATTCAAGAAATGTACATCAAAACATACACATTTTCATATTATATACAAGAAATGTACATCAAAAACATACACATTTTCATTGTACATTCAAGAAATGTACATCAAAAACTACACTTTTTCATTGTACATTCAAGAAATGTACATCAAAACATACACATTTTCATTGTACATTCAAGGAATGTACATCAAAACATACACATTTTCATTGTACATTCATAAAATGTACATCAAAACCTACACATTTTCATTGTATATACAAGAAATGTACATCAAAAACATACACATTTTCATTGTACATTCAAGAAATGTACATCAAAACATACACATTTTCATTGTACATTCAAAAATTGTACATCAAAACATACACATTTTCATTGTACATTCAAGAAATGTACATCAAAACATACACATTTTCATTGTACATTCAAGAAATGTACATCAAAAACATACACATTTTCATTGTACATTCAAGAAATGTACATCAAAACATACACATTTTCATTGTACATTCAAGAAATGTACATCAAAACATACACATTTTCATTGTATATACCAGAAATGTACATCAAAACATACACATTTTCATTGTACATTCAAGAAATGTACATCAAAACATACACATTTTCATTGTACATTCAAGAAATGTACATCAAAAGATACACATTTTCATTGTACATTCAAGAAATGTACATCAAAAACTACACTTTTTCATTGTACATTCAAGAAATGTACATCAAAACATACACATTTTCATTGTATATACAAGAAATGTACATCAAAAACATACACACTTTTCATTGTACATTCAATAAATGTACATCAAAACATACACATTTTCATTGTACATTCAAGAAATGTACATCAAAACATACACATTTTCATTGTACATTCAAGAAATGTACATCAAAAACTACACTTTTTCATTGTACATTCAAGAAATGTACATCAAAACATACACATTTTCATTGTACATTCAAGAAATGTACATCAGAACCTACACATTTTCATTGTATATACAAGAAATGTACATCAAAAACTACACATTTTCATTGGACACTCATAAAATGTACATCAAAAACTACACATTTTCATTGTACATTGAAGAAATGTACATCAAAACATACACATTTTCATTGTACACTCAAGAAATATACATCAAAAACTTACACATTTTCATTGTATATACAAGAAATGTACATCAAAAACTACACATTTTCATTGGACACTCATAAAATGTACATCAAAACCTACACATTTTCATTGTACACTCAAGAAATGTACATAAAAAACTTACACATTTTCATTGTATATACAAGAAATGTACATCAAAAACTACACATTTTCATTGTACATTCATAAAATGTACATCAAAACCTACACATTTTCATTGGACACTCATAAAATGTACATCAAAAACTACACATTTTCATTGTACATTGAAGAAATGTACATCAAAACATACACATTTTCATTGTACACTCAAGAAATATACATCAAAAACTTACTCATTTTCATTGCACATTCATAAAATGTACATCAAAACATACACATTTTCATTATATATACAAGAAATGTACATCAAAAACTACACATTTTCATTGTACATTCATAAAATGTACATCAAAACATACACATTTTCATTGTATATACAAGAAATGTACATCAAAAACTACACATTTTCATTGGACACTCATAAAATGTACATCAAAAACTACACATTTTCATTGTACATTCAAGAAATGTACATCAAAACATACACATTTTCATTGTATATACCAGAAATGTACATCAAAACATACACATTTTCATTGTACATTCAAGAAATGTACATCAAAACATACACATTTTCATTGTACATTCAAGAAATGTACATCAAAAACATACACATTTTCATTGTACATTCAAGAAATGTACATCAAAACATACACATTTTCATTGTACATTCAAGAAATGTACATCAAAAACTACACATTTTCATTGTACATTCATAAAATGTACATCAAAACATACACATTTTCATTGTATATACAAGAAATGTACATCAAAAACTACACATTTTCATTGTACATTCATAAAATGTACATCAAAACCTACACATTTTCATTGTATATACAAGAAATGTACATCAAAAACTACACATTTTCATTGTATATACAAGAAATGTACATCAAAACCTACACATTTTCATTGGACACTCATAAAATGTACATCAAAACCTACACATTTTCATTGTACACTCAAGAAATGTACACAAAAAACTTACACATTTTCATTGTATATACAAGAAATGTACATCAAAACCTACACATTTTCATTGGACACTCATAAAATGTACATCAAAAACTACACATTTTCATTGTATATACAAGAAATGTACATCAAAAAACTACACATTTTCATTGGACACTCATAAAATGTACATCAAAAACTACACATTTTCATTGTATATACAAGAAATGTACATCAAAAACTACACATTTTCATTGTACACTCATAAAATGTACATCAAAACCTACACATTTTCATTGTATATAAAAGAAATGTACATCAAAAACTACACATTTTCATTGTACACTCATAAAATGTACATCAAAACCTACACATTTTCATTGGACACTCATAAAATGTACATCAAAAACTACACATTTTCATTGTATATACAAGAAATGTACATCAAAAACTACACATTTTCATTGTACACTCATAAAATGTACATCAAAACCTACACATTTTCATTGTACACTCATAAAATGTACATCAAAACCTACACATTTTCATTGTACACTCATAAAATGTACATCAAAACCTACACATTTTCATTGGACACTCATAAAATGTACATCAAAACCAACACATTTTCATTGTATACTCATAAAATGTACTTCAAAAAGTTACACAATTTCATTGTATATACAAGAAATGTACTTCAAAAACTACACTTTTTCAGTGTACACTCAAGAAATGTGCATCAAAAACTTACAGATTTTCATTGCATATACAACAAATGTACTTCAAAAACTACACATTTTCAGTGTACACTAAAGAAATGTACATCAAAACATACACATTTTCATTGTACATTCAAGAAATGTACATCAAAACATTCACATTTTCATTGTACATTCAAGGAATGTACATCAAAACATACACATTTTCATTGTACATTCAAGAAATGTACATCAAAACATACACATTTTCATTGTACATTCAAGAAATGTACATCAAAAACATACACATTTTCATTGTACATTCAAGAAATGTACATCAAAACATTCACATTTTCATTGTACATTCAAGAAATGTACATCAAAAACATACACATTTTCATTGTACATTCAAGAAATGTACATCAAAAACATACACATTTTCATTGTACATTCAAGAAATGTACATCAAAATATACACATTTTCATTGTATATACAAGAAATGTACATCAAAAACTACACATTTTCATTGTATATACAAGAAATGTACATCAAAAACTACACATTTTCATTGTATATACAAGAAATGTACATCAAAACATACACATTTTCATTGTACATTCAAGAAATGTACATCAAAAACTACACTTCTTCATTGTACATTCAAGAAATGTACATCAAAAACATACACATTGTCATTGTACATTCAAGAAATGTACATCAAAACATACACATTTTCATTGTACATTCAAAAAATGTACATCAAAACATACACATTTCATTGTATATACAAGAAATGTACATCAAAAACTACACTTTTTCATTGTACATTCAAGAAATGTACATCAAAACATACACATTTTCATATTATATACAAGAAATGTACATCAAAAACATACACATTTTCATTGTACATTCAAGAAATGTACATCAAAACATACACATTTTCATTGTACATTCAAAAAATGTACATCAAAACATACACATTTTCATTGTATATACAAGAAATGTACATCAAAAACTACACTTTTTCATTGTACATTCAAGAAATGTACATCAAAACATACACATTTTCATTGTACATTCAAGGAATGTACATCAAAACATACACATTTTCATTGTACATTCATAAAATGTACATCAAAACCTACACATTTTCATTGTATATACAAGAAATGTACATCAAAAACATACACATTTTCATTGTACATTCAAGAAATGTACATCAAAACATACACATTTTCATTGTACATTCAAAAATTGTACATCAAAACATACACATTTTCATTGTACATTCAAGAAATGTACATCAAAACATACACATTTTCATTGTACATTCAAGAAATGTACATCAAAAACATACACATTTTCATTGTACATTCAAGAAATGTACATCAAAACATACACATTTTCATTGTACATTCAAGAAATGTACATCAAAACATACACATTTTCATTGTATATACCAGAAATGTACATCAAAACATACACATTTTCATTGTACATTCAAGAAATGTACATCAAAACATACACATTTTCATTGTACATTCAAGAAATGTACATCAAAACATACACATTTTCATTGTACATTCAAGAAATGTACATCAAAAACTACACTTTTTCATTGTACATTCAAGAAATGTACATCAAAACATACACATTTTCATTGTATATACAAGAAATGTACATCAAAAACATACACATTTTCATTGTACATTCAATAAATGTACATCAGAACATACCCATTTTCATTGTACATTCAAGAAATGTACATCAAAACATACACATTTTCATTGTACATTCAAGAAATGTACATCAAAAACATACACATTTTCATTGTACATTCAATAAATGTACATCAAAACATACACATTTTCATTGTACATTCAAGAAATGTACATCAAAAACATACACATTTTCATTGTACATTCAAGAAATGTACATCAAAACACACATTTTCATTGTACATTCAAGAAATGTACATCAAAAACTACACTTTTTCATTGTACATTCAATAAATGTACAACAAAAACATACACATTTTCATTGTACATTCAAGAAATGTACATCAAAACATACACATTTTCATTGTACATTCAAGAAATGTACATCAAAAGCTACACATTTTCATTGTACATTCAAGAAATGTACATCAAAAACTACACTTCTTCATTGTACATTCAAGAAATGTACATCAAAAACATACACATCTTCATTGTACATTCAAGAAATGTACATCAAAACATACACATTTTCATTGTACATTCAAAAAATGTACATCAAAACATACACATTTTCATTGTATATACAAGAAATGTACATCAAAAACTACACTTTTTCATTGTACATTCAAGAAATGTACATCAAAACATACACATTTTCATATTATATACAAGAAATGTACATCAAAAACATACACATTTTCATTGTACATTCAAGAAATGTACATCAAAACATACACATCTTCATTGTACATTCAAAAAATGTACATCAAAACATACACATTTTCATTGTATATACAAGAAATGTACATCAAAAGCTACACTTTTTCATTGTACATTCAAGAAATGTACATCAAAACATACACATTTTCATTGTACATTCAAGGAATGTACATCAAAACATACACATTTTCATTGTACATTCATAAAATGTACATCAAAACCTACACATTTTCATTGTATATACAAGAAATGTACATCAAAAACATACACATTTTCATTGTACATTCAAGAAATGTACATCAAAAACATACACATTTTCATTGTACATTCAAGAAATGTACATCAAAACATTCACATTTTCATTGTACATTCAAGGAATGCACATCAAAACATACACATTTTCATTGTACATTCAAGAAATGTACATCAAAACATACACATTTTCATTGTACATTCAAGAAATGTACATCAAAAACATACACATTTTCATTGTACATTCAAGAAATGTACATCAAAACATTCACATTTTCATTGTACATTCAAGAAATGTACACCAAAAACATACACATTTTCATTGTACATTCAAGAAATGTACATCAAAAACATACACATTTTCATTGTACATTCAAGAAATGTACATCAAAATATACACATTTTCATTGTATATACAAGAAATGTACATCAAAAACTACACATTTTCATTGTATATACAAGAAATGTACATCAAAAACTACACATTTTCATTGTATATATAAGAAATGTACATCAAAACATACACATTTTCATTGTACATTCAAGAAATGTACATCAAAAACTACACTTCTTCATTGTACATTCAAGAACTGTACATCAAAAACATACACATTGTCATTGTACATTCAAGAAATGTACATCAAAACATACACATTTTCATTGTACATTCAAAAAATGTACATCAAAACATACACATTTTCATATTATATACAAGAAATGTACATCAAAAACATACACATTTTCATTGTACATTCAAGAAATGTACATCAAAACATACACATTTTCATTGTACATTCAAAAAATGTACATCAAAACATACACATTTTCATTGTATATACAAGAAATGTACATCAAAAACTACACTTTTTCATTGTACATTCAAGAAATGTACATCAAAACATACACATTTTCATTGTACATTCAAGGAATGTACATCAAAACATACACATTTTCATTGTACATTCATAAAATGTACATCAAAACCTACACATTTTCATTGTATATACAAGAAATGTACATCAAAAACATACACATTTTCATTGTACATTCAAGAAATGTACATCAAAACATACACATTTTCATTGTACATTCAAGAAATGTACATAAAAAACATACACATTTTCATTGTACATTCAAGAAATGTACATCAAAACATACACATTTTCATTGTACATTCAAGAAATGTACATCAAAACATACATATTTTCATTGTATATACCAGAAATGTACATCAAAACATACACATTTTCATTGTACATTCAAGAAATGTACATCAAAACATACACATTTTCATTGTACATTCAAAAAATGTACATAAAAAACATACACATTTTCATTGTACATTCAAGAAATGTACATCAAAACATACACATTTTCATTGTACATTCAAGAAATGTACATCAAAACATACATATTTTCATTGTATATACCAGAAATGTACATCAAAACATACACATTTTCATTGTACATTCAAGAAATGTACATCAAAACATACACATTTTCATTGTACATTCAAGAAATGTACATAAAAAACATACACATTTTCATTGTACATTCAAGAAATGTACATCAAAACATACACATTTTCATTGTACATTCAAGAAATGTACATCAAAACATACATATTTTCATTGTATATACCAGAAATGTACATCAAAACATACACATTTTCATTGTACATTCAAGAAATGTACATCAAAACATACACATTTTCATTGTACATTCAAGAAATGTACATCAAAACATACACATTTTCATTGTACATTCAAGAAATGTACATCAAAACATACACATTTTCATTGTACATTCAAGAAATGTACATAAAAAACATACACATTTTCATTGTACATTCAAGAAATGTACATCAAAACATACACATTTTCATTGTACATTCAAGAAATGTACATCAAAACATACATATTTTCATTGTATATACCAGAAATGTACATCAAAACATACACATTTTCATTGTACATTCAAGAAATGTACATCAAAACATACACATTTTCATTGTACATTCAAGAAATGTACATCAAAACATACACATTTTCATTGTACATTCAAGAAATGTACATAAAAAACATACACATTTTCATTGTACATTCAAGAAATGTACATCAAAACATACACATTTTCATTGTACATTCAAGAAATGTACATCAAAACATACATATTTTCATTGTATATACCAGAAATGTACATCAAAACATACACATTTTCATTGTACATTCAAGAAATGTACATCAAAACATACACATTTCATTGTACATTCAAAAATTGTACATCAAAACATACACATTTTCATTGTACATTCAAGAAATGTACATCAAAACATACACATTTTCATTGTACATTCAAGAAATGTACATAAAAAACATACACATTTTCATTGTACATTCAAGAAATGTACATCAAAACATACACATTTTCATTGTACATTCAAGAAATGTACATCAAAACATACATATTTTCATTGTATATACCAGAAATGTACATCAAAACATACACATTTTCATTGTACATTCAAGAAATGTACATCAAAACATACACATTTTCATTGTACATTCAAGAAATGTACATCAAAACATACACATTTTCATTGTACATTCAAGAAATGTACATCAAAAACTACACTTTTTCATTGTACATTCAAGAAATGTACATCAAAACATACACATTTTCATTGTATATACAAGAAATGTACATCAAAAACATACACATTTTCATTGTACATTCAATAAATGTACATCAAAACATACCCATTTTCATTGTACATTCAAGAAATGTACATCAAAACATACACATTTTCATTGTACATTCAAGAAATGTACATCAAAAACATACACATTTTCATTGTACATTCAATAAATGTACATCAAAACATACACATTTTCATTGTACATTCAAGAAATGTACATCAAAAACATACGCATTTTCATTGTACATTCAAGAAATGTACATCAAAACATACACATTTTCATTGTACATTCAAGAAATGTACATCAAAAACTACACTTTTTCATTGTACATTCAATAAATGTACAACAAAAACATACACATTTTCATTGTACATTCAAGAAATGTACATCAAAACATACACATTTTCATTGTACATTCAAGAAATGTACATCAAAAGCTACACATTTTCATTGTACATTCAAGAAATGTACATCAAAAACTACACTTCTTCATTGTACATTCAAGAAATGTACATCAAAAACATACACATTTTCATTGTACATTCAAGAAATGTACATCAAAACATACACATTTTCATTGTACATTCAAAAAATGTACATCAAAACATACACATTTTCATTGTATATACAAGAAATGTACATCAAAAACTACACTTTTTCATTGTACATTCAAGAAATGTACATCAAAACATACACATTTTCATATTATATACAAGAAATGTACATCAAAAACATACACATTTTCATTGTATATACAAGAAATGTACATCAAAACCTACACATTTTCATTGTACACTCAAGAAATGTACATAAAAAACTTACACATTTTCATTGTATATACAAGAAATGTACATCAAAAACTACACATTTTCATTGTACATTCATAAAATGTACATCAAAACCTACACATTTTCATTGGACACTCATAAAATGTACATCAAAAACTACACATTTTCATTGTACATTGAAGAAATGTACATCAAAACATACACATTTTCATTGTACACTCAAGAAATATACATCAAAAACTTACTCATTTTCATTGTACATTCATAAAATGTACATCAAAACATACACATTTTCATTATATATACAAGAAATGTACATCAAAAACTACACATTTTCATTGTACATTCATAAAATGTACATCAAAACATACACATTTTCATTGTATATACAAGAAATGTACATCAAAAACTACACATTTTCATTGGACACTCATAAAATGTACATCAAAAACTACACATTTTCATTGTACATTGAAGAAATGTACATCAAAACATACACATTTTCATTGTACACTCAAGAAATATACATCAAAAACTTACACATTTTCATTGTATATACAAGAAATGTACATCAAAAACTACACATTTTCATTGGACACTCATAAAATGTACATCAAAACCTACACATTTTCATTGTACACTCAAGAAATGTACATAAAAAACTTACACATTTTCATTGTATATACAAGAAATGTACATCAAAAACTACACATTTTCATTGTACATTCATAAAATGTACATCAAAACCTACACATTTTCATTGGACACGCATAAAATGTACATCAAAAACTACACATTTTCATTGTACATTCAAGAAATGTACATCAAAACATACACATTTTCATTGTACACTCAAGAAATATACATCAAAAACTTACACATTTTCATTGTACATTCATAAAATGTACATCAAAACATACACATTTTCATTGTATATACAAGAAATGTACATCAAAAACTACACATTTTCATTGTACATTCATAAAATGTACATCAAAACATACACATTTTCATTGTATATACAAGAAATGTACATCAAAAACTACACATTTTCATTGGACACTCATAAAATGTACATCAAAAACTACACATTTTCATTGTACATTCAAGAAATGTACATCAAAACATACACATTTTCATTGTATATACCAGAAATGTACATCAAAACATACACATTTTCATTGTACATTCAAGAAATGTACATCAAAACATACACATTTTCATTGTACATTCAAGAAATGTACATCAAAAACATACACATTTTCATTGTACATTCAAGAAATGTACATCAAAACATACACATTTTCTATGTACATTCAAGAAATGTACATCAAAAACTACACATTTTCATTGTACATTCATAAAATGTACATCAAAACATACACATTTTCATTGTATATACAAGAAATGTACATCAAAAACTACACATTTTCATTGTACATTCATAAAATGTACATCAAAACCTACACATTTTCATTGTATATACAAGAAATGTACATCAAAAACTACACATTTTCATTGTATATACAAGAAATGTACATCAAAACCTACACATTTTCATTGGACACTCATAAAATGTACATCAAAACCTACACATTTTCATTGTACACTCAAGAAATGTACACAAAAAACTTACACATTTTCATTGTATATACAAGAAATGTACATCAAAACCTACACATTTTCATTGGACACTCATAAAATGTACATCAAAAACTACACATTTTCATTGTATATACAAGAAATGTACATCAAAAAACTACACATTTTCATTGGACACTCATAAAATGTACATCAAAAACTACACATTTTCATTGTATATACAAGAAATGTACATCAAAAACTACACATTTTCATTGTACACTCATAAAATGTACATCAAAACCTACACATTTTCATTGTATATAAAAGAAATGTACATCAAAAACTACACATTTTCATTGTACACTCATAAAATGTACATCAAAACCTACACATTTTCATTGGACACTCATAAAATGTACATCAAAAACTACACATTTTCATTGTATATACAAGAAATGTACATCACAAACTACACATTTTCATTGTACACTCATAAAATGTACATCAAAACCTACACATTTTCATTGTACACTCATAAAATGTACATCAAAACCTACACATTTTCATTGTACACTCATAAAATGTACATCAAAACCTACACATTTTCATTGGACACTCATTAAATGTACATCAAAACCTACACATTTTCATTGTATACTCATAAAATGTACTTCAAAAAGTTACACAATTTCATTGTATATACAAGAAATGTACTTCAAAAACTACACTTTTTCAGTGTACACTCAAGAAATGTGCATCAAAAACTTACAGATTTTCATTGCATATACAACAAATGTACTTCAAAAACTACACATTTTCAGTGTACACTAAAGAAATGTACATCAAAACATACACATTTTCATTGTACATTCAAGAAATGTACATCAAAACATTCACATTTTCATTGTACATTCAAGGAATGTACATCAAAACATACACATTTTCATTGTACATTCAAGAAATGTACATCAAAACATACACATTTTCATTGTAGACTCAAGAAATGTACATCAAAACATACACATTTTCATTGTATACTCAAGAAATGTACATCAAAACATACACATTTTCAGTCTACATTCAAGAAATGTACATCAAAACATAGACATTTTCATTGTATATACCAGAAATGTACATCAAAACATACACATTTTCATTGTACATTCAAGAAATGTACATCAAAACATACACATTTTCAGTGTACATTCAAGAAATGTACATCAAAACATACACATTTTCATTGTATATAATAAAAATGTACATCAAACCATACACATTTTCATTGTACATACAAGAAATGTACACCAAAACATACACATTTTCATTGTATATACAAGAAATGTACACCAAAACATACACATTTTCATTGCACATTCATGAAATGTATATCAAAACATACACATTTTCATTGTACATTCAAGAAATGTACATCAAAACATACACACTTTCAGTGTACATTAAAGAAAACTACTTCTAAAACATACACATTTTGAGTGTACATTCAAGAAATATACATCAAAACATACACATTTTCATTGTATATACCAAAAATGTACATCAAAACATACACATTTTCATTGTATATACAAGAAATGTACAACAAAAGATACACATTTTCATTGTATATACAAGAAATGTACACCAAAACATACACATTTTCATTGCAGATTCATGAAATGTATATCAAAACATACACATTTTCATTGTACATTCAAGAAATGTACATCAAAACATACACATTTTCATTGTACATTCAAGAAATATACATCAAAACATACACATTTTCAGTGTACAATCAAGAAATGTACATCAAAACATACACATTTTCATTGTATATACAAGAAATGTACAACAAAACATACACATTTTCATTGTATATACAAGAAATGTACACCAAATCATACACATTTTCATTGCACATTCATGAAATGTACATCAAAACATACACATTTTCAGTGTACATTCAAGAAATATACATCAAAACATACACATTTTCATTGTATATACCAGAAATGTACATCAAAACATACACATTTTCAGTGTACATTCAAGAAATATACATCAAAACATACACATTTTCATTGTATATACCAGAAATGTACATCAAAACATACACATTTTCAGTGTACATTCAAGAAATGTACATAAAAACATACACATTTTGAGTGTACATTCAAGAAATATACATCAAAACATACACATTTTCATTGTATATACCAGAAATGTACATCAAAACATACACATTTTCAGTGTACATTCAAGAAATATACATCAAAACATACACATTTTCAGTGTACATTCAAGAAATGTACATCAAAACATACACATTTTCGTTGTATATAATAAAAATGTACATCAAAACATACACATTTTCATTGTACATACAAGAAATGTACACCAAAACATACACATTTTCATTGTATATACAAGAAATGTACACCAAAACATACACATTTTCATTGCACATTCATGAAATGTATATCAAAACATACACATTTTCATTGTACATTCAAGAAATGTACATCAATACATACACACTTTCAGTGTACATTAAAGAAATGTACTTCTAAAACATACACATTTTGAGTGTACATTCAAGAAATATACATCAAAACATACACATTTTCATTGTATATACCAAAAATGTACATCAAAACATACACATTTTCATTGTATATACAAGAAATGTACAACAAAACATACACATTTTCATTGTATATACAAGAAATGTACACCAAAACATACACATGTTCATTGCACATTCATGAAATGTATATCAAAACATTCACATTTTCATTGTACATTCAAGAAATGTACATCAAAACATACACATTTTCATTGTACATTCAAGAAATATACATCAAAACATACACATTTTCAGTGTACAATCAAGAAATGTACATAAAAACATACACATTTTCGTTGTATATACAAGAAATATACAACAAAACATACACATTTCCATTGTATATACAAGAAATGTACACCAAAACATACACATTTTCATTGCACATTCATGAAATGTATATCAAAACATACACATTTTCATTGTACATTCAAGAAATGTATATCAAAACATACACATTTTCATTGTACATTCAAGAAATGTACATCAAAACATACACATTTTCATTGTACATTCAAAAAATGTACATCAAAACATACACATTTTCATTGTATATACAAGATATGTACATCAAAAACTACACTTTTTCATTGTACATTCAAGAAACGTACATCAAAATATACACATTTTCATTGTACATTCAAGAAATGTACATCAAAACATACACATTTTCATTGTACATTCAAGAAATGTACATCAAAACATACACATTTTCAGTGTACATTCAAGAAATGTACATCAAAACATACACATTTTCAGTGTACATTCAAGAAATGTACATCAAAACATACACATTTTCAATTTACATTCAAGAAATGTACATCAAAACATACACATTTTCATTGTACATTCAAGAAATGTACATCAAAGCATACACATTTTCATTGTACATTCAAGAAATGTACATCAAAACATACACATTTTCAGTGTACATTCAAGAAATGTACATCAAAACATACACATTTTCAGTGTACATTCAAGAAATGTACATCAAAACATACACATTTTCATTGTACATTCAAGAAATGTACATCAAAACATACACATTTTCAGTGTACATTCAAGAAATATACATCAAAACATACAAATTTTCATTGTACATTCAAGAAATGTACATCAAAACATACAAATTTTCATTGTATACTCAAGAAATGTACATCAAAACATACACATTTTCATTGTACATTCAAGATATGTACATCAAAACATACACATTTTCATTGTACATTCAAGAAATGTACATCAAAGCATACACATTTTCATTGTACATTCAAGAAATGTACATCAAAACATACACATTTTCAGTGTACATTCAAGAAATGTACATCAAAACATACACATTTTCAGTGTACATTCAAGAAATGTACATCAAAACATACACATTTTCAATTTACATTCAAGAAATGTACATCAAAACATACACATTTTCATTGTACATTCAAGAAATGTACATCAAAGCATACACATTTTCAGTGTACATTCAAGAAATATACATCAAAACATACACATTTTCAGTGTACATTCAAGAAATGTACATCAAAACATACACATTTTCAGTGTACATTCAAGAAATGTACATCAAAACATACACATTTTCAATTTACATTCAAGAAATGTACATCAAAACATACACATTTTCATTGTACATTCAAGAAATGTACAACAAAGCATACACATTTTCGTTGTACATTCAAGAAATGTACATCAAAACATACACATTTTCAGTGTACATTCAAGAAATATACATCAAAACATACACATTTTCATTGTATATACCAGAAATGTACATCAAAACATACACATTTTCATTGCACATTCATGAAATGTATATCAAAACATACACATTTTCATTGTACATTCAAGAAATGTACATCAAAACATACACATTTTCATTGTACATTCAAGAAATATACATCAAAACATACACATTTTCAGTGTACAATCAAGAAATGTACATCAAAACATACACATTTTCATTGTATATACAAGAAATGTACAACAAAACATACACATTTTCATTGTATATACAAGAAATGTACACCAAATCATACACATTTTCATTGCACATTCATGAAATGTATATCAAAACATACACATTTTCATTGTACATTCAAGAAATGTATATCAAAACATACACATTTTCATTGTACATTCAAGAAATGTACATCAAAACATACACATTTTCATTGTACATTCAAGAAATGTACATCAAAACATACACATTTTCAGTGTACATTCATGAAATGTACATCAAAACATACACATTTTCAGTGTACATTCAAGAAATATACATCAAAACATACACATTTTCATTGTATATACCAGAAATGTACATCAAAACATACACATTTTCAGTGTACATTCAAGAAATATACATCAAAACATACACATTTTCATTGTATATACCAGAAATTTACATCAAAACATACACATTTTGAGTGTACATTCAAGAAATATACATCAAAACATACACATTTTCATTGTATATACCAGAAATGTACATCAAAACATACACATTTTCATTGTACATTCAAGAAATGTACATCAAAACATACACATTTTCAGTGTACATTCAAGAAATGTACATCAAAACATACACATTTTCAGTGTACATTCAAGAAATGTACATAAAAACATACACATTTTGAGTGTACATTCAAGAAATATACATCAAAACATACACATTTTCATTGTATATACCAGAAATGTACATCAAAACATACACATTTTCAGTGTACATTCAAGAAATATACATCAAAACATACACATTTTCAGTGTACATTCAAGAAATGTACATCAAAACATACACATTTTCGTTGTATATAATAAAAATGTACATCAAAACATACACATTTTCATTGTACATACAAGAAATGTACACCAAAACATACACATTTTCATTGTATATACAAGAAATGTACACCAAAACATACACATTTTCATTGCACATTCATGAAATGTATATCAAAACATACACATTTTCATTGTACATTCAAGAAATGTACATCAAAACATACACACTTTCAGTGTACATTAAAGAAATGTACTTCTAAAACATACACATTTTGAGTGTACATCCAAGAAATATACATCAAAACATACACATTTTCATTGTATATACCAAAAATGTACATCAAAACATACACATTTTCATTGTATATACAAGAAATGTACAACAAAACATACACATTTTCATTGTATATACAAGAAATGTACACCAAAACATACACATTTTCATTGCACATTCATGAAATGTATATCAAAACATTCACATTTTCATTGTACATTCAAGAAATGTACATCAAAACATACACATTTTCATTGTACATTCAAGAAATATACATCAAAACATACACATTTTCAGTGTACAATCAAGAAATGTACATAAAAACATACACATTTTCGTTGTATATACAAGAAATATACAACAAAACATACACATTTCCATTGTATATACAAGAAATGTACACCAAAACATACACATTTTCATTGCACATTCATGAAATGTATATCAAAACATACACATTTTCATTGTACATTCAAGAAATGTATATCAAAACATACACATTTTCATTGTACATTCAAGAAATGTACATCAAAACATACACATTTTCAGTGTACATTCAAGAAATGTACATCAAAACATACACATTTTCAGTGTACATTCAAGAAATGTACATCAAAACATACACATTTTCAATTTACATTCAAGAAATGTACATCAAAACATACACATTTTCATTGTACATTCAAGAAATGTACATCAAAGCATACACATTTTCATTGTATATACAAGAAATGTACACCAAAACATACACATTTTCATTGCACATTCATGAAATGTATATCAAAACATACACATTTTCATTGTACATTCAAGAAATGTACATCAATACATACACACTTTCAGTGTACATTAAAGAAATGTACTTCTAAAACATACACATTTTGAGTGTACATTCCAGAAATATACATCAAAACATACACATTTTCATTGTATATACCAAAAATGTACATCAAAACATACACATTTTCATTGTATATACAAGAAATGTACAACAAAACATACACATTTTCATTGTATATACAAGAAATGTACACCAAAACATACACATGTTCATTGCACATTCATGAAATGTATATCAAAACATTCACATTTTCATTGTACATTCAAGAAATGTACATCAAAACATACACATTTTCATTGTACATTCAAGAAATATACATCAAAACATACACATTTTCAGTGTACAATCAAGAAATGTACATAAAAACATACACATTTTCGTTGTATATACAAGAAATATACAACAAAACATACACATTTCCATTGTATATACAAGAAATGTACACCAAAACATACACATTTTCATTGCACATTCATGAAATGTATATCAAAACATACACATTTTCATTGTACATTCAAGAAATGTATATCAAAACATACACATTTTCATTGTACATTCAAGAAATGTACATCAAAACATACACATTTTCATTGTACATTCAAGAAATGTACATCAAAACATACACATTTTCAGTGTACATTCAAGAAATGTACATCAAAACATACACATTTTCAGTGTACATTCAAGAAATGTACATCAAAACATACACATTTTCATTGTACATTCAAGAAATGTACAACAAAACATACACATTTTCATTGTACATTCAAGAAATGTACATCAAAACATACACATTTTCAGTGTACATTCAAGAAATATACATCAAAACATACACATTTTCATTGTACATTCAAGAAATGTACATCAAAAACATACACATTTTCATTGTACATTCAAGAAATGTACATCAAAACATACACATTTTCATTGTATATACCAGAAATGTACATCAAAACATACACATTTTCATTGTACATTCAAGAAATGTACATCAAAACATACACATTTTCATTGTACATTCAAGGAATGTACATCAAAAACTACACTGTTTCATTGTACATTCAAGAAATGTACATCAAAAACATACACTTTTTCATTGTACATTCAAGAAATGTACATCAAAAACATACACATTTTCATTGTACATTCAAGAAATGTACATCAAAACATACACATTTTCATTGCATATACCAGAAATGTACATCAAAACATACACATTTTCATTGTACATTCAAGAAATGTACATCAAAAACTACACATTTTCATTGTACATTCAAGAAATGTACATCAAAACATACACATTTTCATTGTATATACCAGAAATGTACATCAAAACATACACATTTTCATTGTACATTCAAGGAATGTACATCAAAAACATACACATTTTCATTGTACATTCAAGAAATGTACATCAAAAACTACACATTTTCATTGTATATACCAGAAATGTACATCAAAACATACACATTTTCATTGTATATACAAGAAATGTACATCAAAAACATACACATTTTCATTGTACATTCAAGAAATGTACATCAAAACATACACATTTTCATTGTACATTCAATAAATGTACATCAAAACATACACATTTTCATTGTACATTCAAGAAATGTACATCAAAACATACACATTTTCATTGTACATTCAAGAAATGTACATCAAAAACATACACATTTTCATTGTACATTCAAGAAATGTACATCAAAACATACACATTTTCATTGTACATTCAAGAAATGTACATCAAAAACTACACTTTTTCATTGTACATTCAATAAATGTACATCAAAAACATACACATTTTCATTGTACATTCAAGAAATGTACATCAAAACATACACATTTTCATTGTACATTCAAGTAATGTACATCAAAAACTACACATTTTCATTGTACATTCAATAAATGTACATCAAAAACTACACTTCTTCATTGTACATTCAAGAAATGTACATCAAAAACATACACATTTTCATTGTACATTCAAGAAATGTACATCAAAACATACACATTTTCATTTTACATTCAAAAAATGTACATCAAAACATACACATTTTCATTGTATATACAAGATATGTACATCAAAAACTACACTTTTTCATTGTACATTCAAGAAACGTACATCAAAATATACACATTTTCATTGTACATTCAAGAAATGTACATCAAAACATACACATTTTCATTGTACATTCAAGAAATGTACATCAAAACATACACATTTTCAGTGTACATTCAAGAAATGTACATCAAAACATACACATTTTCAGTGTACATTCAAGAAATGTACATCAAAACATACACATTTTCAATTTACATTCAAGAAATGTACATCAAAACATACACATTTTCATTGTACATTCAAGAAATGTACATCAAAGCATACACATTTTCATTGTACATTCAAGAAATGTACATCAAAACATACACATTTTCAGTGTACATTCAAGAAATGTACATCAAAACATACACATTTTCAGTGTACATTCAAGAAATGTACATCAAAACATACACATTTTCATTGTACATTCAAGAAATGTACATCAAAACATACACATTTTCAGTGTACATTCAAGAAATATACATCAAAACATACACATTTTCATTGTACATTCAAGAAATGTACATCAAAACATACAAATTTTCATTGTATACTCAAGAAATGTACATCAAAACATACACATTTTCATTGTACATTCAAGATATGTACATCAAAACATACACATTTTCATTGTACATTCAAGAAATGTACATCAAAGCATACACATTTTCATTGTACATTCAAGAAATGTACATCAAAACATACACATTTTCAGTGTACATTCAAGAAATATACATCACAACATACACATTTTCATTGTACATTCAAGAAATGTACATCAAAACATACACATTTTCAGTGTACATTCAAGAAATGTACATCAAAACATACACATTTTCAGTGTACATTCAAGAAATGTACATCAAAACATACACATTTTCAATTTACATTCAAGAAATGTACATCAAAACATACACATTTTCATTGTACATTCAAGAAATGTACATCAAAGCATACACATTTTCGTTGTACATTCAAGAAATGTACATCAAAACATACACATTTTCAGTGTACATTCAAGAAATATACATCAAAACATACACATTTTCATTGTATATACCAGAAATGTACATCAAAACATACACTTTTTCATTGCACATTCATGAAATGTATATCAAAACATACACATTTTCATTGTACATTCAAGAAATGTACATCAAAACATACACATTTTCATTGTACATTCAAGAAATATACATCAAAACATACACATTTTCAGTGTACAATCAAGAAATGTACATCAAAACATACACATTTTCATTGTATATACAAGAAATGTACAACAAAACATACACATTTTCATTGTATATACACGAAATGTACACCAAATCATACACATTTTCATTGCACATTCATGAAATGTATATCAAAACATACACATTTTCATTGTACATTCAAGAAATGTATATCAAAACATACACATTTTCATTGTACATTCAAGAAATGTACATCAAAACATACACATTTTCATTGTACATTCAAGAAATGTACATCAAAACATACACATTTTCAGTGTACATTCATGAAATGTACATCAAAACATACACATTTTCAGTGTACATTCAAGAAATATACATCAAAACATACACATTTTCATTGTATATACCAGAAATGTACATCAAAACATACACATTTTCAGTGTACATTCAAGAAATATACATCAAAACATACACATTTTCATTGTATATACCAGAAATTTACATCAAAACATACACATTTTGAGTGTACATTCAAGAAATATACATCAAAACATACACATTTTCATTGTATATACCAGAAATGTACATCAAAACATACACATTTTCATTGTACATTCAAGAAATGTACATCAAAACATACACATTTTCAGTGTACATTCAAGAAATGTACATCAAAACATACACATTTTCAGTGTACATTCAAGAAATGTACATAAAAACATACACATTTTGAGTGTACATTCAAGAAATATACATCAAAACATACACATTTTCATTGTATATACCAGAAATGTACATCAAAACATACAAATTTTCAGTGTACATTCAAGAAATATACATCAAAACATACACATTTTCAGTGTACATTCAAGAAATGTACATCAAAACATACACATTTTCGTTGTATATAATAAAAATGTACATCAAAACATACACATTTTCATTGTACATACAAGAAATGTACACCAAAACATACACATTTTCATTGTATATACAAGAAATGTACACCAAAACATACACATTTTCATTGCACATTCATGAAATGTATATCAAAACATACACATTTTCATTGTACATTCAAGAAATGTACATCAAAACATACACACTTTCAGTGTACATTAAAGAAATGTACTTCTAAAACATACACATTTTGAGTGTACATCCAAGAAATATACATCAAAACATACACATTTTCATTGTATATACCAAAAATGTACATCAAAACATACACATTTTCATTGTATATACAAGAAATGTACAACAAAACATACACATTTTCATTGTATATACAAGAAATGTACACCAAAACATACACATTTTCATTGCACATTCATGAAATGTATATCAAAACATTCACATTTTCATTGTACATTCAAGAAATGTACATCAAAACATACACATTTTCATTGTACATTCAAGAAATATACATCAAAACATAAACATTTTCAGTGTACAATCAAGAAATGTACATAAAAACATACACATTTTCGTTGTATATACAAGAAATATACAACAAAACATACACATTTCCATTGTATATACAAGAAATGTACACCAAAACATACACATTTTCATTGCACATTCATGAAATGTATATCAAAACATACACATTTTCATTGTACATTCAAGAAATGTATATCAAAACATACACATTTTCATTGTACATTCAAGAAATGTACATCAAAACATACACATTTTCATTGTACATTCAAGAAATGTACATCAAAACATACACATTTTCAGTGTACATTCAAGAAATGTACATCAAAACATACACATTTTCATTGTACATTCAAGAAATGTACAACAAAACATACACATTTTCATTGTACATTCAAGAAATGTACATCAAAACATACACATTTTCAGTGTACATTCAAGAAATATACATCAAAACATACACATTTTCATTGCACATTCAAGAAATGTACATCAAAAACATACACATTTTCATTGTACATTCAAGAAATGTACATCAAAACATACACATTTTCATTGTATATACCAGAAATGTACATCAAAACATACACATTTTCATTGTACATTCAAGAAATGTACATCAAAACATACACATTTTCATTGTACATTCAAGGAATGTACATCAAAAACTACACTGTTTCATTGTACATTCAAGAAATGTACATCAAAAACATACACTTTTTCATTGTACATTCAAGAAATGTACATCAAAAACATACACATTTTCATTGTACATTCAAGAAATGTACATCAAAACATACACATTTTCATTGCATATACCAGAAATGTACATCAAAACATACACATTTTCATTGTACATTCAAGAAATGTACATCAAAAACTACACATTTTCATTGTACATTCAAGAAATGTTCATCAAAACATACACATTTTCATCGTATATACCAGAAATGTACATCAAAACATACACATTTTCATTGTACATTCAAGGAACGTACATCAAAAACATACACATTTTCATTGTACATTCAAGAAATGTACATCAAAAACATACACTTTTTCATTGTACATTCAAGAAATGTACATCAAAAACATACACATTTTCATTGTACATCAAGAAATGTACATCAAAACATACACATTTTCATTGTATATACCAGAAATGTACATCAAAACATACACATTTTCATTGTACATTCAAGAAATGTACATCAAAACATACACATTTTCATTGTACATTCAAGAAATGTACATCAAAACATACACATTTTCATTGTACATTCAAGAAATGTACATCAAAAACTACACATTTTCATTGTACATTCAAGAAATGTACATCAAAACATACACATTTTCATTGTACATTCAAGAAATGTACATCAAAACATACACATTTTCATTGTACATTCAAGAAATGTACTTCAAAACATACACATTTTCATTGTACATTCAAGAAATGTACATCAAAACATACACATTTTCATTGTACATTCAAGAAATGTACATCAAAACATACACATTTTCATTGTATATACCAGAAATGTACATCAAAACATACACATTTTCATTGTATATACAAGAAATGTACATCAAAAACATACACATTTTCATTGTACATTCAAGAAATGTACATCAAAACATACACATTTTCATTGTACATTCAATAAATGTACATCAAAACATACACATTTTCATTGTACATTCAAGAAATGTACATCAAAACATACACATTTTCATTGTACATTCAAGAAATGTACATCAAAAACATACACATTTTCATTGTACATTCAAGAAATGTACATCAAAACATACACATTTTCATTGTACATTCAAGAAATGTACATCAAAAACTACACTTTTTCATTGTAAATTCAATAAATTTACATCAAAAACATACACATTTTCATTGTACATTCAAGAAATGTACATCAAAACATACACATTTTCATTGTACATTCAAGTAATGTACATCAGAAACTACACATTTTCATTGTACATTCAATAAATGTACATCAAAAACTACACTTCTTCATTGTACATTCAAGAAATGTACATCAAAAACACACATTTTCATTGTACATTCAAGAAATGTACATCAAAACATACACATTTTGATTGTACATTCAAAAAATGTACATCAAAACATACACATTTTCATTGTATATACAAGATATGTACATCAAAAACTACACTTTTTCATTGTACATTCAAGAAACGTACATCAAAATATACACATTTTCATTGTACATTCAAGAAATGTACATCAAAACATACACATTTTCATTGTACATTCAAGAAATGTACATCAAAACATACACATTTTCAGTGTACATTCAAGAAATGTACATCAAAACATACACATTTTCAGTGTACATTCAAGAAATGTACATCAAAACATACACATTTTCAATTTAGATTCAAGAAATGTACATCAAAACATACACATTTTCATTGTACATTCAAGAAATGTACATCAAAGCATACACATTTTCATTGTACATTCAAGAAATGTACATCAAAACATACACATTTTCAGTGTACATTCAAGAAATGTACATCAAAACATACACATTTTCAGTGTACATTCAAGAAATGTACATCAAAACATACACATTTTCATTGTACATTCAAGAAATGTACATCAAAACATACACATTTTCAGTGTACATTCAAGAAATATACATCAAAACATACACATTTTCAGTGTACATTCAAGAAATGTACATCAAAACATGCACATTTTCATTGTATACTCAAGAAATGTACATCAAAACATACACATTTTCATTGTACATTCAAGATATGTACATCAAAACATACACATTTTCATTGTACATTCAAGAAATGTACATCAAAGCATACACATTTTCATTGTACATTCAAGAAATGTACATCAAAACATACACATTTTCAGTGTACATTCAAGAAATATACATCAAAACATACACATTTTCATTGTACATTCAAGAAATGTACATCCAAACATACACATTTTCAGTGTACATTCAAGAAATGTACATCAAAAAATACACATTTTCATTGTACATTCAAGAAATGTACATCAAAACATACACATTTTCATTGTACATTCAAGAAATGTACATCAAAACATACACATTTTCAGTGTACATTCAAGAAATGTACATCAAAACATACACATTTTCATTGTACATTCAAGAAATGTACATCAAAACATACACATTTTCATTGTACATTCAAGAAATGTACATCAAAGCATACACATTTTCATTGTACATTCAAGAAATGTACATCAAAACATACACATTTTCAGTGTACATTCAAGAAATATACATCAAAACATACACATTTTCATTGTATATACCAGAAATGTACATCAAAGCATACACATTTTCATTGTACATTCAAGAAATGTACATCCAAACATACACATTTTCAGTGTACATTCAAGAAATATACATCAAAACATACACATTTTCAGGATACATTCAAGAAATATACATCAAAACATACACATTTTCATGGTATATACAAGAAATGTACATCAAAACATCCACATTTTCATTGTACATTCAAGAAATGTACATCAAAACATACACATTTTCATGGTATATACAAGAAATGTACATCAAAACATACACATTTTCGTGTACATTCATGAAATGTACATCAAAACATGCACATTTTCAGTGTGCATTCAAGAAATATACATCAAAACATACACATTTTCATTGTATATACCAGAAATGTACATCAAAACATACACATTTTCAGTGTACATTCAAGAAATATACATCAAAACATACACATTTTCATTGTATATACCAGAAATGTACATCAAAACATACACATTTTGAGTGTACATTCAAGAAATATACATCAAAACATACACATTTTCATTGTATATACCAGAAATGTACATCAAAACATACACATTTTCATTGTACATTCAAGAAATGTACATCAAAACATACACATTTTCAGTGTACATTCAAGAAATGTACATCAAAACATACACATTTTCAGTGTACATTCAAGCAATGTACATAAAAACATACACATTTTGAGTGTACATTCAAGAAATATACATCAAAACATACACATTTTCATTGTATATACCAGAAATGTACATCAAAACATACACATTTTCAGTGTACATTCAAGAAATATACATCAAAACATACACATTTTCAGTGTACATTCAAGAAATGTACATCAAAACATACACATTCTCGTTGTATATACCAAAAATGTACATCAAAACATACACATTTTCATTGTATATACAAGAAATGTACAACAAAACATACACATTTTCATTGTATATACAAGATATGTACACCAAAACATACACATTTTCATTGCACATTCATGAAATGTATATCAAAACATTCACATTTTCATTGTACATTCAAGAAATGTACATCAAAACATACACATTTTCATTGTACATTCAAGAAATATACATCAAAACATACACATTTTCAGTGTACAATCAAGAAATGTACATAAAAACATACACATTTTCGTTGTATATACAAGAAATATACAACAAAACATACACATTTCCATTGTATATACAAGAAATGTACACCAAAACATACACATTTTCATTGCACATTCATGAAATGTATATCAAAACATACACATTTTCATTGTACATTCAAGAAATGTATATCAAAACATACACATTTTCATTGTACATTCAAGAAATGTACATCAAAACATACACATTTTCATTGTACATTCAAGAAATGTACATCAAAACATACACATTTTCAGTGTACATTCAAGAAATGTACATCAAAACATACACATTTTCAGTGTACATTCAAGAAATCTACATCAAAACATACACATTTTCATTGTACATTCAAGAAATGTACAACAAAACATACACATTTTCATTGTACATTCAAGAAATGTACATCAAAACATACACATTTTCAGTTTACATTCAAGAAATATACATCAAAGCATATACATTTTCATTGTACATTCAAGAAATGTACATCAAAAACATACACATTTTCATTGTACATTCAAGAAATGTACATCAAAACATACACATTTTCATTGTATATACCAGAAATGTACATCAAAACATACACATTTTCATTGTACATTCAAGAAATGTACATCAAAACATACACATTTTCATTGTACATTCAAGGAATGTACATCAAAAACTACACTGTTTCATTGTACATTCAAGAAATGTACATCAAAAACATACACTTTTTCATTGTACAGTCAAGAAATGTACATCAAAAACATACACATTTTCATTGTACATTCAAGAAATGCACATCAAAACATACACATTTTCATTGCATATACCAGAAATGTACATCAAAACATACACATTTTCATTGTACATTCAAGAAATGTACATCAAAAACTACACATTTTCATTGTACATTCAAGAAATGTACATCAAAACATACACATTTTCATTGTATATACCAGAAATGTACATCAAAACATACACATTTTCATTGTACATTCAAGGAATGTACATCAAAAACATACACATTTTCATTGTACATTCAAGAAATGTACATCAAAAACATACACTTTTTCATTGTACATTCAAGAAATGTACATCAAAAACATACACATTTTCATTGTACATTCAAGAAATGTACATCAAAACATACACATTTTCATTGTATATACCAGAAATGTACATCAAAACATACACATTTTCATTGTACATTCAAGAAATGTACATCAAAACATACACATTTTCATTGTACATTCAAGAAATGTACATCAAAACATACACATTTTCATTGTACATTCAAGAAATGTACATCAAAAACTACACATTTTCATTGTACATTCAAGAAATGTACATCAAAACATACACATTTTCATTGTACATTCAAGAAATGTACATCAAAACATACACATTTTCATTGTACATTCAAGAAATGTACATCAAAACATACACATTTTCATTGTACATTCAAGAAATGTACATAAAAACATACACATTTTCATTGTACATTCAAGAAATGTACATCAAAACATACACATTTTCATTGTATATACCAGAAATGTACATCAAAACATACACATTTTCATTGTATATACAAGAAATGTACATCAAAAACATACACATTTTCATTGTACATTCAAGAAATGTACATCAAAACATACACATTTTCACTGTACATTCAATAAATGTACATCAAAACATACACATTTTCATTGTACATTCAAGAAATGTACATCAAAACATACACATTTTCATTGTACATTCAAGAAATGTACATCAAAAACATACACATTTTCATTGTACATTCAAGAAATGTACATCAAAACATACACATTTTCATTGTACATTCAAGAAATGTACATTAAAAACTACACTTTTTCATTGTACATTCAATAGATGTACATCAAAAACATACACATTTTCATTGTACATTCAAGAAATGTACATCAAAACATACACATTTTCATTGTACATTCAAGAAATGTACATCAAAAACTACACATTTTCATTGTACATTCAATAAATGTACATCAAAAACTACACTTCTTCATTATACATTCAAGAAATGTACATCAAAAACATACACATTTTCATTGTACATTCAAGAAATGTACATCAAAACATACACATTTTCAATTTACATTCAAGAAATGTACATCAAAACATACACATTTTCATTGTACATTCAAGAAATGTACATCAAAGCATACACATTTTCATTGTACATTCAAGAAATGTACATCAAAACATACACATTTTCAGTGTACATTCAAGAAATGTACATCAAAACATACACATTTTCAGTGTACATTCAAGAAATGTACATCAAAACATACACATTTTCATTGTACATTCAAGAAATGTACATCAAAGCATACACATTTTCAGTGTACATTCAAGAAATATACATCAAAACATACACATTTTCATTGTACATTCAAGAAATGTACATCAAAACATACACATTTTCATTGTATACTCAAGAAATGTACATCAAAACATACACATTTTCATTGTACATTCAAGAAATGTACATCAAAACATACACATTTTCATTGTACATTCAAGAAATGCACATCAAAGCATACACATTTTCATTGTACATTCAAGAAATGTACATCAAAACATACACATTTTCAGTGTACATTCAAGTAATATACATCAAAACATACACATTTTCATTGTACATTCAAGAAATGTACATCAAAACATACACATTTTCAGTGTACATTCAAGAAATGTACATCAAAACATACACATTTTCAGTGTACATTCAGGAAATGTACATCAAAACATACACATTTTCAATTTACATTCAAGAAATGTACATCAAAACATACACATTTTCATTGTACATTCAAGAAATCTACATCAAAGCATACACATTTTCGTTGTACATTCAAGAAATGTACATCAAAACATACACATTTTCAGTGTACATTCAAGAAATATACATCAAAACATACACTTTTTCATTGTACATTCAAGAAATGTACATCAAAAAATACAGATTTTCATTGTACATTCAAGAAATGTACATCAAAACATACACATTTTCATTGTACATTCAAGAAATGTACATCAAAACATACACATTTTCAGTGTACATTCAAGAAATGTACATCAAAACATACACATTTTCATTGTACATTCAAGAAATGTACATCAAAACATACACATTTTCATTGTACATTCAAGAAATGTACATCAAAGCATACACATTTTCATTGTACATTAAGGAAATGTACATCAAAACATACACATTTTCATTGTATATACCAGAAATGTACATCAAAACATACACATTTTCATTGTACATTCAAGAAATGTACATCCAAACATACACATTTTCAGTGTACATTCAAGAAATATACATCAAAACATACACATTTTCAGGATACATTCAAGAAATATACATCAAAACATACACATTTTCATGGTATATACAAGAAATGTACATCAAAACATCCACATTTTCATTGTACATTCAAGAAATGTACATCAAAACATACACATTTTCATGGTATATACAAGAAATGTACATCAAAACATACACATTTTCATTCTACATTCAAGAAATGTACATCAAAACATACACATTTTCAGTGTACATTCAAGAAATATACATCAAAACATACACATTTTCATTGTATATACAAGAAATGTACATCAAAACATACACATTTTCAGTGTACATTCAAGAAATATACATCAAAACATACACTTTTTCATTGTACATACCAGAAATGTACATCAAAACATACACATTATCATTGTACATTCAAGAAATGTACATCAAAACATACACATTTTCAGTGTACATTCAAGAAATATACATCAAAACATACACATTTTCATTGTACATTCAAGAAATGTACATCAAAACATACACATTTTCAGTGTACATTCAAGAAATGTACATCAAAACATACACATTTTCAGTGTACATTCAAGAAATGTACATCAAAACATACACATTTTCAGTGTACATTCAAGAAATATACATCAAAACATACACATTTTCATTGTACATTCAAGAAGTGTACATCAAAACATACACATTTTCATTGTACATTCAAGAAATGTACATCAAAACATACACTTTTTCATTGTACATACCAGAAATGTACATCAAAACATACACATTTTCAGTGTACATTCAAGAAATGTACATCAAAACATACACGTTTTCATTGTACATTCAAGAAATGTACATCAAAACATACACATTTTCAGGGTACATTCAAGAAATATACATCAAAACATACACATTTTCATTGTACATTCAAGAAATGTACATCAAAACATACACATTTTCATTGTACATTCAAGAAATGTACATCAAAACATACACTTTTTCATTGTACATACCAGAAATGTACATCAAAACATACATATTTTCAGTGTACATTCAAGAAATGTACATCAAAACATACACATTTTCAGTGTACATTCAAGAAGTGTACATCAAAATATACACATTTTCAGTATACATTCAAGAAATGTACATCAAAACATACACTTTTTCATTGTACATACCAGAAATGTACATCAAAACATACACTTTCTCATTGTACATACCAGAAATGTACATCAAAACATACACATTTTCAGTGTACATTCAAGAAATGTACATCAAAACATACACATTTTCAGTGTACATTCAAGAAGTGTACATCAAAACATACACATTTTCATTGTACATTCAAGAAATGTACATCAAAACATACACATTTTCATTGTACATTCAAGAAATGTACATCAAAACATACACTTTTTCGTTGTACATACCAGAAATTTACATCAAAACATACACATTTTCAGTGTACATTCAAGAAATGTACATCAAAACATACACATTTTCATTGTACATACCAGAAATGTACATAAAAACATACACATTTTCAGTGTACATTCAAGAAATATACATCAAAACATACACTTTTTCATTGTACATTCAAGAAATATACATCAAAACATACACATTTTCATTGTACATTCAAGAAATGTACATCAAAACATACACATTTTCATTGTACATTCAAGAAATGTACATCAAAACATACACTTTTTCATTGTACATACCAGAAATGTACATCAAAGCATACACATTTTCATTGTACATTCAAGAAATGTACATCAGAACATACACATTTTCATTGTACATTCAAGAAATGTACATCAAAACATACACATTTTCATTGTACATTCAAATAAAATACATCAAAACATACACATTTTCATTGTACATACCAGAAATGTACATCAAAACATACACATTTTCATTGTACATTCAAGAAATGTACATCAAAAAATACACACTTTCATTGTTCACTCATAAAATGTACATCAAAACCTACATATTTTCATTGTATATACAAGAAATGTACATCAAAACATACACATTTTCATTGCACATTCATGAAATGTATATCAAAACATACACATTTTCATTGTACATTCAAGAAATGTACATCAAAACATACACACTTTCAGTGTACATTAAAGAAATGTACTTCTAAAACATACACATTTTGAGTGTACATTCAAGAAATATACATCAAAACATACACATTTTCATTGTATATACCAAAAATGTACATCAAAACATACACATTTTCATTGTATATACAAGAAATGTACAACAAAACATACACATTTTCATTGTATATACAAGAAATGTACACCAAAACATACACATTTTCATTGCACATTCATGAAATGTATATCAAAACATACACATTTTCATTGTACATTCAAGAAATGTACATCAAAACATACACATTTTCATTGTACATTCAAGAAATAAACATCAAAACATACACATTTTCAGTGTACAATCAAGAAATGTACATCAAAACATACACATTCTCATTGTATATACAAGAAATGTACAACAAAACATACACATTTTCATTGTATATACAAGAAATGTACACCAAAACATACACATTTTCATTGCACATTCATGAAATGTATATCAAAACATACACATTTTCATGGTATATACAAGAAATGTACATCAAAACATACACATTTTCAGTGTACATTCATGAAATGTACATCAAAACATACACATTTTCAGTGTACATTCAAGAAATATACATCAAAACATACACATTTTCATTGTATATACCAGAAATGTACATCAAAACATACACATTTTGAGTGTACATTCAAGAAATATACATCAAAACATACACATTTTCATTGTATATACCAGAAATGTACATCAAAACATACACATTTTCATTGTACATTCAAGAAATGTACATCAAAAGATACACATTTTCAGTGTACATTCAAGAAATGTACATCAAAACATACACATTTTCAGTGTACATTCAAGAAATGTACATAAAAACATACACATTTTGAGTGTACATTCAAGAAATATACATCAAAACATACACATTTTCATTGTATATACCAGAAATGTACATCAAAGCATACACATTTTCAGTGTACATTCAAGAAATATACATCAAAACATACACATTTTCAGTGTACATTCAAGAAATGTACATCAAAACATACACATTTTCGTTGTATATAATAAAAATGTACATCAAAACATACACATTTTCATTGTACATACAAGAAATGTACTCAAAACATACACATTTTCATTGTATATACAAGAAATGTACACCAAAACATACACATTTTCATTGCACATTCATGAAATGTATATCAAAACATACACATTTTCATTGTACATTCAAGAAATGTACATCAAAACATACACACTTTCAGTGTACATTAAAGAAATGTACTTCTAAAACATACACATTTTGAGTGTACATTCAAGAAATATACATCAAAACATACACATTTTCATTGTATATACCAAAAATGTACATCAAAACATACACATTTTCATTGTATATACAAGAAATGTACAACAAAACATACACATTTTCATTGTATATACAAGAAATGTACACCAAAACATACACATTTTCATTGCACATTCATGAAATGTATATCAAAACATTCACATTTTCATTGTACATTCAAGAAATGTACATCAAAACATACACATTTTCATTGTACATTCAAGAAATATACATCAAAACATACACATTTTCAGTGTACAATCAAGAAATGTACATAAAAACATACACATTTTCGTTGTATATACAAGAAATATACAACAAAACATACACATTTCCATTGTATATACAAGAAATGTACACCAAAACATACACATTTTCATTGCACATTCATGAAATGTATATCAAAACATACACATTTTCATTGTACATTCCAGAAATGTATATCAAAACATACACATTTTCATTGTACATTCAAGAAGTGTACATAAAAACATACACATTTTCATTGTACATTCAAGAAATGTACATCAAAACATACACATTTTCAGTGTACATTCAAGAAATGTACATCAAAACATACACATTTTCAGTGTACATTCAAGAAATGTACATCAAAACATACACATTTTCATTGTACATTCAAGAAATGTACAACAAAACATACACATTTTCATTGTACATTCAAAAAATGTACATCAAAACATACACATTTTCAGTGTACATTCAAGAAATATACATCAAAGCATATACATTTTCATTGTACATTCAAGAAATGTACATCAAAAACATACACATTTTCATTGTACATTCAAGAAATGTACATCAAAACATACACATTTTCATTGTATATACCAGAAATGTACATCAAAACATACACATTTTCATTGTACATTCAAGAAATGTACATCAAAACATACACATTTTCATTGTACATTCATGGAATGTACATCAAAAACTACACTGTTTCATTGTACATTCAAGAAATGTACATCAAAAACATACACTTTTTCACTGTACAGTCAAGAAATGTACATCAAAAACATACACATTTTCATTGTACAGTCAAGAAATGTACATCAAAACATACACATTTTCATTGCATATACCAGAAATGTACATCAAAACATACACATTTTCATTGTACATTCAAGAAATGTACATCAAAAACTACACATTTTCATTGTACATTCAAGAAATGTACATCAAAACATACACATTTTCATTGTATATACCAGAAATGTACATCAAAACATACACATTTTCATTGTACATTCAAGGAATGTACATCAAAAACATACACATTTTCATTGTACATTCAAGAAATGTACATCAAAAACATACACTTTTTCATTGTACATTCAAGAAATGTACATCAAAAACATACACATTTTCATTGTACATTCAAGAAATGTACATCAAAACATACACATTTTCATTGTATATACCAGAAATGTACATCAAAACATACACATTTTCATTGTACATTCAAGAAATGTACATCAAAACATACACATTTTCATTGTACATTCAAGAAATGTACATCAAAACATACACATTTTCATTGTACATTCAAGAAATGTACATCAAAAACTACACATTTTCATTGTACATTCAAGAAATGTACATCAAAACATACACATTTTCATTGTACATTCAAGAAATGTACATCAAAACATACACATTTTCATTGTACATTCAAGAAATGTACATCAAAACATACACATTTTCATTGTACATTCAAGAAATGTACATATAAACATACACATTTTCATTGTACATTCAAGAAATGTACATCAAAACATACACATTTTCATTGTATATACCAGAAATGTACATCAAAACATACACATTTTCATTGTATATACAAGAAATGTACATCAAAAACATACACATTTTCATTGTACATTCAAGAAATGTACATCAAAGCATACACATTTTCATTGTACATTCAATAAATGTACATCAAAACATACACATTTTCATTGTACATTCAAGAAATGTACATCAAAACATACACATTTTCATTGTACATTCAAGAAATGTACATCAAAAACATACACATTTTCATTGTACATTCAAGAAATGTACATCAAAACATACACATTTTCATTGTACATTCAAGAAATGTACATCAAAAACTACACTTTTTCATTGTACATTCAATAAATGTACATCAAAAACATACACATTTTCATTGTACATTCAAGAAATGTACATCAAAACATACACATTTTCATTGTACATTCAAGAAATGTACATCAAAAACTACACATTTTCATTGTACATTAAATAAATGTACATCAAAAACTACACTTCTTCATTGTACATTCAAGAAATGTACATCAAAAACATACACATTTTCATTGTACATTCAAGAAATGTACATCAAAACATACACATTTTCAATTTACATTCAAGAAATGTACATCAAAACATACACATTTTCATTGTACATTCAAGAAATGTACATCAAAGCATACACATTTTCATTGTACATTCAAGAAATGTACATCAAAACACACACATTTTCAGTGTACATTCAAGAAATGTACATCAAAACATACACATTTTCAGTGTACATTCAAGAAATGTACATCAAAACATACACATTTTCAATTTACATTCAAGAAATGTACATCAAAACATACACATTTTCATTGTACATTCAAGAAATGTACATCAAAGCATACACATTTTCATTGTACATTAAAGAAAATTACATCAAAACATACACATTTTCAGTGTACATTCAAGAAATATACATCAAAACATACACATTTTCATTGTACATTCAAGAAATGTACATCAAAACATACACATTTTCATTGTACATTCAAGAAAATTACATCAAAACATACACATTTTCAGTGTACATTCAAGAAATGTACATCAAAACATACACATTTTTAGTGTACATTCAAGAAATGTACATCAAAACATACACATTTTCAGTGTACATTCAAGAAATGTACATCAAAACATACACATTTTCAATTTACATTCAAGAAATGTACATCAAAACATACACATTTTCATTGTACATTCAAGAAATGTACATCAAAGCATACACATTTTCGTTGTACATTCAAGAAATGTACATCAAAACATACACATTTTCAGTGTACATTCAAGAAATATACATCAAAACATACACATTTTCATTGTATATACCAGAAATGTACATCAAAACATACACATTTTCATTGTACATTCAAGAAATGTACATCCAAACATACACATTTTCAGTGTACATTCAAGAAATGTACATAAAAAAATACAGATTTTCATTGTACATTCAAGAAATGTACATCAAAACATACACATTTTCATAGTACATTCAAGAAATGTACATCAAAACATACACATTTTCAGTGTACATTCAAGAAATGTGCATCAAAACATACACATTTTCATTGTACATTCAAGAAATGTACATCAAAACATACACATTTTCATTGTACATTCAAGAAATGTACATCAAAGCATACACATTTTCATTGTACATTCAAGAAATGTACATCAAAACATACACATTTTCAGTGTACATTCAAGAAATATACATCAAAACATACACACT
Source organism: Tenodera sinensis (assembly GCA_030765045.1). Classification (NCBI taxonomy): domain Eukaryota; kingdom Metazoa; phylum Arthropoda; class Insecta; order Mantodea; family Mantidae; genus Tenodera; species Tenodera sinensis. The sequence continues at coordinate 427,868 of JAUKNM010000095.1, forward strand.
TTCATTGTATATACAAGAAATGTACATCAAAACATACACATTTTCATTGTACATTCAAGAAATGTACATCCAAACATACACATTTTCAGTGTACATTCAAGAAATATACATCAAAACATACACATTTTCAGGATACATTCAAGAAATATACATCAAAACATACACATTTTCATGGTATATACAAGAAATGTACATCAAAACATCCACATTTTCATTGTACATTCAAGAAATGTACATCAAAACATACACATTTTCATGGTATATACAAGAAATGTACATCAAAACATACACATTTTCATTCTACATTCAAGAAATGTACATCAAAACATACACATTTTCAGTGTACATTCAAGAAATATACATCAAAACATACACATTTTCATTGTATATACAAGAAATGTACATCAAAACATACACATTTTCAGTGTACATTCAAGAAATATACATCAAAACATACACTTTTTCATTGTACATACCAGAAATGTACATCAAAACATACACATTATCATTGTACATTCAAGAAATGTACATCAAAACATACACATTTTCAGTGTACATTCAAGAAATATACATCAAAACATACACATTTTCATTGTACATTCAAGAAATGTACATCAAAACATACACATTTTCAGTGTACATTCAAGAAATGTACATCAAAACATACACATTTTCAGTGTACATTCAAGAAATGTACATCAAAACATACACATTTTCAGTGTACATTCAAGAAATATACATCAAAACATACACATTTTCATTGTACATTCAAGAAATGTACATCAAAACATACACATTTTCATTGTACATTCAAGAAATGTACATCAAAACATACACTTTTTCATTGTACATACCAGAAATGTACATCAAAACATACACATTTTCAGTGTACATTCAAGAAATGTACATCAAAACATACACATTTTCATTGTACATTCAAGAAATGTACATCAAAACATACACATTTTCAGGGTACATTCAAGAAATATACATCAAAACATACACATTTTCATTGTACATTCAAGAAATGTACATCAAAACATACACATTTTCATTGTACATTCAAGAAATGTACATCAAAACATACACTTTTTCATTGTACATACCAGAAATGTACATCAAAACATACATATTTTCAGTGTACATTAAAGAAATGTACATCAAAACATACACATTTTCAGTGTACATTCAAGAAGTGTACATCAAAACATACACATTTTCAGTGTACATTCAAGAAATGTACATCAAAACATACACTTTTTCATTGTACATACCAGAAATGTACATCAAAACATACACTTTTTCATTGTACATACCAGAAATGTACATCAAAACATACACATTTTCAGTGTACATTCAAGAAATGTACATCAAAACATACACATTTTCAGTGTACATTCAAGAAGAGTACATCAAAACATACACATTTTCATTGTACATTCAAGAAATGTACATCAAAACATACACATTTTCATTGTACATTCAAGAAATGTACATCAAAACATACACTTTTTCGTTGTACATACCAGAAATTTACATCAAAACATACACATTTTCAGTGTACATTCAAGAAATGTACATCAAAACATACACATTTTCATTGTACATACCAGAAATGTACATATAAACATACACATTTTCAGTGTACATTCAAGAAATATACATCAAAACATACACTTTTTCATTGTACATTCAAGAAATATACATCAAAACATACACATTTTCATTGTACATTCAAGAAATGTACATCAAAACATACACATTTTCATTGTGCATTCAAGAAATGTACATCAAAACATACACTTTTTCATTGTACATACCAGAAATGTACATCAAAACATACACATTTTCATTGTATATACCAGAAATGTACATCAAAACATACACATTTTCATTGTACATTCAAGAAGTGTACATCAAAACATACACATTTTCAGTGTACATTCAAGAAATGTACATCAAAACATACACTTTTTCATTGTACATACCAGAAATGTACATCAAAACATACACTTTTTCGTTGTACATACCAGAAATGTACATCAAAACATACACATTTTCAGTGTACATTCAAGAAATGTACATCAAAACATACACATTTTCAGTGTACATTCAAGAAGAGTACATCAAAACATACACATTTTCATTGTACATTCAAGAAATGTACATCAAAACATACACATTTTCATTGTACATTCAAGAAATGTACATCAAAACATACACTTTTTCGTTGTACATACCAGAAATTTACATCAAAACATACACATTTTCAGTGTACATTCAAGAAATGTACATCAAAACATACACATTTTCATTGTACATACCAGAAATGTACATATAAACATACACATTTTCATTGTACATTCAAGAAATATACATCAAAACATACACTTTTTCATTGTACATTCAAGAAATATACATCAAAACATACACATTTTCATTGTACATTCAAATAATATACATCAAAACATACACATTTTCATTGTACATACCAGAAATGTACATCAAAACATACACATTTTCATTGTACATTCAAGAAATGTACATCAAAAAATACACACTTTCATTGTTCACTCATAAAATGTACATCTAAACCTACATATTTTCATTGTATATACAAGAAATGTACATCAAAACATACACATTTTCATTGCACATTCATGAAATGTATATCAAAACATACACATTTTCATTGTACATTCAAGAAATGTACATCAAAACATACACACTTTCAGTGTACATTAAAGAAATGTACTTCTAAAACATACACATTTTGAGTGTACATTCAAGAAATATACATCAAAACATACACATTTTCATTGTATATACCAAAAATGTACATCAAAACATACACATTTTCATTGTATATACAAGAAATGTACAACAAAACATACACATTTTCATTGTATATACAAGAAATGTACACCAAAACATACACATTTTCATTGCACATTCATGAAATGTATATCAAAACATACACATTTTCATTGTACATTCAAGAAATGTACATCAAAACATACACATTTTCATTGTACATTCAAGAAATAAACATCAAAACATACACATTTTCAGTGTACAATCAAGAAATGTACATCAAAACATACACATTCTCATTGTATATACAAGAAATGTACAACAAAACATACACATTTTCATTGTATATACAAGAAATGTACACCAAAACATACACATTTTCTTTGCACATTCATGAAATGTATATCAAAACATACACATTTTCATTGTACATTCAAGAAATGTATATCAAAACATACACATTTTCATTGTACATTCAAGAAATGTACATCAAAACATACACATTTTCATTGTACATTCAAGAAATGTACATCAAAACATACACATTTTCAGTGTACATTCAAGAAATGTACATCAAAACATACACATTTTCAGTGTACATTCAAGAAATATACATCAAAACATACACATCTTCATTGTATATACCAGAAATGTACATCAAAACATACACATTTTCAGTGTACATTCAAGAAATATACATCAAAACATACACATTTTCATTGTATATACCAGAAATGTACATCAAAACATACACATTTTCATTGTACATTCAAGAAATGTACATCAAAGCATACACATTTTCAGTGTACATTCAAGAAATGTACATCAAAACATACACATTTTCAGTGTACATTCAAGAAATGTACATAAAAACATACACATTTTGAGTGTACATTCAAATAAATATACATCAAAACATACACATTTTCATTGTATATACCAGAAACGTACATCAAAACATACACATTTTCAGTGTACATTCAAGAAATATACATCAAAACATACACATTTTCAGTGTACATTCAAGAAATGTACATCAAAACATACACATTTTCGTTGTATATAATAAAAATGTATATCAAAACATACACATTTTCATTGTACATACAAGAAATGTACACCAAAACATACACATTTTCATTGTATATACAAGAAATGTACACCAAAACATACACATTTTCATTGCACATTCATGAAATGTATATCAAAACATACACATTTTCATTGTACATTCAAGAAATGTACATCAAAACATACACACTTTCAGTGTACATTAAAGAAATGTACTTCTAAAACATACACATTTTGAGTGTATATTCAATTAATATACATCAAAACATACACATTTTCATTGTATATACCAAAAATGTACATCAAAACATACACATTTTCATTGTATATACAAGAAATGTACAACAGAACATACACATTTCCATTGTATATACAAGAAATGTACACCAAAACATACACATTTTCATTGCACATTCATGAAATGTATATCAAAACATACACATTTTCATTGTACATTCAAGAAATGTACATCAAAACATACACATTTTCATTGTACATTCAAGAAATGTACATCAAAACATACACATTTTCAGTGTACAATCAAGAAATGTACATCAAAACATACACATTTTCATTGTACATTCAAGAAATGTACATCAAAACATACACATTTTCATTGTACATTCAAGAAATGTACATCAAAACATACACATTTTCATTGTACATTCAAGAAATGTACATCAAAACATACACATTTTCATTGTACTTTCAAGAAATATACATCAAAACATACACATTTTCAGTGTACAATCAAGAAATGTACATCAAAACATACACATTTTCATTGTATATACAAGAAATGTACACCAAAACACACATTTTCAGTGTACATTCAAGAAATGTACATCAAAACATACACATTTTCATTGTACATTCAAGAAATGTACATCAAAACATACACATTTTCAGTGTACATTCAAGAAATATACATCAAAATATACACATTTTCATTGTACATTCAAGAAATGTACATCAAAACATACACATTTTCATTGCACATTCATGAAATGTATATCAAAACACACACATTTTCATTGTACATTCAAGAAATATACATCAAAACATACACATTTTCAGTGTACAATCAAGAAATGTACATCAAAAGATACACATTTTCATTGTATATACAAGAAATATACAACAAAACATACACATTTTCAGTGTACAATCAAGAAATGTACATCAAAACATACACATTTTCATTGTACATACAAGAAATATACAACAAAACATACACATTTGCATTGTATATACAAGAAATGTACACCAAAACATACACATTTTCATTGCTCATTCATGAAATGTATATCAAAACATACACATTTTCATTGTACATTTAAGAAATGTATATCAAAACATACACATTTTCATTGTACATTCAAGAAATGTACATCAAAACATACACCTTTTCATTGTACATTCAAGAAATGTACATCAAAACATACACATTTTCAGTGTACATTCAAGAAATGTACATCAAAACATACACATTTTCATTGTACATTCAAGAAATGTACAACAAAACATACACATTTTCATTGTACATTCAAGAAATGTACATCAAAACATACACATTTTCATTGTACATTCAAGAAATGTACATCAAAACATACACATTTTCAGTGTACATTCAAGAAATGTACATCAAAACATACACATTTTCATTGTACATTCAAGAAATGTACATCAAAACATACACATTTTCAGTGTACATTCAAGAAATATACATCAAAATATACACATTTTCATTGTACATTCAAGAAATGTACATCAAAACATACACATTTTCATTGTACATTCAAGAAATGTACATCAAAGCATACACATTTTCATTGTACATTCAAGAAATGTACATCAAAACATACACATTTTCAGTGTACATTCAAGAAATATACATAAAAACATACACATTTTCATTGTACATTCAAGAAATGTACATCAAAACATACACATTTTCAGTGTACATTCAAGAAATGTACATCAAAGCATACACATTTTCATTATACATTCAAGAAATGTACATCAAAACATACACATTTTCAGTGTACATTCAAGAAATGTACATCAAAACATACACATTTTCAGTGTACATTCAAGAAATGTACATCAAAACATACACATTTTCATTGTACATTCAAGAAATGTACATCAAAACATACACATTTTCAGTGTACATTCAAGAAATATACATCAAAACATACACATTTTCATTGTACATTCAAGAAATGTACATCAAAACATACACATTTTCATTGTATACTCAAGAAATGTACATCAAAACATACACATTTTCATTGTACATTCAAGAAATGTACATCAAAACATACACATTTTCATTGTACATTCAAGAAATGTACATCAAAGCATACACATTTTCATTGTACATTCAAGAAATATACATCAAAACATACACATTTTCATTGTACATTCAAGAAATGTACATCAAAACATACACATTTTCATTGTATACTCAAGAAATGTACATCAAAACATACACATTTTCATTGTACATTCAAGAAATGTACATCAAAACATACACATTTTCAGTGTACATTCAAGAAATATACATCAAAACATACACATTTTCATTGTACATTCAAGAAATGTACATCAAAACATACACATTTTCAGTGTACATTCAAGAAATGTACATCAAAACATACACATTTTCAGTGTACATTCAAGAAATGTACATCAAAACATACACATTTTCATTGTACATTCAAGAAATGTACATCAAAACATACACATTTTCATTGTACATTCAAGAAATGTACATCAAAGCATACACATTTTCATTGTACATTCAAGAAATGTACATCAAAACATACACATTTTCAGTGTACATTCAAGAAATATACATCAAAACATACACATTTTCATTGTATATACCAGAAATGTACATCAAAACATACACATTTTCATTGTACATTCAAGAAATGTACATCCAAACATACACATTTTCAGTGTACTTTAGAGAAGTGTACATCAAAACATACACATTTTCATTGTACATTCAAGAAATGTACATCAAAACATACACATTTTCATTGTACATTCAAGAAATGTACATCAAAACATACACATTTTCAGTGTACATTCAAGAAATGTACATCAAAACATACACATTTTCATTGTACATTCAAGAAATGTACATCAAAACATACACATTTTCATTGTACATTCAAGAAATGTACATCAAAGCATACACATTTTCATTGTGCATTCAAGAAATGTACATCAAAACATACACATTTTCAGTGTACATTCAAGAAATATACATCAAAACATACACATTTTCATTGTATATACCCGAAATGTACATCAAAACATACACATTTTCATTGTACTTTCAAGAAATATACATCAAAACATACACATTTTCAGTGTACAATCAAGAAATGTACATCAAAACATACACATTTTCATTGTACATTCAAGAAATGTACATCAAAACATACACATTTTCATTGTACATTCAAGAAATGTACATCAAAACATACACATTTTCATTGTACATTCAAGAAATGTACATCAAAACATACACATTTTCATTGTACTTTCAAGAAATATACATCAAAACATACACATTTTCAGTGTACAATCAAGAAATGTACATCAAAACATACACATTTTCATTGTATATACAAGAAATGTACACCAAAACACACATTTTCAGTGTACATTCAAGAAATGTACATCAAAACATACACATTTTCATTGTACATTCAAGAAATGTACATCAAAACATACACATTTTCAGTGTACATTCAAGAAATATACATCAAAATATACACATTTTCATTGTACATTCAAGAAATGTACATCAAAAGATACACATTTTCATTGCACATTCATGAAATGTATATCAAAACATACACATTTTCATTGTACATTCAAGAAATATACATCAAAACATACACATTTTCAGTGTACAATCAAGAAATGTACATCAAAACATACACATTTTCATTGTATATACAAGAAATATACAACAAAACATACACATTTTCAGTGTACAATCAAGAAATGTACATCAAAACATACACATTTTCATTGTATATACAAGAAATATACAACAAAACATACACATTTGCATTGTATATACAAGAAATGTACACCAAAACATACACATTTTCATTGCTCATTCATGAAATGTATATCAAAACATACACATTTTCATTGTACATTTAAGAAATGTATATCAAAACATACACATTTTCATTGTACATTCAAGAAATGTACATCAAAACATACACCTTTTCATTGTACATTCAAGAAATGTACATCAAAACATACACATTTTCAGTGTACATTCAAGAATTGTACATCAAAACATACACATTTTCATTGTACATTCAAGAAATGTACAACAAAACATACACATTTTCATTGTACATTCAAGAAATGTACATCAAAACATACACATTTTCATTGTACATTCAAGAAATGTACATCAAAACATACACATTTTCAGTGTACATTCAAGAAATGTACATCAAAACATACACATTTTCATTGTACATTCAAGAAATGTACATCAAAACATACACATTTTCAGTGTACATTCAAGAAATATACATCAAAATATACACATTTTCATTGTACATTCAAGAAATGTACATCAAAACATACACATTTTCATTGTACATTCAAGAAATGTACATCAAAGCATACACATTTTCATTGTACATTCAAGAAATGTACATCAAAACATACACATTTTCAGTGTACATTCAAGAAATATACATCAAAACATACACATTTTCATTGTACATTCAAGAAATGTACATCAAAACATACACATTTTCAGTGTACATTCAAGAAATGTACATCAAAGCATACACATTTTCATTATACATTCAAGAAATGTACATCAAAACATACACGTTTTCAGTGTACATTCAAGAAATGTACATCAAAACATACACATTTTCAGTGTACATTCAAGAAATGTACATCAAAACATACACATTTTCATTGTACATTCAAGAAATGTACATCAAAACATACACATTTTCAGTGTACATTCAAGAAATATACATCAAAACATACACATTTTCATTGTACATTCAAGAAATGTACATCAAAACATACACATTTTCATTGTATACTCAAGAAATGTACATCAAAACATATACATTTTCATTGTACATTCAAGAAATGTACATCAAAACATACACATTTTCATTGTACATTCAAGAAATGTACATCAAAGCATACACATTTTCATTGTACATTCAAGAAATATACATCAAAACATACACATTTTCATTGTACATTCAAGAAATGTACATCAAAACATACACATTTTCATTGTATACTCAAGAAATGTACATCAAAACATACACATTTTCATTGTACATTCAAGAAATGTACATCAAAACATACACATTTTCAGTGTACATTCAAGAAATATACATCAAAACATACACATTTTCATTGTACATTCAAGAAATGTACATCAAAACATACACATTTTCAGTGTACATTCAAGAAATGTACATCAAAACATACACATTTTCAGTGTACATTCAAGAAATGTACATCAAAACATACACATTTTCATTGTACATTCAAGAAATGTACATCAAAACATACACATTTTCATTGTACATTCAAGAAATGTACATCAAAGCATACACACTTTCATTGTACATTCAAGAAATGTACATCAAAACATACACATTTTCAGTGTACATTCAAGAAATATACATCAAAACATACACATTTTCATTGTATATACCAGAAATGTACATCAAAACATACACATTTTCGTTGTACATTCAAGAAATGTACATCCAAACATACACATTTTCAGTGTACTTTAGAGAAATGTACATCAAAACATACACATTTTCATTGTACATTCAAGAAATGTACATCAAAACATACACATTTTCATTGTACATTCAAGAAATGTACATCAAAACATACACATTTTCAGTGTACATTCAAGAAATGTACATCAAAACATACACATTTTCATTGTACATTCAAGAAATGTACATCAAAACATACACATTTTCATTGTACATTCAAGAAATGTACATCAAAGCATACACATTTTCATTGTGCATTCAAGAAATGTACACCAAAACATACACATTTTCATTGCTCATTCATGAAATGTATATCAAAACATACACATTTTCATTGTACATTTAAAAAATGTATATCAAAACATACACATTTTCATTGTACATTCAAGAAATGTACATCAAAACATACACCTTTTCATTGTACATTCAAGAAATGTACATCAAAACATACACATTTTCAGTGTACATTCAAGAAATGTACATCAAAACATACACATTTTCATTGTACATTCAAGAAATGTACAACAAAACATACACATTTTCATTGTACATTCAAGAAATGTACATCAAAACATACACATTTTCATTGTACATTCAAGAAATGTACATCAAAACATACACATTTTCAGTGTACATTCAAGAAATGTACATCAAAACATACACATTTTCATTGTACATTCAAGAAATGTACATCAAAACATACACATTTTCAGTGTACATTCAAGAAATATACATCAAAATATACACATTTTCATTGTACATTCAAGAAATGTACATCAAAACATACACATTTTCATTGTACATTCAAGAAATGTACATCAAAGCATACACATTTTCATTGTACATTCAAGAAATGTACATCAAAACATACACATTTTCAGTGTACATTCAAGAAATATACATCAAAACATACACATTTTCATTGTACATTCAAGAAATGTACATCAAAACATACACATTTTCAGTGTACATTCAAGAAATGTACATCAAAGCATACACATTTTCATTATACATTCAAGAAATGTACATCAAAACATACACATTTTCAGTGTACATTCAAGAAATGTACATCAAAACATACACATTTTCAGTGTACATTCAAGAAATGTACATCAAAACATACACATTTTCATTGTACATTCAAGAAATGTACATCAAAACATACACATTTTCAGTGTACATTCAAGAAATATACATCAAAACATACACATTTTCATTGTACATTCAAGAAATGTACATCAAAACATACACATTTTCATTGTATACTCAAGAAATGTACATCAAAACATACACATTTTCATTGTACATTCAAGAAATGTACATCAAAACATACACATTTTCATTGTACATTCAAGAAATGTACATCAAAGCATACACATTTTCATTGTACATTCAAGAAATATACATCAAAACATACACATTTTCATTGTACATTCAAGAAATGTACATCAAAACATACACATTTTCATTGTATACTCAAGAAATGTACATCAAAACATACACATTTTCATTGTACATTCAAGAAATGTACATCAAAACATACACATTTTCAGTGTACATTCAAGAAATATACATCAAAACATACACATTTTCATTGTACATTCAAGAAATGTACATCAAAACATACACATTTTCAGTGTACATTCAAGAAATGTACATCAAAACATACACATTTTCAGTGTACATTCAAGAAATGTACATCAAAACATACACATTTTCATTGTACATTCAAGAAATGTACATCAAAACATACACATTTTCATTGTACATTCAAGAAATGTACATCAAAGCATACACATTTTCATTGTACATTCAAGAAATGTACATCAAAACATACACATTTTCAGTGTACATTCAAGAAATATACATCAAAACATACACATTTTCATTGTATATACCAGAAATGTACATCAAAACATACACATTTTCATTGTACATTCAAGAAATGTACATCCAAACATACACATTTTCAGTGTACTTTAGAGAAATGTACATCAAAACATACACATTTTCATTGTACATTCAAGAAATGTACATCAAAACATACACATTTTCATTGTACATTCAAGAAATGTACATCAAAACATACACATTTTCAGTGTACATTCAAGAAATGTACATCAAAACATACACATTTTCATTGTACATTCAAGAAATGTACATCAAAACATACACATTTTCATTGTACATTCAAGAAATGTACATCAAAGCATACACATTTTCATTGTGCATTCAAGAAATGTACATCAAAACATACACATTTTCAGTGTACATTCAAGAAATATACATCAAAACATACACATTTTCATTGTATATACCCGAAATGTACATCAAAACATACACATTTTCATTGTACTTTCAAGAAATATACATCAAAACATACACATTTTCAGTGTACAATCAAGAAATGTACATCAAAACATACACATTTTCATTGTACATTCAAGAAATGTACATCAAAACATACACATTTTCATTGTACATTCAAGAAATGTACATCAAAACATACACATTTTCATTGTACATTCAAGAAATGTACATCAAAACATACACATTTTCATTGTACTTTCAAGAAATATACATCAAAACATACACATTTTCAGTGTACAATCAAGAAATGTACATCAAAACATACACATTTTCATTGTATATACAAGAAATGTACACCAAAACACACATTTTCAGTGTACATTCAAGAAATGTACATCAAAACATACACATTTTCATTGTACATTCAAGAAATGTACATCAAAACATACACATTTTCAGTGTACATTCAAGAAATATACATCAAAATATACACATTTTCATTGTACATTCAAGAAATGTACATCAAAACATACACATTTTCATTGCACATTCATGAAATGTATATCAAAACATACACATTTTCATTGTACATTCAAGAAATATACATCAAAACATACACATTTTCAGTGTACAATCAAGAAATGTACATCAAAACATACACATTTTCATTCTATATACAAGAAATATACAACAAAACATACACATTTTCAGTGTACAATCAAGAAATGTACATCAAAACATACACATTTTCATTGTATATACAAGAAATATACAACAAAACATACACATTTGCATTGTATATACAAGAAATGTACACCAAAACATACACATTTTCATTGCTCATTCATGAAATGTATATCAAAACATACACATTTTCATTGTACATTTAAGAAATGTATATCAAAACATACACATTTTCATTGTACATTCAAGAAATGTACATCAAAACATACACCTTTTCATTGTACATTCAAGAAATGTACATCAAAACATACACATTTTCAGTGTACATTCAAGAAATGTACATCAAAACATACACATTTTCATTGTACATTCAAGAAATGTACAACAAAACATACACATTTTCATTGTACATTCAAGAAATGTACATCAAAACATACACATTTTCATTGTACATTCAAGAAATGTACATCAAAACATACACATTTTCAGTGTACATTCAAGAAATGTACATCAAAACATACACATTTTCATTGTACATTCAAGAAATGTACATCAAAACATACACATTTTCAGTGTACATTCAAGAAATATACATCAAAATATACACATTTTCATTGTACATTCAAGAAATGTACATCAAAACATACACATTTTCATTGTACATTCAAGAAATGTACATCAAAGCATACACATTTTCATTGTACATTCAAGAAATGTACATCAAAACATACACATTTTCAGTGTACATTCAAGAAATATACATCAAAACATACACATTTTCATTGTACATTCAAGAAATGTACATCAAAACATACACATTTTCAGTGTACATTCAAGAAATGTACATCAAAGCATACACATTTTCATTATACATTCAAGAAATGTACATCAAAACATACACATTTTCAGTGTACATTCAAGAAATGTACATCAAAACATACACATTTTCAGTGTACATTCAAGAAATGTACATCAAAACATACACATTTTCATTGTACATTCAAGAAATGTACATCAAAACATACACATTTTCAGTGTACATTCAAGAAATATACATCAAAACATACACATTTTCATTGTACATTCAAGAAATGTACATCAAAACATACACATTTTCATTGTATACTCAAGAAATGTACATCAAAACATACACATTTTCATTGTACATTCAAGAAATGTACATCAAAACATACACATTTTCATTGTACATTCAAGAAATGTACATCAAAGCATACACATTTTCATTGTACATTCAAGAAATATACATCAAAACATACACATTTTCATTGTACATTCAAGAAATGTACATCAAAACATACACATTTTCATTGTATACTCAAGAAATGTACATCAAAACATACACATTTTCATTGTACATTCAAGAAATGTACATCAAAACATACACATTTTCAGTGTACATTCAAGAAATATACATCAAAACATACACATTTTCATTGTACATTCAAGAAATGTACATCAAAACATACACATTTTCAGTGTACATTCAAGAAATGTACATCAAAACATACACATTTTCAGTGTACATTCAAGAAATGTACATCAAAACATACACATTTTCATTGTACATTCAAGAAATGTACATCAAAACATACACATTTTCATTGTACATTCAAGAAATGTACATCAAAGCATACACACTTTCATTGTACATTCAAGAAATGTACATCAAAACATACACATTTTCAGTGTACATTCAAGAAATAGACATCAAAACATACACATTTTCATTGTATATACCAGAAATGTACATCAAAACATACACATTTTCATTGTACATTCAAGAAATGTACATCCAAACATACACATTTTCAGTGTACTTTAGAGAAATGTACATCAAAACATACACATTTTCATTGTACATTCAAGAAATGTACATCAAAACATACACATTTTCATTGTACATTCAAGAAATGTACATCAAAACATACACATTTTCAGTGTACATTCAAGAAATGTACATCAAAACATACACATTTTCATTGTACATTCAAGAAATGTACATCAAAACATACACATTTTCATTGTACATTCAAGAAATGTACATCAAAGCATACACATTTTCATTGTGCATTCAAGAAATGTACATCAAAACATACACATTTTCAGTGTACATTCAAGAAATATACATCAAAACATACACATTTTCATTGTATATACCCGAAATGTACATCAAAACATACACATTTTCATTGTACATTCAAGAAATGTACATCCAAACATACACATTTTCAGTGTACATTCAAGAAATATACATCAAAACATACACATTTTCAGGATACATTCAAGAAATATACATCAAAACATACACATTTTCATGGTATATACAAGAAATGTACATCAAAACATACACATTTTCATTGTACATTCAAGAAATGTACATCAAAACATACACATTTTCATGGTATATACAAGAAATGTACATCAAAACATACACATTTTCATTGTACATTCAAGAAGTGTACATCAAAACATACACATTTTCAGTGTACATTCAAGAAATATACATTAAAACATACACATTTTCTTTGTATATACAAGAAATCTACATCAAAACATACACATTTTCAGTGTACATTCAAGAAATATACATCAAAACATACACTTTTTCATTGTACATACCAGAAATGTACATCAAAACATACACATTATCATTGTACATTCAAGAAATGTACATCAAAACATACACATTTTCAGTGTACATTCAAGAAATGTACATCAAAACATACACATTTTCATTGTACATTCAAGAAATGTACATCAAAACATACACATTTTCAGTGTACATTCAAGAAATATACATCAAAACATAAACTTTTTCATTATCCATACCAGAAATATACATCAAAACATACACATTTTCATTGTACATTCAAGAAATGTACATCAAAACATACACATTTTCAGTGTACATTCAAGAAATGTACATCAAAACATACACATTTTCATTGTACATTCAAGAAATGTACATCAAAACATACACTTTTTCATTGTGCATACCAGAAATGTACATCAAAACATACACATTTTCAGTGTACATTCAAGAAATGTACATCAAAACATACACATTTTCATTGTACATTCAAGAAATGTACATCAAAACATACACATTTTCAGGGTACATTCAAGAAATATACATCAAAACATACACATTTTCATTGTACATTCAAGAAATGTACATCAAAACATACACACTTTCATTGTACATTCAAGAAATGTACATCAAAACATACACTTTTTCATTGTACATACCAGAAATGTACATCAAAACATACACATTTTCAGTGTACATTCAAGAAATGTACATCAAAACATACACATTTTCAGTGTACATTCAAGACGTGTACATCAAAACATACACATTTTCAGTGTACATTCAAGAAATGTACATCAAAACATACACTTTTTCATTGTACATACCAGAAATGTACATCAAAACATACACTTTTTCATTGTACATACCAGAAATGTACATCAAAACATACACATTTTCATTGCACATACCAGAAATGTACATCAAAACATACACATTTTCAGTGTACATTCAAGAAATGTACATCAAGACATACACATTTTCATTGTACATACCAGAAATGTACATCAAAACATACACATTTTCAGTGTACATTCAAGAAATATACATCAAAACATACACATTTTCATTGTACATTCAAGAAATGTACATCAAAACATACACATTTTCATTGTACATTCAAGAAATGTACATCAAAACATACACCTTTTCATTGTACATACCAGAAATGTACATCAAAACATACACATTTTCAGTGTACATTCAAGAAATGTACATCAAAACATACACATTTTCATTGTACATTCAAGAAATGTACATCAAAACATACACTTTTTCGTTGTACATACCAGAAATGTACATCAAAACATACACATTTTCAGTGTACATTCAAGAAATGTACATCAAAACATACACATTTTCATTGTACATTCAAGAAATGTACATGAAAACATACACATTTTCATTGTACATACCAGAAATGTACATCAAAACATACACATTTTCTGTGTACATTCAAGAAATATACATCAAAACATACACTTTTTCATTGTACATTCAAGAAATATACATCAAAACATACACATTTTCATTGTACATTCAAGAAATGTACATCAAAACATACACATTTTCATTGTACATTCAAGAAATGTACATCAAAACATACACTTTTTCATTGTACATACCAGAAATGTACATCAAAACATACACATTTTCATTGTACATTCAAGAAATGTACATCAAAACATACACATTTTCATTGTACATTCAAGAAATGTACATCAAAACATACACATTTTCATTGTACATTCAAGAAATATACATCAAAACATACACATTTTCATTGCACATTCATGAAATGTATATCAAAACATACACATTTTCATTGTACATTCAAGAAATTTACATCAAAACATACACATTTTCATTGTACATTCAAGAAATGTACATCAAAACATACACACTTTCATTGTTCACTCATAAAATGTACATCAAAACCTACATATTTTCATTGTATATACAAGAAATGTACATCAAAACATACACATTTTCATTGCACATTCATGAAATGTATATCAAAACATACACATTTTCATTGTACATTCAAGAAATGTACATCAAAACATACACACTTTCAGTGTACATTAAAGAAATGTACTTCTAAAACATACACCTTTTGAGTGTACATTCAAGAAATATACATCAAAACATACACACTTTCATTGTATATACCAAAAATGTACATCAAAACATACACATTTTCATTGTATATACAAGAAATGTACAACAAAACATACACATTTTCATTGTATATACAAGAAATGTACACCAAAACATACACATTGTCAGTGCACATTCATGAAATGTATATCAAAACATACACATTTTCATTGTACATTCAAGAAATGTACATCAAAACATACACATTTTCATTGTACATTCAAGAAATATACATCAAAACATACACATTTTCAGTGTACAATCAAGAAATGTACATCAAAACATACACATTTTCATTGTATATACAAGAAATGTACAACAAAACATACACATTTTCATTGCACATTCATGAAATGTATATCAAAACATACACATTTTCTTGTACATTCAAGAAATGTATATCAAAACATACACTTTTTCAGTGTACATTCAAGAAATATACATTAAAACATACACATTTTCATTGTATATACCAGAAATGTACATCAAAACATACACATTTTCATTGTATATACAAGAAATGTACATCAAAACATACACATTTTCATTGTACATTCAAGAAATGTACATCAAAACATACACATTTTCATTGTACATTCAAGAAATGTACATCAAAACATACACATTTTCAGTGTACATTCAAGAAATGTACATCAAAACATACACATTTTCAGTGTACATTCAAGAAATATACATCAAAACATACACATTTTCATTGTATATACCAGAAATGTACATCAAAACATACACATTTTCAGTGTACATTCAAGAAATATACATCAAAACATACACATTTTCATTGTATATACCAGAAATGTACATCAAAACATACACATTTTGAGTGTACATTCAAGAAATATACATCAAAACATACACATTTTCATTGTATATACCAGAAATGTACATCAAAACATACACATTTTCATTGTACATTCAAGAAATGTACATCAAAACATACACATTTTCAGTGTACATTCAAGAAATGTACATCAAAACATACACATTTTCAGTGTACATTCAAGAAATGTACATAAAAACATACACATTTTGAGTGTACATTCAAGAAATATACATCAAAACATACGCATTTTCATTGTATATACCAGAAATGTACATCAAAACATACACATTTTCAGTGTACATTCAAGAAATATACATCAAAACATACACATTTTCAGTGTACATTCAAGAAATGTACATCAAAACATACACATTTTCGTTGTATATAATAAAAATGTACATCAAAACATACACATTTTCATTGTACATGGGGCTCTAATGACCTAGCTGTCGACGGGCCCTTAAACCCTAATCACTCACTCACTCACTCATTGTACATACAAGAAATGTACACCAAAACATACACATTTTCATTGTATATACAAGAAATGTATATCAAAGCATACACATTTTCATTGTACATTCAAGAAATGTACATCAAAACATACACACTTTCAGTGTACATTAAAGAAATGTACTTCTAAAACATACACATTTTGAGTGTACATTCAAGAAATATACATCAAAACATACACATTTTCATTGTATATACCAAAAATGTACATCAAAACATACACATTTTCATTGTATATACAAGAAATGTACAACAAACCATACACATTTTCATTGTATATACAAGAAATGTACACCAAAACATACACATTTTCATTGTACATTCAAGAAATGTATATCAAAACATACACATTTTCATTGTACATTCAAGAAATGTACATCAAAACATACACATTTTCAGTGTACAATCAAGAAATGTACATCAAAACATACACATTTTCATTGTACATTCAAGAAATGTACATCAAAACATACACATTTTCATTGTACATTCAAGAAATGTACATCAAAACATACACATTTTCATTGTACATTCAAGAAATATACATCAAAACATCCACATTTTCATTGTACATTCAAGAAATGTACATCAAAACATACACATTTTCAGGGTACATTCAAGAAATATACATCAAAACATACACATTTTCAGGGTACATTCAAGAAATGTACATCAAAACATACACATTTTCATTGTACATTCAAGAAATGTACATCAAAACATACACTTTTTCATTGTACATACCAGAAATGTACATCAAAACATACACATTTTCAGTGTACATTCGAGAAATGTACATCAAAACATACACATTTTCAGTGTACATTCAAGAAGTGTACATCAAAACATACACATTTTCAGTGTACATTCAAGAAATTTACATCAAAACATACACTTTTTCATTGTACATACCAGAAATGTACATCAAAACATACACTTTTTCATTGTACATACCAGAAATGTACATC
Organism: Tenodera sinensis; assembly: GCA_030765045.1. Classification (NCBI taxonomy): domain Eukaryota; kingdom Metazoa; phylum Arthropoda; class Insecta; order Mantodea; family Mantidae; genus Tenodera; species Tenodera sinensis. The sequence continues at coordinate 447,662 of JAUKNM010000095.1, forward strand.
AAAACATACACATTTTCATTGCACATACCAGAAATGTACATCAAAACATACACATTTTCAGTGTACATTCAAGAAATGTACATCAAGACATACACATTTTCATTGTACATACCAGAAATGTACATCAAAACATACACATTTTCAGTGTACATTCAAGAAATATACATCAAAACATACACATTTTCATTGTACATTCAAGAAATGTACATGAAAACATACACATTTTCATTGTACATTCAAGAAATGTACATCAAAACATACACTTTTTCATTGTACATACCAGAAATGTACATCAAAACATACACATTTTCAGTGTACATTCACGAAATGTACATCAAAACATACACATTTTCATTGTACATTCAAGAAATGTACATCAAAACATACACTTTTTCGTTGTACATACCAGAAATGTACATCAAAACATACACATTTTCAGTGTACATTCAAGAAATGTACATCAAAACATACACATTTTCATTGTACATACCAGAAATGTACATCAAAACATACACATGTTCAGTGTACATTCAAGAAATATACATCAAAACATACACTTTTTCATTGTACATTCAAGAAATATACATTAAAACATACACATTTTCATTGTACATTCAAGAAATGTACATCAAAACATACACATTTTCATTGTACATTCAAGAAATGTACATCAAAACATACACATTTTCATTGTACATTCAAGAAATGTACATCAAAACATACACTTTTTCATTGTGCATACCAGAAATGTACATCAAAACATACACATTTTCAGTGTACATTCAAGAAATATACATCAAAACATACACTTTTTCATTGTACATTCAAGAAATATACATCAAAACATACACATTTTCATTGTACATTCAAGAAATGTACATCAAAACATACACATTTTCATTGTACATTCAAGAAATGTACATCAAAACATACACATTTTCATTCTACACTCAAGAAATGTACATCAAAACATACATATTTTCAGGGTACATTCAAGAAATATACATCAAAACATACACATTTTCATTGTACATTCAAGAAATGTATATCAAAACATACACATTTTCATTGTACATTCAAGAAATGTACATCAAAACATACACTTTTTCATTGTACATACCAGAAATGTACATCAAAACATACACATTTTCAGTGTACATTCAAGAAATGTACATCAAAACATACACATTTTCAGTGTACATTCAAGAAGTGTACATCAAAACATACACATTTTCAGTGTACATTCAAGAAATGTACATCAAAACATACACTTTTTCATTGTACATACCAGAAATGTACATCAAAACATACACTTTTTCATTGTACATACCAGAAATGTACATCAAAACATACACATTTTCATTGCACATCCCAGAAATGTACATCAAAACATACACATTTTCAGTGTACATTCAAGAAATGTACATCAAGACATACACATTTTCATTGTACATACCAGAAATGTACATCAAAACATACACATTTTCAGTGTACATTCAAGAAATATACATCAAAACATACACATTTTCATTGTACATTCAAGAAATGTACATCAAAACATACACATTTTCATTGTACATTCAAGAAATGTACATCAAAACATACACCTTTTCATTGTACATACCAGAAATGTACATCAAAACATACACATTTTCAGTGTACATTCAAGAAATGTACATCAAAACATACACATTTTCATTGTACATTCAAGAAATGTACATCAAAACATACACTTTTTCGTTGTACATACCAGAAATGTACATCAAAACATACACATTTTCAGTGTACATTCAAGAAATGTACATCAAAACATACACATTTTCATTGTACATTCAAGAAATGTACATGAAAACATACACATTTTCATTGTACATACCAGAAATGTACATCAAAACATACACATTTTCAGTGTACATTCAAGAAATATACATCAAAACATACACTTTTTCATTGTACATTCAAGAAATATACATCAAAACATACACATTTTCATTGTACATTCAAGAAATGTACATCAAAACATACACACTTTCATTGTTCACTCATAAAATGTACATCAAAACCTACATATTTTCATTGTATATACAAGAAATGTACATCAAAACATACACATTTTCATTGCACATTCATGAAATGTATATCAAAACATACACATTTTCATTGTACATTCAAGAAATGTACATCAAAACATACACACTTTCAGTGTACATTAAAGAAATGTACTTCTAAAACATACACCTTTTGAGTGTACATTCAAGAAATATACATCAAAACATACACATTTTCATTGTATATACCAAAAATGTACATCAAAACATACACATTTTCATTGTATATACAAGAAATGTACAACAATACATACACATTTTCATTGTATATACAAGAACTGTACACCAAAACATACACATTTTCAGTGCACATTCATGAAATGTATATCAAAACATACACATTTTCATTGTACATTCAAGAAATGTACATCAAAACATACACATTTTCATTGTACATTCAAGAAATATACATCAAAACATACACATTTTCAGTGTACAATCAAGAAATGTACATCGAAACATACACATTTTCATTGTATATACAACAAATGTACAACAAAACATACACATTTTCATTGCACATTCATGAAATGTATATCAAAACATACACATTTTCATTGTACATTCAAGAAATGTATATCAAAACATACACATTTTCAGTGTACATTCAAGAAATATACATCAAAACATACACATTTTCAGTGTACAATCAAGAAATGTACATCAAAACATACACATTTTCATTGTATATACAAGAAATGTACATCAAAACATACACATTTTCATTGTACATTCAAGAAATGTACATCAAAACATACACATTTTCATTGTACATTCAAGAAATGTACATCAAAACATACACATTTTCATTGTATATACCAGAAATGTACATCAAAACATACACATTTTCAGTGTACATTCAAGAAATATACATCAAAACATACACATTTTCATTGTATATACCAGAAATGTACATCAAAACATACACATTTTGAGTGTACATTCAAGAAATATACATCAAAACATACACATTTTCATTGTATATACCAGAAATGTACATCAAATCATACACATTTTCATTGTACATTCAAGAAATGTACATCAAAACATACACATTTTCAGTGTACATTCAAGAAATGTACACCAAAACATACACATTTTCAGTGTACATTCAAGAAATGTACATAAAAACATACACATTTTGAGTGTACATTCAAGAAATATACATCAAAACATACGCATTTTCATTGTATATACCAGAAATGTACATCAAAACATACACATTTTCAGTGTACATTCAAGAAATATACATCAAAACATACACATTTTCAGTGTACATTCAAGAAATGTACATCAAAACATACACATTTTCGTTGTATATAATAAAAATGTACATCAAAACATACACATTTTCATTGTACATACAAGAAATGTACAGCAAAACATACACATTTTCATTGTATATACAAGAAATGTACATCAAAACATACACATTTTCAGTGTACATTCAAGAAATATACATCAAAACATACACATTTTCATTGTATATACCAGAAATGTACATCAAAACATACACATTTTGAGTGTACATTCAAGAAATGTACATCAAAACATACACATTTTCATTGTACATTCAAGAAATGTACATCAAAACATACACATTTTCATTGTACATTCAAGAAATGTACATCAAAACATACACATTTTCAGTGTACATTCAAGAAATGTACATCAAAACATACACATTTTCAGTGTACATTCAAGAAATATACATCAAAACATACACATTTTCATTGTATATACCAGAAATGTACATCAAAACATACACATTTTGAGTGTACATTCAAGAAATATACATCAAAACATACACATTTTCATTGTATATACCAGAAATGTACATCAAACATACACATTTTCATTGTACATTCAAGAAATGTACATCAAAACATACACATTTTCAGTGTACATTCAAGAAATGTACATAAAAACATACACATTTTGAGTGTACATTCAAGAAATATACATCAAAACATACGCATTTTCATTGTATATACCAGAAATGTACATCAAAACATACACATTTTCAGTGTACATTCAAGAAATATACATCAAAACATACACATTTTCAGTGTACATTCAAGAAATGTACATCAAAACATACACATTTTCGTTGTATATAATAAAAATGTACATCAAAACATACACATTTGCATTGTACATGGGGCTCTAATGACCTAGCTGTCGACGGGCCCTTAAACCCTAATCACTCACTCACTCACTCATTGTACATACAAGAAATGTACACCAAAACATACACATTTTCATTGTATATACAAGAAATGTACACCAAAACATACACATTTTCATTGCACATTCATGAAATGTATATCAAAACATACACATTTTCATTGTACATTCAAGAAATGTACATCAAAACATACACACTTTCAGTGTACATTAAAGAAATGTGCTTCTAAAACATACACATTTTGAGTGTACATTCAAGAAATATACATCAAAACATACACATTTTCATTGTATATACCAAAAATGTACATCAAAACATACACATTTTCATTGTATATACAAGAAATGTACAACAAAACATACACATTTTCATTGTATATACAAGAAATGTACACCAAAACATACACATTTTCATTGTACATTCAAGAAATGTATATCAAAACATACACATTTTCACTGTACATTCAAGAAATGTACATCAAAACATACACACTTTCAGTGTACAATCAAGAAATGTACATCAAAACATACACATTTTCATTGTACATTCAAGAAATGTACATCAAAACATACACATTTTCATTGTACATTCAAGAAATGTACATCAAAACATACACATTTTCATTGTACATTCAAGAAATATACATCAAAACATCCACATTTTCATTGTACATTCAAGAAATGTACATCAAAACATACACATTTTCAGGGTACATTCAAGAAATATACATCAAAACATACACATTTTCAGGGTACATTCAAGAAATGTACATCAAAACATACACATTTTCATTGTACATTCAAGAAATGTACATCAAAACATACACTTTTTCATTGTACATACCAGAAATGTACATCAAAACATACACATTTTCAGTGTACATTCGAGAAATGTACATCAAAACATACACATTTTCAGTGTACATTCAAGAAGTGTACATCAAAACATACACATTTTCAGTGTACATTCAAGAAATGTACATCAAAACATACACTTTTTCATTGTACATACCAGAAATGTACATCAAAACATACACTTTTTCATTGTACATACCAGAAATGTACATCAAAACATACACATTTTCATTGCACATACCAGAAATGTACATCAAAACATACACATTTTCAGTGTACATTCAAGAAATGTACATCAAGACATACACATTTTCATTGTACATACCAGAAATGTACATCAAAACATACACATTTTCATTGTACATTCAAGAAATGTACATCAAAACATACACATTTTCAGTGTACATTCAAGAAATGTACATAAAAACATACACATTTTGAGTGTACATTCAAGAAATGTACATCAAAACATACACTTTTTCATTGTACATACCAGAAATGTACATCAAAACATACACATTTTCAGTGTACATTCGAGAAATGTACATCAAAACATACACATTTTCAGTGTACATTCAAGAAGTGTACATCAAAACATACACATTTTCAGTGTACATTCAAGAAATGTACATCAAAACATACACTTTTTCATTGTACATACCAGAAATGTACATCAAAACATACACTTTTTCATTGTACATACCAGAAATGTACATCAAAACATACACATTTTCATTGCACATACCAGAAATGTACATCAAAACATACACATTTTCAGTGTACATTCAAGAAATGTACATCAAGACATACACATTTTCATTGTACATACCAGAAATGTACATCAAAACATACACATTTTCAGTGTACATTCAAGAAATATACATCAAAACATACACATTTTCAGTGTACATTCAAGAAATGTACATCAAAACATACACATTTTCGTTGTATATAATAAAAATGTACATCAAAACATACACATTTTCATTGTACATGGGGCTCTAATGACCTAGCTGTCGACGGGCCCTTAAACCCTAATCACTCACTCACTCACTCATTGTACATACAAGAAATGTACACCAAAACATACACATTTTCATTGTATATACAAGAAATGTACACCAAAACATACACATTTTCATTGCACATTCATGAAATGTATATCAAAACATACACATTTTCATTGTACATTCAAGAAATGTACATCAAAACATACACACTTTCAGTGTACATTAAAGAAATGTGCTTCTAAAACATACACATTTTGAGTGTACATTCAAGAAATATACATCAAAACATACACATTTTCATTGTATATACCAAAAATGTACATCAAAACATACACATTTTCATTGTATATACAAGAAATGTACAACAAAACATACACATTTTCATTGTATATACAAGAAATGTACACCAAAACATACACATTTTCATTGTACATTCAAGAAATGTATATCAAAACATACACATTTTCACTGTACATTCAAGAAATGTACATCAAAACATACACACTTTCAGTGTACAATCAAGAAATGTACATCAAAACATACACATTTTCATTGTACATTCAAGAAATGTACATCAAAACATACACATTTTCATTGTACATTCAAGAAATGTACATCAAAACATACACATTTTCATTGTACATTCAAGAAATATACATCAAAACATCCACATTTTCATTGTACATTCAAGAAATGTACATCAAAACATACACATTTTCAGGGTACATTCAAGAAATATACATCAAAACATACACATTTTCAGGGTACATTCAAGAAATGTACATCAAAACATACACATTTTCATTGTACATTCAAGAAATGTACATCAAAACATACACTTTTTCATTGTACATACCAGAAATGTACATCAAAACATACACATTTTCAGTGTACATTCGAGAAATGTACATCAAAACATACACATTTTCAGTGTACATTCAAGAAGTGTACATCAAAACATACACATTTTCAGTGTACATTCAAGAAATGTACATCAAAACATACACTTTTTCATTGTACATACCAGAAATGTACATCAAAACATACACTTTTTCATTGTACATACCAGAAATGTACATCAAAACATACACATTTTCATTGCACATACCAGAAATGTACATCAAAACATACACATTTTCAGTGTACATTCAAGAAATGTACATCAAGACATACACATTTTCATTGTACATACCAGAAATGTACATCAAAACATACACATTTTCAGTGTACATTCAAGAAATATACATCAAAACATACACATTTTCATTGTACATTCAAGAAATGTACATGAAAACATACACATTTTCATTGTACATTCAAGAAATGTACATCAAAACATACACTTTTTCATTGTACATACCAGAAATGTACATCAAAACATACACATTTTCAGTGTACATTCAAGAAATGTACATCAAAACATACACATTTTCATTGTACATTAAAGAAATGTACATCAAAACATACACTTTTTCGTTGTACATACCAGAAATGTACATCAAAACATACACATTTTCAGTGTACATTCAAGAAATGTACATCAAAACATACACATTTTCATTGTACATACCAGAAATGTACATCAAAACATACACATGTTCAGTGTACATTCAAGAAATATACATCAAAACATACACTTTTTCATTGTACATTCAAGAAATATACATTAAAACATACACATTTTCATTGTACATTCAAGAAATGTACATCAAAACATACACATTTTCATTGTACATTCAAGAAATGTACATCAAAACATACACATTTTCATTGTACATTCAAGAAATGTACATCAAAACATACACTTTTTCATTGTGCATACCAGAAATGTACATCAAAACATACACTATTTCAGTGTACATTCAAGAAATATACATCAAAACATACACTTTTTCATTGTACATTCAAGAAATATACATCAAAACATACACATTTTCATTGTACATTCAAGAAATGTACATCAAAACATACACATTTTCATTGTACACTCAAGAAATGTACATCAAAACATACATATTTTCAGGGTACATTCAAGAAATATACATCAAAACATACACATTTTCATTGTACATTCAAGAAATGTACATCAAAACATACACATTTTCATTGTACATTCAAGAAATGTACATCAAAACATACACTTTTTCATTGTACATACCAGAAATGTACATCAAAACATACACATTTTCAGTGTACATTCAAGAAATGTACATCAAAACATACACATTTTCAGTGTACATTCAAGAAGTGTACATCAAAACATACACATTTTCAGTGTACATTCAAGAAATGTACATCAAAACATACACTTTTTCATTGTACATACCAGAAATGTACATCAAAACATACACTTTTTCATTGTACATACCAGAAATGTACATCAAAACATACACATTTTCATTGCACATCCCAGAAATGTACATCAAAACATACACAATTTCAGTGTACATTCAAGAAATGTACATCAAGACATACACATTTTCATTGTACATACCAGAAATGTACATCAAAACATACACATTTTCAGTGTACATTCAAGAAATATACATCAAAACATACACATTTTCATTGTACATTCAAGAAATGTACATCAAAACATACACATTTTCATTGTACATTCAAGAAATGTACATCAAAACATACACCTTTTCATTGTACATACCAGAAATGTACATCAAAACATACACATTTTCAGTGTACATTCAAGAAATGTACATCAAAACATACACATTTTCATTTTACATTCAAGAAATGTACATCAAAACATACACTTTTTCGTTGTACATACCAGAAATGTACATCAAAACATACACATTTTCAGTGTACATTCAAGAAATGTACATCAAAACATACACATTTTCATTGTACATTCAAGAAATGTACATGAAAACATACACATTTTCATTGTACATACCAGAAATGTACATCAAAACATACACATTTTCAGTGTACATTCAAGAAATATACATCAAAACATACACTTTTTCATTGTACATTCAAGAAATATACATCAAAACATACACATTTTCATTGTACATTCAAGAAATGTACATCAAAACATACACATTTTCATTGCACATTCATGAAATGTATATCAAAACATACACATTTTCATTGTACATTCAAGAAATGTACATCAAAACATACACATTTTCAGTGTACATTCAAGAAATATACATCAAAATATACACATTTTCATTGTACATTCAAGAAATGTACATCAAAACATACACATTTTCATTGCACATTCATGAAATGTATATCAAAACATACACATTTTCATTGTACATTCAAGAAATATACATCAAAACATACACATTTTCAGTGTACAATCAAGAAATGTACATCAAAACATACACATTTTCATTGTATATACAAGAAATATACAACAAAACATACACATTTTCAGTGTACAATCAAGAAATGTACATCAAAACATACACATTTTCATTGTATATACAAGAAATATACAACAAAACATACACATTTGCATTGTATATACAAGAAATGTACACCAAAACATACACATTTTCATTGCACATTCATGAAATGTATATCAAAACATACACATTTTCATTCTACATTTAAGAAATGTATATCAAAACATACACATTTTCATTGTACATTCAAGAAATGTACATCAAAACATACACCTTTTCATTGTACATTCAAGAAATGTACATCAAAACATACACATTTTCAGTGTACATTCAAGAAATGTACATCAAAACATACACATTTTCATTGTACATTCAAGAAATGTACAACAAAACATACACATTTTCATTGTACATTCAAGAAATGTACATCAAAACATACACATTTTCATTGTACATTCAAGAAATGTACATCAAAACATACACATTTTCAGTGTACATTCAAGAAATGTACATCAAAACATACACATTTTCAGTGTACATTCAAGAAATGTACATCAAAACATACACATTTTCAGTGTACATTCAAGAAATATACATCAAAATATACACATTTTCATTGTACATTCAAGAAATGTACATCAAAACATACACATTTTCATTGTACATTCAAGAAATGTACATCAAAGCATACACATTTTCATTGTACATTCAAGAAATGTACATCAAAACATACACATTTTCAGTGTACATTCAAGAAATATACATCAAAACATACACATTTTCATTGTACATTCAAGAAATGTACATCAAAACATACACACTTTCAGTGTACATTAAAGAAATGTGCTTCTAAAACATACACATTTTGAGTGTACATTCAAGAAATATACATCAAAACATACACATTTTCATTGTATATACCAAAAATGTACATCAAAACATACACATTTTCATTGTATATACAAGAAATGTACAACAAAACATACACATTTTCATTGTATATACAAGAAATGTACACCAAAACATACACATTTTCATTGTACATTCAAGAAATGTATATCAAAACATACACATTTTCACTGTACATTCAAGAAATGTACATCAAAACATACACACTTTCAGTGTACAATCAAGAAATGTACATCAAAACATACACATTTTCATTGTACATTCAAGAAATGTACATCAAAACATACACATTTTCATTGTACATTCAAGAAATGTACATCAAAACATACACATTTTCATTGTACATTCAAGAAATATACATCAAAACATCCACATTTTCATTGTACATTCAAGAAATGTACATCAAAACATACACATTTTCAGGGTACATTCAAGAAATATACATCAAAACATACACATTTTGAGGGTACATTCAAGAAATGTACATCAAAACATACACATTTTCATTGTACATTCAAGAAATGTACATCAAAACATACACTTTTTCATTGTACATACCAGAAATGTACATCAAAACATACACATTTTCAGTGTACATTCGAGAAATGTACATCAAAACATACACATTTTCAGTGTACATTCAAGAAGTGTACATCAAAACATACACATTTTCAGTGTACATTCAAGAAATGTACATCAAAACATACACTTTTTCATTGTACATACCAGAAATGTACATCAAAACATACACTTTTTCATTGTACATACCAGAAATGTACATCAAAACATACACATTTTCATTGCACATACCAGAAATGTACATCAAAACATACACATTTTCAGTGTACATTCAAGAAATGTACATCAAGACATACACATTTTCATTGTACATACCAGAAATGTACATCAAAACATACACATTTTCAGTGTACATTCAAGAAATATACATCAAAACATACACATTTTCATTGTACATTCAAGAAATGTACATGAAAACATACACATTTTCATTGTACATTCAAGAAATGTACATCAAAACATACACTTTTTCATTGTACATACCAGAAATGTACATCAAAACATACACATTTTCAGTGTACATTCAAGAAATGTACATCAAAACATACACATTTTCATTGTACATTCAAGAAATGTACATCAAAACATACACTTTTTCGTTGTACATACCAGAAATGTACATCAAAACATACACATTTTCAGTGTACATTCAAGAAATGTACATCAAAACATACACATTTTCATTGTACATACCAGAAATGTACATCAAAACATACACATGTTCAGTGTACATTCAAGAAATATACATCAAAACATACACTTTTTCATTGTACATTCAAGAAATATACATTAAAACATACACATTTTCATTGTACATTCAAGAAATGTACATCAAAACATACACATTTTCATTGTACATTCAAGAAATGTACATCAAACATACACATTTTCATTGTACATTCAAGAAATGTACATCAAAACATACACTTTTTCATTGTGCATACCAGAAATGTACATCAAAACATACACATTTTCAGTGTACATTCAAGAAATATACATCAAAACATACACTTTTTCATTGTACATTCAAGAAATATACATCAAAACATACACATTTTCATTGTACATTCAAGAAATGTACATCAAAACATACACATTTTCATTGTACACTCAAGAAATGTACATCAAAACATACATATTTTCAGGGTACATTCAAGAAATATACATCAAAACATACACATTTTCATTGTACATTCAAGAAATGTACATCAAAACATACACATTTTCATTGTACATTCAAGAAATGTACATCAAAACATACACTTTTTCATTGTACATACCAGAAATGTACATCAAAACATACACATTTTCAGTGTACATTCAAGAAATGTACATCAAAACATACACATTTTCAGTGTACATTCAAGAAGTGTACATCAAAACATACACATTTTCAGTGTACATTCAAGAAATGTACATCAAAACATACACTTTTTCATTGTACATACCAGAAATGTACATCAAAACATACACTTTTTCATTGTACATACCAGAAATGTACATCAAAACATACACATTTTCATTGCACATCCCAGAAATGTACATCAAAACATACACATTTTCAGTGTACATTCAAGAAATGTACATCAAGACATACACATTTTCATTGTACATACCAGAAATGTACATCAAAACATACACATTTTCAGTGTACATTCAAGAAATATACATCAAAACATACACATTTTCATTGTACATTCAAGAAATGTACATCAAAACATACACATTTTCATTGTACATTCAAGAAATGTACATCAAAACATACACCTTTTCATTGTACATACCAGAAATGTACATCAAAACATACACATTTTCAGTGTACATTCAAGAAATGTACATCAAAACATACACATTTTCATTTTACATTCAAGAAATGTACATCAAAACATACACTTTTTCGTTGTACATACCAGAAATGTACATCAAAACATACACATTTTCAGTGTACATTCAAGAAATGTACATCAAAACATTCACATTTTCATTGTACATTCAAGAAATGTACATGAAAACATACACATTTTCATTGTACATACCAGAAATGTACATCAAAACATACACATTTTCAGTGTACATTCAAGAAATATACATCAAAACATACACTTTTTCATTGTACATTCAAGAAATATACATCAAAACATACACATTTTCATTGTACATTCAAGAAATGTACATCAAAACATACACATTTTCATTGCACATTCATGAAATGTATATCAAAACATACACATTTTCATTGTACATTCAAGAAATGTACATCAAAACATACACATTTTCAGTGTACATTCAAGAAATATACATCAAAATATACACATTTTCATTGTACATTCAAGAAATGTACATCAAAACATACACATTTTCATTGCACATTCATGAAATGTATATCAAAACATACACATTTTCATTGTACATTCAAGAAATATACATCAAAACATACACATTTTCAGTGTACAATCAAGAAATGTACATCAAAACATACACATTTTCATTGTATATACAAGAAATATACAACAAAACATACACATTTTCAGTGTACAATCAAGAAATGTACATCAAAACATACACATTTTCATTGTATATACAAGAAATATACAACAAAACATACACATTTGCATTGTATATACAAGAAATGTACACCAAAACATACACATTTTCATTGCACATTCATGAAATGTATATCAAAACATACACATTTTCATTGTACATTTAAGAAATGTATATCAAAACATACACATTTTCATTGTACATTCAAGAAATGTACATCAAAACATACACCTTTTCATTGTACATTCAAGAAATGTACATCAAAACATACACATTTTCATTGTACATTCAAGAAATGTACATCAAAACATACACATTTTCATTGTACATTCAAGAAATGTACAACAAAACATACACATTTTCATTGTACATTCAAGAAATGTACATCAAAACATACACATTTTCATTGTACATTCAAGAAATGTACATCAAAACATACACATTTTCAGTGTACATTCAAGAAATGTACATCAAAACATACACATTTTCAGTGTACATTCAAGAAATGTACATCAAAACATACACATTTTCAGTGTACATTCAAGAAATATACATCAAAATATACACATTTTCATTGTACATTCAAGAAATGTACATCAAAACATACACATTTTCATTGTACATTCAAGAAATGTACATCAAAGCATACACATTTTCATTGTACATTCAAGAAATGTACATCAAAACATACACATTTTCAGTGTACATTCAAGAAATATACATCAAAACATACACATTTTCATTGTACATTCAAGAAATGTACATCAAAACATACACATTTTCAGTGTACATTCAAGAAATGTACATCAAAGCATACACATTTTCATTATACATTCAAGAAATGTACATCAAAACATACACATTTTCAGTGTACATTCAAGAAATGTACATCAAAACATACACATTTTCAGTGTACATTCAAGAAATGTACATCAAAACATACACATTTTCATTGTACATTCAAGAAATGTACATCAAAACATACACATTTTCAGTGTACATTCAAGAAATATACATCAAAACATACACATTTTCATTGTACATTCAAGAAATGTACATCAAAACATACACATTTTCATTGTATACTCAAGAAATGTACATCAAAACATACACATTTTCATTGTACATTCAAGAAATGTACATCAAAACATACACATTTTCAGTGTACATTCAAGAAATATACATCAAAACATACACATTTTCATTGTACATTCAAGAAATGTACATCAAAACATACACATTTTCAGTGTACATTCAAGAAATGTACATCAAAACATACACATTTTCATTGTACATTCAAGAAATGTACATCAAAACATACACATTTTCAGTGTACATTCAAGAAATATACATCAAAATATACACATTTTCATTGTACATTCAAGAAATGTACATCAAAACATACACATTTTCATTGTACATTCAAGAAATGTACATCAAAGCATACACATTTTCATTGTACATTCAAGAAATGTACATCAAAACATACACATTTTCAGTGTACATTCAAGAAATATACATCAAAACATACACATTTTCATTGTACATTCAAGAAATGTACATCAAAACATACACATTTTCAGTGTACATTCAAGAAATGTACATCAAAGCATACACATTTTCATTATACATTCAAGAAATGTACATCAAAACATACACATTTTCAGTGTACATTCAAGAAATGTACATCAAAACATACACATTTTCAGTGTACATTCAAGAAATGTACATCAAAACATACACATTTTCATTGTACATTCAAGAAATGTACATCAAAACATACACATTTTCAGTGTACATTCAAGAAATATACATCAAAACATACACATTTTCATTGTACATTCAAGAAATGTACATCAAAACATACACATTTTCATTGTATACTCAAGAAATGTACATCAAAACATACACATTTTCATTGTACATTCAAGAAATGTACATCAAAACATACACATTTTCAGTGTACATTCAAGAAATATACATCAAAACATACACATTTTCATTGTACATTCAAGAAATGTACATCAAAACATACACATTTTCAGTGTACATTCAAGAAATGTACATCAAAACATACACATTTTCAGTGTACATTCAAGAAATGTACATCAAAACATACACATTTTCATTGTACATTCAAGAAATGTACATCAAAACATACACATTTTCATTGTACATTCAAGAAATGTACATCAAAGCATACACATTTTCATTGTACATTCAAGAAATGTACATCAAAACATACACATTTTCAGTGTACATTCAAGAAATATACATCAAAACATACACATTTTCATTGTATATACCAGAAATGTACATCAAAACATACACATTTTCATTGTACATTCAAGAAATGTACATCCAAACATACACATTTTCAGTGTAGTTTAGAGAAATGTACATCAAAACATACACATTTTCATTGTACATTCAAGAAATGTACATCAAAACATACACATTTTCATTGTACATTCAAGAAATGTACATCAAAACATACACATTTTCAGTGTACATTCAAGAAATGTACATCAAAACATACACATTTTCATTGTACATTCAAGAAATGTACATCAAAACATACACATTTTCATTGTACATTCAAGAAATGTACATCAAAGCATACACATTTTCATTGTGCATTCAAGAAATGTACATCAAAACATACACATTTTCAGTGTACATTCAAGAAATATACATCAAAACATACACATTTTCATTTTATATACCCGAAATGTACATCAAAACATACACATTTTCATTGTACATTCGAGAAATGTACATCCAAACATACACATTTTCAGTGTACATTCAAGAAATATACATCAAAACATACACATTTTCAGGATACATTCAAGAAATATACATCAAAACATACACATTTTCATGGTATATACAAGAAATGTACATCAAAACATACACATTTTCATTGTACATTCAAGAAATGTACATCAAAACATACACATTTTCATGGTATATACAAGAAATGTACATCAAAACATACACATTTTCATTGTACATTCAAGAAGTGTACATCAAAACATACACATTTTCAGTGTACATTCAAGAAATATACATTAAAACATACACATTTTCATTGTATATACAAGAAATATACATCAAAACATACACATTTTCAGTGTACATTCAAGAAATATACATCAAAACATACACTTTTTCATTGTACATACCAGAAATGTACATCAAAACATACACATTATCATTGTACATTCAAGAAATGTACATCAAAAGATACACATTTTCAGTGTACATTCAAGAAATGTACATCAAAACATACACATTTTCATTGTACATTCAAGAAATGTACATCAAAACATACACATTTTCAGTGTACATTCAAGAAATATACATCAAAACATAAACTTTTTCATTGTACATACCAGAAATATACATCAAAACATACACATTTTCATTGTACATTCAAGAAATGTACATCAAAACATACACATTTTCAGTGTACATTCAAGAAATGTACATCAAAACATACACATTTTCATTGTACATTCAAGAAATGTACATCAAAACATACACATTTTCAGTGTACATTCAAGAAATATACATCAAAACATACACATTTTCATTGTACATTCAAGAAATGTACATCAAAACATACACATTTTCATTGTACATTCAAGAAATGTACATCAAAACATACACTTTTTCATTGTGCATACCAGAAATGTACATCAAAACATACACATTTTCAGTGTACATTCAAGAAATGTACATCAAAACATACACATTTTCATTGTACATTCAAGAAATGTACATCAAAACATACACATTTTCAGGGTACATTCAAGAAATATACATCAAAACATACACATTTTCATTGTACATTCAAGAAATGTACATCAAAACATACACACTTTCATTGTACATTCAAGAAGTGTACATCAAAACATACACTTTTTCATTGTACATACCAGAAATGTACATCAAAACATACACATTTTCAGTGTACATTCAAGAAATGTACATCAAAACATACACATTTTCAGTGTACATTCAAGAAGTGTACATCAAAACATACACATTTTCAGTGTACATTCAAGAAATGTACATCAAAACATACACTTTTTCATTGTACATACCAGAAATGTACATCAAAACATACACTTTTTCATTGTACATACCAGAAATGTACATCAAAACATACACATTTTCATTGCACATACCAGAAATGTACATCAAGACATACACATTTTCAGTGTACATTCAAGAAATGTACATCAAGACATACACATTTTCATTGTACATACCAGAAATGTACATCAAAACATACACATTTTCAGTGTACATTCAAGAAATATACATCAAATAATACACATTTTCATTGTACATTCAAGAAATGTACATCAAAACATACACATTTTCATTGTACATTCAAGAAATGTACATCAAAACATACACCTTTTCATTGTACATACCAGAAATGTACATCAAAACATACACATTTTCAGTGTACATTCAAGAAATGTACATCAAAACATACACTTTTTCGTTGTACATACCAGAAATGTACATCAAAACATACACATTTTCAGTGTACATTCAAGAAATGTACATCAAAACATACACATTTTCATTGTACATTCAAGAAATGTACATGAAAACATACACATTTTCATTGTACATACCAGAAATGTACATCAAAACATACACATTTTCAGTGTACATTCAAGAAATATACATCAAAACATACACTTTTTCATTGTACATTCAAGAAATATACATCAAAACATACACATTTTCATTGTACATTCAAGAAATGTACATCAAAACATAGACATTTTCATTGTACATTCAAGAAATGTACATCAAAACATACACTTTTTCATTGTACATACCAGAAATGTACATCAAAACATACACATTATCATTGTACATTCAAGAAATGTACATCAAAACATACACACTTTCATTGTTCACTCATAAAATGTACATCAAAACCTACATATTTTCATTGTATATACAAGAAATGTACATCAAAACATACACACTTTCATTGCACATTCATGAAATGTATATCAAAACATACACATTTTCATTGTACATTCAAGAAATGTACATCAAAACATACACACTTTCAGTGTACATTAAAGAAATGTACTTCTAAAACATACACCTTTTGAGTGTACATTCAAGAAATATACATCAAAACATACACATTTTCATTGTATATACCAAAAATGTACATCCAAACATACACATTTTCATTGTATATACAAGAAATGTACAACAAAACATACACATTTTCATTGTATATACAAGAAATGTACACCAAAACATACACATTGTCAGTGCACATTCATGAAATGTATATCAAAACATACACATTTTCATTGTACATTCAAGAAATGTACATCAAAACATACACATTTTCATTGTACATTCAAGAAATATACATCAAAACATACACATTTTCAGTGTACAATCAAGAAATGTACATCAAAACATACACATTTTCATTGTATATACAAGAAATGTACAACAAAACATACACATTTTCATTGCACATTCATGAAATGTATATCAAAACATACACATTTTCTTGTACATTCAAGAAATGTATATCAAAACATACACATTTTCAGTGTACATTCAAGAAATATACATTAAAACATACACATTTTCATTGTATATACCAGAAATGTACATCAAAACATACACATTTTCATTGTATATACAAGAAATGTACATCAAAACATACACATTTTCATTGTACATTCAAGAAATGTACATCAAAACATACACATTTTCATTGTACATTCAAGAAATGTACATCAAAACATACACATTTTCAGTGTACATTCAAGAAATGTACATCAAAACATACACATTTTCAGTGTACATTCAAGAAATATACATCAAAACATACACATTTTCATTGTATATACAAGAAATGTACATCAAAACATACACATTTTCAGTGTACATTCAAGAAATATACATCAAAACATACACATTTTCATTGTATATACCAGAAATGTACATCAAAACATACACATTTTGAGTGTACATTCAAGAAATATACATAAAAACATACACATTTTCATTGTATATACCAGAAATGTACATCAAAACATACACATTTTCATTGTACATTCAAGAAATGTACATCAAAACATACACATTTTCAGTGTACATTCAAGAAATGTACATCAAAACATACACATTTTCAGTGTACATTCAAGAAATGTACATCAAAACATAGACATTTTCATTGTACATTCAAGAAATGTACATCAAAACATACACTTTTTCATTGTACATACCAGAAATGTACATCAAAACATACACATTATCATTGTACATTCAAGAAATGTACATCAAAACATACACACTTTCATTGTTCACTCATAAAATGTACATCAAAACCTACATATTTTCATTGTATATACAAGAAATGTACATCAAAACATACACACTTTCATTGCACATTCATGAAATGTATATCAAAACATACACATTTTCATTGTACATTCAAGAAATGTACATCAAAGCATACACATTTTCATTGTACATTCAAGAAATGTACATCAAAACATACACATTTTCAGTGTACATTCAAGAAATATACATCAAAACATACACATTTTCATTGTACATTCAAGAAATGTACATCAAAACATACACATTTTCAGTGTACATTCAAGAAATGTACATCAAAGCATACACATTTTCATTATACATTCAAGAAATGTACATCAAAACATACACATTTTCAGTGTACATTCAAGAAATGTACATCAAAACATACACATTTTCAGTGTACATTCAAGAAATGTACATCAAAACATACACATTTTCATTGTACATTCAAGAAATGTACATCAAAACATACACATTTTCAGTGTACATTCAAGAAATATACATCAAAACATACACATTTTCATTGTACATTCAAGAAATGTACATCAAAACATACACATTTTCATTGTATACTCAAGAAATGTACATCAAAACATACACATTTTCATTGTACATTCAAGAAATGTACATCAAAACATACACATTTTCAGTGTACATTCAAGAAATATACATCAAAACATACACATTTTCATTGTACATTCAAGAAATGTACATCAAAACATACACATTTTCAGTGTACATTCAAGAAATGTACATCAAAACATACACATTTTCAGTGTACATTCAAGAAATGTACATCAAAACATACACATTTTCATTGTACATTCAAGAAATGTACATCAAAACATACACATTTTCATTGTACATTCAAGAAATGTACATCAAAGCATACACATTTTCATTGTACATTCAAGAAATGTACATCAAAACATACACATTTTCAGTGTACATTCAAGAAATATACATCAAAACATACACATTTTCATTGTATATACCAGAAATGTACATCAAAACATACACATTTTCATTGTACATTCAAGAAATGTACATCCAAACATACACATTTTCAGTGTAGTTTAGAGAAATGTACATCAAAACATACACATTTTCATTGTACATTCAAGAAATGTACATCAAAACATACACATTTTCATTGTACATTCAAGAAATGTACATCAAAACATACACATTTTCAGTGTACATTCAAGAAATGTACATCAAAACATACACATTTTCATTGTACATTCAAGAAATGTACATCAAAACATACACATTTTCATTGTACATTCAAGAAATGTACATCAAAGCATACACATTTTCATTGTGCATTCAAGAAATGTACATCAAAACATACACATTTTCAGTGTACATTCAAGAAATATACATCAAAACATACACATTTTCATTTTATATACCCGAAATGTACATCAAAACATACACATTTTCATTGTACATTCGAGAAATGTACATCCAAACATACACATTTTCAGTGTACATTCAAGAAATATACATCAAAACATACACATTTTCAGGATACATTCAAGAAATATACATCAAAACATACACATTTTCATGGTATATACAAGAAATGTACATCAAAACATACACATTTTCATTGTACATTCAAGAAATGTACATCAAAACATACACATTTTCATGGTATATACAAGAAATGTACATCAAAACATACACATTTTCATTGTACATTCAAGAAGTGTACATCAAAACATACACATTTTCAGTGTACATTCAAGAAATATACATTAAAACATACACATTTTCATTGTATATACAAGAAATATACATCAAAACATACACATTTTCAGTGTACATTCAAGAAATATACATCAAAACATACACTTTTTCATTGTACATACCAGAAATGTACATCAAAACATACACATTATCATTGTACATTCAAGAAATGTACATCAAAAGATACACATTTTCAGTGTACATTCAAGAAATGTACATCAAAACATACACATTTTCATTGTACATTCAAGAAATGTACATCAAAACATACACATTTTCAGTGTACATTCAAGAAATATACATCAAAACATAAACTTTTTCATTGTACATACCAGAAATATACATCAAAACATACACATTTTCATTGTACATTCAAGAAATGTACATCAAAACATACACATTTTCAGTGTACATTCAAGAAATGTACATCAAAACATACACATTTTCATTGTACATTCAAGAAATGTACATCAAAACATACACATTTTCAGTGTACATTCAAGAAATATACATCAAAACATACACATTTTCATTGTACATTCAAGAAATGTACATCAAAACATACACATTTTCATTGTACATTCAAGAAATGTACATCAAAACATACACTTTTTCATTGTGCATACCAGAAATGTACATCAAAACATACACATTTTCAGTGTACATTCAAGAAATGTACATCAAAACATACACATTTTCATTGTACATTCAAGAAATGTACATCAAAACATACACATTTTCAGGGTACATTCAAGAAATATACATCAAAACATACACATTTTCATTGTACATTCAAGAAATGTACATCAAAACATACACACTTTCATTGTACATTCAAGAAGTGTACATCAAAACATACACTTTTTCATTGTACATACCAGAAATGTACATCAAAACATACACATTTTCAGTGTACATTCAAGAAATGTACATCAAAACATACACATTTTCAGTGTACATTCAAGAAGTGTACATCAAAACATACACATTTTCAGTGTACATTCAAGAAATGTACATCAAAACATACACTTTTTCATTGTACATACCAGAAATGTACATCAAAACATACACTTTTTCATTGTACATACCAGAAATGTACATCAAAACATACACATTTTCATTGCACATACCAGAAATGTACATCAAGACATACACATTTTCAGTGTACATTCAAGAAATGTACATCAAGACATACACATTTTCATTGTACATACCAGAAATGTACATCAAAACATACACATTTTCAGTGTACATTCAAGAAATATACATCAAATAATACACATTTTCATTGTACATTCAAGAAATGTACATCAAAACATACACATTTTCATTGTACATTCAAGAAATGTACATCAAAACATACACCTTTTCATTGTACATACCAGAAATGTACATCAAAACATACACATTTTCAGTGTACATTCAAGAAATGTACATCAAAACATACACTTTTTCGTTGTACATACCAGAAATGTACATCAAAACATACACATTTTCAGTGTACATTCAAGAAATGTACATCAAAACATACACATTTTCATTGTACATTCAAGAAATGTACATGAAAACATACACATTTTCATTGTACATACCAGAAATGTACATCAAAACATACACATTTTCAGTGTACATTCAAGAAATATACATCAAAACATACACTTTTTCATTGTACATTCAAGAAATATACATCAAAACATACACATTTTCATTGTACATTCAAGAAATGTACATCAAAACATAGACATTTTCATTGTACATTCAAGAAATGTACATCAAAACATACACTTTTTCATTGTACATACCAGAAATGTACATCAAAACATACACATTATCATTGTACATTCAAGAAATGTACATCAAAACATACACACTTTCATTGTTCACTCATAAAATGTACATCAAAACCTACATATTTTCATTGTATATACAAGAAATGTACATCAAAACATACACACTTTCATTGCACATTCATGAAATGTATATCAAAACATACACATTTTCATTGTACATTCAAGAAATGTACATCAAAACATACACACTTTCAGTGTACATTAAAGAAATGTACTTCTAAAACATACACCTTTTGAGTGTACATTCAAGAAATATACATCAAAACATACACATTTTCATTGTATATACCAAAAATGTACATCCAAACATACACATTTTCATTGTATATACAAGAAATGTACAACAAAACATACACATTTTCATTGTATATACAAGAAATGTACACCAAAACATACACATTGTCAGTGCACATTCATGAAATGTATATCAAAACATACACATTTTCATTGTACATTCAAGAAATGTACATCAAAACATACACATTTTCATTGTACATTCAAGAAATATACATCAAAACATACACATTTTCAGTGTACAATCAAGAAATGTACATCAAAACATACACATTTTCATTGTATATACAAGAAATGTACAACAAAACATACACATTTTCATTGCACATTCATGAAATGTATATCAAAACATACACATTTTCTTGTACATTCAAGAAATGTATATCAAAACATACACATTTTCAGTGTACATTCAAGAAATATACATTAAAACATACACATTTTCATTGTATATACCAGAAATGTACATCAAAACATACACATTTTCATTGTATATACAAGAAATGTACATCAAAACATACACATTTTCATTGTACATTCAAGAAATGTACATCAAAACATACACATTTTCATTGTACATTCAAGAAATGTACATCAAAACATACACATTTTCAGTGTACATTCAAGAAATGTACATCAAAACATACACATTTTCAGTGTACATTCAAGAAATATACATCAAAACATACACATTTTCATTGTATATACAAGAAATGTACATCAAAACATACACATTTTCAGTGTACATTCAAGAAATATACATCAAAACATACACATTTTCATTGTATATACCAGAAATGTACATCAAAACATACACATTTTGAGTGTACATTCAAGAAATATACATAAAAACATACACATTTTCATTGTATATACCAGAAATGTACATCAAAACATACACATTTTCATTGTACATTCAAGAAATGTACATCAAAACATACACATTTTCAGTGTACATTCAAGAAATGTACATCAAAACATACACATTTTCAGTGTACATTCAAGAAATGTACATAAAAACATACACATTTTGAGTGTACATTCAAGAAATATACATCAAAACATACGCATTTTCATTGTATATACCAGAAATGTACATCAAAACATACACATTTTCAGTGTACATTCAAGAAATATACATCAAAACATACACATTTTCAGTGTACATTCAAGAAATGTACATCAAAACATACACATTTTCGTTGTATATAATAAAAATGTACATCAAAACATACACATTTTCATTGTACATGGGGCTCTAATGACCTAGCTGTCGACGGGCCCTTAAACCCTAATCACTCACTCACTCACTCATTGTACATACAAGAAATGTACACCAAAACATACACATTTTCATTGTATATACAAGAAATGTACACCAAAACATACACATTTTCATTGCACATTCATGAAATGTATATCAAAACATACACATTTTCATTGTACATTCAAGAAATGTACATCAAAACATACACACTTTCAGTGTACATTAAAGAAATGTACTTCTAAAACATACACATTTTGAGTGTACATTCAAGAAATATACATCAAAACATACACATTTTCATTGTATATACCAAAAATGTACATCAAAACATACACATTTTCATTGTATATACAAGAAATGTACAACAAAACATACACATTTTCATTGTATATACAAGAAATGTACACCAAAACATACACATTTTCATTGTACATTCAAGAAATGTATATCAAAACATACACATTTTCATTGTACATTCAAGAAATGTACATCAAAACATACACATTTTCAGTGTACAATCAAGAAATGTACATCAAAACATACACATTTTCATTGTACATTCAAGAAATGTACATCAAAACATACACATTTTCATTGTACATTCAAGAAATGTACATCAAAACATACACATTTTCATTGTACATTCAAGAAATATACATCAAAACATCCACATTTTCATTGTACATTCAAGAAATGTACATCAAAACATACACATTTTCAGGGTACATTCAAGAAATATACATCAAAACATACACATTTTCAGGGTACATTCAAGAAATGTACATCAAAACATACACATTTTCATTGTACATTCAAGAAATGTACATCAAAACATACACTTTTTCATTGTACATACCAGAAATGTACATCAAAACATACACATTTTCATTGCACATACCAGAAATGTACATCAAAACATACACATTTTCAGTGTACATTCAAGAAATGTACATCAAGACATACACATTTTCATTGTACATACCAGAAATGTACATCAAAACATACACATTTTCAGTGTACATTCAAGAAATATACATCAAAACATACACATTTTCATTGTACATTCAAGAAATGTACATGAAAACATACACATTTTCATTGTACATTCAAGAAATGTACATCAAAACATACACTTTTTCATTGTACATACCAGAAATGTACATCAAAACATACACATTTTCAGTGTACATTCAAGAAATGTACATCAAAACATACACATTTTCATTGTACATTCAAGAAATGTACATCAAAACATACACTTTTTCGTTGTACATTCCAGAAATGTACATCAAAACATACACATTTTCAGTGTACATTCAAGAAATGTACATCAAAACATACACATTTTCATTGTACATACCAGAAATGTACATCAAAACATACACATGTTCAGTGTACATTCAAGAAATATACATCAAAACATACACTTTTTCATTGTACATTCAAGAAATATACATTAAAACATACACATTTTCATTGTACATTCAAGAAATGTACATCAAAACATACACATTTTCATTGTACATTCAAGAAATGTACATCAAAACATACACATTTTCATTGTACATTCAAGAAATGTACATCAAAACATACACTTTTTCATTGTGCATACCAGAAATGTACATCAAAACATACACATTTTCAGTGTACATTCAAGAAATATACATCAAAACATACACTTTTTCATTGTACATTCAAGAAATATACATCAAAACATACACATTTTCATTGTACATTCAAGAAATGTACATCAAAACATACACATTTTCATTGTACATTCAAGAAATGTACATCAAAACATACACATTTTCATTGTACACTCAAGAAATGTACATCAAAACATACATATTTTCAGGGTACATTCAAGAAATATACATCAAAACATACACATTTTCATTGTACATTCAAGAAATGTATATCAAAACATACACATTTTCATTGTACATTCAAGAAATGTACATGAAAACATACACATTTTCATTGTACATACCAGAAATGTACATCAAAACATACACATTTTCAGTGTACATTCAAGAAATATACATCAAAACATACACTTTTTCATTGTACATTCAAGAAATATACATCAAAACATACACATTTTCATTGTACATTCAAGAAATGTACATCAAAACATACACACTTTCATTGTTCACTCATAAAATGTACATCAAAACCTACATATTTTCATTGTATATACAAGAAATGTACATCAAAACATACACATTTTCATTGCACATTCATGAAATGTATATCAAAACATACACATTTTCATTGTACATTCAAGAAATGTACATCAAAACATACACACTTTCAGTGTACATTAAAGAAATGTACTTCTAAAACATACACCTTTTGAGTGTACATTCAAGAAATATACATCAAAACATACACATTTTCATTGTATATACCAAAAATGTACATCAAAACATACACATTTTCATTGTATATACAAGAAATGTACAACAAAACATACACATTTTCATTGTATATACAAGAACTGTACACCAAAACATACACATTTTCAGTGCACATTCATGAAATGTATATCAAAACATACACATTTTCATTGTACATTCAAGAAATGTACATCAAAACATATACATTTTCATTGTACATTCAAGAAATATACATCAAAACATACACATTTTCAGTGTACAATCAAGAAATGTACATCAAAACATACACATTTTCATTGTATATACAACAAATGTACAACAAAACATACACATTTTCATTGCACATTCATGAAATGTATATCAAAACATACACATTTTCATTGTACATTCAAGAAATGTATATCAAAACATACACATTTTCAGTGTACATTCAAGAAATATACATCAAAACATACACATTTTCAGTGTACAATCAAGAAATGTACATCAAAACATACACATTTTCATTGTATATACAAGAAATGTACATCAAAACATACACATTTTCATTGTACATTCAAGAAATGTACATCAAAACATACACATTTTCATTGTACATTCAAGAAATGTACATCAAAACATACACATTTTCATTGTATATACCAGAAATGTACATCAAAACATACACATTTTCAGTGTACATTTAAGAAATATACATCAAAACATACACATTTTCATTGTATATACCAGAAATGTACATCAAAACATACACATTTTGAGTGTATATTCAAGAAATATACATCAAAACATACACATTTTCATTGTATATACCAGAAATGTACATCAAAACATACACATTTTCATTGTACATTCAAGAAATGTACATCAAAACATACACATTTTCAGTGTACATTCAAGAAATGTACACCAAAACATACAAATTTTCAGTGTACATTCAAGAAATGTACATAAAAACATACACATTTTGAGTGTACATTCAAGAAATATACATCAAAACATACGCATTTTCATTGTATATACCAGAAATGTACATCAAAACATACACATTTTCAGTGTACATTCAAGAAATATACATCAAAACATACACATTTTCAGTGTACATTCAAGAAATGTACATCAAAACATACACATTTTCGTTGTATATAATAAAAATGTACATCAAAACATACACATTTTCATTGTACATACAAGAAATGTACAGCAAAACATACACATTTTCATTGTATATACAAGAAATGTACATCAAAACATACACATTTTCAGTGTACATTCAAGAAATATACATCAAAACATACACATTTTCATTGTATATACCAGAAATGTACATCAAAACATACACATTTTGAGTGTACATTCAAGAAATGTACATCAAAACATACACATTTTCATTGTACATTCAAGAAATGTACATCAAAACATACACATTTTCATTGTACATTCAAGAAATGTACATCAAAACATACACATTTTCAGTGTACATTCAAGAAATGTACATCAAAACATACACATTTTCAGTATACATTCAAGAAATATACATCAAAACATACACATTTTCATTGTATATACCAGAAATGTACATCAAAACATACACATTTTCAGTGTACATTCAAGAAATATACATCAAAACATACACATTTTCATTGTATATACCAGAAATGTACATCAAAACATACACATTTTGAGTGTACATTCAAGAAATATACATCAAAACATACACATTTTCATTGTATATACCAGAAATGTACTTCAAAACATACACATTTTCATTGTACATTCAAGAAATGTACATCAAAACATACACATTTTCAGTGTACATTCAAGAAATGTACATCAAAACATACACATTTTCAGTGTACATTCAAGAAATGTACATAAAAACATACACATTTTGAGTGTACATTCAAGAAATATACATCAAAACATACGCATTTTCATTGTATATACCAGAAATGTACATCAAAACATACACATTTTCAGTGTACATTCAAGAAATATACATCAAAACATACACATTTTCAGTGTACATTCAAGAAATGTACATCAAAACATACACATTTTCGTTGTATATAATAAAAATGTACATCAAAACATACACATTTTCATTGTACATGGGGCTCTAATGACCTAGCTGTCGACGGGCCCTTAAACCCTAATCACTCACTCACTCACTCATTGTACATACAAGAAATGTACACCAAAACATACACATTTTCATTGTATATACAAGAAATGTACACCAAAACATACACATTTTCATTGCACATTCATGAAATGTATATCAAAACATACACATTTTCATTGTACATTCAAGAAATGTACATCAAAACATACACACTTTGAGTGTACATTCAAGAAATATACATCAAAACATACACATTTTCATTGTATATACCAAAAATGTACATCAAAACATACACATTTTCATTGTATACACAAGAAATGTACAACAAAACATACACATTTTCATTGTATATACAAGAAATGTACACCAAAACATACACATTTTCATTGTACATTCAAGAAATGTATATCAAAACATACACATTTTCATTGTACATTCAAGAAATGTACATCAAAACATACACATTTTCAGTGTACAATCAAGAAATGTACATCAAAACATACACATTTTCATTGTACATTCAAGAAATGTACATCAAAACATACACATTTTCATTGTACATTCAGGAAATGTACATCAAAACATACACATTTTCATTGTACATTCAAGAAATATACATCAAAACATCCACATTTTCATTGTACATTCAAGAAATGTACATCAAAACATACACATTTTCAGGGTACATTCAAGAAATATACATCAAAACATACACATTTTCAGGGTACATTCAAGAAATGTACATCAAAACATACACATTTTCATTGTACATTCAAGAAATGTACATCAAAACATACACTTTTTCATTGTACATACCAGAAATGTACATCAAAACATACACATTTTCAGTGTACATTCGAGAAATGTACATCAAAACATACACATTTTCAGTGTACATTCAAGAAGTGTACATCAAAACATACACATTTTCAGTGTACATTCAAGAAATGTACATCAAAACATACACTTTTTCATTGTACATACCAGAAATGTACATCAAAACATACACTTTTTCATTGTACATACCAGAAATGTACATCAAAACATACACATTTTCATTGCACATACCAGAAATGTACATCAAAACATACACATTTTCAGTGTACATTCAAGAAATGTACATCAAGACATACACATTTTCATTGTACATACCAGAAATGTACATCAAAACATACACATTTTCAGTGTTCATTCAAGAAATATACATCAAAACATACACATTTTCATTGTACATTCAAGAAATGTACATGAAAACATACACATTTTCATTGTACATTCAAGAAATGTACATCAAAACATACACTTTTTCATTGTACATACCAGAAATGTACATCAAAACATACACATTTTCAGTGTACATTCAAGAAATGTACATCAAAACATACACATTTTCATTGTACATTCAAGAAATGTACATCAAAACATACACTTTTTCGTTGTACATACCAGAAATGTACATCAAAACATACACATTTTCAGTGTACATTCAAGAAATGTACATCAAAACATACACATTTTCATTGTACATACCAGAAATGTACATCAAAACATACACATGTTCAGTGTACATTCAAGAAATATACATCAAAACATACACTTTTTCATTGTACATTCAAGAAATATACATTAAAACATACACATTTTCATTGTACATTCAAGAAATGTACATCAAAACATACACATTTTCATTGTACATTCAAGAAATGTACATCAAAACATACACATTTTCATTGTACATTCAAGAAATGTACATCAAAACATACACTTTTTCATTGTACATACCAGAAATGTACATCAAAACATACACATTTTCAGTGTACATTCAAGAAATGTACATCAAAACATACACATTTTCATTGTACATTCAAGAAATGTACATCAAAACATACACTTTTTCGTTGTACATACCAGAAATGTACATCAAAACATACACATTTTCAGTGTACATTCAAGAAATGTACATCAAAACATACACATTTTCATTGTACATACCAGAAATGTACATCAAAACATACACATGTTCAGTGTACATTCAAGAAATATACATCAAAACATACACTTTTTCATTGTACATTCAAGAAATATACATTAAAACATACACATTTTCATTGTACATTCAAGAAATGTACATCAAAACATACACATTTTCATTGTACATTCAAGAAATGTACATCAAAACATACACATTTTCATTGTACATTCAAGAAATTTACATCAAAACATACACTTTTTCATTGTGCATACCAGAAATGTACATCAAAACATACACATTTTCAGTGTACATTCAAGAAATATACCTCAAAACATACACTTTTTCATTGTACATTCAAGAAATATACATCAAAACATACACATTTTCATTGTACATTCAAGAAATGTACATCAAACATACACATTTTCATTGTACATTCAAGAAATGTACATCAAAACATACACATTTTCATTGTACACTCAAGAAATGTACATCAAAACATACATATTTTCAGGGTACATTCAAGAAATATACATCAAAACATACACATTTTCATTGTACATTCAAGAAATGTACATCAAAACATCCACATTTTCATTGTACATTCAAGAAATGTACATCAAAACATACACATTTTCAGGGTACATTCAAGAAATATACATCAAAACATACACATTTTCAGTGTACATTTAAGAAATGTACATCAAAACATACACATTTTCAGTGTACATTCAAGAAGTGTACATCAAAACATACACATTTTCAGTGTACATTCAAGAAATGTACATCAAAACATACACTTTTTCATTGTACATACCAGAAATGTACATCAAAACATACACTTTTTCATTGTACATACCAGAAATGTACATCAAAACATACACATTTTCATTGCACATCCCAGACATGTACATCAAAACATACACATTTTCGTTGTACATTCAAGAAATGTACATCAAGACATACACATTTTCATTGTACATACCAGAAATGTACATCAAAACATACACATTTTCAGTGTACATTCAAGAAATATACATCAAAACATACACATTTTCATTGTACATTCAAGAAATGTACATCAAAACATACACATTTTCATTGTACATTCAAGAAATGTACATCAAAACATACACCTTTTCATTGTACATACCAGAAATGTACATCACAACATACACATTTTCAGTGTACATTCAAGAAATGTACATCAAAACATACACATTTTCATTGTACATTCAAGAAATGTACATCAAAACATACACTTTTTCGTTGTACATACCAGAAATGTACATCAAAACATACACATTTTCAGTGTACATTCAAGAAATGTACATCAAAACATACACATTTTCATTGTACATTCAAGAAATGTACATGAAAACATACACATTTTCATTGTACATACCAGAAATGTACATCAAAACATACACATTTTCAGTGTACATTCAAGAAATATACATCAAAACATACACTTTTTCATTGTACATTCAAGAAATATACATCAAAACATACACATTTTCATTGTACATTCAAGAAATGTACATCAAAACATACACACTTTCATTGTTCACTCATAAAATGTACATCAAAACCTACATATTTTCATTGTATATACAAGAAATGTACATCAAAACATACACATTTTCATTGCACATTCATGAAATGTATATCAAAACATACACATTTTCATTGTACATTCAAGAAATGTACATCAAAACATACACACTTTCAGTGTACATTAAAGAAATGTACTTCTAAAACATACACCTTTTGAGTGTACATTCAAGAAATATACATCAAAACATACACATTTTCATTGTATATACCAAAAATGTACATCAAAACATACACATTTTCATTGTATATACAAGAAATGTACAACAAAACATACACATTTTCATTGTATATACAAGAACTGTACACCAAAACATACACATTTTCAGTGCACATTCATGAAATGTATATCAAAACATACACATTTTCATTGTACATTCAAGAAATGTACATCAAAACATACACATTTTCATTGTACATTCAAGAAATATACTTCAAAACATACACATTTTCAGTGTACAATCAAGAAATGAACATCAAAACATACACATTTTCATTGTATATACAACAAATGTACAACAAAACATACACATTTTCATTGCACATTCATGAAATGTATATCAAAACATACACATTTTCATTGTACATTCAAGAAATGTATATCAAAACATACACATTTTCAGTGTACATTCAAGAAATATACATCAAAACATACACATTTTCAGTGTACAATCAAGAAATGTACATCAAAACATACACATTTTCATTGTATATACAAGAAATGTACATCAAAACATACACATTTTCATTGTACATTCAAGAAATGTACATAAAAACATACACATTTTGAGTGTACATTCAAGAAATATACATCAAAACATACGCATTTTCATTGTATATACCAGAAATGTACATCAAAACATACACATTTTCAGTGTACATTCAAGAAATATACATCAAAACATACACATTTTCAGTGTACATTCAAGAAATGTACATCAAAACATACACATTTTCGTTGTATATAATAAAAATGTACATCAAAACATACACATTTTCATTGTACATACAAGAAATGTACAGCAAAACATACACATTTTCATTGTATATACAAGAAATGTACACCAAAACATACACATTTTCATTGCACATTCATGAAATGTATATCAAAACATACACATTTTCATTGTACATTCAAGAAATGTACATCAAAACATACACACTTTCAGTGTACATTAAAGAAATGTACTTCTAAAACATACACATTTTGAGTGTACATTCAAGAAATATACATCAAAACATACACATTTTCATTGTATATACCAAAAATGTACATCAAAACATACACATTTTCATTGTATATACAAGAAATGTACAACAAAACATACACATTTTCATTGTATATACAAGAAATGTACACCAAAACATACACATTTTCATTGTACATTCAAGAAATGTATATCAAAACATACACATTTTCTTTGTACATTCAAGAAATGTACATCAAAACATACACATTTTCATTGTACATTCAAGAAATGTACATCAAAACATACACTTTTTCATTGTGCATACCAGAAATGTACATCAAAACATACACATTTTCAGTGTACATTCAAGAAATATACATCAAAACATACACTTTTTCATTGTACATTCAAGAAATATACATCAAAACATACACATTTTCATTGTACATTCAAGAAATGTACATCAAAACATACACATTTTCATTGTACATTCAAGAAATGTACATCAAAACATACACATTT
The DNA here is from genome assembly GCA_030765045.1 of Tenodera sinensis. NCBI lineage: Eukaryota > Metazoa > Arthropoda > Insecta > Mantodea > Mantidae > Tenodera > Tenodera sinensis. The sequence goes on from JAUKNM010000095.1 coordinate 482,612, forward strand.
TCATTGTACACTCAAGAAATGTACATCAAAACATACATATTTTCAGGGTACATTCAAGAAATATACATCAAAACATACACATTTTCATTGTACATTCAAGAAATGTACATCATAACATACACATTTTCATTGTACATTCAAGAAATGTACATCAAAACATACACTCTTTCATTGTACATACCAGAAATGTACATCAAAACATACACATTTTCAGTGTACATTCAAGAAATGTACATCAAAACATACACATTTTCAGTGTACATTCAAGAAGTGTACATCAAAACATACACATTTTCAGTGTACATTCAAGAAATGTACATCAAAACATACACTTTTTCATTGTACATACCAGAAATGTACATCAAAACATACACTTTTTCATTGTACATACCAGAAATGTACATCAAAACATACACATTTTCATTGCACATCCCAGAAATGTACATCAAAACATACACATTTTCGGTGTACATTCAAGAAATGTACATCAAGACATACACATTTTCATTGTACATACCAGAAATGTACATCAAAACATACACATTTTCAGTGTACATTCAAGAAATATACATCAAAACATACACATTTTCATTGTACATTCAAGAAATGTACATCAAAACATACACATTTTCATTGTACATTCAAGAAATGTACATCAAAACATACACCTTTTCATTGTACATACCAGAAATGTACATCAAAACATACACATTTTCAGTGTACATTCAACAAATGTACATCAAAACATACACATTTTCATTGTACATTCAAGAAATGTACATCAAAACATACACTTTTTCGTTGTACATACCAGAAATGTACATCAAAACATACACATTTTCAGTGTACATTCAAGAAATGTACATCAAAACATACACATTTTCATTGTACATTCAAGAAATGTACATGAAAACATACACATTTTCATTGTACATACCAGAAATGTACATCAAAACATACACATTTTCAGTGTACATTCAAGAAATATACATCAAAACATACACTTTTTCATTGTACATTCAAGAAATATACATCAAAACATACACATTTTCATTGTACATTCAAGAAATGTACATCAAAACATACACACTTTCACTGTTCACTCATAAAATGTACATCAAAACCTACATATTTTCATTGTATATACAAGAAATGTACATCAAAACATACACATTTTCATTGCACATTCATGAAATGTATATCATAACATACACATTTTCATTGTACATTCAAGAAATGTACATCAAAACATACACACTTTCAGTGTACATTAAAGAAATGTACTTCTAAAACATACACCTTTTGAGTGTACATTCAAGAAATATACATCAAAACATACACATTTTCATTGTATATACCAAAAATGTACATCAAAACATACACATTTTCATTGTATATACAAGAAATGTACAACAAAACATACACATTTTCATTGTATATACAAGAACTGTACACCAAAACATACACATTTTCAGTGCACATTCATGAAATGTATATCAAAACATACACATTTTCATTGTACATTCAAGAAATATACATCAAAACATACACATTTTCAGTGTACAATCAACAAATGTACATCAAAACATACACATTTTCATTGTATATACAACAAATGTACAACAAAAATACACATTTTCATTGCACATTCATGAAATGTATATCAAAACATACACATTTTCATTGTACATTCAAGAAATGTATATCAAAACATACACATTTTCAGTGTACATTCAAGAAATATACATCAAAACATACACATTTTCAGTGTACAATCAAGAAATGTACATCAAAACATACACATTTTCATTGTATATACAAGAAATGTACATCAAAACATACACATTTTCATTGTACATTCAAGAAATGTACATCAAAACATACACATTTTCATTGTACATTCAAGAAATGTACATCAAAACATACACATTTTCATTGTATATACCAGAAATGTACATCAAAACATACACATTTTCAGTGTACATTCAAGAAATATACATCAAAACATACACATTTTCATTGTATATACCAGAAATGTACATCAAAACATACACATTTTGAGTGTACATTCAAGAAATATACATCAAAACATACACATTTTCATTGTATATACCAGAAATGTACATCAAAACATACACATTTTCATTGTACATTCAAGAAATGTACATCAAAACATACACATTTTCAGTGTACATTCAAGAAATGTACACCAAAACATACACATTTTCAGTGTACATTCAAGAAATGTACATAAAAACATACACATTTTGAGTGTACATTCAAGAAATATACATCAAAACATACGCATTTTCATTGAATATACCAGAAATGTACATCAAAACATACACATTTTCAGTGTACATTCAAGAAATATACATCAAAACATACACATTTTCAGTGTACATTCAAGAAATGTACATCAAAACATACACATTTTCGTTGTATATAATAAAAATGTACATCAAAACATACACATTTTCATTGTACATACAAGAAATGTACAGCAAAACATACACATTTTCATTGTATATACAAGAAATGTACACCAAAACATACACATTTTCATTGCACATTCATGAAATGTATATCAAAACATACACATTTTCATTGTACATTCAAGAAATGTACATCAAAACATACACACTTTCAGTGTACATTAAAGAAATGTACTTCTAAAACATACACATTTTGAGTGTACATTCAAGAAATATACATCAAAACATACACACTTTCATTGTATATACCAAAAATGTACATCAAAACATACACATTTTCATTGTATATACAAGAAATGTACAACAAAACATACACATTTTCATTGTATATACAAGAAATGTACACCAAAACATACACATTTTCATTGTACATTCAAGAAATGTATATCAAAACATACACATTTTCTTTGTACATTCAAGAAATGTACATCAAAACATACACATTTTCATTGTATATACCAGAAATGTACATCAAAACATACACATTTTCAGTGTACATTCAAGAAATATACATCAAAACATACACATTTTCATTGTATATACCAGAAATGTACATCAAAACATACACATTTTGAGTGTACATTCAAGAAATATACATCAAAACATACACATTTTCATTGTATATACCAGAAATGTACATCAAAACATACACATTTTCATTGTACATTCAAGAAATGTACATCAAAACATACACATTTTCAGTGTACATTCAAGAAATGTACACCAAAACATACACATTTTCAGTGTACATTCAAGAAATGTACATAAAAACATACACATTTTGAGTGTACATTCAAGAAATATACATCAAAACATACGCATTTTCATTGTATATACCAGAAATGTACATCAAAACATACACATTTTCAGTGTACATTCAAGAAATATACATCAAAACATACACATTTTCAGTGTACATTCAAGAAATGTACATCAAAACATACACATTTTCGTTGTATATAATAAAAATGTACATCAAAACATACACATTTTCATTGTACATACAAGAAATGTACAGCAAAACATACACATTTTCATTGTATATACAAGAAATGTACACCAAAACATACACATTTTCATTGCACATTCATGAAATGTATATCAAAACATACACATTTTCATTGTACATTCAAGAAATGTACATCAAAACATACACACTTTCAGTGTACATTAAAGAAATGTACTTCTAAAACATACACATTTTGAGTGTACATTCAAGAAATATGCATCAAAACATACACATTTTCATTGTATATACCAAAAATGTACATCAAAACATACACATTTTCATTGTATATACAAGAAATGTACAACAAAACATACACATTTTCATTGTATATACAAGAAATGTACACCAAAACATACACATTTTCATTGTACATTCAAGAAATGTATATCAAAACATACACATTTTCTTTGTACATTCAAGAAATGTACATCAAAACATACACATTTTCATTGTACATTCAAGAAATGTACATCAAAACATACACTTTTTCATTGTGCATACCAGAAATGTACATCAAAACATACACATTTTCAGTGTACATTCAAGAAATATACATCAAAACATACACTTTTTCATTGTACATTCAAGAAATATACATCAAAACATACACATTTTCATTGTACATTCAAGAAATGTACATCAAAACATACACATTTTCATTGTACATTCAAGAAATGTACATCAAAACATACACATTTTCATTGTACACTCAAGAAATGTACATCAAAACATACATATTTTCAGGGTACATTCAAGAAATATACATCAAAACATACACATTTTCATTGTACATTCAAGAAATGTACATCAAAACATACACATTTTCATTGTACATTCAAGAAATGTACATCAAAACATACACTCTTTCATTGTACATACCAGAAATGTACATCAAAACATACACATTTTCAGTGTACATTCAAGAAATGTACATCAAAACATACACATTTTCAGTGTACATTCAAGAAGTGTACATCAAAACATACACATTTTCAGTGTACATTCAAGAAATGTACATCAAAACATACACTTTTTCATTGTACATACCAGAAATGTACATCAAAACATACACTTTTTCATTGTACATACCAGAAATGTACATCAAAACATACACATTTTCATTGCACATCCCAGAAATGTACATCAAAACATACACATTTTCGGTGTACATTCAAGAAATGTACATCAAGACATACACATTTTCATTGTACATACCAGAAATGTACATCAAAACATACACATTTTCAGTGTACATTCAAGAAATATACATCAAAACATACACATTTTCATTGTACATTCAAGAAATGTACATCAAAACATACACATTTTCATTGTACATTCAAGAAATGTACATCAAAACATACACCTTTTCATTGTACATACCAGAAATGTACATCAAAACATACACATTTTCAGTGTACATTCAAGAAATGTACATCAAAACATACACATTTTCATTGTACATTCAAGAAATGTACATCAAAACATACACTTTTTCGTTGTACATACCAGAAATGTACATCAAAACATACACATTTTCAGTGTACATTCAAGAAATGTACATCAAAACATACACATTTTCATTGTACATTCAAGAAATGTACATGAAAACATACACATTTTCATTGTACATACCAGAAATGTACATCAAAACATACACATTTTCAGTGTACATTCAAGAAATATACATCAAAACATACACTTTTTCATTGTACATTCAAGAAATATACATCAAAACATACACATTTTCATTGTACATTCAAGAAATGTACATCAAAACATACACACTTTCATTGTTCACTCATAAAATGTAGATCAAAACCTACATATTTTCATTGTATATACAAGAAATGTACATCAAAACATACACATTTTCATTGCACATTCATGAAATGTATATCAAAACATACAAATTTTCATTGTACATTCAAGAAATGTACATCAAAACATACACACTTTCAGTGTACATTAAAGAAATGTACTTCTAAAACATACACCTTTTGAGTGTACATTCAAGAAATATACATCAAAACATACACATTTTCATTGTATATACCAAAAATGTACATCAAAACATACACATTTTCATTGTATATACAAGAAATGTACAACAAAACATACACATTTTCATTGTATATACAAGAACTGTACACCAAAACATACACATTTTCAGTGCACATTCATGAAATGTATATCAAAACATACACATTTTCATTGTACATTCAAGAAATGTACATCAAAACATACACATTTTCATTGTACATTCAAGAAATATACATCAAAACATACACATTTTCAGTGTACAATCAAGAAATGTACATCAAAACATACACATTTTCATTGTATATACAACAAATGTACAACAAAAATACACATTTTCATTGCACATTCATGAAATGTATATCAAAACATACACATTTTCATTGTACATTCAAGAAATGTATATCAAAACATACACATTTTCAGTGTACATTCAAGAAATATACATCAAAACATACACATTTTCAGTGTACAATCAAGAAATGTACATCAAAACATACACATTTTCATTGTATATACAAGAAATGTACATCAAAACATACACATTTTCATTGTACATTCAAGAAATGTACATCAAAACATACACATTTTCATTGTACATTCAAGAAATGTACATCAAAACATACACATTTTCATTGTATATACCAGAAATGTACATCAAAACATACACATTTTCAGTGTACATTCAAGAAATATACATCAAAACATACACATTTTCATTGTATATACCAGAAATGTACATCAAAACATACACATTTTGAGTGTACATTCAAGAAATATACATCAAAACATACACATTTTCATTGTATATAACAGAAATGTACATCAAAACATACACATTTTCATTGTACATTCAAGAAATGTACATCAAAACATACACATTTTCAGTGTACATTCAAGAAATGTACACCAAAACATACACATTTTCAGTGTACATTCAAGAAATGTACATAAAAACATACACATTTTGAGTGTACATTCAAGAAATGTACATCAAAACATACGCATTTTCATTGTATATACCAGAAATGTACATCAAAACATACACATTTTCAGTGTACATTCAAGAAATATACATCAAAACATACACATTTTCAGTGTACATTCAAGAAATGTACATCAAAACATACACATTTTCGTTGTATATAATAAAAATGTACATCAAAACATACACATTTTCATTGTACATACAAGAAATGTACAGCAAAACATACACATTTTCATTGTATATACAAGAAATGTACACCAAAACATTCACATTTTCATTGCACATTCATGAAATGTATATCAAAACATACACATTTTCATTGTACATTCAAGAAATGTACATCAAAACATACACACTTTCAGTGTACATTAAAGAAATGTACTTCTAAAACATACACATTTTGAGTGTACATTCAAGAAATATACATCAAAACATACACATTTTCATTGTATATACCAAAAATGTACATCAAAACATACACATTTTCATTGTATATACAAGAAATGTACAACAAAACATACACATTTTCATTGTATATACAAGAAATGTACACCAAAACATACACATTTTCATTGTACATTCAAGAAATGCATATCAAAACATACACATTTTCTTTGTACATTCAAGAAATGTACATCAAAACATACACATTTTCAGTGTACAATCAAGAAATGTACATCAAAACATACACATTTTCATTGTACATTCAAGAAATGTACATCAAAACATACACATTTTCATTGTACATTCAAGAAATGTACATCAAAACATACACATTTTCATTGTACATTCAAGAAATGTACATGAAAACATACACATTTTCATTGTACATACCAGAAATGTACATCAAAACATACACATTTTCAGTGTACATTCAAGAAATATACATCAAAACATACACTTTTTCATTGTACATTCAAGAAATATACATCAAAACATACACATTTTCAGTGTACATTCAAGAAGTGTACATCAAAACATACAAACTTTCATTGTTCACTCATAAAATGTACATCAAAACCTACATATTTTCATTGTATATACAAGAAATGTACATCAAAACATACACATTTTCATTGCACATTCATGAAATGTATATCAAAACATACACATTTTCATTGTACATTCAAGAAATGTACATCAAAACATACACCTTTTCATTGTACATACCAGAAATGTACATCACAACATACACATTTTCAGTGTACATTCAAGAAATGTACATCAAAACATACACATTTTCATTGTACATTCAAGAAATGTACATCAAAACATACACTTTTTCGTTGTACATACCAGAAATGTACATCAAAACATACACATTTTCAGTGTACATTCAAGAAATATACATCAAAACATACACTTTTTCATTGTACATTCAAGAAATATACATCAAAACATACACATTTTCATTGTACATTCAAGAAATGTACATCAAAACATACACACTTTCATTGTTCACTCATAAAATGTACATCAAAACCTACATATTTTCATTGTATATACAAGAAATGTACATCAAAACATACACATTTTCATTGCACATTCATGAAATGTATATCAAAACATACACATTTTCATTGTACATTAAAGAAATGTACATCAAAACATACACACTTTCAGTGTACATTAAAGAAATGTACTTCTAAAACATACACCTTTTGAGTGTACATTCAAGAAATATACATCAAAACATACACATTTTCATTGTATATACCAAAAATGTACATCAAAACATACACATTTTCATTGTATATACAAGAAATGTACAACAAAACATACACATTTTCATTGTATATACAAGAACTGTACACCAAAACATACACATTTTCAGTGCACATTCATGAAATGTATATCAAAACATACACATTTTCATTGTACATTCAAGAAATGTACATCAAAACATACACATTTTCATTGTACATTCAAGAAATATACATCAAAACATACACATTTTCAGTGTACAATCAAGAAATGTACATCAAAACATACACATTTTCATTGTATATACAACAAATGTACATCAAAACATACACATTTTCATTGCACATTCATGAAATGTATATCAAAACATACACATTTTCATTGTACATTCAAGAAATGTATATCAAAACATACACATTTTCAGTGTACATTCAAGAAATATACATCAAAACATACACATTTTCAGTGTACAATCAAGAAATGTACATCAAAACATACACATTTTCATTGTATATACAAGAAATGTACATCAAAACATACACATTTTCATTGTACATTCAAGAAATGTACATCAAAACATACACATTTTCATTGTACATTCAAGAAATGTACATCAAAACATACACATTTTCATTGTATATACCAGAAATGTACATCAAAACATACACATTTTCAGTGTACATTCAAGAAATATACATCAAAACATACACATTTTCATTGTATATACCAGAAATGTACATCAAAACATACACATTTTGAGTGTACATTCAAGAAATATACATCAAAACATACACATTTTCATTGTATATACCAGAAATGTACATCAAAACATACACATTTTCATTGTACATTCAAGAAATGTACATCAAAACATACACATTTTCAGTGTACATTCAAGAAATGTACACCAAAACATACACATTTTCAGTGTACATTCAAGAAATGTACATAAAAACATACACATTTTGAGTGTACATTCAAGAAATATACATCAAAACATACGCATTTTCATTGTATATACCAGAAATGTACATCAAAACATACACATTTTCAGTGTACATTCAAGAAATATACATCAAAACATACACATTTTCAGTGTACATTCAAGAAATGTACATCAAAACATACACATTTTCGTTGTATATAATAAAAATGTACATCAAAACATACACATTTTCATTGTACATACAAGAAATGTACAGCAAAACATACACATTTTCATTGTATATACAAGAAATGTACACCAAAACATACACATTTTCATTGCACATTCATGAAATGTATATCAAAAACATACACATTTCCATTGTACATTCAAGAAATGTACATCAAAACATACACACTTTCAGTGTACATTAAAGAAATGTACTTCTAAAACATACACATTTTGAGTGTACATTCAAGAAATATACATCAAAACATACACATTTTCATTGTATATACCAAAAATGTACATCAAAACATACACATTTTCATTGTATATACAAGAAATGTACAACAAAACATACACATTTTCATTGTATATACAAGAAATGTACACCAAAACATACACATTTTCATTGTACATTCAAGAAATGCATATCAAAACATACACATTTTCTTTGTACATTCAAGAAATGTACATCAAAACATACACATTTTCATTGTACATTCAAGAAATGTACATCAAAACATACACTTTTTCATTGTGCATACCAGAAATGTACATCAAAACATACACATTTTCAGTGTACATTCAAGAAATATACATCAAAACATACACTTTTTCATTGTACATTCAAGAAATATACATCAAAACATACACATTTTCATTGTACATTCAAGAAATGTACATCAAAACATACACATTTTCATTGTACATTCAAGAAATGTACATCAAAACATACACATTTTCATTGTACACTCAAGAAATGTACATCAAAACATACATATTTTCAGGGTACATTCAAGAAATATACATCAAAACATACACATTTTCATTGTACATTCAAGAAATGTACATCAAAACATACACATTTTCATTGTACATTCAAGAAATGTACATCAAAACATACACTCTTTCATTGTACATACCAGAAATGTACATCAAAACATACACATTTTCAGTGTACATTCAAGAAATGTACATCAAAACATACACATTTTCAGTGTACATTCAAGAAGTGTACATCAAAACATACACATTTTCAGTGTACATTCAAGAAATGTACATCAAAACATACACTTTTTCATTGTACATACCAGAAATGTACATCAAAACATACACTTTTTCATTGTACATACCAGAAATGTACATCAAAACATACACATTTTCATTGCACATCCCAGAAATGTACATCAAAACATACACATTTTCGGTGTACATTCAAGAAATGTACATCAAGACATACACATTTTCATTGTACATACCAGAAATGTACATCAAAACATACACATTTTCAGTGTACATTCAAGAAATATACATCAAAAACATACACATTTTCATTGTACATTCAAGAAATGTACATCAAAACATACACATTTTCATTGTACATTCAAGAAATGTACATCAAAACATACACCTTTTCATTGTACATACCAGAAATGTACATCAAAACATACACATTTTCAGTGTACATTCAAGAAATGTACATCAAAACATACACATTTTCATTGTACATTCAAGAAATGTACATCAAAACATACACTTTTTCGTTGTACATACCAGAAATGTACATCAAAGCATACACATTTTCAGTGTACATTCAAGAAATGTACATCAAAACATACACATTTTCAATGTACATTCAAGAAATGTACATGAAAACATACACATTTTCATTGTACATACCAGAAATGTACATCAAAACATACACATTTTCAGTGTACATTCAAGAAATATACATCAAAACATACACTTTTTCATTGTACATTCAAGAAATATACATCAAAACATACACATTTTCATTGTACATTCAAGAAATGTACATCAAAACATACACACTTTCATTGTTCACTCATAAAATGTACATCAAAACCTACATATTTTCATTGTATATACAAGAAATGTACATCAAAACATACACATTTTCATTGCACATTCATGAAATGTATATCAAAACATACACATTTTCATTGTACATTCAAGAAATGTACATCAAAACATACACACTTTCAGTGTACATTAAAGAAATGTACTTCTAAAACATACACCTTTTGAGTGTACATTCAAGAAATATACATCAAAACATACACATTTTCATTGTATATACCAAAAAAGTACATCAAAACATACACATTTTCATTGTATATACAAGAAATGTACAACAAAACATACACATTTTCATTGTATATACAAGAACTGTACACCAAAACATACACATTTTCAGTGCACATTCATGAAATGTATATCAAAACATACACATTTTCATTGTACATTCAAGAAATGTACATCAAAACATACACATTTTCATTGTACATTCAAGAAATATACATCAAAACATACACATTTTCAGTGTACAATCAAGAAATGTACAACAAAACATACACATTTTCATTGTATATACAACAAATGTACAACAAAAATACACATTTTCATTGCACATTCATGAAATGTATATCAAAACATACACATTTTCATTGTACATTCAAGAAATGTATATCAAAACATACACATTTTCAGTGTACATTCAAGAAATATACATCAAAACATACACATTTTCAGTGTACAATCAAGAAATGTACATCAAAACATACACATTTTCATTGTATATACAAGAAATGTACATCAAAACATACACATTTTCATTGTACATTCAAGAAATGTACATCAAAACATACACATTTTCATTGTACATTCAAGAAATGTACATCAAAACATACACATGTTTCATTGTATATACCAGAAATGTACATCAAAACATACACATTTTCAGTGTACATTCAAGAAATATACATCAAAACATACACATTTTCATTGTATATACCAGAAATGTACATCAAAACATACACATTTTGAGTGTACATTCAAGAAATATACATCAAAACATACACATTTTCATTGTATATACCAGAAATGCACATCAAAACATACACATTTTCATTGTACATTCAAGAAATGTACATCAAAACATACACATTTTCAGTGTACATTCAAGAAATGTACACCAAAACATACACATTTTCAGTGTACATTCAAGAAATGTACATAAAAACATACACATTTTGAGTGTACATTCAAGAAATATACATCAAAACATACGCATTTTCATTGTATATACCAGAAATGTACATCAAAACATACACATTTTCAGTGTACATTCAAGAAATATACATCAAAACATACACATTTTCAGTGTACATTCAAGAAATGTACATCAAAACATACACATTTTCGTTGTATATAATAAAAATGTACATCAAAACATACACATTTTCATTGTACATACAAGAAATGTACAGCAAAACATACACATTTTCATTGTATATACAAGAAATGTACACCAAAACATACACATTTTCATTGCACATTCATGAAATGTATATCAAAACATACACATTTCCATTGTACATTCAAGAAATGTACATCAAAACATACACACTTTCAGTGTACATTAAAGAAATGTACTTCTAAAACATACACATTTTGAGTGTACATTCAAGAAATATACATCAAAACATACACATTTTTCATTGTATATACCAAAAATGTACATCAAAACATACACATTTTCATTGTATATACAAGAAATGTACAACAAAACATACACATTTTCATTGTATATACAAGAAATGTACACCAAAACATACACATTTTCATTGTACATTCAAGAAATGTATATCAAAACATACACATTTTCTTTGTACATTCAAGAAATGTACATCAAAACATACACATTTTCATTGTACATTCAAGAAATGTACATCAAAACATACACTTTTTCATTGTGCATACCAGAAATGTACATCAAAACATACACATTTTCAGTGTACATTCAAGAAATATACATCAAAACATACACTTTTGCATTGTACATTCAAGAAATATACATCAAAACATACACATTTTCATTGTACATTCAAGAAATGTACATCAAAACATAATCATTTTCATTGTACATTCAAGAAATGTACATCAAAACATACACATTTTCATTGTACACTCAAGAAATGTACATCAAAACATACATATTTTCAGGGTACATTCAAGAAATATACATCAAAACATACACATTTTCATTGTACATTCAAGAAATGTACATCAAAACATACACATTTTCATTGTACATTCAAGAAATGTACATCAAAACATACACTCTTTCATTGTACATACCAGAAATGTACATCAAAACATACACATTTTCAGTGTACATTCAAGAAATGTACATCAAAACATACACATTTTCAGTGTACATTCAAGAAGTGTACATCAAAACATACACATTTTCAGTGTACATTCAAGAAATGTACATCAAAACATACACTTTTTCATTGTACATACCAGAAATGTACATCAAAACATACACTTTTTCATTGTACATACCAGAAATGTACATCAAAACATACACATTTTCATTGCACATCCCAGAAATGTACATCAAAACATACACATTTTCGGTGTACATTCAAGAAATGTACATCAAGACATACACATTTTCATTGTACATACCAGAAATGTACATCAAAACATACACATTTTCAGTGTACATTCAAGAAATATACATCAAAACATACACATTTTCATTGTACATTCAAGAAATGTACATCAAAACATACACATTTTCATTGTACATTCAAGAAATGTACATCAAAACATACACCTTTTCATTGTACATACCAGAAATGTACATCAAAACATACACATTTTCAGTGTACATTCAAGAAATGTACATCAAAACATACACATTTTCATTGTACATTCAAGAAATGTACATCAAAACATACACTTTTTCGTTGTACATACCAGAAATGTACATCAAAGCATACACATTTTCAGTGTACATTCAAGAAATGTACATCAAAACATACACATTTTCATTGTACATTCAAGAAATGTACATGAAAACATACACATTTTCATTGTACATACCAGAAATGTACATCAAAACATACACATTTTCAGTGTACATTCAAGAAATATACATCAAAACATACACTTTTTCATTGTACATTCAAGAAATATACATCAAAACATACACATTTTCATTGTACATTCAAGAAATGTACATCAAAACATACACACTTTCATTGTTCACTCATAAAATGTACATCAAAACCTACATATTTTCATTGTATATACAAGAAATGTACATCAAAACATACACATTTTCATTGCACATTCATGAAATGTATATCAAAACATACACATTTTCATTGTACATTCAAGAAATGTACATCAAAACATACACACTTTCAGTGTACATTAAAGAAATGTACTTCTAAAACATACACCTTTTGAGTGTACATTCAAGAAATATACATCAAAACATACACATTTTCATTGTATATACCAAAAATGTACATCAAAACATACACATTTTCATTGTATATACAAGAAATGTACAACAAAACATACACATTTTCATTGTATATACAAGAACTGTACACCAAAACATACACATTTTCAGTGCACATTCATGAAATGTATATCAAAACATACACATTTTCATTGTACATTCAAGAAATGTACATCAAAACATACACATTTTCATTGTACATTCAAGAAATATACATCAAAACATACACATTTTCAGTGTACAATCAAGAAATGTACATCAAAACATACACATTTTCATTGTATATACAACAAATGTACAACAAAAATACACATTTTCATTGCACATTCATGAAATGTATATCAAAACATACACATTTTCATTGTACATTCAAGAAATGTATATCAAAACATACACATTTTCAGTGTACATTCAAGAAATATACATCAAAACATACACATTTTCAGTGTACAATCAAGAAATGTACATCAAAACATACACATTTTCATTGTATATACAAGAAATGTACATCAAAACATACACATTTTCATTGTACATTCAAGAAATGTACATCAAAACATACACATTTTCATTGTACATTCAAGAAATGTACATCAAAACATACACATTTTCATTGTATATACCAGAAATGTACATCAAAACATACACATTTTCAGTGTACATTCAAGAAATATACATCAAAACATACACATTTTCATTGTATATACCAGAAATGTACATCAAAACATACACATTTTGAGTGTACATTCAAGAAATATACATCAAAACATACACATTTTCATTGTATATACCAGAAATGTACATCAAAACATACACATTTTCATTGTACATTCAAGAAATGTACATCAAAACATACACATTTTCAGTGTACATTCAAGAAATGTACACCAAAACATACACATTTTCAGTGTACATTCAAGAAATGTACATAAAAACATACACATTTTGAGTGTACATCAAGAAATATACATCAAAACATACGCATTTTCATTGTATATACCAGAAATGTACATCAAAAACATACACATTTTCAGTGTACATTCAAGAAATATACATCAAAACATACACATTTTCAGTGTACATTCAAGAAATGTACATCAAAACATACACATTTTCGTTGTATATAATAAAAATGTACATCAAAACATACACATTTTCATTGTACATACAAGAAATGTACAGCAAAACATACACATTTTCATTGTATATACAAGAAATGTACACCAAAACATACACATTTTCATTGCACATTCATGAAATGTATATCAAAACATACACATTTTCATTGTACATTCAAGAAATGTACATCAAAACATACACACTTTCAGTGTACATTAAAGAAATGTACTTCTAAAACATACACATTTTGAGTGTACATTCAAGAAATATACATCAAAACATACACATTTTCATTGTATATACCAAAAATGTACATCAAAACATACACATTTTCATTGTACATTCAAGAAATGTACATGAAAACATACACATTTTCATTGTACATACCAGAAATGTACATCAAAACATACACATTTTCAGTGTACATTCAAGAAAATATACATCAAAACATACACTTTTTCATTGTACATTCAAGAAATATACATCAAAACATACACATTTTCAGTGTACATTCAAGAAGTGTACATCAAAAACATACACACTTTCATTGTTCACTCATAAAATGTACATCAAAACCTACATATTTCATTGTATATACAAGAAATGTACATCAAAACATACACATTTTCATTGCACATTCATGAAATGTATATCAAAAACATACACATTTTCATTGTACATTCAAGAAATGTACATCAAAACATACACACTTTCAGTGTACATTAAAGAAATGTACTTCTAAAAACATACACCTTTTGAGTGTACATTCCAAGAAATATACATCAAAACATACACATTTTCA
The DNA here is from genome assembly GCA_030765045.1 of Tenodera sinensis. Taxonomy (NCBI): domain Eukaryota; kingdom Metazoa; phylum Arthropoda; class Insecta; order Mantodea; family Mantidae; genus Tenodera; species Tenodera sinensis. The sequence continues at coordinate 499,263 of JAUKNM010000095.1, forward strand.
TTGTATATACCAAAAATGTACATCAAAACATACACATTTTCATTGTATATACAAGAAATGTACAACAAAACATACACATTTTCATTGTATATACAAGAACTGTACACCAAAACATACACATTTTCAGTGCACATTCATGAAATGTATATCAAAAACATACACATTTTCATTGTACATTCAAGAAATGTACATCAAAACATACACATTTTCATTGTACATTCAAGAAATATACATCAAAACATACACATTTTCAGTGTACAATCAAGAAATGTACATCAAACATACACATTTTCATTGTATATACAACAAATGTACAACAAAACATACACATTTTCATTGCACATTCATGAAATGTATATCAAAACATACACATTTTCATTGTACATTCAAGAAATGTATATCAAAACATACACATTTTCAGTGTAGATTCAAGAAATATACATCAAAACATACCATTTTCAGTGTACAATCAAGAAATGTACATCAAAATATACACATTTTCATTGTATATACAAGAAATGTACATCAAAACATACACATTTTCATTGTACATTCAAGAAATTGTACATCAAAACATACACATTTTCATTGTACATTCAAGAAATGTACATCAAAACATACACATTTTCATTGTATATACCAGAAATGTACATCAAAACATACACATTTTCAGTGTACATTCAAGAAATATACATCAAAACATACACATTTTCATTGTATATACCAGAAATGTACATCAAAACATACACATTTTGAGTGTACATTCAAGAAATATACATCAAAACATACACATTTTCATTGTATATACCAGAAAATGTACATCAAAACATACACATTTTCATTGTACATTCAAGAAATGTACATCAAAACATACACATTTTCAGTGTACATTCAAGAAATGTACACCAAAACATACACATTTTCAGTGTACATTCAAGAAATGTACATAAAAACATACACATTTTGAGTGTACATTCAAGAAATATACATCAAAACATACGCATTTTCATTGTATATACCAGAAATGTACATCAAAACATACACATTTTCAGTGTACATTCAAGAAATATACATCAAAACATACACATTTTCAGTGTACATTCAAGAAATGTACATCAATACATACACATTTTCGTTGTATATAATAAAAATGTACATCAAAATATACACATTTTCATTGTACATACAAGAAATGTACACCAAAACATACACATTTTCATTGTATATACAAGAAATGTACACCAAAACATACACATTTTCATTGCACATTCATGAAATGTATATCAAAACATACACATTTTCATTGTACATTCAAGAAATGTACATCAAAACATACACACTTTCAGTGTACATTAAAGAAATGTACTTCTAAAACATACACATTTTGAGTGTACATTCAAGAAATATACATCAAAACATACACATTTTCATTGTATATACCAAAAATGTACATCAAAACATACACATTTTCATTGTATATACAAGAAATGTACAACAAAACATACACATTTTCATTGTATATACAAGAAATGTACACCAAAACATACGCATTTTCATTGTACATTCAAGAAATGTATATCAAAACATACACATTTTCATTGTACATTCAAGAAATGTACATCAAAACATACACATTTTCAGTGTACAATCAAGAAATGTACATCCAAACATACACATTTTCATTGTACAGTCAAGAAATGTACATCAAAACATACACATTTTCATTGTACATTCAAGAAATGTACATCAAAACATACACATTTTCATTGTACATTCAAGAAATGTACATGAAAACATACACATTTTCATTGTACATACCAGAAATGTACATCAAAACATACACATTTTCAGTGTACATTCAAGAAATATACATCAAAACATACACTTTTTTCATTGTACATTCAAGAAATATACATCAAAACATACACATTTTCAGTGTACATTCAAGAAGTGTACATCAAAACATACACATTTTCAGTATACATTCAAGAAATGTACATCAAAATATACACTTTTTCATTGTACATACCAGAAATGTACATCAAAACATACACTTTTTCATTGTACATACCAGAAATGTACATCAAAACATACACATTTTCATTGCACATACCAGAAATGTACATCAAAACATACACATTTTCATTGTACATTCAAGAAATGTACATCAAGACATACACATTTTCATTGTACATACCAGAAATGTACATCAAAACATACACATTTTCAGTGTACATTCAAGAAATATACATCAAAACATACACATTTTCATTGTACATTCAAGAAATGTACATCAAAACATACACATTTTCATTGTACATTCAAGAAATGTACATCAAAACATACACCTTTTCATTGTACATACCAGAAATGTACATCAAAACATACACATTTTCAGTGTACATTCAAGAAATGTACATCAAAACATACACATTTTCATTGTACATTCAAGAAATGTACATCAAAACATACACTTTTTCGTTGTACATACCAGAAATGTACATCAAAACATACACATTTTCAGTGTACATTCAAGAAATCTACATCAAAACATACACATTTTCATTGTACATTCAAGAAATGTACATGAAAACATACACATTTTCATTGTACATACCAGAAATGTACATCAAAACATACACATTTTCAGTGTACATTCAAGAAATATACATCAAAACATACACTTTTTCATTGTACATTCAAGAAATATACATCAAAACATACACATTTTCATTGTACATTCAAGAAATGTACATCAAAACATACACACTTTCATTGTTCACTCATAAAATGTACATCTAAACCTACATATTTTCATTGTATATACAAGAAATGTACATCAAAACATACACATTTTCATTGCACATTCATGAAATGTATATCAAAACATACACATTTTAATTGTACATTCAAGAAATGTACATCAAAACATACACACTTTCAGTGTACATTAAAGAAATGTACTTCTAAAACATACACCTTTTGAGTGTACATTCAAGAAATATACATCAAAACATACACATTTTCATTGTATATACCAAAAATGTACATCAAAACATACACATTTTCATTGTATATACAAGAAATGTACAACAAAACATACACATTTTCATTGTATATACAAGAACTGTACACCAAAACATACACATTTTCAGTGCACATTCATGAAATGTATATCAAAACATACACATTTTCATTGTACATTCAAGAAATGTACATCAAAACATACTCATTTTCATTGTACATTCAAGAAATATACATCAAAACATACACATTTTCAGTGTACAATCAAGAAATGTACATCAAAACATACACATTTTCATTGTATATACAACAAATGTACAACAAAAATACACATTTTCATTGCACATTCATGAAATGTATATCAAAACATACACATTTTCATTGTACATTCAAGAAATGTATATCAAAACATACACATTTTCAGTGTACATTCAAGAAATATACATCAAAACATACACATTTTCAGTGTACAATCAAGAAATGTACATCAAAACATACACATTTTCATTGTACATTCAAGAAATGTACATCAAAACATACACATTTTCATTGTACATTCAAGAAATGTACATCAAAACATACACATTTTCATTGTACATTCAAGAAATGTACATCAAAACATACACATTTTCATTGTATATACCAGAAATGTACATCAAAACATACACATTTTCAGTGTACATTCAAGAAATATACATCAAAACATACACATTTTCATTGTATATACCAGAAATGTACATCAAAACATACACATTTTGAGTGTACATTCAAGAAATATACATCAAAACATACACATTTTCATTGTATATACCAGAAATGTACATCAAAACATACACATTTTCATTGTACATTCAAGAAATGTACATCAAAACATACACATTTTCAGTGTACATTCAAGAAATGTACACCAAAACATACACATTTTCAGTGTACAGTCAAGAAATGTACATAAAAACATACACATTTTGAGTGTACATTCAAGAAATATACATCAAAACATACGCATTTTCATTGTATATACCAGAAATGTACATCAAAACATACACATTTTCAGTGTACATTCAAGAAATATACATCAAAACATACACATTTTCAGTGTACATTCAAGAAATGTACATCAAAACATACACATTTTCGTTGTATATAATAAAAATGTACATCAAAACATACACATTTTCATTGTACATACAAGAAATGTACAGCAAAACATACACATTTTCATTGTATATACAAGAAATGTACACCAAAACATACACATTTTCATTGCACATTCATGAAATGTATATCAAAACATACACATTTTCATTGTACATTCAAGAAATGTACATCAAAACATACACACTTTCAGTGTACATTAAAGAAATGTACTTCTAAAACATACACATTTTGAGTGTACATTCAAGAAATATACATCAAAACATACACATTTTCATTGTATATACCAAAAATGTACATCAAAACATACACATTTTCATTGTATATACAAGAAATGTACAACAAAACATACACATTTTCATTGTATATACAAGAAATGTACACCAAAACATACACATTTTCATTGTACATTCAAGAAATGCATATCAAAACATACACATTTTCTTTGTACATTCAAGAAATGTACATCAAAACATACACATTTTCAGTGTACAATCAAGAAATGTACATCAAAACATACACATTTTCATTGTACATTCAAGAAATGTACATCAAAACATACACATTTTCATTGTACATTCAAGAAATGTACATCAAAACATACACATTTTCATTGTACATTCAAGAAATGTACATGAAAACATACACATTTTCATTGTACATACCAGAAATGTACATCAAAACATACACATTTTCAGTGTACATTCAAGAAATATACATCAAAACATACACTTTTTCATTGTACATTCAAGAAATATACATCAAAACATACACATTTTCAGTGTACATTCAAGAAGTGTACATCAAAACATACACACTTTCATTGTTCACTCATAAAATGTACATCAAAACCTACATATTTTCATTGTATATACAAGAAATGTACATCAAAACATACACATTTTCATTGCACATTCATGAAATGTATATCAAAACATACACATTTTCATTGTACATTCAAGAAATGTACATCAAAACATACACACTTTCAGTGTACATTAAAGAAATGTACTTCTAAAACATACACCTTTTGAGTGTACATTCAAGAAATATACATCAAAACATACACATTTTCATTGTATATACCAAAAATGTACATCAAAACATACACATTTTCATTGTATATACAAGAAATGTACAACAAAACATACACATTTTCATTGTATATACAAGAACTGTACACCAAAACATACACATTTTCAGTGCACATTCATGAAATGTATATCAAAACATACACATTTTCATTGTACATTCAAGAAATGTACATCAAAACATACACATTTTCATTGTACATTCAAGAAATATACATCAAAACATACACATTTTCAGTGTACAATCAAGAAATGTACATCAAAACATACACATTTTCATTGTATATACAACAAATGTACAACAAAACATACACATTTTCATTGCACATTCATGAAATGTATATCAAAACATACACATTTTCATTGTACATTCAAGAAATGTATATCAAAACATACACATTTTCAGTGTACATTCAAGAAATATACATCAAAACATACACATTTTCAGTGTACAATCAAGAAATGTACATCAAAATATACACATTTTCATTGTATATACAAGAAATGTACATCAAAACATACACATTTTCATTGTACATTCAAGAAATGTACATCAAAACATACACATTTTCATTGTACATTCAAGAAATGTACATCAAAACATACACATTTTCATTGTATATACCAGAAATGTACATCAAAACATACACATTTTCAGTGTACATTCAAGAAATATACATCAAAACATACACATTTTCATTGTATATACCAGAAATGTACATCAAAACATACACATTTTGAGTGTACATTCAAGAAATATACATCAAAACATACACATTTTCATTGTATATACCAGAAATGTACATCAAAACATACACATTTTCATTGTACATTCAAGAAATGTACATCAAAACATACACATTTTCAGTGTACATTCAAGAAATGTACACCAAAACATACACATTTTCAGTGTACATTCAAGAAATGTACATAAAAACATACACATTTTGAGTGTACATTCAAGAAATATACATCAAAACATACGCATTTTCATTGTATATACCAGAAATGTACATCAAAACATACACATTTTCAGTGTACATTCAAGAAATATACATCAAAACATACACATTTTCAGTGTACATTCAAGAAATGTACATCAATACATACACATTTTCGTTGTATATAATAAAAATGTACATCAAAACATACACATTTTCATTGTACATACAAGAAATGTACACCAAAACATACACAATTCATTGTATATACAAGAAATGTACACCAAAACATACACATTTTCATTGCACATTCATGAAATGTATATCAAAACATACACATTTTCATTGTACATTCAAGAAATGTACATCAAAACATACACACTTTCAGTGTACATTAAAGAAATGTACTTCTAAAACATACACATTTTGAGTGTACATTCAAGAAATATACATCAAAACATACACATTTTCATTGTATATACCAAAAATGTACATCAAAACATACACATTTTCATTGTATATACAAGAAATGTACAACAAAACATACACATTTTCATTGTATATACAAGAAATGTACACCAAAACATACGCATTTTCATTGTACATTCAAGAAATGTATATCAAAACATACACATTTTCATTGTACATTCAAGAAATGTACATCAAAACATACACACTTTCAGTGTACATTAAAGAAATGTACTTCTAAAACATACACATTTTGAGTGTACATTCAAGAAATATACATCAAAACATACACATTTTCATTGTATATACCAAAAATGTACATCAAAACATACACATTTTCATTGTATATACAAGAAATGTACAACAAAACATACACATTTTCATTGTATATACAAGAAATGTACACCAAAACATACACATTTTCATTGTACATTCAAGAAATGCATATCAAAACATACACATTTTCTTTGTACATTCAAGAAATGTACATCAAAACATACACATTTTCAGTGTACAATCAAGAAATGTACATCAAAACATACACATTTTCATTGTACATTCAAGAAATGTACATCAAAACATACACATTTTCATTGTACATTCAAGAAATGTACATCAAAACATACACATTTTCATTGTACATTCAAGAAATGTACATGAAAACATACACATTTTCATTGTACATACCAGAAATGTACATCAAAACATACACATTTTCAGTGTACATTCAAGAAATATACATCAAAACATACACTTTTTCATTGTACATTCAAGAAATATACATCAAAACATACACATTTTCAGTGTACATTCAAGAAGTGTACATCAAAACATACACACTTTCATTGTTCACTCATAAAATGTACATCAAAACCTACATATTTTCATTGTATATACAAGAAATGTACATCAAAACATACACATTTTCATTGCACATTCATGAAATGTATATCAAAACATACACATTTTCATTGTACATTCAAGAAATGTACATCAAAACATACACACTTTCAGTGTACATTAAAGAAATGTACTTCTAAAACATACACCTTTTGAGTGTACATTCAAGAAATATACATCAAAACATACACATTTTCATTGTATATACCAAAAATGTACATCAAAACATACACATTTTCATTGTATATACAAGAAATGTACAACAAAACATACACATTTTCATTGTATATACAAGAACTGTACACCAAAACATACACATTTTCAGTGCACATTCATGAAATGTATATCAAAACATACACATTTTCATTGTACATTCAAGAAATGTACATCAAAACATACACATTTTCATTGTACATTCAAGAAATATACATCAAAACATACACATTTTCAGTGTACAATCAAGAAATGTACATCAAAACATACACATTTTCATTGTATATACAACAAATGTACAACAAAACATACACATTTTCATTGCACATTCATGAAATGTATATCAAAACATACACATTTTCATTGTACATTCAAGAAATGTATATCAAAACATACACATTTTCAGTGTACATTCAAGAAATATACATCAAAACATACACATTTTCAGTGTACAATCAAGAAATGTACATCAAAATATACACATTTTCATTGTATATACAAGAAATGTACATCAAAACATACACATTTTCATTGTACATTCAAGAAATGTACATCAAAACATACACATTTTCATTGTACATTCAAGAAATGTACATCAAAACATACACATTTTCATTGTATATACCAGAAATGTACATCAAAACATACACATTTTCAGTGTACATTCAAGAAATATACATCAAAACATACACATTTTCATTGTATATACCAGAAATGTACATCAAAACATACACATTTTGAGTGTACATTCAAGAAATATACATCAAAACATACACATTTTCATTGTATATACCAGAAATGTACATCAAAACATACACATTTTCATTGTACATTCAAGAAATGTACATCAAAACATACACATTTTCAGTGTACATTCAAGAAATGTACACCAAAACATACACATTTTCAGTGTACATTCAAGAAATGTACATAAAAACATACACATTTTGAGTGTACATTCAAGAAATATACATCAAAACATACGCATTTTCATTGTATATACCAGAAATGTACATCAAAACATACACATTTTCAGTGTACATTCAAGAAATATACATCAAAACATACACATTTTCAGTGTACATTCAAGAAATGTACATCAATACATACACATTTTCGTTGTATATAATAAAAATGTACATCAAAACATACACATTTTCATTGTACATACAAGAAATGTACACCAAAACATACACAATTCATTGTATATACAAGAAATGTACACCAAAACATACACATTTTCATTGCACATTCATGAAATGTATATCAAAACATACACATTTTCATTGTACATTCAAGAAATGTACATCAAAACATACACACTTTCAGTGTACATTAAAGAAATGTACTTCTAAAACATACACATTTTGAGTGTACATTCAAGAAATATACATCAAAACATACACATTTTCATTGTATATACCAAAAATGTACATCAAAACATACACATTTTCATTGTATATACAAGAAATGTACAACAAAACATACACATTTTCATTGTATATACAAGAAATGTACACCAAAACATACGCATTTTCATTGTACATTCAAGAAATGTATATCAAAACATACACATTTTCATTGTACATTCAAGAAATGTACATCAAAACATACACATTTTCAGTGTACAATCAAGAAATGTACATCCAAACATACACATTTTCATTGTACATTCAAGAAATGTACATCAAAACATACACATTTTCATTGTACATTCAAGAAATGTACATCAAAACATACACATTTTCATTGTACATTCAAGAAATGTACATGAAAACATACACATTTTCATTGTACATACCAGAAATGTACATCAAAACATACACATTTTCAGTGTACATTCAAGAAATATACATCAAAACATACACTTTTTCATTGTACATTCAAGAAATATACATCAAAACATACACATATTCAGTGTACATTCAAGAAGTGTACATCAAAACATACACATTTTCAGTATACATTCAAGAAATGTACATCAAAATATACACTTTTTCATTGTACATACCAGAAATGTACATCAAAACATACACTTTTTCATTGTACATACCAGAAATGTACATCAAAACATACACATTTTCATTGCACATACCAGAAATGTACATCAAAACATACACATTTTCAGTGTACATTCAAGAAATGTACATCAAGACATACACATTTTCATTGTACATACCAGAAATGTACATCAAAACATACACATTTTCAGTGTACATTCAAGAAATATACATCAAAACATACACATTTTCATTGTACATTCAAGAAATGTACATCAAAACATACATATTTTCATTGTACATTCAAGAAATGTACATCAAAACATACACCTTTTCATTGTACATACCAGAAATGTACATCAAAACATACACATTTTCAGTGTACATTCAAGAAATGTACATCAAAACATACACATTTTCATTGTACATTCAAGAAATGTACATCAAAACATACTCTTTTTCGTTGTACATACCAGAAATGTACATCAAAACATACACATTTTCAGTGTACATTCAAGAAATCTACATCAAAACATACACATTTTCATTGTACATTCAAGAAATGTACATGAAAACATACACATTTTCATTGTACATACCAGAAATGTACATCAAAACATACACATTTTCAGTGTACATTCAAGAAATATACATCAAAACATACACTTTTTCATTGTACATTCAAGAAATATACATCAAAACATACACATTTTCATTGTACATTCAAGAAATGTACATCAAAACATACACACTTTCATTGTTCACTCATAAAATGTACATCTAAACCTACATATTTTCATTGTATATACAAGAAATGTACATCAAAACATACACATTTTCATTGCACATTCATGAAATGTATATCAAAACATACACATTTTCATTGTACATTCAAGAAATGTACATCAAAACATACACACTTTCAGTGTACATTAAAGAAATGTACTTCTAAAACATACACCTTTTGAGTGTACATTCAAGAAATATACATCAAAACATACACATTTTCATTGTATATACCAAAAATGTACATCAAAACATACACATTTTCATTGTATATACAAGAAATGTACAACAAAACATACACATTTTCATTGTATATACAAGAAATGTACACCAAAACATACACATTTTCAGTGCACATTCATGAAATGTATATCAAAACATACACATTTTCATTGTACATTCAAGAAATGTACATCAAAACATACACATTTTCATTGTACATTCAAGAAATATACATCAAAACATACACATTTTCAGTGTACAATCAAGAAATGTACATCAAAACATACACATTTTCATTGTATATACAACAAATGTACAACAAAACATACACATTTTCATTGCACATTCATGAAATGTATATCAAAACATACACATTTTCATTGTACATTCAAGAAATGTATATCAAAACATACACATTTTCAGTGTACATTCAAGAAATATACATCAAAACATACACATTTTCAGTGTACAATCAAGAAATGTACATCAAAACATACACATTTTCATTGTATATACAAGAAATGTACATCAAAACATACACATTTTCATTGTACATTCAAGAAATGTACATCAAAACATACACATTTTCATTGTACATTCAAGTAATGTACATCAAAACATACACATTTTCATTGTATATACCAGAAATGTACATCAAAACATACACATTTTCAGTGTACATTCAAGAAATATACATCAAAACATACACATTTTCATTGTATATACCAGAAATGTACATCAAAACATACACATTTTGAGTGTACATTCAAGAAATATACATCAAAACATACACATTTTCATTGTATATACCAGAAATGTACATCAAAACATACACATTTTCATTGTACATTCAAGAAATGTACATCAAAACATACACATTTTCAGTGTACATTCAAGAAATGTACATCAAAACATACACATTTTCAGTGTACATTCAAGAAATGTACATAAAAACATACACATTTTGAGTGTACATTCAAGAAATATACATCAAAACATACGCATTTTCATTGTATATACCAGAAATGTACATCAAAACATACACATTTTCAGTGTACATTCAAGAAATATACATCAAAACATACACATTTTGAGTGTACATTCAAGAAATGTACATCAAAACATACACATTTTCGTTGTATATAATAAAAATGTACATCAAAACATACACATTTTCATTGTACATACAAGAAATGTACACCAAAACATACACATTTTCATTGTATATACAAGAAATGTACACCAAAACATACACATTTTCATTGCACATTCATGAAATGTATATCAAAACATACACATTTTCATTGTACATTCAAGAAATGTACATCAAAACATACACACTTCCAGTGTACATTAAAGAAATGTACTTCTAAAACATACAAATTTTGAGTGTACATTCAAGAAATATACATCAAAACATACACATTTTCATTGTATATACCAAAAATGTACATCAAAACATACACATTTTCATTGTACATTCAAGAAATGTACATCAAAACATACACATTTTCATTGTACATTCAAGAAATGTACATGAAAACATACACATTTTCATTGTACATACCAGAAATGTACATTAAAACATACACATTTTCAGTGTACATTCAAGAAATATACATCAAAACATACACTTTTTCATTGTACATTCAAGAAATATACATCAAAACATACACATTTTCAGTGTACATTCAAGAAGTGTACATCAAAACATACACATTTTCAGTATACATTCAAGAAATGTACATCAAAATATACACTTTTTCATTGTACATACCAGAAATGTACATCAAAACATACACTTTTTCATTGTACATACCAGAAATGTACATCAAAACATACACATTTTCATTGCACATACCAGAAATGTACATCAAAACAAACACATTTTCAGTGTACATTCAAGAAATGTACATCAAGACATACACATTTTCATTGTACATACCAGAAATGTACATCAAAACATACACATTTTCAGTGTACATTCAAGAAATATACATCAAAACATACACATTTTCATTGTACATTCAAGAAATGTACATCAAAACATACATATTTTCATTGTACATTCAAGAAATGTACATCAAAACATACACCTTTTCATTGTACATACCAGAAATGTACATCAAAACATACACATTTTCAGTGTACATTCAAGAAATGTACATCAAAACATACACATTTTCATTGTACATTCAAGAAATGTACATCAAAACATACACTTTTTCGTTGTACATACCAGAAATGTACATCAAAACATACACATTTTCAGTGTACATTCAAGAAATCTACATCAAAACATACACATTTTCATTGTACATTCAAGAAATGTACATGAAAACATACACATTTTCATTGTACATACCAGAAATGTACATCAAAACATACACATTTTCAGTGTACATTCAAGAAATATACATCAAAACATACACTTTTTCATTGTACATTCAAGAAATATACATCAAAACATACACATTTTCATTGTACATTCAAGAAATGTACATCAAAACATACACACTTTCATTGTTCACTCATAAAATGTACATCTAAACCTACATATTTTCATTGTATATACAAGAAATGTACATCAAAACATACACATTTTCATTGCACATTCATGAAATGTATATCAAAACATACACATTTTCATTGTACATTCAAGAAATGTACATCAAAACATACACACTTTCAGTGTACATTAAAGAAATGTACTTCTAAAACATACACCTTTTGAGTGTACATTCAAGAAATATACATCAAAACATACACATTTTCATTGTATATACCAAAAATGTACATCAAAACATACACATTTTCATTGTATATACAAGAAATGTACAACAAAACATACACATTTTCATTGTATATACAAGAAATGTACACCAAAACATACACATTTTCAGTGCACATTCATGAAATGTATATCAAAACATACACATTTTCATTGTACATTCAAGAAATGTACATCAAAACATACACATTTTCATTGTACATTCAAGAAATATACATCAAAACATACACATTTTCAGTGTACAATCAAGAAATGTACATCAAAACATACACATTTTCATTGTATATACAACAAATGTACAACAAAACATACACATTTTCATTGCACATTCATGAAATGTATATCAAAACATACACATTTTCATTGTACATTCAAGAAATGTATATCAAAACATACACATTTTCAGTGTACATTCAAGAAATATACATCAAAACATACACATTTTCAGTGTACAATCAAGAAATGTACATCAAAACATACACATTTTCATTGTATATACAAGAAATGTACATCAAAACATACACATTTTCATTGTACATTCAAGAAATGTACATCAAAACATACACATTTTCATTGTACATTCAAGTAATGTACATCAAAACATACACATTTTCATTGTATATACCAGAAATGTACATCAAAACATACACATTTTCAGTGTACATTCAAGAAATATACATCAAAACATACACATTTTCATTGTATATACCAGAAATGTACATCAAAACATACACATTTTGAGTGTACATTCAAGAAATATACATCAAAACATACACATTTTCATTGTATATACCAGAAATGTACATCAAAACATACACATTTTCATTGTACATTCAAGAAATGTACATCAAAACATACACATTTTCAGTGTACATTCAAGAAATGTACATCAAAACATACACATTTTCAGTGTACATTCAAGAAATGTACATAAAAACATACACATTTTGAGTGTACATTCAAGAAATATACATCAAAACATACGCATTTTCATTGTATATACCAGAAATGTACATCAAAACATACACATTTTCAGTGTACATTCAAGAAATATACATCAAAACATACACATTTTGAGTGTACATTCAAGAAATGTACATCAAAACATACACATTTTCGTTGTATATAATAAAAATGTACATCAAAACATACACATTTTCATTGTTCATACAAGAAATGTACACCAAAACATACACATTTTCATTGTATATACAAGAAATGTACACCAAAACATACACATTTTCATTGCACATTCATGAAATGTATATCAAAACATACACATTTTCATTGTACATTCAAGAAATGTACATCAAAACATACACACTTCCAGTGTACATTAAAGAAATGTACTTCTAAAACATACAAATTTTGAGTGTACATTCAAGAAATATACATCAAAACATACACATTTTCATTGTATATACCAAAAATGTACATCAAAACATACACATTTTCATTGTATATACAAGAAATGTACAACAAAACATACACATTTTCATTGTATATACAAGAAATGTACACCAAAACATACACATTTTCATTGTACTTTCAAGAAATGTATATCAAAACATACACATTTTCATTGTACATTCAAGAAATGTACATCAAAACATACACATTTTCAGTGTACAATCAAGAAATGTACATCAAAACATACACATTTTCATTGTACATTCAAGAAATGTACATCAAAACATACACATTTTCATTGTACATTCAAGAAATGTACATCAAAACATACACATTTTCATTGTACATTCAAGAAATGTACATCAAAACATACACATTTTCATTGTACATACCAGAAATGTACATCAAAACACACACATTTTCAGTGTACATTCAAGAAATATACATCAAAACATACACTTTTTCATTGTACATTCAAGATATACATCAAAACATACACATTTTCATTGTACATTCAAGAAATGTACATCAAAACATACACATTTTCATTGTACATTCAAGAAATGTACATCAAAACATACACACTTTCATTGTTCACTCATAAAATGTACATCAAAACCTACATATTTTCATTGTATATACAAGAAATGTACATCAAAACATACACATTTTCATTGCACATTCATGAAATGTATATCAAAACATACACATTTTCATTGTACATTCAAGAAATGTACATCAAAACATACACACTTTCAGTGTACATTAAAGAAATGTACTTCTAAAACATACAGCTTTTAAGTGTACATTCAAGAAATATACATCAAAACATACACATTTTCATTGTATATACCAAAAATGTACATCAAAACATACACATTTTCATTGTATATACAAGAAATGTACAACAAATCATACACATTTTCATTGTATATACAAGAAATGTACACCAAAAACATACACATTTTCAGTGCACATTCATGAAATGTATATCAAAACATACACATTTTCATTGTACATTCAAGAAATGTACATCAAAACATACACATTTTCATTGTACATTCAAGAAATATACATCAAAACATACACATTTTCAGTGTACAATCAAGAAATGTACATCAAAACATACACATTTTCATTGTGTATACAACAAATGTACAACAAAACATACACATTTTCATTGCACATTCATGAAATGTATATCAAAACATACACATTTTCATTGTACATTCAAGAAATGTATATCAAAACATACACATTTTCAGTGTACATTCAAGAAATATACATCAAAACATACACATTTTCAGTGTACAATCAAGAAATGTACATCAAAACATACACATTTTCATTGTATATACAAGAAATGTACATCAAAACATACACATTTTCATTGTACATTCAAGAAATGTACATCAAAACATACACATTTTCATTGTACATTCAAGAAATGTACATCAAAACATACACATTTTCATTGTATATACCAGAAATGTACATCAAAACATACACATTTTCAGTGTACATTCAAGAAATATACATCAAAACATACACATTTTCATTGTATATACCAGAAATGTACATCAAAACATACACATTTTGAGTGTACATTCAAGAAATATACATCAAAACATACACATTTTCATTGTATATACCAGAAATGTACATCAAAACATACACATTTTCATTGTACATTCAAGAAATGTACATCAAAACATACACATTTTCAGTGTACATTCAAGAAATGTACATCAAAACATACACATTTTCAGTGTCCATTCAAGAAATGTACATAAAAACATACACATTTTGAGTGTACATTCAAGAAAATATACATCAAAACATACGCATTTTCATTGTATATACCAGAAATGTACATCAAAACATACACATTTTCAGTGTACATTCAAGAAATATACATCAAAACATACACATTTTCGTTGTACATTCAAGAAATGTACATCAAAACATACACATTTTCAGGGTACATTCAAGAAATGTACACCAAAACATACACATTTTCATTGTATATACAAGAAATGTACACCAAAACATACACATTTTCATTGCACATTCATGAAATGTATATCCAAACATACACATTTTCATTGTACATTCAAGAAATGTACATCAAAACATACACACTTTCAGTGTACATTAAAGAAATGTACTTCTAAAACATACACATTTTGAGTGTACATTCAAGAAATATACATCAAAACATACACATTTTCATTGTATATACCAAAAATGTACATCAAAACATACACATTTTCATTGTATATACAAGAAATGTACAACAAAACATACACATTTTCATTGTATATACAAGAAATGTACACCAAAACATACACATTTTCATTGTACATTCAAGAAATGTATATCAAAACATACACATTTTCATTGTACATTCAAGAAATGTACATCAAAACATACACATTTTCAGTGTACAATCAAGAAATGTACATCAAAACATACACATTTTCATTGTACATTCAAGAAATGTACATCAAAACATACACATTTTCATTGTACATTCAAGAAATGTACATCAAAACATACACATTTTCATTGTACATTAAAGAAATATACATCAAAACATCCACATTTTCATTGTACATTCAAGAAATGTACATCAAAACATACACATTTTCAGGGTACATTCAAGAAATATACATCAAAACATACACATTTTCAGGGTACATTCAAGAAATGTACATCAAAACATACACATTTTCACTGTACATTCAAGAAATGTACATCAAAACATACACTTTTTCATTGTACATACCAGAAATGTACATCAAAACATACACATTTTCAGTGTACATTCAAGAAATGTACATCAAAACATACACATTTTCAGTGTACATTCAAGAAGTGTACATCAAAACATACACATTTTCAGTGTACATTCAAGAAATGTACATCAAAACATACACTTTTTCATTGTACATACCAGAAATGTACATCAAAACATACACTTTTTCATTGTACATACCAGAAATGTACATCAAAACATACACATTTTCATTGCACATACCAGAAATGTACATCAAAACATACACATTTTCAGTGTACATTCAAGAAATGTACATCAAGACATATACATTTTCATTGTACATACCAGAAATGTACATCAAAACATACACATTTTCAGTGTACATTCAAGAAATATACATCAAAACATACACAGTTTCATTGTACATTCAAGAAATGTACATCAAAACATACACATTTTCATTATACATTCAAGAAATGTACATCAAAACATACACTTTTTCGTTGTACATACCAGAAATGTACATCAAAACATACACATTTTCAGTGTACATTCAAGAAATGTACATCAAAACATACACATTTTCATTGTACATTCAAGAAATGTACATCAAAACATACACTTTTTCGTTGTACATACCAGAAATGTACATCAAAACATACACATTTTCAGTGTACATTCAAGAAATGTACATCAAAACATACACATTTTCATTGTACATACCAGAAATGTACATCAAAACATACACATTTTCAGTGTACATTCAAGAAATATACATCAAAACATACACTTTTTCATTGTACATTCAAGAAATATACATCAAAACATACACATTTTCATTGTACATTCAAAAAATGTACATCAAAACATACACATTTTCATTGTACATTCAAGAAATGTACATCAAAACATACACTTTTTCATTGTACATACCAGAAATGTACATCAAAACATACACATTTTCATTGTACATTCAAGAAATGTACATCAAAACATACACATTTTCATTGTACATTCAAGAAATGTACATCAAAACATACACATTTTCATTGTACATTCAAGAAATATACATCAAAACATGCACATTTTCATTGTACATACCAGAAATGTACATCAAAACATACACATTTTCATTGTACATTCAAGAAATGTACATCAAAAAATACACACTTTCATTGTTCACTCATAAAATGTACATCAAAACCTACATATTCATTGTATATACAAGATATGTACATCTAAACATACACATTTTCATTGTACATTCAAGAAATGTACATCAAAACATACACACTTTCAGTGTACATTAAAGAAATGTACTTCTAAAACATACACCTTTTGAGTGTACATTCAAGAAATATACATCAAAACATACACATTTTCATTGTATATACCAAAAATGTACATCAAAACATACACATTTTCATTGTATATACAAGAAATGTACAACAAAACATACACATTTTCATTGTATATACAAGAAATGTACACCAAAACATACACATTTTCATTGCACATTCATGAAATGTATATCAAAACATACACATTTTCATTGTACATTCAAGAAATGTACATCAAAACATACACATTTTCATTGTACATTCAAGAAATATACATCAAAACATACACATTTTCAGTGTACAATCAAGAAGTGTACATCAAAACATACACATTTTCATTGTATATACAAGAAATGTACAACAAAACATACACATTTTCATTGTATATACAAGAAATTTACACCAAAACATACACATTTTCATTGCACATTCATGAAATGTATATCAAAACATACACATTTTCATTGTACATTCAAGAAATGTATATCAAAACATACACATTTTCATTGTACATTCAAGAAATGTACATCAAAACATACACATTTTCATTGTACATTCAAGAAATGTACATCAAAACATACACATTTTCAGTGTACATTCAAGAAATGTACATCAAAACATACACATTTTCAGTGTACATTCAAGAAATATACATCAAAACATACACATTTTCATTGTATATACCAGAAATGTACATCAAAACATACAAATTTTCAGTGTACATTCAAGAAATATACATCAAAACATACACATTTTCATTGTATGTACCAGAAATGTACATCAAAACATACACATTTTGAGTGTACATTCAAGAAATATACATCAAAACATACACATTTTCATTGTATATACCAGAAATGTACATCAAAACATACACATTTTCATTGTACATTCAAGAAATGTACATCAAAGCATACACATCTTCAGTGTACATTCAAGAAATGTACATCAAAACATACACATTTTCAGTGTACATTCAAGAAATGTACATAAAAACATACACATTTTGAGTGTACATTCAAGAAATATACATCAAAACATACACATTTTCATTGTATATACCAGAAATGTACATCAAAACATACACATTTTCAGTGTACAGTCAAGAAATATACATCAAAACATACACATTTTCAGTGTACATTCAAGAAATGTACATCAAAACATACACATTTTCGTTGTATATAATAAAAATGTATATCAAAACATACACATTTTCATTGTACGTACAAGAAATGTACACCAAAACATACACATTTTCATTGTATATACAAGAAATGTACACCAAAACATACACATTTTCATTGCACATTCATGAAATGTATATCAAAACATACACATTTTCATTGTACATTCAAGAAATGTACATCAAAACATACACACTTTCAGTGTACATTAAAGAAATGTACTTCTAAAACATACACATTTTGAGTGTACATTCAAGAAATATACATCAAAACATACACATTTTCATTGTATATACCAAAAATGTACATCAAAACATACACATTTTCATTGTATATACAAGAAATGTACAACAAAACATACACATTTTCATTGTATATACAAGAAATGTACACCAAAACATACACATTTTCATTGTACATTCAAGAAATGTACATCAAAACATACATATTTTCAGGGTACATTCAAGAAATATACATCAAAACATACACATTTTCATTGTACATTCAAGAAATGTACATCAAAACATACACATTTTCATTGTACATTCAAGAAATGTACATCAAAACATACACTTTTTCATTGTACATACCAGAAATGTACATCAAAACATACACATTTTCAGTGTACATTCAAGAAATGTACATCAAAACATACACATTTTCAGTGTACATTCAAGAAGTGTACATCAAAACATACACATTTTCAGTGTACATTCAAGAAATGTACATCAAAACATACACTTTTTCATTGTACATGCCAGAAATGTACATCAAAACATACACCTTTTCATTGTACATACCAGAAATGTACATCAAAACATACACATTTTCATTGCACATACCAGAAATGTACATCAAAACATACACATTTTCAGTGTACATTCAAGAAATGTACATCAAGACATACACATTTTCATTGTACATACAAGAAATGTACATCAAAACATACACATTTTCAGTGTACATTCAAGAAATATACATCAAAACATACACATTTTCATTGTACATTCAAGAAATGTACATCAAAACATACACATTTTCATTGTACATTCAAGAAATGTACATCAAAACATACACCTTTTCATTGTACATACCAGAAATGTACATCAAAACATACACATTTTCAGTGTACATTCAAGAAATGTACATCAAAACATACACATTTTCATTGTACATTCAAGAAATGTACATCAAAACATACACTTTTTCGTTGTACATACCAGAAATGTACATCAAAACATACACATTTTCAGTGTACATTCAAGAAATGTACATCAAAACATACACATTTTCATTGTACATTCAAGAAATGTACATGAAAACATACACATTTTCATTGTACATACCAGAAATGTACATCAAAACATACACATTTTCAGTGTACATTCAAGAAATATACATCAAAACATACACTTTTTCATTGTACATTCAAGAAATATACATCAAAACATACACATTTTCACTGTACATTCAAGAAATGTACATCAAAACATACACATTTTCGTTGTACATTCAAGAAATGTACATCAAAACATACACACTTTCATTGTTCACTCGTAAAATGTACATCAAAACCTACATATTTTCATTGTATATACAAGAAATGTACATCAAAACATACACATTTTCATTGCACATTCATGAAATGTATATCAAAACATACACATTTTCATTGTACATTCAAGAAATGTACATCAAAACATACACACTTTCAGTGTACATTAAAGAAATGTACTTCTAAAACATACACCTTTTGAGTGTACATTCAAGAAATATACATCAAAACATACACATTTTCATTGTATATACCAAAAATGTACATCAAAGCATACACATTTTCATTGTATATACAAGAAATGTACAACAAAACATACACATTTTCATTGTATATACAAGAAATGTACACCAAAACATACACATTTTCAGTGCACATTCATGAAATGTATATCAAAACATACACATTTTCATTGTACATTCAAGAAATGTACATCAAAACATACACATTTTCATTGTACATTCAGGAAATATACATCAAAACATACACATTTTCAGTGTACAATCAAGAAATGTACATCAAAACATACACATTTTCATTGTATATACAACAAATGTACAACAAAACATACACATTTTCATTGCACATTCATGAAATGTATATCAAAACATACACATTTTCATTGTACATTCAAGAAATGTATATCAAAACATACACATTTTCAGTGTACATTCAAGAAATATACATCAAAACATACACATTTTCAGTGTACAATCAAGAAATGTACATCAAAACATACACATTTTCATTGTATATACAAGAAATGTACATCAAAACATACACATTTTCATTGTACATTCAAGAAATGTACATCAAAACATACACATTTTCATTGTACATTCAAGAAATGTACATCAAAACATACACATTTTCATTGTATATACCAGAAATGTACATCAAAACATACACATTTTCAGTGTACATTCAACAAATATACATCAAAACATACACATTTTCATTGTATATACCAGAAATGTACATCAAAACATACACATTTTGAGTGTACATTCAAGAAATATACATCAAAACATACACATTTTCATTGTATATACCAGAAATGTACATCAAAACATACACATTTTCATTGTACATTCAAGAAATGTACATCAAAACATACACATTTTCAGTGTACATTCAAGAAATGTACATCAAAACATACACATTTTCAGTGTACATTCAAGAAATGTACATAAAAACATACACATTTTGAGTGTACATTCAAGAAATGTACATCAAGACATACACATTTTCATTGTACATACCAGAAATGTACATCTAAACATACACATTTTCAGTGTACATTCAAGAAATATACATCAAAACATACACAGTTTCATTGTACATTCAAGAAATGTACATCAAAACATACACATTTTCATTATACATTCAAGAAATGTACATCAAAACATACACTTTTTCATTGTACATACCAGAAATGTACATCAAAACATACACATTTTCAGTGTACATTCAAGAAATGTACATCAAAACATACACATTTTCATTGTACATTCAAGAAATGTACATCAAAACATACACTTTTTCGTTGTACATACCAGAAATGTACATCAAAACATACACATTTTCAGTGTACATTCAAGAAATGTACATCAAAACATACACATTTTCATTGTACATACCAGAAATGTACATCAAAACATACACATTTTCAGTGTACATTCAAGAAATATACATCAAAACATACACTTTTTCATTGTACATTTAAGAAATATACATCAAAACATACACATTTTCATTGTACATTCAAGAAATGTACATCAAAACATACACATTTTCATTGTACATTCAAGAAATGTACATCAAAACATACACTTTTTCATTGTACATACCAGAAATGTACA
This sequence comes from Tenodera sinensis, assembly GCA_030765045.1. Taxonomy (NCBI): domain Eukaryota; kingdom Metazoa; phylum Arthropoda; class Insecta; order Mantodea; family Mantidae; genus Tenodera; species Tenodera sinensis. The sequence continues at coordinate 522,987 of JAUKNM010000095.1, forward strand.
TCAAAACATACAAATTTTCATTGTACATTCAAGAAATGTACATCAAAACATACACATTTTCATTGTACATTCAAGAAATGTACATCAAAACATACACATTTTCATTGTACATTCAAGAAATATACATCAAAACATACACATTTTCATTGTACATACCAGAAATGTACATCAAAACATACACATTTTCATTGTACATTCAAGAAATGTACATAAAAAAATACACACTTTCATTGTTCACTCATAAAATGTACATCAAAACCTACATATTTTCATTGTATATACAAGATATGTACATCTAAAGATACACATTTTCATTGCACATTCATGAAATGTATATCAAAACATACACATTTTCATTGTACATTCAAGAAATGTACATCAAAACATACACACTTTCAGTGTACATTAAAGAAATGTACTTCTAAAACATACACATTTTGAGTGTACATTCAAGAAATATACATCAAAACATACACATTTTCAGTGTATATACCAAAAATGTACATCAAAACATACACATTTTCATTGTATATACAAGAAATGTACAACAAAACATACACATTTTCATTGTATATACAAGAAATGTACACCAAAACATACACAATTTCATTGCACATTCATGAAATGTATATCAAAACATACACATTTTCATTGTACATTCAAGAAATGTACATCAAAACATACACATTTTCATTGTACATTCAAGAAATATACATCAAAACATACACATTTTCAGTGTACAATCAAGAAATGTACATCAAAACATACACATTTTCATTGTATATACAAGAAATGTACAACAAAACATACACATTTTCATTGTATATACAAGAAATTTACACCAAAACATACACATTTTCATTGCACATTCATGAAATGTATATCAAAACATACACATTTTCATTGTACATTCAAGAAATGTATATCAAAACATACACATTTTCATTGTACATTCAAGAAATGTACATCAAAACATACACATTTTCATTGTACATTCAAGAAATGTACATCAAAACATACACATTTTCAGTGTACATTCAAGAAATGTACATCAAAACATACACATTTTCAGTGTACATTCAAGAAATATACATCAAAACATACACATTTTCATTGTATATACCAGAAGTGTACATCAAAACATACACATTTTCAGTGTACATTCAAGAAATATACATCAAAACATACACATTTTCATTGTATGTACCAGAAATGTACATCAAAACATACACATTTTGAGTGTACATTCAAGAAATATACATCAAAACATATACATTTTCATTGTATATACCAGAAATGTACATCAAAACATACACATTTTCATTGTACATTCAAGAAATGTACATCAAAGCATACACATTTTCAGTGTACATTCAAGAAATGTACATCAAAACATACACATTTTCAGTGTACATTCAATAAATGTACATAAAAACATACACATTTTGAGTGTACATTCAAGAAATATACATCAAAACATACACATTTTCATTGTATATACCAGAAATGTACATCAAAACATACACATTTTCAGTGTACATTCAAGAAATGTACATAAAAACATACACATTTTGAGTGTACATTCAAGAAATATACATCAAAACATACACATTTTCATTGTATATACCAGAAATGTACATCAAAACATACACATTTTCAGTGTACATTCAAGAAATATACATCAAAACATACACATTTTCAGTGTACATTCAAGAAATGTACATCAAAACATACACATTTTCGTTGTATATAATAAAAATGTATATCAAAACATACACATTTTCATTGTACATACAAGAAATGTACACCAAAACATACACATTTTCATTGCACATTCATGAAATTTATATCAAAACATACACATTTTCATTGTACATTCAAGAAATGTACATCAAAACATACACACTTTCAGTGTACATTAAAGAAATGTACTTCTAAAACATACACATTTTGAGTGTACATTCAAGAAATATACATCAAAACATACACATTTTCATTGTATATACCAAAAATGTACATCAAAACATACACATTTTCATTGTATATACAAGAAATGTACAACAAAACATACACATTTTCATTGTATATACAAGAAATGTACACCAAAACATACACATTTTCATTGTACATTCAAGAAATGTACATCAAAACATACATATTTTCAGGGTACATTCAAGAAATATACATCAAAACATACACATTTTCATTGTACATTCAAGAAATGTACATCAAAACATACACATTTTCATTGTACATTCAAGAAATGTACATCAAAACATACACTTTTTCATTGTACCTACCAGAAATGTACATCAAAACATACACATTTTCAGTGTACATTCAAGAAATGTACATCAAAACATACACATTTTCAGTGTACATTCAAGAAGTGTACATCAAAACATACACATTTTTAGTGTACATTCAAGAAATGTACATCAAAACATACACTTTTTCATTGTACATACCAGAAATGTACATCAAAACATACACTTTTTCATTGTACATACCAGAAATGTACATCAAAACATACACACTTTCATTGCACATACCAGAAATGTACATCAAAACATACACATTTTCAGTGTACATTCAAGAAATGTACATCAAGACATACACATTTTCATTGTACATACCAGAAATGTACATCAAAACATACGCATTTTCAGTGTACATTCAAGAAATATACATCAAAACATACACATTTTCATTGTACATTCAAGAAATGTACATCAAAACATACACATTTTCATTGTACATTCAAGAAATGTACATCAAAACATACACCTTTTCATTGTACATACCAGAAATGTACATCAAAACACACATTTTCAGTGTACATTCAAGAAATGTACATCAAAACATACACATTTTCATTGTACATTCAAGAAATGTACATCAAAACATACACTTTTTCGTTGTACATACCAGAAATGTACATCAAAACATACACATTTTCAGTGTACATTCAAGAAATGTACATCAAAACATACACATTTTCATTGCACATTCAAGAAATGTACATGAAAACATACACATTTTCATTGTACATACCAGAAATGTACATCAAAACATACACATTTTCAGTGTACATTCAAGAAATATACATCAAAACATACACTTTTTCATTGTACATTCAAGAAATATACATCAAAACATACACATTTTCACTGTACATTCAAGAAATGTACATCAAAACATACACATTTTCATTGTACATTCAAGAAATGTACATCAAAACATACACACTTTCATTGTTCACTCATAAAATGTACATCAAAACCTACATATTTTCATTGTATATACAAGAAATGTACATCAAAACATACACATTTTCATTGCACATTCATGAAATGTATATCAAAACATACACATTTTCATTGTACATTCAAGAAATGTACATCAAAACATACACACTTTCAGTGTACATTAAAGAAATGTACTTCTAAAACATACACCTTTTGAGTGTACATTCAAGAAATATACATCAAAACATACACATTTTCATTGTATATACCAAAAATGTACATCAAAACATACACATTTTCGTTGTATATACAAGAAATGTACAACAAAACATACACATTTTCATTGTATATACAAGAAATGTACACCAAAACATACACATTTTCAGTGCACATTCATGAAATGTATATCAAAACATACACATTTTCATTGTACATTCAAGAAATGTATATCAAAACATACACATTTTCAGTGTACATTCAAGAAATATACATCAAAACATACACATTTTCAGTGTACAATCAAGAAATGTGCATCAAAACATACACATTTTCATTGTATATACAAGAAATGTACATCAAAACATACACATTTTCATTGTACATTCAAGAAATGTACATCAAAACATACACATTTTCATTGTATATACCAGAAATGTACATCAAAACATACACATTTTCAGTGTACATTCAAGAAATATACATCAAAACATACACATTTTCATTGTATATACCAGAAATGTACATCAAAACATACACATTTTGAGTGTACATTCAAGAAATATACATCAAAACATACACATTTTCATTGTATATACCAGAAATGTACATCAAAACATACACATTTTCATTGTACATTCAAGAAATGTACATCAAAACATACACATTTTCAGTGTACATTCAAGAAATGTACATCAAAACATACACATTTTCAGTGTACATTCAAGAAATGTACATAAAAACATACACATTTTGAGTGTACATTCAAGAAATATACATCAAAACATACACATTTTCATTGTATATACCAGAAATGTACATCAAAACATACACATTTTCAGTGTACATTCAAGAAATATACATCAAAACATACACATTTTCATTGTATATACAAGAAATTTACACCAAAACATACACATTTTCATTGCACATTCATGAAATGTATATCAAAACATACACATTTTCATTGTACATTCAAGAAATGTATATCAAGACATACACATTTTCATTGTACATTCAAGAAATGTACATCAAAACATACACATTTTCATTGTACATTCAAGAAATGTACATCAAAACATACACATTTTCAGTGTACATTCAAGAAATGTACATCAAAACATACACATTTTCAGTGTACATTCAAGAAATATACATCAAAACATACACATTTTCATTGTATATACCAGAAATGTACATCAAAACATACACATTTTCAGTGTACATTCAAGAAATATACATCAAAACATACACATTTTCATTGTATGTACCAGAAATGTACATCAAAACATACACATTTTGAGTGTACATTCAAGAAATATACATCAAAACATACACATTTTCATTGTATATACCAGAAATGTACATCAAAACATACACATTTTCATTGTACATTCAAGAAATGTACATCAAAGCATACACATTTTCAGTGTACATTCAAGAAATGTACATCAAAACATACACATTTTCAGTGTACATTCAAGAAATGTACATAAAAGCATACACATTTTGAGTGTACATTCAAGAAATATACATCAAAACATACACATTTTCATTGTATATACCAGAAATGTACATCAAAACATACACATTTTCAGTGTACAGTCAAGAAATATACATCAAAACATACACATTTTCAGTGTACATTCAAGAAATGTACATCAAAACATACACATTTTCGTTGTATATAATGAAAATGTATATCAAAACATACACATTTTCATTGTACGTACAAGAAATGTACACCAAAACATACACATTTTCATTGTATATACAAGAAATGTACACCAAAACATACACATTTTCATTGCACATTCATGAAATGTATATCAAAACATACACATTTTCATTGTACATTCAAGAAATGTACATCAAAACATACACACTTTCAGTGTACATTAAAGAAATGTACTTCTAAAACATACACATTTTGAGTGTACATTCAAGAAATATACATCAAAACATACACATTTTCATTGTATATACCAAAAATGTACATCAAAACATACACATTTTCATTGTATATACAAGAAATGTACAACAAAACATACACATTTTCATTGTATATACAAGAAATGTACACCAAAACATACACATTTTCATTGTACATTCAAGAAATGTACATCAAAACATACATATTTTCAGGGTACATTCAAGAAATATACATCAAAACATACACATTTTCATTGTACATTCAAGAAATGTACATCAAAACATACACATTTTCATTGTACATTCAAGAAATGTACATCAAAACATACACTTTTTCATTGTACATACCAGAAATGTACATCAAAACATACACATTTTAAGTGTACATTCAAGAAATGTACATCAAAACATACACATTTTCAGTGTACATTCAAGAAGTGTACATCAAAACATACACATTTTCAGTGTACATTCAAGAAATGTACATCAAAACATACACTTTTTCATTGCACATGCCAGAAATGTACATCAAAACATACACCTTTTCATTGTACATACCAGAAATGTACATCAAAACATACACATTTTCATTGCACATACCAGAAATGTACATCAAAACATACACATTTTCAGTGTACATTCAAGAAATGTACATCAAGACATACACATTTTCATTGTACATACCAGAAATGTACATCAAAACATACACATTTTCAGTGTACATTCAAGAAATATACATCAAAACATACACATTTTCATTGTACATTCAAGAAATGTACATCAAAACATACACATTTTCATTGTACATTCAAGAAATGTACATCAAAACATACACCTTTTCATTGTACATACCAGAAATGTACATCAAAACATACACATTTTCATTGTACATTCAAGAAATGTACATCAAAAAATACACATTTTCATTGTACATTCAGGAAATGTACATCAAAACATACACATTTTCATTATATATACCAGAAATGTACATCAAAACATACACATTTTCATTGTACATTCAAGAAATGTACATCCAAACACACACATTTTCAGTGTACATTCAAGAAATATACATCAAAACATACACATTTTCGTGGTATATACAAGAAATGTACATCAAAACATACACATTTTCAGTGTACATTCAAGAAATATACATCAAAACATACACTTTTTCATTGTACATTCAAGAAATATACATCAAAACATACACATTTTCACTGTACATTCAAGAAATATACATCAAAACATACACATTTTCATTGTACATTCAAGAAATGTACATCAAAACATACACACTTTCATTGTTCACTCATAAAATGTACATCAAAACCTACATATTTTCATTGTATATACAAGAAATGTACATCAAAACATACACATTTTCATTGCACATTCATGAAATGTATATCAAAACATACACATTTTCATTGTACATTCAAGAAATGTACATCAAAACATACACACTTTCAGTGTACATTAAAGAAATGTACTTCTAAAACATACACCTTTTGAGTGTACATTCAAGAAATATACATCAAAACATACACATTTTCATTGTATATACCAAAAATGTACATCAAAGCATACACATTTTCATTGTATATACAAGAAATGTACAACAAAACATACACATTTTCATTGTATATACAAGAAATGTACACCAAAACATACACATTTTCAGTGCACATTCATGAAATGTATATCAAAACATACACATTTTCATTGTACATTCAAGAAATGTACATCAAAACATACACATTTTCATTGTACATTCAGGAAATATACATCAAAACATACACATTTTCAGTGTACAATCAAGAAATGTACATCAAAACATACACATTTTCATTGTATATACAACAAATGTACAACAAAACATACACATTTTCATTGCACATTCATGAAATGTATATCAAAACATACACATTTTCATTGTACATTCAAGAAATGTATATCAAAACATACACATTTTCAGTGTACATTCAAGAAATATACATCAAAACATACACATTTTCAGTGTACAATCAAGAAATGTACATCAAAACATACACATTTTCATTGTATATACAAGAAATGTACATCAAAACATACACATTTTCATTGTACATTCAAGAAATGTACATCAAAACATACACATTTTCATTGTACATTCAAGAAATGTACATCAAAACATACACATTTTCATTGTATATACCAGAAATGTACATCAAAACATACACATTTTCAGTGTACATTCAACAAATATACATCAAAACATACACATTTTCATTGTATATACCAGAAATGTACATCAAAACATACACATTTTGAGTGTACATTCAAGAAATATACATCAAAACATACACATTTTCATTGTATATACCAGAAATGTACATCAAAACATACACATTTTCATTGTACATTCAAGAAATGTACATCAAAACATACACATTTTCAGTGTACATTCAAGAAATGTACATCAAAACATACACATTTTCAGTGTACATTCAAGAAATGTACATAAAAACATACACATTTTGAGTGTACATTCAAGAAATGTACATCAAGACATACACATTTTCATTGTACATACCAGAAATGTACATCTAAACATACACATTTTCAGTGTACATTCAAGAAATATACATCAAAACATACACAGTTTCATTGTACATTCAAGAAATGTACATCAAAACATACACATTTTCGTTATACATTCAAGAAATGTACATCAAAACATACACTTTTTCATTGTACATACCAGAAATGTACATCAAAACATACACATTTTCAGTGTACATTCAAGAAATGTACATCAAAACATACACATTTTCATTGTACATTCAAGAAATGTACATCAAAACATACACTTTTTCGTTGTACATACCAGAAATGTACATCAAAACATACACATTTTCAGTGTACATTCAAGAAATGTACATCAAAACATACACATTTTCATTGTACATACCAGAAATGTACATCAAAACATACACATTTTCAGTGTACATTCAAGAAATATACATCAAAACATACACTTTTTCATTGTACATTTAAGAAATATACATCAAAACATACACATTTTCATTGTACATTCAAGAAATGTACACCAAAACATACACATTTTCATTGTACATTCAAGAAATGTACATCAAAACATACACTTTTTCATTGTACATACCAGAAATGTACATCAAAACATACAAATTTTCATTGTACATTCAAGAAATGTACATCAAAACATACACATTTTCATTGTACATTCAAGAAATGTACATCAAAACATACACATTTTCATTGTACATTCAAGAAATATACATCAAAACATACACATTTTCATTGTACATACCAGAAATGTACATCAAAACATACACATTTTCATTGTACATTCAAGAAATGTACATAAAAAAATACACACTTTCATTGTTCACTCATAAAATGTACATCAAAACCTACATATTTTCATTGTATATACAAGATATGTACATCTAAAGATACACATTTTCATTGCACATTCATGAAATGTATATCAAAACATACTCATTTTCATTGTACATTCAAGAAATGTACATCAAAACATACACACTTTCAGTGTACATTAAAGAAATGTACTTCTAAAACATACACATTTTGAGTGTACATTCAAGAAATATACATCAAAACATACACATTTTCAGTGTATATACCAAAAATGTACATCAAGACATACACATTTTCATTGTATATACAAGAAATGTACAACAAAACATACACATTTTCATTGTATATACAAGAAATGTACACCAAAACATACACAATTTCATTGCACATTCATGAAATGTATATCAAAACATACACATTTTCATTGTACATTCAAGAAATGTACATCAAAACATACACATTTTCATTGTACATTCAAGAAATATACATCAAAACATACACATTTTCAGTGTACAATCAAGAAATGTACATCAAAACATACACATTTTCATTGTATATACAAGAAATGTACAACAAAACATACACATTTTCATTGTATATACAAGAAATTTACACCAAAACATACACATTTTCATTGCACATTCATGAAATGTATATCAAAACATACACATTTTCATTGTACATTCAAGAAATGTATATCACAACATACACATTTTCATTGTACATTCAAGAAATGTACATCAAAACATACACATTTTCATTGTACATTCAAGAAATGTACATCAAAACATACACATTTTCAGTGTACATTCAAGAAATGTACATCAAAACATACACATTTTCAGTGTACATTCAAGAAATATACATCAAAACATACACATTTTCATTGTATATACCAGAAATGTACATCAAAACATACACATTTTCAGTGTACATTCAAGAAATATACATCAAAACATACACATTTTCATTGTATGTACCAGAAATGTACATCAAAACATACACATTTTGAGTGTACATTCAAGAAATATACATCAAAACATACACATTTTCATTGTATATACCAGAAATGTACATCAAAACATACACATTTTCATTGTACATTCAAGAAATGTACATCAAAGCATACACATTTTCAGTGTACATTCAAGAAATGTACATCAAAACATACACATTTTCAGTGTACATTCAAGAAATGTACATAAAAACATACACATTTTGAGTGTACATTCAACAAATATACATCAAAACATACACATTTTCATTGTATATACCAGAAATGTACATCAAAACATACACATTTTCAGTGTACATTCAAGAAATATACATCAAAACATACACATTTTCAGTGTACATTCAAGAAATGTACATCAAAACATACACATTTTCGTTGTATATAATAAAAATGTATATCAAAACATACACATTTTCATTGTACATACAAGAAATGTACACCAAAACATACACATTTTCATTGTATATACAAGAAATGTACACCAAAACATACACATTTTCATTGCACATTCATGAAATGTATATCAAAACATACACATTTTCATTGTACATTCAAGAAATGTACATCAAAACATACACACTTTCAGTGTACATTAAAGAAATGTACTTCTAAAACATACACATTTTGAGTGTACATTCAAGAAATATACATCAAAACATACACATTTTCATTGTATATACCAAAAATGTACATCAAAACATACACATTTTCATTGTATATACAAGAAATGTACAACAAAACATACACATTTTCATTGTATATACAAGAAATGTACACCAAAACATACACATTTTCATTGTACATTCAAGAAATGTACATCAAAACATACATATTTTCAGGGTACATTCAAGAAATATACATCAAAACATACACATTTTCATTGTACATTCAAGAAATGTACATCAAAACATACACTTTTTCATTGTACATACCAGAAACGTACATCAAAACATACAAATTTTCATTGTACATTCAAGAAATGTACATCAAAACATACACATTTTCATTGTACATTCAAGAAATGTACATCAAAACATACACATTTTCATTGTACATTCAAGAAATATACATCAAAACATACACATTTTCATTGTACATACCAGAAATGTACATCAAAACATACACATTTTCATTGTACATTCAAGAAATGTACATAAAAAAATACACACTTTCATTGTTCACTCATAAAATGTACATCAAAACCTACATATTTTCATTGTATATACAAGATATGTACATCTAAAGATACACATTTTCATTGCACATTCATGAAATGTATATCAAAACATACTCATTTTCATTGTACATTCAAGAAATGTACATCAAAACATACACACTTTCAGTGTACATTAAAGAAATGTACTTCTAAAACATACACATTTTGAGTGTACATTCAAGAAATATACATCAAAACATACACATTTTCAGTGTATATACCAAAAATGTACATCAAAACATACACATTTTCATTGTATATACAAGAAATGTACAACAAAACATACACATTTTCATTGTATATACAAGAAATGTACACCAAAACATACACAATTTCATTGCACATTCATGAAATGTATATCAAAACATACACATTTTCATTGTACATTCAAGAAATGTACATCAAAACATACACATTTTCATTGTACATTCAAGAAATATACATCATAACATACACATTTTCAGTGTACAATCAAGAAATGTACATCAAAACATACACATTTTCATTGTATATACAAGAAATGTACAACAAAACATACACATTTTCATTGTATATACAAGAAATTTACACCAAAACATACACATTTTCATTGCACATTCATGAAATGTATATCAAAACATACACATTTTCATTGTACATTCAAGAAATGTATATCAAAACATACACATTTTCATTGTACATTCAAGAAATGTACATCAAAACATACACATTTTCATTGTACATTCAAGAAATGTACATCAAAACATACACATTTTCAGTGTACATTCAAGAAATGTACATCAAAACATACACATTTTCAGTGTACATTCAAGAAATATACACCAAAACATACACATTTTCATTGTATATACCAGAAATGTACATGAAAACATACACATTTTCAGTGTACATTCAAGAAATATACATCAAAACATACACATTTTCATTGTATGTACCAGAAATGTACATCAAAACATACACATTTTGAGTGTACATTCAAGAAATATACATCAAAACATACACATTTTCATTGTATATACCAGAAATGTACATCAAAACATACACATTTTCATTGTACATTCAAGAAATGTACATCAAAGCATACACATTTTCAGTGTACATTCAAGAAATGTACATCAAAACATACACATTTTCAGTGTACATTCAAGAAATGTACATAAAAACATACACATTTTGAGTGTACATTCAAGAAATATACATCAAAACATACACATTTTCATTGTATATACCAGAAATATACATCAAAACATACACTTTTTCATTGTACATTCAAGAAATATACATCAAAACATACACATTTTCACTGTACATTCAAGAAATGTACATCAAAACATACACATTTTCATTGTACATTCAAGAAATGTACATCAAAACATACACACTTTCATTGTTCACTCATAAAATGTACATCAAAACCTACATATTTTCATTGTATATACAAGAAATGTACATCAAAACATACACATTTTCATTGCACATTCATGAAATGTATATCAAAACATACACATTTTCATTGTACATTCAAGAAATGTACATCAAAACATACACACTTTCAGTGTACATTAAAGAAATGTACTTCTAAAACATACACCTTTTGAGTGTACATTCAAGAAATATACATCAAAACATACACATTTTCATTGTATATACCAAAAATGTACATCAAAACATACACATTTTCGTTGTATATACAAGAAATGTACAACAAAACATACACATTTTCATTGTATATACAAGAAATGTACACCAAAACATACACATTTTCAGTGCACATTCATGAAATGTATATCAAAACATACACATTATCATTGTACATTCAAGAAATGTATATCAAAACATACACATTTTCAGTGTACATTCAAGAAATATACATCAAAACATACACATTTTCATTGTGTATACCAGAAATGTACATCAAAACATACACATTTTCAGTGTACATTCAAGAAATATACAATAAAACATACACATTTTCAGTGTACATTCAAGAAATGTACATCAAAACATACACATTTTCGTTGTATATAATAAAAATGTATATCAAAACATACACATTTTCATTGTACATACAAGAAATGTACACCAAAACATACACATTTTCATTGTATATACAAGAAATGTACACCAAAACATACACATTTTCATTGCACATTCATGAAATGTATATCAAAACATACACATTTTCATTGTACATTCAAGAAATGTACATCAAAACATACACACTTTCAGTGTACATTAAAGAAATGTACTTCTAAAACATACACATTTTGAGTGTACATTCAAGAAATATACATCAAAACATACACATTTTCATTGTATATACCAAAAATGTACATCAAAACATACACATTTTCATTGTATATACAAGAAATGTACAACAAAACATACACATTTTCATTGTATATACAAGAAATGTACACCAAAACATACACATTTTCATTGTACATTCAAGAAATGTACATCAAAACATACATATTTTCAGGGTACATTCAAGAAATATACATCAAAACATACACATTTTCATTGTACATTCAAGAAATGTACATCAAAACATGCACATTTTCATTGTACATTCAAGAAATGTACATCAAAACATACACTTTTTCATTGTACATACCAGAAATGTACATCAAAACATACACATTTTCAGTGTACATTCAAGAAATGTACATCAAAACATACACATTTTCAGTGTACATTCAAGAAGTGTACATCAAAACATACACATTTTTAGTGTACATTCAAGAAATGTACATCAAAACATACACTTTTTCATTGTACATACCAGAAATGTACATCAAAACATACACTTTTTCATTGTACATACCAGAAATGTACATCAAAACATACACATTTTCATTGCACATACCAGAAATGTACATCAAAACATACACATTTTCAGTGTACATTCAAGAAATGTACATCAAGACATACACATTTTCATTGTACATACCAGAAATGTACATCAAAACATACGCATTTTCAGTGTACATTCAAGAAATATACATCAAAACATACACATTTTCATTGTACATTCAAGAAATGTACATCAAAACATACACATTTTCATTGTACATTCAAGAAATGTACATCAAAACATACACCTTTTCATTGTACATACCAGAAATGTACATCAAAACACACATTTTCAGTGTACATTCAAGAAATGTACATCAAAACATACACATTTTCATTGTACATTCAAGAAATGTACATCAAAACATACACTTTTTCGTTGTACATACCAGAAATGTACATCAAAACATACACATTTTCAGTGTACATTCAAGAAATGTACATCAAAACATACACATTTTCATTGCACATTCAAGAAATGTACATGAAAACATACACATTTTCATTGTACATACCAGAAATGTACATCAAAACATACACATTTTCAGTGTACATTCAAGAAATATACATCAAAACATACACTTTTTCATTGTACATTCAAGAAATATACATCAAAACATACACATTTTCACTGTACATTCAAGAAATGTACATCAAAACATACACATTTTCATTGTACATTCAAGAAATGTACATCAAAACATACACACTTTCATTGTTCACTCATAAAATGTACATCAAAACCTACATATTTTCATTGTATATACAAGAAATGTACATCAAAACATACACATTTTCATTGCACATTCATGAAATGTATATCAAAACCTACACATTTTCATTGTACATTCAAGAAATGTACATCAAAACATACACACTTTCAGTGTACATTAAAGAAATGTACTTCTAAAACATACACCTTTTGAGTGTACATTCAAGAAATATACATCAAAACATACACATTTTCATTGTATATACCAAAAATGTACATCAAAACATACACATTTTCGTTGTATATACAAGAAATGTACAACAAAACATACACATTTTCATTGTATATACAAGAAATGTACACCAAAACATACACATTTTCAGTGCACATTCATGAAATGTATATCAAAACATACACATTTTCATTGTACATTCAAGAAATGTATATCAAAACATACACATTTTCAGTGTACATTCAGGAAATATACATCAAAACATACACATTTTCAGTGTACAATCAAGAAATGTGCATCAAAACATACACATTTTCATTGTATATACAAGAAATGTACATCAAAACATACACATTTTCATTGTACATTCAAGAAATGTACATCAAAACATACACATTTTCATTGTATATACCAGAAATGTACATCAAAACATACACATTTTCAGTGTACATTCAAGAAATATACATCAAAACATACACATTTTCATTGTATATACCAGAAATGTACATCAAAACATACACATTTTGAGTGTACATTCAAGAAATATACATCAAAACATACACATTTTCATTGTATATACCAGAAATGTACATCAAAACATACACATTTTCATTGTACATTCAAGAAATGTACATCAAAACATACACATTTTCAGTGTACATTCAAGAAATGTACATCAAAACATACACATTTTCAGTGTACATTCAAGAAATGTACATAAAAACATACACATTTTGAGTGTACATTCAAGAAATATACATCAAAACATACGCATTTTCATTGTATATACCAGAAATGTACATCAAAACATACACATTTTCAGTGTACATTCAAGAAATATACATCAAAACATACACATTTTCATTGTATATACAGGAAATGTACACCAAAACATACACATTTTCATTGCACATTCATGAAATGTATATCAAACCATACACATTTTCATTGTACATTCAAGAAATGTACATCAAAACATACACACTTTCAGTGTACATTAAAGAAATGTACTTCTAAAACGTACACATTTTGAGTGTACATTCAAGAAATATACATCAAAACATACACATTTTCATTGTATATACCAAAAATGTACCTCAAAACATACACATTTTCATTGTATATACAAGAAATGTACAACAAAACATACACATTTTCATTGTATATACAAGAAATGTACACCAAAACATACACATTTTCATTGTACATTCAAGAAATGTATATCAAAACATACACATTTTCATTGTACATTCAAGAAATGTACATCAAAACATACACATTTTCAGTGTACAATCAAGAAATGTACATCAAAACATACACATTTTCATTGTACATTCAAGAAATGTACATCAAAACATACACATTTTCATTGTACATTCAAGAAATGTACATCAAAACATACACATTTTCATTGTACATTCAAGAAATATACATCAAAACATCCACATTTTCATTGTACATTCAAGAAATGTACATCAAAACATACACATTTTCAGGGTACATTCAAGAAATATACATCAAAACATACACATTTTCAGGGTACATTCAAGAAATGTACATCAAAACATACACATTTTCATTGTACATTCAAGAAATGTACATCAAAACATACACTTTTTCATTGTACATACCAGAAATGTACATCAAAACATACACATTTTCAGTGTACATTCAAGAAATGTACATCAAAACATACACATTTTCAGTGTACATTCAAGAAGTGTACATCAAAACATACACATTTTCAGTGTACATTCAAGAAATGTACATCAAAACATACACTTTTTCATTGTACATACCAGAAATGTACATCAAAACATACACTTTTTCATTGTACATACCAGAAATGTACATCAAAACATACACATTTTCATTGCACATACCAGAAATGTACATCAAAACATACACATTTTCAGTGTACATTCAAGAAATGTACATCAAGACATACACATTTTCATTGTACATACCAGAAATGTACATCAAAACATACACATTTTCAGTGTACATTCAAGAAATATACATCAAAACATACACAGTTTCATTGTACATTCAAGAAATGTAAATCAAAACATACACATTTTCATTATACGTTCAAGAAATGTACATCAAAACATACACTTTTTCATTGTACATACCAGAAATGTACATCAAAACATACACATTTTCAGTGTACATTCAAGAAATGTACATCAAAACATACACATTTTCATTGTACATTCAAGAAATGTACATCAAAACATACACTTTTTCGTTGTACATACCAGAAATGTACATCAAAACATACACATTTTCATTGTACATTCAAGAAATATACATCAAAACATACACATTTTCATTGTACATACCAGAAATGTACATCAAAACATACACATTTTCATTGTACATTCAAGAAATGTACATAAAAAAATACACACTTTCATTGTTCACTCATAAAATGTACATCAAAACCTACATATTTTCATTGTATATACAAGATATGTACATCTAAACATACACATTTTCATTGCACATTCATGAAATGTATATCAAAACATACACATTTTCATTGTACATTCAAGAAATGTACATCAAAACATACACACTTTCAGTGTACATTAAAGAAATGTACTTCTAAAACATACACATTTTGAGTGTACATTCAAGAAATATACATCAAAACATACACATTTTCATTGTATATACCAAAAATGTACATCAAAACATACACATTTTCATTGTATATACAAGAAATGTACAACAAAACATACACATTTTCATTGTATATACAAGAAATGTACACCAAAACATACACATTTTCATTGCACATTCATGAAATGTATATCAAAACATACACATTTTCATTGTACATTCAAGAAATGTACATCAAAACATACACAGTTTCATTGTACATTCAAGAAATATACATCAAAACATACACATTTTCAGTGTACAATCAAGAAATGTACATCAAAACATACACATTTTCATTGTATATACAAGAAATGTACAACAAAACATACACATTTTCATTGTATATACAAGAAATTTACACCAAAACATACACATTTTCATTGCACATTCATGAAATATATATCAAAACATACACATTTTCATTGTACATTCAAGAAATGTATATCAAAACATACACATTTTCATTGTACATTCAAGAAATGTACATCAAAACATACACATTTTCATTGTACATTTAAGAAATGTACATCAAAACATACACATTTTCAGTGTACATTCAAGAAATGTACATCAAAACATACACATTTTCAGTGTACATTCAAGAAATATACATCAAAACATACACATTTTCATTGTATATACCAGAAATGTACATCAAAACATACACATTTTCAGTGTACATTCAAGAAATATACATCAAAACATACACATTTTCATTGTATGTACCAGAAATGTACATCAAAACATACACATTTTGAGTGTACATTCAAGAAATATACATCAAAACATACACATTTTCATTGTATATACCAGAAATGTACATCAAAACATACACATTTTCATTGTACATTCAAGAAATGTACATCAAAGCATACACATTTTCAGTGTAAATTCAAGAAATGTACATCAAAACATACACATTTTCAGTGTACATTCAAGAAATGTACATAAAAACATACACATTTTGAGTGTACATTCAAGAAATATACATCAAAACATACACATTTTCATTGTATATACCAGAAATGTACATCAAAACATACACATTTTCAGTGTACATTCAAGAAATAAACACCAAAACATACACATTTTCAGTGTACATTCAAGAAATGTACATCAAAACATACACATTTTCGTTGTATATAATAAAAATGTATATCAAAACATACACATTTTCATTGTACATACAAGAAATGTACACCAAAACATACACATTTTCATTGTATATACAAGAAATGTACACCAAAACATACACATTTTCATTGCACATTCATGAAATGTATATCAAAACATACACATTTTCATTGTACATTCAAGAAATGTACATCAAAACATACACACTTTCAGTGTACATTAAAGAAATGTACTTCTAAAACATACACATTTTGAGTGTACATTCAAGAAATATACATCAAAACATACACATTTTCATTGTATATACCAAAAATGTACATCAAAACATACACATTTTCATTGTATATACAAGAAATGTACAACAAAACATACACATTTTCATTGTATATACAATAAATGTACACCAAAACATACACATTTTCATTGCACATTCACGAAATGTATATCAAAACATACACATTTTCATTGTACATTCAAGAAATGTACATCAAAACATACACATTTTCATTGTACATTCAAGGAATGTACATCAAAACATACACATTTTCAGTGTACAATCAAGAAATGTACATCAAAACATACACATTTTCATTGTACATTCAAGAAATGTACATCAAAACATACAAATTTTCATTGTACATTCAAGAAATGTACATCAAAACATACACATTTTCATTGTACATTCAAGAAATGTACATCAAAACATACACATTTTCATTGTACTTTCAAGAAATATACATCAAAACATACACATTTTCAGTGTACAATCAAGAAATGTACATCAAAACATACACATTTTCATTGTATATACAAGAAATGTACACCAAAACATACACATTGTCATTGCACATTCATGAAATGTATATCAAAACATACACATTTTCATTGTACATTCAAGAAATGTACATCAAAACATACACACTTTCAGTGTACATTAAAGAAATGTACTTCTAAAACATACACATTTTGAGTGTACATTCAAGAAATATACATCAAAACATACACATTTTCATTGCACATTCATGAAATGTATATCAAAACATACACATTTTCATTGTACATTCAAGAAATGTACATCAAAAAATACACACTTTCATTGTTCACTCATAAAATGTACATCAAAACCTACATATTTTCATTGTATATACAAGAAATGTACATCAAAACATACACATTTTCATTGCACATTCATGAAATGTATATCAAAACATACACATTTTCATTGTACAATCAAGAAATGTACATCAAATTATACACACTTTCAGTGTACATTAAAGAAATGTACTTCTAAAACATACACATTTTGAGTGTACATTCAAGAAATATACATCAAAACATACACATTTTCATTGTATATACCAAAAATGTACATCAAAACATACACATTTTCATTGTATATACAAGAAATGTACAACAAAACATACACATTTTCATTGTATATACAAGAAATGTACACATTTTCATTGCACATTCATGAAATGTATATCAAAACATACACATTTTCATTGTACATTCAAGAAATGTACATCAAAACATACACATTTTCATTGTACATTCAGGAAATATACATCAAAACATACACATTTTCAGTGTACAATAAGGAAATGTACATCAAAACATACACATTTTCATTGTATATACAAGAAATGTACAACAAAACATACACATTTTCATTGTATATACAAGAAATGCACACCAAAACATACACATTTTCATTGCACATTCATGAAATGTATATCAAAACATACACATTTTCATTGTACATTCAAGAAATGTATATCAAAACATACACATTTTCATTGTACATTCAAGAAATGTACATCAAAACATACACATTTTCATTGTACATTCAAGAAATGTACATCAAAACATACACATTTTCAGTGTACATTCAAGAAATGTACATCAAAACATACACATTTTCAGTGTACATTCAAGAAATATACATCAAAACATACACATTTTCATTGTATATACCAGCAATGTACGTCAAAACATACACATTTTCAGTGTACATTCAAGAAATGTACATCCAAACATACACATTTTCAGTGTACATTCAAGAAATATACATCAAAACATACACATTTTAAGGATACTTTCAAGAAATATACATCAAAGCATACACATTTTCATGGTATATACAAGAAATGTACATCAAAACATACACATTTTCATTGTACATTCAAGAAATGTACATCAAAACATACACATTTTCATGGTATATACAAGAAATGTACATCAAAACATACACATTTTCATTGTACATTCAAGAAATGTACATCAAAACATACACATTTTCAGTGTACATTCAAGAAATATACATCAAAACATACACATTTTCATTGTATATACAAGAAATCTACATCAAAACATACACATTTTCAGTGTACATTCAAGAAATATACATCAAAACATACACTTTTTCATTGTACATACCAGAAATGTACATCAAAACATACACATTATCATTGTACATTCAAAAATGTACATAAAACATACACATTTTCAGTGTACATTCCAGAAATGTACATCAAAACATACACATTTTCATTGTACATTCAAGAAATGTACATCAAAACATACACATTTTCAGTGTACATTCAAGAAATATACATCAAAACATACACTTTTTCATTGTACATACCAGAAATATACATCAAAACATACACATTTTCATTGTACATTCAAGAAATGTACATCAAAACATACACATTTTCAGTGTACATTCAAGAAATGTACATCAAAACATACACATTTTCATTGTACATTCAAGAAATGTACATCAAAACATACACATTTTCAGTGTACATTCAAGAAGTATACATCAAAACATACACATTTTCATTGTACATTCAAGAAATGTACATCAAAACATACACATTTTCATTGTACATTCAAGAAATGTACATCAAAACATACACTTTTTCATTGTGCATACCAGAAATGTACATCAAAACATACACATTTTCAGTGTACATTCAAGAAATGTACATCAAAACATACACATTTTCATTGTACATTCAAGAAATGTACATCAAAACATAGACATTTTCAGGGTACATTCAAGAAATATACATCAAAACATACACATTTTCATTGTACATTCAAGAAATGTACATCAAAACATACACATTTTCATTGTACATTCAAGAAATGTACATCAAAACATACACTTTTTCATTGTACATACCAGAAATGTACATCAAAGCATACACATTTTCAGTGTACATTCAAGAAATGTACATCAAAACATACACATTTTCAGTGTACATTCAAGAAGTGTACATCAAAACATACACATTTTCAGTGTACATTCAAGAAATGTACATCAAAACATACACTTTTTCATTGTACATACCAGAAATGTACATCAAAACATACACTTTTTCATTGTACATACCAGAAATGTACATCAAAACATACACATTTTCATTGCACATACCAGAAATGTACATCAAAACATACACATTTTCAGTGTACATTCAAGAAATGTACATCAGGACATACACATTTTCATTGTACATACCAGAAATGTACATCAAAACATACACATTTTCTGTGTACATTCAAGAAATATACATCAAAACATACACATTTTCATTGTACATTCAAGAAATGTACTTCAAAACATACACATTTTCATTGTACATTCAAGAAATGTACATCAAAACATACACCTTTTCATTGTACATACCAGAAATGTACATCAAAACATACACATTTTCAGTGTACATTCAAGAAATGTACATCAAAACATACACACTTTCATTGTACATTCAAGAAATGTACATCAAAACATACACTTTTTCGTTGTACATACCAGAAATGTACATCAAAACTTACACATTTTCAGTGTACATTCAAGAAATGTACATCAAAACATACACATTTTCATTGTACATTCAAGAAATGTACATGAAAACATACACATTTTCATTGTACATACCAGAAATGTACATCAAAACATACACATTTTCAGTGTACATTCAAGAAATATACATCAAAACATACACTTTTTCATTGTACATTCAAGAAATATACATCAAAACATACACATTTTCATTGTACATTCAAGAAATGTACATCAAAACATACACATTTTCATTGTACATTCAAGAAATGTACATCAAAACATACACTTTTTCATTGTACATACCAGAAATGTACATCAAAACATACACATTTTCATTGTACATTCAAGAAATGTACATCAAAACATACACATTTTCATTGTACATTCAAGAAATGTACATCAAAACATACACATTTTCATTGTACATTCAAGAAATATACATCAAAACATACACATTTTCATTGCACATTCATGAAATGTATATCAAAACATACACATTTTCATTGTACATTCAAGAAATTTACATCAAAACATACACATTTTCATTGTACATTCAAGAAATGTACATCAAAACATACACACTTTCATTGTTCACTCATAAAATGTACATCAAAACCTACATATTTTCATTGTATATACAAGAAATGTACATCAAAACATACACACTTTCATTGCACATTCATGAAATGTATATCAAAACATACACATTTTCATTGTACATTCAAGAAATGTACATCAAAACATACACACTTTCAGTGTACATTAAAGAAATGTACTTCTAAAACATACACCTTTTGAGTGTACATTCAAGAGATATACATCAAAACATACACATTTTCATTGTAGATACCAAAAATGTACATCAAAACATACACATTTTCATTGTATATACAAGAAATGTACAACAAAACATACACATTTTCATTGTATATACAAGAAATGTACACCAAAACATACACATTTTCAGTGCACATTCATGAAATGTATATCAAAACATACACATTTTCATTGTACATTCAAGAAATCTACATCAAAACATACACATTTTCATTGTACATTCAAGAAATCTACATCAAAACATACACATTTTCAGTGTACAATCAAGAAATGTACATCAAAACATACACATTTTCATTGTATATACAAGAAATGTACAACAAAACATACACATTTTCATTGCACATTCATGAAATGTATATCAAAACATACACATTTTCTTGTACATTCAAGAAATGTATATCAAAACATACACATTTTCAGTGTACATTCAAGAAATATACATCAAAACATACACATTTTCATTGTATATACCAGAAATGTACATCAAAACATACACATTTTCATTGTATATACAAGAAATGTACATCAAAACATACACATTTTCATTGTACATTCAAGAAATGTACATCAAAACATACACATTTTCATTGTACATTCAAGAAATGTACATCAAAACATACACATTTTCAGTGTACATTCAAGAAATGTACATCAAAACATACACATTTTCAGTGTACATTCAAGAAATATACATCAAAACATACACATTTTCATTGTATATACCAGAAATGTACATCAAAACATACACATTTTCAGTGTACATTCAAGAAATATACATCAAAACATACACATTTTCATTGTATATACCAGAAATGTACATCAAAACATACACATTTTGAGTGTACATTCAAGAAATATACATCAAAACATACACATTTTCATTGTATATACCAGAAATGTACATCAAAACATACACATTTTCATTGTACATTCAAGAAATGTACATCAAAACATACACATTTTCAGTGTACATTCAAGAAATGTACATCAAAACATACACATTTTCAGTGTACATTCAAGAAATGTACATAAAAACATACACATTTTGAGTGTACATTCAAGAAATATACATCAAAACATACGCATTTTCATTGTATATACCAGAAATGTACATCAAAACATACACATTTTCAGTGTACATTCAAGAAATATACATCAAAACATACACATTTTCAGTGTACATTCAAGAAATGTACATCAAAACATACACATTTTCGTTGTATATAATAAAAATGTACATCAAAACATACACATTTTCATTGTACATACAAGAAATGTACACCAAAACATACACATTTTCATTGTATATACAATAAATGTACACCAAAACATACACATTTTCATTGCACATTCATGAAATGTATATAAAAACATACACATTTTCATTGTACATTCAAGAAATGTACATCAAAACATACACACTTTCAGTGTACATTAAAGAAATGTACTTCTAAAACATACACATTTTGAGTGTACATTCAAGAAATATACATCAAAACATACACATTTTCATTGTATATACCAAAAATGTACATCAAAACATACACATTTTCATTGTATATACAAGAAATGTACTACAAAACATACACATTTTCATTGTATATACAAGAAATGTACACCAAAACATACACATTTTCATTGTACATTCAAGAAATGTATATCAAAACATACACATTTTCATTGTACATTCAAGAATTGTACATCAAAACATACACATTTTCATTGTACATTCAAGAAATGTACATCAAAACATACACATTTTCATTGTACATTCAGGAAATGTACATCAAAACATACACATTTTCATTGTACATTCAAGAAATATACATCAAAACATCCACATTTTCATTGTACATTCAAGAAATGTACATCAAAACATACACATTTTCAGGGTACATTCAAGAAATATACATCAAAACATACACATTTTCAGGGTACATTCAAGAAATGTACATCAAAACATACACATTTTCATTGTACATTCAAGAAATGTACATCAAAACATACACTTTTTCATTGTACATACCAGAAATGTACATCAAAACATACACATTTTCAGTGTACATTCGAGAAATGTACATCAAAACATACACATTTTCAGTGTACATTCAAGAAGTGTACATCAAAACATACACATTTTCAGTGTACATTCCAGAAATGTACATCAAAACATACACTTTTTCATTTTACATACCAGAAATGTACATCAAAACATACACTTTTTCATTGTACATACCAGAAATGTACATCAAAACATACACATTTTCATTGCACATACCAGAAATGTACATCAAAACATACACATTTTCAGTGTACATTCAAGAAATGTACATCAAGACATACACATTTTCATTGTACATACCAGAAATGTACATCAAAACATACACATTTTCAGTGTACATTCAAGAAATATACATCAAAACATACACATTTTCATTGTACATTCAAGAAATGTACATCAAAACATACACTTTTTCATTGTACATACCAGAAATATACATCAAAACATACACATTTTCAGTGTACATTCAAGAAATGTACATCAAAACATACACATTTTCATTGTACATTCAAGAAATGTACATCAAAACATACACTTTTTCGTTGTACATACCAGAAATGTACATCAAAACATACACTTTTTCATTGTACATACCAGAAATGTACATCAAAACATACACACTTTCATTGCACATACCAGAAATGTACATCAAAACATACACATTTTCAGTGTACATTCAAGAAATGTACATCAAGACATACACATTTTCAATGTACATACCAGAAATGTACATCAAAACATACACATTTTCAGTGTACATTCAAGAAATATACAACAAAACATACACATTTTCATTGTACATTCAAGAAATGTACATCAAAACATACACATTTTCATTGTACATTCAAGAAATGTACATCAAAACATACACTTTTTCATTGTACATACCAGAAATGTAAATCAAAACATACACATTTTCAGTGTACATTCAAGAAATGTACATCAAAACATACACATTTTCATTGTACATACCAGAAATGTACATCAAAACATGCACATTTTCAGTGTACATTCAAGAAATATACATCAAAACATACACTTTTTCATTGTACATTCAAGAAATATACATCAAAACATACACATTTTCATTGCACATTCAAGAAATGTACATCAAAACATACACATTTTCATTGTACATTCAAGAAATGTACATCAAAACATACACATTTTCATTGTACATTCAAGAAATCTACATCAAAACATACACTTTTTCATTGTGCATACCAGAAATGTACATCAAAACATACACATTTTCAGTGTACATTCAAGAAATATACATCAAAACATACACTTTTTCATTGTACATTCAAGAAATGTACATCAAAACATACACATTTTCATTGTACATTCAAGAAATGTACATCAAAACATACACTTTTTCATTGTGCATACCAGAAATGTACATCAAAACATACACATTTTCAGTGTACATTCAAGAAATGTAGATCAAAACATACACATTTTCATTGTACATTCAAGAAATGTACATCAAAACATACACTCTTTCATTGTACATACCAGAAATGTACATCAAAACATACACATTTTCAGTGTACATTCAAGAAATGTACATCAAAACATACACATTTTCAGTGTACATTCAAGAAGTGTACATCAAAACATACACATTTTCAGTGTACATTCAAGAAATGTACATCAAAACATACACTTTTTCATTGTACATACCAGAAATGTACATCAAAACATACACTTTTTCATTGTACATACCAGAAATGTACATCAAAACATACACATTTTCATTGCACATACCAGAAATGTACAACAAAACATACACATTTTCAGTGTACATTCAAGAAATGTACATCAAGACATACACATTTTCATTGTACATACCAGAAATGTACATCAAAACATACACATTTTCAGTGTACATTCAAGAAATATACATCAAAACATACACATTTTCATTGTACATTCAAGAAATGTACATCAAAACATACACATTTTCATTGTACATTCAAGAAATGTACATCAAAACATACACATTTTCATTGTACATACCAGAAATGTACATCAAAACATACACATTTTCAGTGTACATTCAAGAAATGTACATCAAAACATACACATTTTCATTGTACATTCAAGAAATGTACATCAAAACATACACTTTTTCGTTGTACATACCAGAAATGTACATCAAAACATACACATTTTCAGTGTACATTCAAGAAATGTACATCAAAACATACACATTTTCATTGTACATTCAAGAAATGTACATGAAAACATACACATTTTCATTGTACATACCAGAAATGTACATCAAAACATACACATTTTCAGTGTACATTCAAGAAATATACATCAAAGCATACACTTTTTCATTGTACATTCAAGAAATATACATCAAAACATACACATTTTCATTGTACATTCAAGAAATGTACATCAAAACATACACATTTTCATTGTACATTCAAGAAATGTACATCAAAACATACACACTTTCATTGTTCACTCATAAAATGTACATCAAAACCTACATATTTTCATTGTATATACAAGAAATGTACATCAAAACATACACATTTTCATTGCACATTCATGAAATGTATATCAAAACATACACATTTTCATTGTACATTCAAGAAATGTACATCAAAACATACACACTTTCATTGTATATACAAGAAATGTACAACAAAACATACACATTTTCATTGTATATACAAGAAATGTACACCAAAACATACACATTTTCAGTGCACATTCATGAAATGTATATCAAAACATACACATTTTCATTGTACATTCAAGAAATGTACATCAAAACATACACTTTTTCATTGTACATACCAGAAATGTACATCAAAACATACACATTTTCAGTGTACATTCAAGAAATGTACATCAAAACATACACATTTTCATTGTACATACCAGAAATGTACATCAAAACATACACATTTTCAGTGTACATTCAAGAAATATACATCAAAACATACACTTTTTCATTGTACATTCAAGAAATATACATCAAAACATACACATTTTCATTGTAC
Source organism: Tenodera sinensis (assembly GCA_030765045.1). NCBI lineage: Eukaryota > Metazoa > Arthropoda > Insecta > Mantodea > Mantidae > Tenodera > Tenodera sinensis. Next base: position 551,404 of record JAUKNM010000095.1, read on the forward strand.
ATTCAAGAAATGTACATCAAAACATACACATTTTCATTGTACATTCAAGAAATGTACATCAAAACATACACATTTTCATTGTACATTCAAGAAATCTACATCAAAACATACACTTTTTCATTGTGCATACCAGAAATGTACATCAAAACATACACATTTTCAGTGTACATTCAAGAAATATACATCAAAACATACACTTTTTCATTGTACATTCAAGAAATATACATCAAAACATACACATTTTCATTGTACATTCAAGAAATGTACATCAAAACATACACATTTTCATTGTACATTCAAGAAATGTACATCAAAACATACACATTTTCATTGTACATTCAAGAAATGTACATCAAAACATACACATTTTCAGTGTACATTCAAGAAATGTACATCAAAACATACACATTTTCATTGTACATTCAAGAAATGTACATCAAAACATACATATTTTCAGGGTACCTTCAAGAAATATACATCAAAACATACACATTTTCATTGTACATTCAAGAAATGTACATCAAAACATACACATTTTCATTGTACATTCAAGAAATGTACATCAAAACATACACTCTTTCATTGTACATACCAGAAATGTACATCAAAACATACACATTTTCAGTGTACATTCAAGAAATGTACATCAAAACATACACATTTTCAGTGTACATTCAAGAAGTGTACATCAAAACATACACATTTTCAGTGTACATTCAAGAAATGTACATCAAAACATACACTTTTTCATTGTACATACCAGAAATGTACATCAAAACATACACTTTTTCATTGTACATACCAGAAATGTACATCAAAACATACACATTTTCATTGCACATACCAGAAATGTACAACAAAACATACACATTTTCAGTGTACATTCAAGAAATGTACATCAAGACATACACATTTTCATTGTACATACCAGAAATGTACATCAAAACATACACATTTTCAGTGTACATTCAAGAAATATACATCAAAACATACACATTTTCATTGTACATTCAAGAAATGTACATCAAAACATACACATTTTCATTGTACATTCAAGAAATGTACATCAAAACATACACCTTTTCATTGTACATACCAGAAATGTACATCAAAACATACACATTTTCAGTGTACATTCAAGAAATGTACATCAAAACATACACATTTTCATTGTACATTCAAGAAATGTACATCAAAACATACACTTTTTCGTTGTACATACCAGAAATGTACATCAAAACATACACATTTTCAGTGTACATTCAAGAAATGTACATCAAAACATACACATTTTCATTGTACATTCAAGAAATGTACATGAAAACATACACATTTTCATTGTACATACCAGAAATGTACATCAAAACATACACATTTTCAGTGTACATTCAAGAAATATACATCAAAGCATACACTTTTTCATTGTACATTCAAGAAATATACATCAAAACATACACATTTTCATTGTACATTCAAGAAATGTACATCAAAACATACACATTTTCATTGTACATTCAAGAAATGTACATCAAAACATACACACTTTCATTGTTCACTCATAAAATGTACATCAAAACCTACATATTTTCATTGTATATACAAGAAATGTACATCAAAACATACACATTTTCATTGCACATTCATGAAATGTATATCAAAACATACACATTTTCATTGTACATTCAAGAAATGTACATCAAAACATACACACTTTCATTGTATATACAAGAAATGTACAACAAAACATACACATTTTCATTGTATATACAAGAAATGTACACCAAAACATACACATTTTCAGTGCACATTCATGAAATGTATATCAAAACATACACATTTTCATTGTACATTCAAGAAATGTACATCAAAACATACACTTTTTCATTGTACATACCAGAAATGTACATCAAAACATACACATTTTCAGTGTACATTCAAGAAATGTACATCAAAACATACACATTTTTATTGTACATACCAGAAATGTACATCAAAACATACACATTTTCAGTGTACATTCAAGAAATATACATCAAAACATACACTTTTTCATTGTACATTCAAGAAATATACATCAAAACATACACATTTTCATTGTACATTCAAGAAATGTACATCAAAACATACACATTTTCATTGTACATTCAAGAAATGTACATCAAAACATACACATTTTCATTGTACATTCAAGAAATCTACATCAAAACATACACTTTTTCATTGTGCATACCAGAAATGTACATCAAAACATACACATTTTCAGTGTACATTCAAGAAATATACATCAAAACATACACTTTTTCATTGTACATTCAAGAAATATACATCAAAACATACACATTTTCATTGTACATTCAAGAAATGTACATCAAAACATACACATTTTCATTGTACATTCAAGAAATGTACATCAAAACATACACATTTTCATTGTACATTCAAGAAATGTACATCAAAACATACACATTTTCAGTGTACATTCAAGAAATGTACATCAAAACATACACATTTTCATTGTACATTCAAGAAATGTACATCAAAACATACATATTTTCAGGGTACCTTCAAGAAATATACATCAAAACATACACATTTTCATTGTACATTCAAGAAATGTACATCAAAACATACACATTTTCATTGTACATTCAAGAAATGTACATCAAAACATACACTCTTTCATTGTACATACCAGAAATGTACATCAAAACATACACATTTTCAGTGTACATTCAAGAAATGTACATCAAAACATACACATTTTCAGTGTACATTCAAGAAGTGTACATCAAAACATACACATTTTCAGTGTACATTCAAGAAATGTACATCAAAACATACACTTTTTCATTGTACATACCAGAAATGTACATCAAAACATACACTTTTTCATTGTACATACCAGAAATGTACATCAAAACATACACATTTTCATTGCACATACCAGAAATGTACAACAAAACATACACATTTTCAGTGTACATTCAAGAAATGTACATCAAGACATACACATTTTCATTGTACATACCAGAAATGTACATCAAAACATACACATTTTCAGTGTACATTCAAGAAATATACATCAAAACATACACATTTTCATTGTACATTCAAGAAATGTACATCAAAACATACACATTTTCATTGTACATTCAAGAAATGTACATCAAAACATACACCTTTTCATTGTACATACCAGAAATGTACATCTAAACATACACATTTTCAGTGTACATTCAAGAAATGTACATCAAAACATACACATTTTCATTGTACATTCAAGAAATGTACATCAAAACATACACTTTTTCGTTGTACATACCAGAAATGTACATCAAAACATACACATTTTCAGTGTACATTCAAGAAATGTACATCAAAACATACACATTTTCATTGTACATTCAAGAAATGTACATGAAAACATACACATTTTCATTGTACATACCAGAAATGTACATCAAAACATACACATTTTCAGTGTACATTCAAGAAATATACATCAAAGCATACACTTTTTCATTGTACATTCAAGAAATATACATCAAAACATACACATTTTCATTGTACATTCAAGAAATGTACATCAAAACATACACATTTTCATTGTACATTCAAGAAATGTACATCAAAACATACACACTTTCATTGTTCACTCATAAAATGTACATCAAAACCTACATATTTTCATTGTATATACAAGAAATGTACATCAAAACATACACATTTTCATTGCACATTCATGAAATGTATATCAAAACATACACATTTTCATTGTACATTCAAGAAATGTACATCAAAACATACACACTTTCATTGTATATACAAGAAATGTACAACAAAACATACACATTTTCATTGTATATACAAGAAATGTACACCAAAACATACACATTTTCAGTGCACATTCATGAAATGTATATCAAAACATACACATTTTCATTGTACATTCAAGAAATCTACATCAAAACATACACATTTTCATTGTATATACAAGAAATGTACAACAAAACATACACATTTTCATTGTATATACAAGAAATGTACACCAAAACATACACATTTTCAGTGCACATTCATGAAATGTATATAAAAACATACACATTTTCATTGTACATTCAAGAAATCTACATCAAAACATACACATTTTCATTGTACATTCAAGAAATCTACATCAAAACATACACATTTTCAGTGTACAATCAAGAAATGTACATCAAAACATACACATTTTCATTGTATATACAAGAAATGTACAACAAAACATACACATTTTCATTGCACATTCATGAAATGTATATCAAAACATACACATTTTCTTGTACATTCAAGAAATGTATATCAAAACATACACATTTTCAGTGTACATTCAAGAAATATACATCAAAACATACACATTTTCATTGTATATACCAGAAATGTACATCAAAACATACACATTTTCATTGTATATACAAGAATTGTACATCAAAACATACACATTTTCATTGTACATTCAAGAAATGTACATCAAAACATACACATTTTCATTGTACATTCAAGAAATGTACATCAAAACATACACATTTTCAGTGTACATTCAAGAAATGTACATCAAAACATACACATTTTCAGTGTACATTCAAGAAATATACATCAAAACATACACATTTTCATTGTATATACCAGAAATGTACATCAAAACATACACATTTTCAGTGTACATTCAAGAAATATACATCAAAACATACACATTTTCATTGTATATACCAGAAATGTACATCAAAACATACACATTTTGAGTGTACATTCAAGAAATATACATCAAAACATCACATTTTCATTGTATATACCAGAAATGTACATCAAAACATACACATTTTCATTGTACATTCAAGAAATGTACATCAAAACATACACATTTTCAGTGTACATTCAAGAAATGTACATCAAAACATACACATTTTCAGTGTACATTCAAGAAATGTACATAAAAACATACACATTTTGAGTGTACATTCAAGAAATATACATCAAAACATACGCATTTTCATTGTATATACCAGAAATGTACATCAAAACATACACATTTTCAGTGTACATTCAAGAAATATACATCAAAACATACACATTTTCAGTGTACATTCAAGAAATGTACATCAAAACATACACATTTTCGTTGTATATAATAAAAATGTACATCAAAACATACACATTTTCATTGTACATACAAGAAATGTACACCAAAGCATACACATTTTCATTGTATATACAATAAATGTACACCAAAACATACACATTTTCATTGCACATTCATGAAATGTATATAAAAACATACACATTTTCATTGTACATTCAAGAAATGTACATCAAAACATACACACTTTCAGTGTACATTAAAGAAATGTACTTCTAAAACATACACATTTTGAGTGTACATTCAAGAAATATACATCAAAACATACACATTTTCATTGTATATACCAAAAATGTACATCAAAACATACACATTTTCATTGTATATACAAGAAATGTACTACAAAACATACACATTTTCATTGTATATACAAGAAATGTACACCAAAACATACACATTTTCATTGTACATTCAAGAAATGTATATCAAAACATACACATTTTCATTGTACATTCAAGAAATGTACATCAAAACATACACATTTTCATTGTACATTCAAGAAATGTACATCAAAACATACACATTTTCATTGTACATTCAGGAAATGTACATCAAAACATACACATTTTCATTGTACATTCAAGAAATATACATCAAAACATCCACATTTTCATTGTACATTCAAGAAATGTACATCAAAACATACACATTTTCAGGGTACATTCAAGAAATATACATCAAAACATACACATTTTCAGGGTACATTCAAGAAATGTACATCAAAACATACACATTTTCATTGTACATTCAAGAAATGTACATCAAAACATACACTTTTTCATTGTACATACCAGAAATGTACATCAAAACATACACATTTTCAGTGTACATTCGAGAAATGTACATCAAAACATACACATTTTCAGTGTACATTCAAGAAGTGTACATCAAAACATACACATTTTCAGTGTACATTCAAGAAATGTACATCAAAACATACACTTTTTCATTTTACATACGAGAAATGTACATCAAAACATACACTTTTTCATTGTACATACCAGAAATGTACATCAAAACATACACATTTTCATTGCACATACCAGAAATGTACATCAAAACATACACATTTTCAGTGTACATTCAAGAAATGTACATCAAGACATACACATTTTCATTGTACATACCAGAAATGTACATCAAAACATACACATTTTCAGTGTACATTCAAGAAATATACATCAAAACATACACATTTTCATTGTACATTCAAGAAATGTACATCAAAACATACACATTTTCATTGTACATTCAAGAAATGTACATCAAAACATACACTTTTTCATTGTACATACCAGAAATATACATCAAAACATACACATTTTCAGTGTACATTCAAGAAATGTACATCAAAACATACACATTTTCATTGTACATTCAAGAAATGTACATCAAAACATACACTTTTTCGTTGTACATACCAGAAATGTACATCAAAACATACACTTTTTCATTCTACATACCAGAAATGTACATCAAAACATACACATTTTCATTGCACATACCAGAAATGTACATCAAAACATACACATTTTCAGTGTACATTCAAGAAATGTACATCAAGACACACACATTTTCAATGTACATACCAGAAATGTACATCAAAACATACACATTTTCAGTGTACATTCAAGAAATATACATCAAAACATACACATTTTCATTGTACATTCAAGAAATGTACATCAAAACATACACATTTTCATTGTACATTCAAGAAATGTACATCAAAACATACACTTTTTCATTGTACATACCAGAAATGTACATCAAAACATACACATTTTCAGTGTACATTCAAGAAATGTACATCAAAACATACACATTTTCATTGTACATACCAGAAATGTACATCAAAACATACACATTTTCAGTGTACATTCAAGAAATATACATCAAAACATACACTTTTTCATTGTACATTCAAGAAATATACATCAAAACATACACATTTTCATTGTACATTCAAGAAATGTACATCAAAACATACACATTTTCATTGTACATTCAAGAAATGTACATCAAAACATACACATTTTCATTGTACATTCAAGAAATCTACATCAAAACATACACTTTTTCATTGTGCATACCAGAAATGTACATCAAAACATACACATTTTCAGTGTACATTCAAGAAATATACATCAAAACATACACTTTTTCATTGTACATTCAAGAAATATACATCAAAACATACACATTTTCATTGTACATTCAAGAAATGTACATCAAAACATACACATTTTCATTGTACATTCAAGAAATGTACATCAAAACATACACATTTTCATTGTACATTCAAGAAATGTACATCAAAACATACACTTTTTCATTGTGCATACCAGAAATGTACATCAAAACATACACATTTTCAGTGTACATTCAAGAAATGTACATCAAAACATACACATTTTCATTGTACATTCAAGAAATGTACATCAAAACATACATATTTTCAGGGTACCTTCAAGAAATATACATCAAAACATACACATTTTCATTGTACATTCAAGAAATGTACATCAAAACATACACATTTTCATTGTACATTCAAGAAATGTACATCAAAACATACACTCTTTCATTGTACATACCAGAAATGTACATCAAAACATACACATTTTCAGTGTACATTCAAGAAATGTACATCAAAACATACACATTTTCAGTGTACATTCAAGAAGTGTACATCAAAACATACACATTTTCAGTGTACATTCAAGAAATGTACATCAAAACATACACTTTTTCATTGTACATACCAGAAATGTACATCAAAACATACACTTTTTCATTGTACATACCAGAAATGTACATCAAAACATACACATTTTCATTGCACATACCAGAAATGTACAACAAAACATACACATTTTCAGTGTACATTCAAGAAATGTACATCAAGGCATACACATTTTCATTGTACATACCAGAAATGTACATCAAAACATACACATTTTCAGTGTACATTCAAGAAATATACATCAAAACATACACATTTTCATTGTACATTCAAGAAATGTACATCAAAACATACACATTTTCATTGTACATTCAAGAAATGTACATCAAAACATACACCTTTTCATTGTACATACCAGAAATGTACATCAAAACATACACATTTTCAGTGTACATTCAAGAAATGTACATCAAAACATACACATTTTCATTGTACATTCAAGAAATGTACATCAAAACATACACTTTTTCGTTGTACATACCAGAAATGTACATCAAAACATACACATTTTCAGTGTACATTCAAGAAATGTACATCAAAACATACACATTTTCATTGTACATTCAAGAAATGTACATGAAAACATACACTTTTTCATTGTACATACCAGAAATGTACATCAAAACATACACATTTTCAGTGTACATTCAAGAAATATACATCAAAGCATACACTTTTTCATTGTACATTCAAGAAATATACATCAAAACATACACATTTTCATTGTACATTCAAGAAATGTACATCAAAACATACACATTTTCATTGTACATTCAAGAAATGTACATCAAAACATACACACTTTCATTGTTCACTCATAAAATGTACATCAAAACCTACATATTTTCATTGTATATACAAGAAATGTACATCAAAACATACACATTTTCATTGCACATTCATGAAATGTATATCAAAACATACACATTTTCATTGTACATTCAAGAAATGTACATCAAAACATACACACTTTCAGTGTACATTAAAGAAATGTACTTCTAAAACATACACTTTTGAGTGTACATTCAAGAAATATACATCAAAACATACACATTTTCATTGTATATACCAAAAATGTACATCAAAACATACACATTTTCACTGTATATACAAGAAATGTACAACAAAACATACACATTTTCATTGTATATACAAGAAATGTACACCAAAACATACACATTTTCAGTGCACATTCATGAAATGTATATCAAAACATACACATTTTCATTGTACATTCAAGAAATGTACATCAAAACATACACATTTTCATTGTACATTCAAGAAATATACATCAAAACATACACATTTTCAGTGTACAATCAAGAAATGTACATCAAAACATACATATTTTCATTGTATATACAACAAATGTACAACAAAACATACACATTTTCATTGCACATTCATGAAATGTATATCAAAAATACACATTTTCATTGTACATTCAAGAAATGTATATCAAAACATACACATTTTCAGTGTACATTCAAGAAATATACATCAAAACATACACATTTTCAGTGTACAATCAAGAAATGTACATCAAAACATACACATTTTCATTGTATATACAAGAAACGTACATCAAAACATACACATTTTCATTGTACATTCAAGAAATGTACATCAAAACATACACATTTTCATTGTACATTCAAGAAATGTACATCAAAACATACACATTTTCAGTGTACATTCAAGAAATATACATCAAAACATACACATTTTCATTGTATATACCAGAAATGTACATCAAAACATACACATTTTCAGTGTACATTCAAGAAATATACATCAAAACATACACATTTTCATTGTATATACAAGAAATGTACATCAAAACATACACATTTTGAGTGTACATTCAAGAAATATACATCAAAACATACACATTTTCATTGTATATACCAGAAATGTACATCAAAACATACACATTTTCATTGTACATTCAAGAAATGTACATCAAAACATACACATTTTCAGTGTACATTCAAGAAATGTACATCAAAACATACACATTTTCAGTGTACATTCAAGAAATGTACATAAAAACATACACATTTTGAGTGTACATTCAAGAAATATACATCAAAACATACGCATTTTCATGGTATATACCAGAAATGTACATCAAAACATACACATTTTCAGTGTACATTCTAAAATATACATCAAAACATACACATTTTCAGTGTACATTCAAGAAATGTACATCAAAACATACACATTCTCGTTGTATATAATAAAAATGTACATCAAAACATACACATTTTCATTGTACATACAAGAAATGTACACCAAAACATACACATTTTCATTGTATATACAAGAAATGTACACCAAAACATACACATTTTCATTGCACATTCATGAAATGTATATCAAAACATACACATTTTCATTGTACATTCAAGAAATGTACATCAAAACATACACACTTTCAGTGTACATTAAAGAAATGTACTTCTAAAACATACACATTTTGAGTGTACATTCAAGAAATATACATCAAAACATACACATTTTCATTGTATATACCAAAAATGTACATCAAAGCATACACATTTTCATTGTATATACAAGAAATGTACAACAAAACATACACATTTTCATTGTATATACAAGAAATGTACACCAAAACATACACATTTTCATTGTACATTCAAGAAATGTATATCAAAACATACACATTTTCATTGTACATTCAAGAAATGTACATCAAAACATACACATTTTCAGTGTACAATCAAGAAATGTACATCAAAACATACACATTTTCATTGTACATTCAAGAAATGTACATCAAAACATACACATTTTCATTGTACATTCAAGAAATGTACATCAAAACATACACATTTTCATTGTACATTCAAGAAATATACATCAAAACATCCACATTTTCATTGTACATTCAAGAAATGTACATCAAAACATACACATTTTCAGGGTACATTCAAGAAATATACATCAAAACATACACATTTTCAGGGTACATTCAAGAAATGTACATCAAAACATACACATTTTGCATTGTACATTCAAGAAATGTACATCAAAACATACACTTTTTCATTGTACATACCAGAAATGTACATCAAAACATACACATTTTCAGTGTACATTCAAGAAATGTACATCAAAACATACACATTTTCAGTGTACATTCAAGAAGTGTACATCAAAACATACACATTTTCAGTGTACATTCAAGAAATGTACATCAAAACATACACTTTTTCATTGTACATACCAGAAATGTACATCAAAACATACACTTTTTCATTGTACATACCAGAAATGTACATCAAAACATACACATTTTCATTGCACATACCAGAAATGTACATCAAAACATACACATTTTCAGTGTACATTCAAGAAATGTACATCAAGACATACACATTTTCATTGTACATACCAGAAATGTACATCAAAACATACACATTTTCAGTGTACATTCAAGAAATATACATCAAAACATACACAGCTTCATTGTACATTCAAGAAATGTACATCAAAACATACACATTTTCATTGTACATTCAAGAAATGTACATCAAAACATACACTTTTTCATTGTACATACCAGAAATGTACATCAAAACATACACACTTTCAGTGTACATTCAAGAAATGTACATCAAAACATACACATTTTCATTGTACATTCAAGAAATGTACATCAAAACATACACTTTTTCGTTGTACATACCAGAAATGTACATCAAAACATACACATTTTCAGTGTACATTCAAGAAATGTACATCAAAACATACACATTTTCATTGTACATACCAGAAATGTACATCAAAACATACACATTTTCATTGTACATTCAAGAAATGTACATCAAAACATACACATTTTCATTGTACATTCAAGAAATGTACATCAAAACATACACATTTACATTGTACATTGAAGAAATATACATCAAAACATACACATTTTCATTGTACATACCAGAAATGTACATCAAAACATACACATTTTCATTGTACATTCAAGAAATGTACATCAAAAAATACACACTTTCATTGGTCACTCATAAAATGTACATCAAAACCTACATATTTTCATTGTATATACAAGATATGTACATCTAAACATACACATTTTCATTGCACATTCATGAAATGTATATCAAAACATACACATTTTCATTGTACATTCAAGAAATGTACATCAAAACATACACACTTTCAGTGTACATTAAAGAAATGTACTTCTAAAACATACACATTTTGAGTGTACATTCAAGAAATATACATCAAAACATACACATTTTCATTGTATATACCAAAAATGTACATCAAAACATACACATTTTCATTGTATATACAAGAAATGTACAACAAAACATACACATTTTCATTGTATATACAAGAAATGTACACCAAAACATACACATTTTCATTGCACATTCATGAAATGTATATCAAAACATACACATTTTCATTGTACATTCAAGAAATGTACATCAAAACATACACATTTTCATTGTACATTCAAGAAATATACATCAAAACATACACATTTTCAGTGTACAATCAAGAAATGTACATCAAAACATACACATTTTCATTGTATATACAAGAAATGTACAACAAAACATACACATTTTCATTGTATATACAAGAAATTTACACCAAAACATACACATTTTCATTGCACATTCATGAAATGTATATCAAAACATACACATTTTCATTGTACATTCAAGAAATGTATATCAAAACATACACATTTTCATTGTACATTCAAGAAATGTACATCAAAACATACACATTTTCATTGTACATTCAAGAAATGTACATCAAAACATACACATTTTCAGTGTACATTCAAGAAATGTACATCAAAACATACACATTTTCAGTGTACATTCAAGAAATATACATCAAAACATACACATTTTCATTGTATATACCAGAAATGTACATCAAAACATACACATTTTCAGTGTACATTCAAGAAATATACATCAAAACATACACATTTTCATTGTATGTACCAGAAATGTACATCAAAACATACACATTTTGAGTGTACATTCAAGAAATATACATCAAAACATACACATTTTCATTGTATATACCAGAAATGTACATCAAAACATACACATTTTCATTGTACATTCAAGAAATGTACATCAAAGCATACACATTTTCAGTGTACATTCAAGAAATGTACATCAAAACATACACATTTTCAGTGTACATTCAAGAAATGTACATAAAAACATACACATTTTGAGTGTACATTCAAGAAATATACATCAAGACATACACATTTTCATTGTATATACCAGAAATGTACATCAAAACATACACATTTTCAGTGTACATTCAAGAAATATACATCAAAACATACACATTTTCAGTGTACATTCAAGAAATGTACATCAAAACATACACATTTTCGTTGTATATAATAAAAATGTATATCAAAACATACACATTTTCATTGTACATACAACAAATGTACACCAAAACATACACATTTTCATTGTATATACAAGAAATGTACACCAAAACATACACATTTTCATTGCACATTCATGAAATGTATATCAAAACATACACATTTTCATTGTACATTCAAGAAATGTACATCAAAACATACACACTTTCAGTGTACATTAAAGAAATGTACTTCTAAAACATACACATTTTGAGTGTACATTCAAGAAATATACATCAAAACATACACATTTTCATTATATATACCAAAAATGTACATCAAAACATACACATTTTCATTGTATATACAAGAAATGTACAACAAAACATACACATTTTCATTGTATATACAAGAAATGTACACCAAAACATACACATTTTCATTGCACATTCATGAAATGTATATCAAAACATACACATTTTCATTGTACATTCAAGAAATGTACATCAAAACATACACATTTTCATTGTACATTCAAGAAATGTACATCAAAACATACACATTTTCAGTGTACAATCAAGAAATGTACATCAAAACATACACATTTTCATTGTACATTCAAGAAATGTACATCAAAACATACAAACTTTCATTGTACATTCAAGAAATGTACATCAAAACATACACACTTTCATTGTACATTCAAGAAATGTACATCAAAACATACACATTTTCATTGTACTTTCAAGAAATATACATCAAAACATACACATTTTCAGTGTACAATCAAGAAATGTACATCAAAACATACACATTTTCATTGTATATACAAGAAATGTGCACCAAAACATACACATTGTCATTGCACATTCATGAAATGTATATCAAAACATACACATTTTCATTGTACATTCAAGAAATGTACATCAAAACATACACACTTTCAGTGTACATTAAAGAAATGTACTTCTAAAACATACACATTTTGAGTGTACATTCAAGAAATATACATCAAAACATACACATTTTCATTGCACATTCATGAAATGTATATCAAAACATACACATTTTCATTGTACATTCAAGAAATGTACATCAAAAAATACACACTTTCATTGTTCACTCATAAAATGTACATCAAAACCTACATATTTTCATTGTATATACAAGAAATGTACATCAAAACATACACATTTTCATTGCACATTCATGAAATGTATATCAAAACATACACATTTTCATTGTACATTCAAGAAATGTACATCAAAACATACACACTTTCAGTGTACATTAAAGAAATGTACTTCTAAAACATACACATTTTGAGTGTACATTCAAGAAATATACATCAAAACATACACATTTTCATTGTATATACCAAAAATGTACATCAAAACATACACATTTTCATTGTATATACAAGAAATGTACACCATAACATACACATTTTCATTGCACATTCATGAAATGTATATCAAAACATACACATTTTCATTGTACATTCAAGAAATGTATATCAAAACATACACATTTTCATTGCACATTCATGAAATGTATATCAAAACATACACATTTTCATTGTACATTCAAGAAATGTACATCAAAACATACACACTTTCAGTGTACATTAAAGAAATGTACTTCTAAAACATACACATTTTGAGTGTACATTCAAGAAATATACATCAAAACATACACATTTTCATTATATATACCAAAAATGTACATCAAAACATACACATTTTCATTGTATATACAAGAAATGTACAACAAAACATACACATTTTCATTGTATATACAAGAAATGTACACCAAAACATACACATTTTCATTGCACATTCATGAAGTGTATATCAAAACATACACATTTTCATTGTACAATCAAGAAATGTACATCAAAACATACACACTTTCAGTGTACATTAAAGAAATGTACTTCTAAAACATACACATTTTGAGTGTACATTCAAGAAATATACATCAAAACATACACATTTTCATTATATATACCAAAAATGTACATCAAAACATACACATTTTCATTGTATATACAAGAAATGTACAACAAAACATACACATTTTCATTGTATATACAAGAAATGTACACCAAAACATACACATTTTCATTGCACATTCATGAAATGTATATCAAAACATACACATTTTCATTGTACATTCAAGAAATGTACATCAAAACATACACATTTTCATTGTACATTCAAGAAATGTACATCAAAACATACACATTTTCAGTGTACAATCAAGAAATGTACATCAAAACATACACATTTTCATTGTACATTCAAGAAATGTACATCAAAACATACAAACTTTCATTGTACATTCAAGAAGTGTACATCAAAACATACACACTTTCATTGTACATTCAAGAAATGTACATCAAAACATACACATTTTCATTGTACTTTCAAGAAATATACATCAAAACATACACATTTTCAGTGTACAATCAAGAAATGTACATCAAAACATACACATTTTCATTGTATATACAAGAAATGTGCACCAAAACATACACATTGTCATTGCACATTCATGAAATGTATATCAAAACATACACATTTTCATTGTACATTCAAGAAATGTACATCAAAACATACACACTTTCAGTGTACATTAAAGAAATGTACTTCTAAAACATACACATTTTGAGTGTACATTCAAGAAATATACATCAAAACATACACATTTTCATTGCACATTCATGAAATGTATATCAAAACATACACATTTTCATTGTACATTCAAGAAATGTACATCAAAAAATACACACTTTCATTGTTCACTCATAAAATGTACATCAAAACCTACATATTTTCATTGTATATACAAGAAATGTACATCAAAACATACACATTTTCATTGCACATTCATGAAATGTATATCAAAACATACACATTTTCATTGTACATTCAAGAAATGTACATCAAAACATACACACTTTCAGTGTACATTAAAGAAATGTACTTCTAAAACATACACATTTTGAGTGTACATTCAAGAAATATACATCAAAACATACACATTTTCATTGTATATACCAAAAATGTACATCAAAACATACACATTTTCATTGTATATACAAGAAATGTACACCATAACATACACATTTTCATTGCACATTCATGAAATGTATATCAAAACATACACATTTTCATTGTACATTCAAGAAATGTATATCAAAACATACACATTTTCATTGTACATTCAAGAAATGTACATCAAAACATACACATTTTCATTGTACATTCAAGAAATGTACATCAAAACATACACATTTTCATTGTACATTCAGGAAATATACATCAAAACATACACATTTTCAGTGTACAATCAAGAAATGTACATCAAAACATACACATTTTCATTGTATATACAAGAAATGTACAACAAAACATACACATTTTCATTGTATATACAAGAAATGTACACCATAACATACACATTTTCATTGCACATTCATGAAATGTATATCAAAACATACACATTTTCATTGTACATTCAAGAAATGTATATCAAAACATACACATTTTCATTGTACATTCAAGAAATGTACATCAAAACATACACATTTTCATTGTACATTCAAGAAATGTACATCAAAACATACACATTTTCAGTGTACATTCAAGAAATGTACATCAAAACATACACATTTTCAGTGTACATTCAAGAAATATACATCAAAACATACACATTTTCATTGTATATACCAGCAATGTACATCAAAACATACACATTTTCAGTGTACATTCAAGAAATATACATCAAAACATACACATTTTCATTGTATATACCAGAAATGTACATGAAAACATACACATTTTGAGTGTACATTCAAGAAATATACATCAAAACATACACATTTTCATTGTATATACCAGAAATGTACATCAAAACATACACATTTTCAGTGTACATTCAAGAAATATACATCAAAACATACACATTTTCAGTGTACATTCAAGAAATGTACATCAAAACATACACATTTTCGTTGTATATAATAAAAATGTATATCAAAACATACACATTTTCATTGTACATACAAGAAATGTACACCAAAACATACACATTTTCATTGTATATACAAGAAATGTACACCAAAACACACATTTTCATTGCACATTCATGAAATGTATATCAAAACATACACATTTTCATTGTACATTCAAGAAATGTACATCCGACCATACACACCTTCAGTGTACATTAAAGAAATGTACTTCTAAAACATACACATTTTGAGTGTACATTCAAGAAATATACATCAAAGCATACACATTTTCATTGTATATACCAAAAATGTACATCAAAACATACACATTTTCATTGTATATGCAAGAAATGTACAACAAAACATACACATTTTCATTGTATATACAAGAAATGTACACCAAAACATACACATTTTCATTGCACATTCATGAAATGTATATCAAAACATACACATTTTCATTGTACATTCAAGAAATGTACATCAAAACATTCACATTTTCATTGTACATCAAGAAATGTACATCAAAACATACACATTTTCTTTGTACATTCAAGAAATGTACATCAAAACATACACATTTTCATTGTACTTTCAAGAAATATACATCAAAACATACACATTTTCAGTGTACAATCAAGAAATGTACATCAAAACATACACATTTTCATTGTATATACAAGAAATGTACACCAAAACATACACATTTTCATTGCACATTCATGAAATGTACATCAAAACATACACATTTTCATTGTATATACAAGAAATATACAACAAAACATACACATTTTCAGTGTACAATCAAGAAATGTACATCAAAACTTACACATTTTTATTGTATATACAAGAAATATACAACAAAACATACACATTTTCATTGTATATACAAGAAATGTACACCAAAACATACACATTTTCATTGCACATTCATGAAATGTATATCAAAACATACACATTTTCATTGTACATTCAAGAAATGTATATCAAAACATACACATTTTCATTGTACATTCAAGAAATGTACATCAAAACATACACCTTTTC
This sequence comes from Tenodera sinensis, assembly GCA_030765045.1. Taxonomy (NCBI): domain Eukaryota; kingdom Metazoa; phylum Arthropoda; class Insecta; order Mantodea; family Mantidae; genus Tenodera; species Tenodera sinensis. Next base: position 569,798 of record JAUKNM010000095.1, read on the forward strand.
ATTGTACATTCAAGAAATGTACATCAAAACATACACATTTTCAGTGTACATTCAAGAAATGTACATCAAAACATACACATTTTCATTGTACATTCAAGAAATGTACAATAAAACATACACATTTTCATTGTACATTCTAGAAATGTACATCAAAACATACACATTTTCATTGTACATTCAAGAAATGTACATCAAAACATACACATTTTCAGTGCACATTAAAGAAATGTACTTCAAAACATACACATTTTCATTGTACATTCAAGAAATGTACATCAAAACATACACATTTTCAGTGTACATTCAAGAAATGTACATCAAAACATACACATTTTCATTGTACATTCAAGAAATGTACATCAAAACATACACATTTTCAGTGTACATTCAAGAAATATACATCAAAACATACACTTTTTGATTGTACATTCAAGAAATGTACATCAAAACATACACATTTCAGTGTACATTCAAGAAATGTACATCAAAGCATACACATTTTCATTGTCCATTCAAGAAATGTACATCAAAGCATACACATTTTCATTGTACATTCAAGAAATGTACATCAAAACATACACATTTTCAGTGTACATTCAAGAAATGTACATCAAAACATACACATTTTCATTGTACATTCAAGAAATGCACATCAAAACATACAAACTTTCATTGTACATTCAAGAAATGTACATCAAAACATACACACTTTCATTGTACATTCAAGAAATGTACATCAAAACATACACATTTTCATTGTACTTTCAAGAAATATACATCAAAACATACACATTTTCAGTGTACAATCAAGAAATGTACATCAAAACATACACATTTTCATTGTATATACAAGAAATGTACACCAAAACATACACATTGTCATTGCACATTCATGAAATGTATATCAAAACATACACATTTTCATTGTACATTCAAGAAATGTACATCAAAACATACACACTTTCAGTGTACATTAAAGAAATGTACTTCTAAAACATACACATTTTGAGTGTACATTCAAGAAATATACATCAAAACATACACATTTTCATTGCACATTCATGAAATGTATATCAAAACATACGCATTTTCATTGTACATTCAAGAAATGTACATCAAAAAATACACACTTTCATTGTTCACTCATAAAATGTACATCAAAACCTACATATTTTCATTGTATATACAAGAAATGTACATCAAAACATACACATTTTCATTGCACATTCATGAAATGTATATCAAAGCATACACATTTTCATTGTACATTCAAGAAATGTACATCAAAACATACACACTTTCAGTGTACATTAAAGAAATGTACTTCTAAAACATACACATTTTGAGTGTACATTCAAGAAATATACATCAAAACATACACATTTTCATTGTATATACCAAAAATGTACATCAAAACATACACATTTTCATTGTATATACAAGAAATGTACAACAAAACATACACATTTTCATTGTATATACAAGAAATGTACACCAAAACATACACATTTTCATTGCACATTCATGAAATGTATATCAAAACATACACATTTTCATTGTACATTCAAGAAATGTACATCAAAACATACACATTTTCATTGTACATTCAGGAAATATACATCAAAACATACACATTTTCAGTGTACAATCAAGAAATGTACATCAAAACATACACATTTTCATTGTATATACAAGAAATGTACAACAAAACATACACATTTTCATTGTATATACAAGAAATGTACACCAAAACATACATATTTTCATTGCACATTCATGAAATGTATATCAAAACATACACATTTTCATTGTACATTCAAGAAATGTATATCAAAACATACACATTTTCATTGTACATTCAAGAAATGTACATCAAAACATACACATTTTCATTGTACATTCAAGAAATGTACATCAAAACATACACATTTTCAGTGTACATTCAAGAAATGTACATCAAAACATACACATTTTCAGTGTACATTCAAGAAATATACATCAAAACATACACATTTTCATTGTATATACCAGCAATGTACATCAAAACATACACATTTTCAGTGTACATTCAAGAAATATACATCAAAACATACACATTTTCATTGTATATACCAGAAATGTACATCAAAACATACACATTTTGAGTGTACATTCAAGAAATATACATCAAAACATACACATTTTCATTGTATATACCAGAAATGTACATCAAAACATACACATTTTCATTGTACATTCAAGAAATGTACATCAAAGCATTCACATTTTCAGTGTACATTCAAGAAATGTACATCAAAACATACACATTTTCAGTGTACATTCAAGAAATGTACATAAAAACATACACATTTTGAGTGTACATTCAAGAAATATACATCAAAACATACACATTTTCATTGTATATACCAGAAATGTACATCAAAACATACACATTTTCAGTGTACACTCAAGAAATATACATCAAAACATACACATTTTCAGTGTACATTCAAGAAATGTACATCAAAACATACACATTTTCGTTGTATATAATAAAAATGTATATCAAAACATACACATTTTCATTGTACATACAAGAAATGTACACCAAAACATACACATTTTCATTGTATATACAAGAAATGTACACCAAAACATACACATTTTCATTGCACATTCATGAAATGTATATCAAAACATACACATTTTCATTGTACATTCAAGAAATGTACATCAAACCATACACACCTTCAGTGTACATTAAATAAATGTACTTCTAAAACATACACATTTTGAGTGTACATTCAAGAAATATACATCAAAACATACACATTTTCATTGTATATACCAAAAATGTACATCAAAACATACACTTTTTCATTGTATATACAAGAAATGTACAACAAAACATACACATTTTCATTGTATATACAAGAAATGTACACCAAAACATACACATTTTCATTGCACATTCATGAAATGTATATCAAAACATACACATTTTCATTGTACATTCAAGAAATGTACATCAAAACATACACATTTTCATTGTACATTCAAGAAATGTACATCAAAACATACACATTTTCAGTGTACAATCCAGAAATGTACATCAAAACATACACATTTTCATTGTACATTCAAGAAATGTACATCAAAACATACACATTTTCATTGTACATCAAGAAATGTACATCAAAACATACACATTTTCATTGTACATTCAAGAAATGTACATCAAAACATACACATTTGCATTGTACTTTCAAGAAATATACATCAAAACATACACATTTTCAGTGTACAATCAAGAAATGTACATCAAAACATACACATTTTCATTGTATATACAAGAAATGTACACCAAAACATACACATTTTCATTGCACATTCATGAAATGTATATCAAAACATACACATTTTCATTGTACATTCAAGAAATATACATCAAACCATACACATTTTCAGTGTACAATCAAGAAATGTACATCAAAACATACACATTTTCATTGTATATACAAGAAATATACAACAAAACATACACATTTTCAGTGTACAATCAAGAAATGTACATCAAAACATACACATTTTTATTGTACATACAAGAAATATACAACAAAACATACACATTTTCATTGTATATACAAGAAATGTACACCAAAACATACACATTTTCATTGCACATTCATGAAATGTATATCAAAACATACACATTTTCATTGTACATTCAAGAAATGTATATCAAAACATACACATTTTCATTGTACATTCAAGAAATGTACATCAAAACATACACCTTTTCATTGTACATTCAAGAAATGTACATCAAAACATACACATTTTCAGTGTACATTCAAGAAATGTACATCAAAACATACACATTTTCATTGTACATTCAAGAAATGTACAATAAAACATACACATTTTCATTGTACATTCTAGAAATGTACATCAAAACATACACATTTTCATTGTACATTCAAGAAATGTACATCAAAACATACACATTTTCAGTGTACATTCAAGAAATATACATCAAAACATACACTTTTTGATTGTACATTCAAGAAATGTACATCAAAACATACACATTTTCAGTGTACATTCAAGAAATGTACATCAAAGCATACACATTTTCAGTGTACATTCAAGAAATGTACATCAAAGCATACACATTTTCATTGTACATTCAAGAAATGTACATCAAAACATACACATTTTCATTGTATACTCAAGAAATGTACATCAAACATACACATTTTCATTGTACATTCAAGAAATGTACATCAAAACATACACATTTTCATTGTACATTCAAGAAATGTACATCAAAGCATACACATTTTCATTGTACATACAAGAAATGTACATCAAAACATACACATTTTCAGTGTACATTCAAGAAATGTACATCAAAACATACACATTTTCAGTGTACATTCAAGAAATGTACATCAAAACATACACATTTTCAGTGTACATTCAAGAAATGTACATCAAAACATACACATTTTCATTGTACATTCAAGAAATGTACATCAAAACATACACACTTTCATTGTACATTCAAGAAATGTACATCAAAACATACACATTTTCATTGTACATTCAAGAAATGTACATCAAAACATACACATTTTCATTGTACATTCAAGAAATGTACATCAAAACATACACATTTTCAGTGTACATTCAAGAAATGTACATCAAAACATACACATTTTCATTGTACATTCAAGAAATGTACATCAAAACATACACATTTTCATTGTACATTCAAGAAATGTACATCAAAGCATACACATTTTCATTGTACATTCAAGAAATGTACATCAAAACATACACATTTTCAGTGTACATTCAAGAAATATACATCGAAACATACACATTTTCATTGTATATACCCGAAATGTACATCAAAACATACACATTTTCATTGTACATTCAAGAAATGTACATCCAAACATACACATTTCCAGTGTACATTCAAGAAATATACATCAAAACATACACATTTTCAGTGTACAGTCAAGAAATATACATCAAAACATACACATTTTCATTGTACATACAAGAAATGTACATCAAAACATACACATTTTCAGTGTACATTCAAGAAATATACATCAAAACATACACTTTTTCATTGTACATACCAGAAATGTACATCAAAACATACACATTATCATTGTACATTCAAGAAATGTACATCAAAACATACACATTTTCAGTGTACATTCAAGAAATGTACATCAAAACATACACATTTTCATTGTAAAACCAAGAAATGTACATCAAAACATACACATTTTCAGTGTACATTCAAGAAATATACATCAAAGCATACACTTTTTCATTGTACCTACCAGAAATATACATCAAAACATACACATTTTCATTGTACATTCAAGAAATGTACATCAAAACATACACATTTTCAGTGTACATTCAAGAAATGTACATCAAAACATACACATTTTCATTGTACATTCAAGAAATGTACATCAAAACATACACATTTTCAGTGTACATTCAAGAAATATACATCAAAACATACACATTTTCATTGTACATTCAAGAAATGTACATCAAAATATACACATTTTCATTGTACATTCAAGAAATGTACATCAAAACATACACTTTTTCATTGTACATACCAGAGATGTACATCAAAACATACACATTTTCTGTGTACATTCAAGAAATTTACATCAAAACATACACATTTTCATTGTACATTCAAGAAATGTACATCAAAACATACACATTTTCAGTGTACATTCAAGAAATGTACATCAAAACGTACACATTTTCAGTGTACATTCAAGAAGTGTACATCAAAACATACAAATTTTCAGTGTATATTCAAGAAATGTACATCAAAACATACACTTTTTCATTGTACATACCAATAATGTACATCAAAACATACACTTTTTCATTGTACATACCAGAAATGTACATCAAAACATACACATTTTCATTGCACATACCAGAAATGTACATCAAAACATACAGATTTTCAGTGTTCATTCAAGAAATGTACATCAAAACATACACATTTACATTGTACATTCAAGAAATGTACATGAAAACATACACATTTTCATTGTACATACCAGAAATGTACATCAAAACATACACATTTTCAGTGTACATTCAAGAAATATACATCAAAACATACACTTTTTCATTGTACATTCAAGAAATATACATCAAAACATACACATTTTCATTGTACATTCAAGAAATGTACATCAAAACATACACATTTTCATTGTACATTCAAGAAATGTACATCAAAACATACACTTTTTCATTGTACATACCAGAAATGTACATAAAAACATACACATTTTCATTGTACATTCAAGAAATGTACATCAAAACATACACATTTTCATTGTACATTCAAGAAATGTACATCAAAACATACACATTTTCATTGTACATTCAAGAAATATACATCAAAACATACACATTTTCATTGCACATTCATGAAATGTATATCAAAACATACACATTTTCATTGTACATTCAAGAAATGTACATCAAAACATACACATTTTCATGGTATATACAAGAAATGTACATCAAAACATACACATTTTCATTGTACATTCAAGAAATGTACATCAAAACATACACATTTTCTGTGTACATTCAAGAAATGTACATCAAAACATACACGTTTTCATTGTACATTAAAGAAATGTACATCAAAACATACACATTTTCAGGGTACACTCAAGAAATATACATCAAAACATACACATTTTCATTGTACATTCAAGAAATGTACATCAAAACATACAGATTTTCATTGTACATTCAAGAAATGTACATCAAAACATACACATTTTCATTGTACACTCAAGAAATGTACATCAAAACATACACTTTGTCATTGTGCATACCAGAAATGTACATCAAAACATACACATTTTCATTGCACATACCAGAAATGTACATCAAAACATACAGATTTTCAGTGTTCATTCAAGAAATGTACATCAAAACATACACATTTTCATTGTACATACCAGAAATGTACATCAAAACATACACATTTTCAGTGTACATTCAAGAAATATACATCAAAACATACACTTTTTCATTGTACATTCAAGAAATATACATCAAAACATACACATTTTCATTGTACATTCAAGAAATGTACATCAAAACATACACATTTTCATTGTACATTCAAGAAATGTACATCAAAACATACACTTTTTCATTGTACATACCAGAAATGTACATCAAAACATACACATTTTCATTGTACATTCAAGAAATGTACATCAAAACATACACATTTTCAGTGTACATTCAAGAAATATACATCAAAACATACACTTTTTCATTGTACATTCAAGAAATATACATCAAAACATACACATTTTCATTGTACATTCAAGAAATGTACATCAAAACATACACATTTTCATTGTACATTCAAGAAATGTACATCAAAACATACACTTTTTCATTGTACATACCAGAAATGTACATCAAAACATACACATTTTCATTGTACATTCAAGAAATGTACATCAAAACATACACATTTTCATTGTACATTCAAGAAATGTACATCAAAACATACACATTTTCATTGTACATTCAAGAAATATACATCAAAACATACACATTTTCATTGCGCATTCATGAAATGTATATCAAAACATACACATTTTCATTGTACATTCAAGAAATGTACATCAAAACATACACATTTTCATTGTACATTCAAGAAATGTACATCAAAACATACACACTTTCATTGTTCACTCATAAAATGTACATCAAAACCTACATATTTTCATTGTATATACAAGAAATGTACATCAAAACATACACATTTTCATTGCACATTCATGAAATGTATATCAAAACATAAACATTTTCATGGTATATACAAGAAATGTACATCAAAACATACACATTTTCATTGTACATTCAAGAAATGTACATCAAAACATACACATTTTCATTGTACATTCAGGAAATGTACATCAAAACATACACACTTTCAGTGTACATTAAAGAAATGTACTTCTAAAGCATACACATTTTGAGTGTGAATTCAAGAAATATACATCAAAACATACACATTTTCATGGTATATACAAGAAATGTACATCAAAACATACACATTTTCATTGTACATTCAAGAAATGTACATCAAAACATACACATTTTCATGGTATATACAAGAAATGTACATCAAAACATACACATTTTCATTGTACATTCAAGAAATGTACATCAAAACATACACATTTTGAGTGTACATTCAAGAAATATACATCAAAACATACACATTTTCATTGTATATACAAGAAATGTACATCAAAACATACACATTTTCAGTGTACATTCAAGAAATATACATCAAAACATACACTTTTTCATTGTACATACCAGAAATGTACATCAAAACATACACATTATCATTGTACATTCAAGAAATGTACATCAAAACATACACATTTTCAGTGTACATTCAAGAAATGTACATCAAAACATACACATTTTCATTGTACATTCAAGAAATGTACATCAAAACATACACATTTTCAGTGTACATTCAAGAAATATACATCAAAACATACACTTTTTCATTGTACATACCAGAAATATACATCAAAACATACACATTTTCATTGTACATTCAAGAAATGTACATCAAAACATACACATTTTCAGTGTACATTCAAGAAATGTACATCAAAACATACACATTTTCATTGTACATTCAAGAAATGTACATCAAAACATACACATTTTCAGTGTACATTCAAGAAATATACATCAAAACATACACATTTTCATTGTACATTCAAGAAATGTACATCAAAACATACACATTTTCATTGTACATTCAAGAAATGTACATCAACACATACACTTTTCATTGTACATACCAGAAATGTACATCAAAACATACACATTTTCTGTGTACATTCAAGAAATGTACATCAAAACATACACATTTTCATTGTACATTCAAGAAATGTACATCAAAACATACACATTTTCAGGGTACATTCAAGAAATATACATCAAAACATACACATTTTCATTGTACATTCTAGAAATGTACATCAAAACATACACATTTTCATTGTACATTCAAGAAATGTACATCAAAACATACACTTTTTCATTGTACATACCAGAAATGTACATCAAAACATACACATTTTCAGTGTACATTCAAGAAATGTACATCAAAACATACACATTTTCAGTGTACATTCAAGAAGTGTACATCAAAACATACACATTTTCAGTGTACATTCAAGAAATGTACATCAAAACATACACTTTTTCATTGTACATACCAGAAATGTACATCAAAACATACACTTTTTCATTGTACATACCAGAAATGTACATCAAAACATACACATTTTCATTGCACATACCAGAAAGGTACATCAAAACATACAGATTTTCAGTGTTCATTCAAGAAATGTACATCAAAACATACACATTTACATTGTACATTCAAGTAATGTACATGAAAACATACACATTTTCATTGTACATACCAGAAATGTACATCAAAACATACACATTTTCAGTGTACATTCAAGAAATATACATCAAAACATACACTTTTTCATTGTACATTCAAGAAATATACATCAAAACATACACATTTTCATTGTACATTCAAGAAATGTACATTAAAACATACACATTTTCATTGTACATTCAAGAAATGTACATCAAAACATACACTTTTTCATTGTACATACCAGAAATGTACATCAAAACACACACATTTTCATTGTACATTCAAGAAATGTACATCAAAACATACACATTTTCATTGTACATTCAAGAAATGTACATCAAAACATACACATTTTCATTGTACATTCAAGAAATATACATCAAAACATACACATTTTCATTGCACATTCATGAAATGTATATCAAAACATACACATTTTCATTGTACATTCAAGAAATGTACATCAAAACATACACATTTTCATTGTACATTCAAGAAATGTACATCAAAACATACACACTTTCATTGTTCACTCATAAAATGTACATCAAAACCTACATATTTTCATTGTATATACAAGAAATGTACATCAAAACATACACATTTTCATTGCACATTCATGAAATGTATATCAAAACATACACATTTTCATTGTACATTCAAGAAATGTACATCAAAACATACACACTTTCAGTGTACATTAAAGAAATGTACTTCTAAAACATACACATTTTGAGTGTACATTCAAGAAATATACATCAAAACATACACATTTTCATGGTATATACAAGAAATGTACATCAAAACATACACATTTTCATTGTACATTCAAGAAATGTACATCAAAACATACACATTTTCATGGTATATACAAGAAATGTACATCAAAACATACACATTTTCATTGTACATTCAAGAAATGTACATCAAAACATACACATTTTCTGTGTACATTCAAGAAATGTACATCAAAACATACACATTTTCATTGTACATTCAAGAAATGTACATCAAAACATACACATTTTCAGGGTACATTCAAGAAATATACATCAAAACATACACATTTTCATTGTACATTCAAGAAATGTACATCAAAACATACACATTTTCATTGTACATTCAAGAAATGTACATCAAAACATACACTTTTTCATTGTACATACCAGAAATGTACATCAAAACATACACATTTTCAGTGTACATTCAAGAAATGTACATCAAAACATACACATTTTCAGTGTACATTCAAGAAGTGTACATCAAAACATACAGATTTTCAGTGTACATTCAAGAAATGTACATCAAAACATACACTTTTTCATTGTACATACCAGAAATGTACATCAAAACATACACTTTTTCATTGTGCATACCAGAAATGTACATCAAAACATACACATTTTCATTGCACATACCAGAAATGTACATCAAAACATACAGATTTTCAGTGTTCATTCAAGAAATGTACATAAAACATACACATTTTCATTGTACATTCAAGAAATGTACATGAAAACATACACATTTTCATTGTACATACCAGAAACGTACATCAAAACATACACATTTTCAGTGTACATTCAAGAAATATACATCAAAACATACACATTTTCATTGTACATTCAAGAAATGTACATCAAAACATACACACTTTCATTGTTCACTCATAAAATGTACATCAAAACCTACATATTTTCATTGTATATACCAGAAATGTACATCAAAACATACACATTTTCATTGCACATTCATGAAATGTATATCAAAACATACACATTTTCATGGTATATACAAGAAATGTACATCAAAACATACACATTTTCATTGTACATTCAAGAAATGTACATCAAAACATACACATTTTCATTGTACATTCAGGAAATGTACATCAAAACATACACACTTTCAGTGTACATTAAAGAAATGTACTTCTAAAGCATACACATTTTGAGTGTGCATTCAAGAAATATACATCAAAACATACACATTTTCATGGTATATACAAGAAATGTACATCAAAATATACTCATTTTCATTGTACATTCAAGAAATGTACATCAAAACATACACATTTTCATGGTATATACAAGAAATGTACATCAAAACATACACATTTTCATTGTACATTCAAGAAATGTACATCAAAACATACACATTTTGAGTGTACATTCAAGAAATATACATCAAAACATACACATTTTCATTGTATATACAAGAAATGTACATCAAAACATACACATTTTCAGTGTACATTCAAGAAATATACATCAAAACATACACTTTTTCATTGTACATACCAGAAATGTACATCAAAACATACACATTATCATTGTACATTCAAGAAATGTACATCAAAACATACACATTTTCAGTGTACATTCAAGAAATGTACATCAAAACATACACATTTTCATTGTACATTCAAGAAATGTACATCAAAACATACACATTTTCAGTGTACATTCAAGAAATATACATCAAAACATACACTTTTTCATTGTACATACCAGAAATATACATCAAAACATACACATTTTCATTGTACATTCAAGAAATGTACATCAAAACATACACATTTTCAGTGTACATTCAAGAAATGTACATCAAAACATACACATTTTCATTGTACATTCAAGAAATGTACATCAAAACATACACATTTTCAGTGTACATTCAAGAAATATACATCAAAACATACACATTTTCATTGTACATTCAAGAAATGTACATCAAAACATACACATTTTCATTGTACATTCAAGAAATGTACATCAACACATACACTTTTCATTGTACATACCAGAAATGGTCATCAAAACATACACATTTTCTGTGTACATTCAAGAAATGTACATCAAAACATACACATTTTCACTGTACATTCAAGAAATGTACATCAAAACATACACATTTTCAGGGTACATTCAAGAAATATACATCAAAACATACACATTTTCATTGTACATTCTAGAAATGAACATCAAAACATACACATTTTCATTGTACATTCAAGAAATGTACATCAAAACATACACTTTTTCATTGTACATACCAGAAATGTACATCAAAACATACACATTTTCAGTGTACATTCAAGACATGTACATCAAAACATACACATTTTCAGTGTACATTCAAGAAGTGTACATCAAAACATACACATTTTCAGTGTACATTCAAGAAATGTACATCAAAACATACACTTTTTCATTGTACATACCAGAAATGTACATCAAAACATACACTTTTTCATTGTACATACCAGAAATGTACATCAAAACATACACATTTTCATTGCACATACCAGAAATGTACATCAAAACATACAGATTTTCAGTGTTCATTCAAGAAATGTACATCAAAACATACACATTTACATTGTACATTCAAGTAATGTACATGAAAACATACACATTTTCATTGTACATACCAGAAATGTACATCAAAACATACACATTTTCAGTGTACATTCAAGAAATATACATCAAAACATACACTTTTTCATTGTACATTCAAGAAATATACATCAAAACATACACATTTTCATTGTACATTCAAGAAATGTACATCAAAACATACACATTTTCATTGTACATTCAAGAAATGTACATCAAAACATACACACTTGCATTGTTCACTCATAAAATGTACATCAAAACCTACATATTTTCATTGTATATACAAGAAATGTACATCAAAACATACACATTTTCATTGCACATTCATGAAATGTATATCAAAACATACACATTTTCATTGTACATTCAAGAAATGTACATCAAAACATACACACTTTCAGTGTACATTAAAGAAATGTACTTCTAAAACATACACATTTTGAGTGTACATTCAAGAAATATACATCAAAACATACACATTTTCATGGTATATACAAGAAATGTACATCAAAACATACACATTTTCATTGTACATTCAAGAAATGTACATCAAAACATACACATTTTCATGGTATATACAAGAAATGTACATCAAAACATACACATTTTCATTGTACATTCAAGAAATGTACATCAAAACATACACATTTTCTGTGTACATTCAAGAAATGTACATCAAAACATACACATTTTCATTGTACATTCAAGAAATGTACATCAAAACATACACATTTTCAGGGTACATTCAAGAAATATACATCAAAACATACACATTTTCATTGTACATTCAAGAAATGTACATCAAAACATACACATTTTCATTGTACATTCAAGAAATGTACATCAAAACATACACTTTTTCATTGTACATACCAGAAATGTACATCAAAACATACACATTTTCAGTGTACATTCAAGAAATGTACATCAAAACATACACATTTTCAGTGTACATTCAAGAAGTGTACATCAAAACATACAGATTTTCAGTGTACATTCAAGAAATGTACATCAAAACATACACTTTTTCATTGTACATACCAGAAATGTACATCAAAACATACATTTTTTCATTGTGCATACCAGAAATGTACATCAAAACATACACATTTTCATTGCACATACCAGAAATGTACATCAAAACATACAGATTTTCAGTGTTCATTCAAGAAATGTACATCAAAACATACACATTTTCATTGTACATTCAAGAAATGTACATGAAAACATACACATTTTCATTGTACATACCAGAAATGTACATCAAAACATACACATTTTCAGTGTACATTCAAGAAATATACATCAAAACATACACATTTTCATTGTACATTCAAGAAATGTACATCAAAACATACACATTTTCATTGTACATTCAAGAAATGTACATCAAAACATACACTTTTTCATTGTACATACCAGAAATGTACATCAAAACATACACATTTTCTGTGTACATTCAAGAAATGTACATCAAAACATACACATTTTCATTGTACATTCAAGAAATGTACATCAAAACATACACTTTTTCATTGTACATAACAGAAATGTACATTAAAACATACACATTTTCAGTGTACATTCAAGAAATGTACATCAAAACATACACATTTTCAGTGTACATTCAAGAAGTGTACATCAAAACATACACATTTTCAGTGTATATTCAAGAAATGTACATCAAAACATACACTTTTTCATTGTACATACCAGAAATGTACATCAAAACATACACTTTTTCATTGTACATACCAGAAATGTACATCAAAACATACACATTTTCATTGCACATACCAGAAATGTACATCAAAACGTACAGATTTTCAGTGTTCATTCAAGAAATGTACATCAAAACATACACATTTACATTGTACATTCAAGAAATGTACATGAAAACATACACATTTTCATTGTACATACCAGAAATGTACATCAAAACATACACATTTTCAGTGTACATTCAAGAAATATACATCAAAACATACACTTTTTCATTGTACATTCAAGAAATATACATCAAAACATACACATTTTCATTGTACATTCAAGAAATGTACATCAAAACATACACATTTTCAGTGTACATTCAAGAAATATACATCAAAACATACACTTTTTCATTGTACATACCAGAAATATACATCAAAACATACACATTTTCATTGTACATTCAAGAAATGTACATCAAAACATACACATTTTCAGTGTACATTCAAGAAATGTACATCAAAACATACACATTTTCATTGTACATTCAAGAAATGTACATCAAAACATACACATTTTCAGTGTACATTCAAGAAATATACATCAAAACATACACATTTTCATTGTACATTCAAGAAATGTACATCAAAACATACACATTTTCATTGTACATTCAAGAAATGTACATCAAAACATACACATTTTCATTGTACATTCAAGAAATGTACATCAACACATACACTTTTCATTGTACATACCAGAAATGGTCATCAAAACATACACATTTTCTGTGTACATTCAAGAAATGTACATCAAAACATACACATTTTCACTGTACATTCAAGAAATGTACATCAAAACATACACATTTTCAGGGTACATTCAAGAAATATACATCAAAACATACACATTTTCATTGTACATTCTAGAAATGAACATCAAAACATACACATTTTCATTGTACATTCAAGAAATGTACATCAAAACATACACTTTTTCATTGTACATACCAGAAATGTACATCAAAACATACACATTTTCAGTGTACATTCAAGAAATGTACATCAAAACATACACATTTTCAGTGTACATTCAAGAAGTGTACATCAAAACATACACATTTTCAGTGTACATTCAAGAAATGTACATCAAAACATACACTTTTTCATTGTACATACCAGAAATGTACATCAAAACATACACTTTTTCATTGTACATACCAGAAATGTACATCAAAACATACACATTTTCATTGCACATACCAGAAATGTACATCAAAACATACAGATTTTCAGTGTTCATTCAAGAAATGTACATCAAAACATACACATTTACATTGTACATTCAAGTAATGTACATGAAAACATACACATTTTCATTGTACATACCAGAAATGTACATCAAAACATACACATTTTCAGTGTACATTCAAGAAATATACATCAAAACATACACTTTTTCATTGTACATTCAAGAAATATACATCAAAACATACACATTTTCATTGTACATTCAAGAAATGTACATCAAAACATACACATTTTCATTGTACATTCAAGAAATGTACATCAAAACATACACACTTGCATTGTTCACTCATAAAATGTACATCAAAACCTACATATTTTCATTGTATATACAAGAAATGTACATCAAAACATACACATTTTCATTGCACATTCATGAAATGTATATCAAAACATACACATTTTCATTGTACATTCAAGAAATGTACATCAAAACATACACACTTTCAGTGTACATTAAAGAAATGTACTTCTAAAACATACACATTTTGAGTGTACATTCAAGAAATATACATCAAAACATACACATTTTCATGGTATATACAAGAAATGTACATCAAAACATACACATTTTCATTGTACATTCAAGAAATGTACATCAAAACATACACATTTTCATGGTATATACAAGAAATGTACATCAAAACATACACATTTTCATTGTACATTCAAGAAATGTACATCAAAACATACACATTTTCTGTGTACATTCAAGAAATGTACATCAAAACATACACATTTTCATTGTACATTCAAGAAATGTACATCAAAACATACACATTTTCAGGGTACATTCAAGAAATATACATCAAAACATACACATTTTCATTGTACATTCAAGAAATGTACATCAAAACATACACATTTTCATTGTACATTCAAGAAATGTACATCAAAACATACACTTTTTCATTGTACATACCAGAAATGTACATCAAAACATACACATTTTCAGTGTACATTCAAGAAATGTACATCAAAACATACACATTTTCAGTGTACATTCAAGAAGTGTACATCAAAACATACAGATTTTCAGTGTACATTCAAGAAATGTACATCAAAACATACACTTTTTCATTGTACATACCAGAAATGTACATCAAAACATACACTTTTTCATTGTGCATACCAGAAATGTACATCAAAACATACACATTTTCATTGCACATACCAGAAATGTACATCAAAACATACAGATTTTCAGTGTTCATTCAAGAAATGTACATCAAAACATACACATTTTCATTGTACATTCAAGAAATGTACATGAAAACATACACATTTTCATTGTACATACCAGAAATGTACATCAAAACATACACATTTTCAGTGTACATTCAAGAAATATACATCAAAACATACACATTTTCATTGTACATTCAAGAAATGTACATCAAAACATACACATTTTCATTGTACATTCAAGAAATGTACATCAAAACATACACTTTTTCATTGTACATACCAGAAATGTACATCAAAACATACACATTTTCTGTGTACATTCAAGAAATGTACATCAAAACGTACACATTTTCATTGTACATTCAAGAAATGTACATCAAAACATACACTTTTTCATTGTACATACCAGAAATGTACATTAAAACATACACATTTTCAGTGTACATTCAAGAAATGTACATCAAAACATACACATTTTCAGTGTACATTCAAGAAGTGTACATCAAAACATACACATTTTCAGTGTATATTCAAGAAATGTACATCAAAACATACACTTTTTCATTGCACATACCAGAAATGTACATCAAAACATACACTTTTTCATTGTACATACCAGAAATGTACATCAAAACATACACATTTTCATTGCACATACCAGAAATGTACATCAAAACGTACAGATTTTCAGTGTTCATTCAAGAAATGTACATCAAAACATACACATTTACATTGTACATTCAAGAAATGTACATGAAAACATACACATTTTCATTGTACATACCAGAAATGTACATCAAAACATACACATTTTCAGTGTACATTCAAGAAATATACATCAAAACATACACTTTTTCATTGTACATTCAAGAAATATACATCAAAACATACACATTTTCATTGTACATTCAAGAAATGTACATCAAAACATACACATTTTCATTGTACATTCAAGAAATGTACATCAAAACATACACTTTTTCATTGTACATACCAGAAATGTACATCAAAACATACACATTTTCATTGTACATTCAAGAAATGTACATCAAAACATACACATTTTCATTGTACATTCAAGAAATGTACATCAAAACATACACATTTTCATTGTACATTCAAGAAATATACATCAAAACATACACATTTTCATTGCACATTCATGAAATGTATATCAAAACATACACATTTTCATTGTACATTCAAGAAATGTACATCAAAACATACACATTTTCATGGTATATACAAGAAATGTACATCAAAACATACACATTTTCATTGTACATTCAAGAAATGTACATCAAAACATACACATTTTCTGTGTACATTCAAGAAATGTACATCAAAACATACACATTTTCATTGTACATTAAAGAAATGTACATCAAAACATACACATTTTCAGGGTACATTCAAGAAATATACATCAAAACATACACATTTTCATTGTACATTCAAGAAATGTACATCAAAACATACACATTTTCATTGTACATTCAAGAAATGTACATCAAAACATACACTTTTTCATTGTACATACCAGAAATGTACATCAAAACATACACATTTTCAGTGTACATTCAAGAAATGTACATCAAAACATACACATTTTAAGTGTACATTCAAGAAGTGTACATCAAAACATACAGATTTTCAGTGTACATTCAAGAAATGTACATCAAAACATACACTTTTTCATTGTACATACCAGAAATGTACATCAAAACATACACTTTGTCATTGTGCATACCAGAAATGTACATCAAAACATACACATTTTCATTGCACATACCAGAAATGTACATCAAAACATACAGATTTTCAGTGTTCATTCAAGAAATGTACATCAAAACATACACATTTTCATTGTACATTCAAGAAATGTACATGAAAACATACACATTTTCATTGTACATACCAGAAATGTACATCAAAACATACACATTTTCAGTGTACATTCAAGAAATATACATCAAAACATACACTTTTTCATTGTACATTCAAGAAATATACATCAAAACATACACATTTTCATTGTACATTCAAGAAATGTACATCAAAACATACACATTTTCATTGTACATTCAAGAAATGTACATCAAAACATACACTTTTTCATTGTACATACCAGAAATGTACATCAAAACATACACATTTTCATTGTACATTCAAGAAATGTACATCAAAACATACACATTTTCAGTGTACATTCAAGAAATATACATCAAAACATACACTTTTTCATTGTACATTCAATAAATATACATCAAAACATACACATTTTCATTGTGCATTCAAGAAATGTACATCAAAACATACACATTTTCATTGTACATTCAAGAAATGTACATCAAAACATACACTTTTTCATTGTACATACCAGAAATGTACATCAAAACATACACATTTTCATTGTACATTCAAGAAATGTACATCAAAACATACACATTTTCATTGTACATTCAAGAAATGTACATCAAAACATACACATTTTCAGTGTACATTCAAGAAATATACATCAAAACATACACATTTTCATTGTACATTCAAGAAATGTACATCAAAACATACACATTTTCATTGTAGATTCAAGAAATGTACATCAACACATACACTTTTCATTGTACATACCAGAAATGTACATCAAAACATACACATTTTCTGTGTACATTCAAGAAATGTACATCAAAACATACACATTTTCATTGTACATTCAAGAAATGTACATCAAAACATACACATTTTCAGGGTACATTCAAGAAATATACATCAAAACATACACATTTTCATTGTACATTCTAGAAATGTACATCAAAACATACACATTTTCATTGTACATTCAAGAAATGTACATCAAAACATACACTTTTTCATTGTACATACCAGAAATGTACATCAAAACATACACATTTTCAGTGTACATTCAAGAAATGTACATCAAAACATACACATTTTCAGTGTACATTCAAGAAGTGTACATCAAAACATACACATTTTCAGTGTACATTCAAGAAATGTACATCAAAACATACACTTTTTCATTGTACATACCAGAAATGTACATCAAAACATACACTTTTTCATTGTACATACCAGAAATGTACATCAAAACATACACATTTTCATTGCACATACCAGAAATGTACATCAAAACATACAGATTTTCAGTGTTCATTCAAGAAATGTACATCAAAACATACACATTTACATTGTACATTCAAGTAATGTACATGAAAACATACACATTTTCATTGTACATACCAGAAATGTACATCAAAACATACACATTTTCAGTGTACATTCAAGAAATATACATCAAAACATACACTTTTTCATTGTACATTCAAGAAATATACATCAAAACATACACATTTTCATTGTACATTCAAGAAATGTACATCAAAACATACACATTTTCAGTGTACATTCAAGAAATGTACATCAAAACATACACATTTTCAGTGTACATTCAAGAAATATACATCAAAACATACACATTTTCATTGTATATACCAGAAATGTACATCAAAACATACACATTTTCAGTGTACATTCAAGAAATATACATCAAAACATACACATTTTCATTGTATATACCAGAAATGTACATCAAAACATACACATTTTCATTGTATATACAAGAAATGTACAACAAAACATACACATTTTCATTGTATATACAAGAAATGTACACCAAAACATACACATTTTCATTGCACATTCATGAAATGTATATCAAAACATACACATTTTCATTGTACATTCAAGAAATGTACATCAAAACATACACATTTTCAGTGTACATTCAAGAAATGTACATCAAAACATACACATTTTCATTGTACATTCAAGAAATGTACATCAAAACATACACACTTTCATTGTACATTCAAGAAATGTACATCAAAACATACACATTTTCATTGTACATTCAAGAAATGTACATCAAAGCATAAACATTTTCATTGTACATCCAAGAAATGTACATCAAAACATACACATTTTCAGTGTACATTCAAGAAATGTACATCAAAACATACACATTTTCAGTGTACATTCAAGAAATGTACATCAAAACATACACATTTTCAGTGTACATTCAAGAAATGTACATCAAAACATACACATTTTCATTGTACATTCAAGAAATGTACATCAAAACTTACACATTTTCATTGTACAGTCAAGAAATGTACATCAAAGCATACACATTTTCATTGTACATTCAAGAAATGTACATCAAAACATACACATTTTCAGTGTACATTCAAGAAATATACATCAAAACATACACATTTTCAGGGTACATTCAAGAAATATACATCAAAACGTACACATTTTCATTGTACATTCAAGAAATGTACATCAAAACATACACATTTTCATTGTATATACAAGAAATGTACATCAAAACATACACATTTTCATTGCACATTCATGAAACGTATATCAAAACATACACATTTTCATTGTACATTCAAGAAATGTACATCAAAACATACACACTTTCAGTGTACATTAAAGAAATGTACTTCTAAAACATACACATTTTGAGTGTACATTCAAGAAATATACATCAAAACATACACATTTTCATGGTATATACAAGAAATGTACATCAAAACATACACATTTTCATTGTACATTCAAGAAATGTACATCAAAACATACACATTTTCATGGTATATACAAGAAATGTACATCAAAACATACACATTTTCATTGTACATTCAAGAAATGTACATCAAAACATACACATTTTCTGTGTACATTCAAGAAATGTACATCAAAACATACACATTTTCATTGTACATTCAAGAAATGTACATCAAAACATACACATTTTCAGGGTACATTCAAGAAATATACATCAAAACATACACATTTTCATTGTACATTCAAGAAATGTACATCAAAACATACACATTTTCATTGTACATTCAAGAAATGTACATCAAAACATACACTTTTTCATTGTACATACCAGAAATGTACATCAAAACATACACATTTTCAGTGTACATTCAAGAAATGTACATCAAAACATACACATTTTCAGTGTACATTCAAGAAGTGTACATCAAAACATACACATTTTCAGTGTACATTCAAGAAATGTACATCAAAACATACACTTTTTCATTGTGCATACCAGAAATGTACATCAAAACATACACATTTTCATTGCACATACTAGAAATGTACATCAAAACATACAGATTTTCAGTGTTCATTCAAGAAATGTACATCAAAACATACACATTTTCATTGTACATTCAAGAAATGTACATGAAAACATACACATTTTCATTGTACATACCAGAAATGTACCTCAAAACATACACATTTTCAATGTACATTCAAGAAATATACATCAAAACATACACTTTTTCATTGTACATTCAAGAAATATACATCAAAACATACACATTTTCATTGTACATTCAAGAAACGTACATCAAAACATACACATTTTCATTGTACATTCAAGAAATGTACATCAAAACATACACTTTTTCATTGTACATACCAGAAATGTACATCAAAACATACACATTTTCATTATACATTCAAGAAATGTACATCAAAACATACACATTTTCATTGTACATTCAAGAAATGTACATCAAAACATACACATTTTCATTGTACATTCAAGAAATATACATCAAAACATACACATTTTCATTGCACATTCATGAAATGTATATCAAAACATACACATTTTCATTGTACATTCAAGAAATGTAAATCAAAACATACACATTTTCATTGTACATTCAAGAAATGTACATCAAAACATACACACTTTCATTGTTCACTCATAAAATGTACATCAAAACCTACATATTTTCATTGTATATACAAGAAATGTACATCAAAACATACACATTTTCATTGCACATTCATGAAATGTATATCAAAACATACACATTTTCATTGTACATTCAAGAAATGTACATCAAAACATACACACTTTCAGTGTACATTAAAGAAATGTACTTCTAAAACATACATATTTTGAGTGTACATTCAAGAAATATACATCAAAACATACACATTTTCATGTTATATACAAGAAATGTACATCAAAACATACACATTTTCATTGTACATTCAAGAAATGTACATCAAAACATACACATTTTCATGGTATATACAAGAAATGTACATCAAAACATACACATTTTCATTGTACATTCAAGAAATGTACATCAAAACATTCACATTTTCAGTGTACATTCAAGAAATATACATCAAAACATACACATTTTCATTGTATATACAAGAAATGTACATCAAAACATACACATTTTCAGTGTACATTCAAGAAATATACATCAAAACATACACTTTTTCATTGTACATACCAGAAATGTACATCAAAACATACACATTATCATTGTACATTCAAGAAATGTACATCAAAACATACACATTTTCAGTGTACATTCAAGAAATGTACATCAAAACATACACATTTTCATTGTACATTCAAGAAATGTACATCAAAACATACACATTTTCAGTGTACATTCAAGAAATATACATCAAAACATACACTTTTTCATTGTACATACCAGAAATATACATCAAAACATACACATTTTCATTGTACATTCAAGAAATGTACATCAAAACATACACATTTTCAGTGTACATTCAAGAAATGTACATCAAAACATACACATTTTCATTGTACATTCAAGAAATGTACATCAAAACATACACATTTTAAGTGTACATTCAAGAAATATACATCAAAACATACACATTTTCATTGTACATTCAAGAAATGTACATCAAAACATACACATTTTCATTGTACATTCAAGAAATGTACATCAAAACATACACTTTTTCATTGTACATACCAGAAATGTACATCAAAACATACACATTTTCAGTGTACATTCAAGAAATGTACATCAAAACATACACATTTTCATTGTACATTCAAAAAATGTACATCAAAACATACACATTTTCAGGGTACATTCAAGAAATATACATCAAAACATACACATTTTCATTGTACATTCAAGAAATGTACATCAAAACATACACATTTTCATTGTACATTCAAGAAATGTACATCAAAACATACAATTTTTCATTGTACATACCAGAAATGTACATCAAAACATACACATTTTCAGTGTACATTCAAGAAATGTACATCAAAACATACACATTTTCAGTGTACATTCAAGGAGTGTACATCAAAACATACACATTTTCAGTGTACATTCAAGAAATGTACATCAAAACATACACTTTTTCATTGTACATTCAAGAAATGTACATCAAAACATACACTTTTTCATTGTACATACCAGAAATGTACATCACAACAAACACATTTTCATTGCACATACCAGAAATGTACATCAAAACATACACTTTTTCATTGTACATACCAGAAATGTACATCAAAACATACACATTTTCATTGTATACTCAAGAAATGTACATCAAAACATACACATTTTCATTGTACATTCAAGAAATGTACATCAAAACATACACATTTTCATTGTACATTCAAGAAATGTACATCAAAACATACACATTTTCATTGTATATACCAGAAATGTACATCAAAACATACACATTTTCAGTGTACATTCAAGAAATATACATCAAAACATACACTTTTTCATTGTACATTCAAGAAATATACATCAAAACATACACATTTTCATTGTACATTCAAGAAATGTACATCAAAACATACACATTTTCAGTGTACATTCAAGAAATATACATCAAAACATACACATTTTCATTGTACATTCAAGAAATGTACATGAAAACATACACATTTTCATTGTACATTCAAGAAATGTACATCAAAACATACACATTTTCATTGTATATACCAGAAATGTACATCAAAACATACACATTTTCAGTGTACATTCAAGAAATATACATCAAAACATACACTTTTTCATTGTACTTTCAAGAAATATACATCAAAACATACACATTTTCATTGTACATTCAAGAAATGTACATCAAAACATACACATTTTCAGTGTACATTCAAGAAATGTACATCAAAACATACACATTTTCAGTGTACATTCAAGAAATATACATCAAAACATACACATTTTCATTGTATATACCAGAAATGTACATCAAAACATACACATTTTCAGTGTACATTCAAGAAATATACATCAAAACATACACATTTTCATTGTATATACCAGAAATGTACATCAAAACATACACATTTTCATTGTATATACAAGAAATGTACAACAAAACATACACATTTTCATTGTATATACAAGAAATGTACACCAAAACATACACATTTTCATTGCACATTCAAGAAATGTACATCAAAACATAGACATTTTCAGTGTACATTCAAGAAATGTACATCAAAACATACACATTTTCATTGTACATTCAAGAAACGTACATCAAAACATACACATTTTCATTGTATACTCAAGAAATGTACATCAAAACATACACATTTTCATTGTACATTCAAGAAATGTACATCAAAACATACACATTTTCATTGTACATTCAAGAAATGTACATCAAAGCATACACATTTTCATTGTACATCCAAGAAATGTACATCAAAACATACACATTTTCAGTGTACATTCAAGAAATGTACATCAAAACATACACATTTTCAGTGTACATTCAAGAAATGTACATCAAAACATACACTTTTTCATTGTACATTCAAGAAATGTACATCAAAACATACACATTTTCATTGTACATTCAAGAAATGTACATCAAAACATACACATTTTCATTGTACATTCAAGAAATGTACATCAAAGCATACACATTTTCATTGTACATTCAAGAAATGTACATCAAAACATACACATTTTCAGTGTACATTCAAGAAATATACATCAAAACATACACATTTTCATTGTATATACCAGAAATGTACATCAAGACATACACATTTTCATTGTACATTCAAGAAATGTACATCCAAACATACACATTTTCAGTGTACTTTCAAGAAATGTACATCAAGACATACACATTTTCATTGTACATTCAAGAAATGTACATCAAAACATACACATTTTCATTGTACATACAAGAAATGTACATCAAAACATACACATTTTCAGTGTACATTCAAGAAATGTACATCAAAACATACACATTTTCATTGTACATTCAAGAAATGTACATCAAAACATACACATTTTCATTGTACATTCAAGAAATGTACATCAAAGCATACACATTTTCATTGTACATTCAAGAAATGTACATCAAAACATACACATTTTCAGTGTACATTCAAGAAATATACATCAAAACATACACATTTTCATTGTATATACCCGAAATGTACATCAAAACATACACATTTTCATTGTACATTCAAGAAATGTACATCCAAACATACACATTTTCAGTGTACATTCAAGAAATATACATCAAAACATACACATTTTCCGGATACATTCAAGAAATATACATCAAAACATACACATTTTCATGGTATATACAAGAAATGTACATCAAAACATACACATTTTCATTGTACATTCAGGAAATGTACATCAAAACATACACATTTTCATGGTATATACAAGAAATGTACATCAAAACATACACATTTTCATTGTACATTCAAGAAATGTACATCAAAACATACACATTTTCAGTGTACATTCAAGAAATATACATCAAAAAATACACATTTTCATTGTATATACAAGAAATGTACATCAAAACATACACATTTTCAGTGTACATTCAAGAAATATACTTCAAAACATACTCTTTTTCATTGTACATACCAGAAATGTACATCAAAACATACACATTATCATTGTACATTCAAGAAATGTACATCAAAACATACACATTTTCAGTGTACATTCAAGAAATGTACATCAAAACATACACATTTTCATTGTACATTCAAGAAATGTACATCAAAACATACACATTTTCAGTGTACATTGAAGAAATATACATCAAAACATACACTTTTTCATTGTACATACCAGAAATATACATCAAAACATACACATTTTCATTGTACATTCAAGAAATGTACATATAAACATACACATTTTCAGTGTACATTCAAGAAATGTACCTCAAAACATACACATTTTCTTTGTACATTCAAGAAATGTACATCAAAACATACACATTTTCAGTGTACATTCAAGAAATATACATCAAAACATACACATTTTCATTGTACATTCAAGAAATGTACATCAAAACATACACATTTTCATTGTACATTCAAGAAATGTACATCAAAACATACACTTTTTCATTGTACATACCAGAAATGTAGATCAAAACATACACATTTTCTGTGTACATTCAAGAAATGTACATCAAAACATACCCCTTTTTTTGTACATTCAAGAAATGTACATCAAAACATACACATTTTCAGGGTACATTCAAGAAATATACATCAAAACATACACATTTTCATTGTACATTCAAGAAATGTACATCAAAACATACACATTTTCATTGTACATTCAAGAAATGTACATCAAAACATACACTTTTTCATTGTACATACCAGAAATGTACATCAAAACATACACACTTTCAGTGTACATTCAAGAAATGTACATCAAAACATACACATTTTCAGTGTACATTCAAGAAGTGTACATCAAAACATACACATTTTCAGTGTACATTCAAGAAATGTACATCAAAACATACACTTTTTCATTGTACATACCAGAAATGTACATTAAAACATACACTTTTTCATTGTACATACCAGAAATGTACATCACAACATACACATTTTCATTGCACATACCAGAAATGTACATCAAAACATACACATTTTCAGTGTTCATTCAAGAAATGTACATCAAAACATACACATTTTCATTGTACATTCAAGAAATGTACATGAAAACATACACATTTTCATTGTACATACCAGAAATGTACATCAAAACATACACATTTTCAGTGTACATTCAAGAAATATACATCAAAACATACACTTTTTCTTTGTACATTCAAGAAATATACATCAAAACATACACATTTTCATTGTACATTCAAGAAATGTACATCAAAACATACACATTTTCATTGTACATTCAAGACATGTACATCAAAACATACACTTTTTCATTGTACATACCAGAAATGTACATCAAAACATACACATTTTCATTGTACATTCAAGAAATGTACATCAAAACATACACATTTTCATTGTACATTCAAGAAATGTACATCAAAACATACACATTTTCATTGTACATTCAAGAAATATACATCAAAACATACACATTTTCATTGCACATTCATGAAATGTATATCAAAACATACACATTTTCATTGTACATTCAAGAAATGTACATCAAAACATACACATTTTCATTGTACATTCAAGAAATGTACATCAAAACATACACACTTTCATTGTTCACTCATAAAATGTACATCAAAACCTACATATTTTCATTGTATATACAAGAAATGTACATCAAAACATACACATTTTCATTGTACATTCAAGAAATGTACATCAAAACATACACACTTTCAGTGTACATTAAAGAAATGTACTTCTAAAACATACACATTTTGAGTGTACATTCAAGAAATATACATCAAAACATACACATTTTCATGGTATATACAAGAAATGTACATCAAAACATACACATTTTCATTGTACATTCAAGAAATGTACATCATAACATACACATTTTCATGGTATATACAAGAAATGTACATCAAAACATACACATTTTCATTGTACATTCAAGAAATGTACATCAAAACATACACATTTTCAGTGTACATTCAAGAAATATACATCAAAACATACACATTTTCATTGTATATACAAGAAATGTACATCAAAACATACACATTTTCAGTGTACATTCAAGAAATATACATCAAAACATACACTTTTTCATTGTACATACCAGAAATGTACATCAAAACATACACATTATCATTGTACATTCAAGAAATGTACAACTAAACATACACATTTTCAGTGTACATTCAAGAAATGTACATCAAAACATACACATTTTCATTGTACATTCAAGTAATGTACATCAAAACATACACATTTTCAGCGTACATTCAAGAAATATACATCAAAACATACACTTTTTCATTGTACATACCAGAAATATACATCAAAACATACACATTTTCATTGTACATTCAAGAAATGTACATCAAAACATACATATTTTCAGTGTACATTCAAGAAATGTACATCAAAACATACACATTTTCATTGTACATTCAAGAAATGTACATCAAAACATACACATTTTCATTGTACATTCGAGAAATGTACATCAAAACATACACTTTTTCATTGTACATACCAGAAATGTACATCAAAACATACACATTTTCAGTGTACAATCAAGAAATGTACATCAAACATACACATTTTCATTGTACATTCAAGAAATGTACATCAAAACATACACATTTTCAGGGTACATTCAAGAAGTATACATCAAAACATACACATTTTCATTGTACATTCAAGAAATGTACATCAAAACATACACATTTTCATGGTACATTCAAGAAATGTACATCAAAACATACACTTTTTCATTGTACATACCAGAAATGTACATCAAAACATACACATTTTCAGTGTACATTCAAGAAATGTACATCAAAACATACACATTTTCAGTGTACATTCAAGAAGTGTACATCAAAACATACACATTTTCAGTGTACATTCAAGAAGTGTACATCAAAACATACACTTTTTCATTGTACATACCAGAAATGTACATCAAAACATACACTTTTTCATTGTACATACCAGAAATGTACATCAAAACATACACATTTTCATTGCACATACCAGAAATGTACATCAAAACATACACATTTTCAGTGTACATTCAAGAAATGTACATCAAAACATACACATTTTCATTGTACATTCAAGAAATGTACATGAAAACATACACATTTTCATTGTACATACCAGAAATGTACATCAAAACATACACATTTTCAGTGTACATTCAAGAAATATACATCAAAACATACACTTTTTCATTGTACATTCAAGAAATATACATCAAAACATACACATTTTCATTGTACATTCAAGAAATGTACATCAAAACATACACATTTTCATTGTACATTCGAGTAATGTACATCAAAACATACACTTTTTCATTGTACATACCAGAAATGTACATCAAAACATACACATTTTCAGTGTACATTCAAGAAATGTACATCAAAACATACACATTTTCATTGTACATTCAAGAAATGTACATCAAAACATACACATTTTCAGGGTACATTTAAGAAGTATACATCAAAACATACACATTTTCATTGTACATTCAAGAAATGTACATCAAAACATACACATTTTCATTGTACATTCAAGAAATGTACATCAAAACATACACTTTTTCATTGTACATACCAGAAATGTACATCAAAACATACACATTTTCATTGTACATTCAAGAAATGTACATCAAAACATACACATTTTCATTGTACATTCGAGAAATGTACATCAAAACATACACTTTTTCATTGTACATACCAGAAATGTACATCAAAACATACACATTTTCAGTGTACAATCAAGAAATGTACATCAAAACATACACATTTTCATTGTACATTCAAGAAATGTACATCAAAACATACACATTTTCTGTGTACATTCAAGAAATGTACATCAAAACATACACATTTTCATTGTACATTCAAGAAATGTACATCAAAACATACACATTTTCAGGGTACATTCAAGAAATATACATCAAAACATACACATTTTCATTGTACATTCAAGAAATGTACATCAAAACATACACATTTTCTGTGTACATTCAAGAAATGTACATCAAAACATACACATTTTCATTGTACATTCAAGAAATGTACATCAAAACATACACATTTTCAGGGTACATTCAAGAAATATACATCAAAACATACACACTTTCATTGTACATTCAAGAAATGTACATCAAAACATACACATTTTCATTGTACATTCAAGAAATGTACATCAAAACATACACTTTTTCATTGTACATACCAGAAATGTACATCAAAACATACACATTTTCAGTGTACATTCAAGAAATGTACATCAAAACATACACATTTTCAGTGTACATTCAAGAAGTGTACATCAAAACATACAGATTTTCAGTGTACATTCAAGAAATGTACATCAAAACATACACTTTTTCATTGTACATACCAGAAATGTACATCAAAACATACACTATTTCATTGTGCATACCAGAAATGTACATCAAAACATACACATTTTCATTGCACATACCAGAAATGTACATCAAAACATACAGATTTTCAGTGTTCATTCAAGAAATGTACATCAAAACATACACATTTTCATTGTACATTCAAGAAATGTACATGAAAACATACACATTTTCATTGTACATACCAGAAATGTACATCAAAACATACACATTTTCAGTGTACATTCAAGAAATATACATCAAAACATACACATTTTCATTGTACATTCAAGAAATGTACATCAAAACATACACATTTTCATTGTACATTCAAGAAATGTACTTCAAAACATACACTTTTTCATTGTACATACCAGAAATGTACATCAAAACATACACATTTTCATTGTACATTCAAGAAATGTACATCAAAACATACACATTTTCATTGTACATTCAAGAAATGTACATCAAAACATACACATTTTCATTGTACATTCAAGAAATATACATCAAAACATACACATTTTCATTGCACATTCATGAAATGTATATCAAAACATACACATTTTCATTGTACATTCAAGAAATGTACATCAAAACATGCACATTTTCATTGTACATTCAAGAAATGTACATCAAAACATACACACTTTCATTGTTCACTCATAAAATGTACATCAAAACCTACATATTTTCATTGTATATACAAGAAATGTACATCAAAACATACACATTTTCATTGCACATTCATGAAATGTATATCGAAACATACACATTTTCATTGTACATTCAAGAAATGTACATCAAAACATACACACTTTCAGTGTACATTAAAGAAATGTACTTCTAAAACATACACATTTTGAGTGTACATTCAAGAAATGTACATCAAAACATACACATTTTCATTGTACATTCAAGAAATGTACATCAAAACATACACATTTTCAGTGTACATTCAAGAAATATACATCAAAACATACACATTTTCATTGTATATACAAGAAATGTACATCAAAACATACACATTTTCAGTGTACATTCAAGAAATATACATCAAAACATACACTTTTTCATTGTACATACCAGAAATGCACATCAAAACACACACATTATCATTGTACATTAAAGAAATGTACATCAAAACATACACATTTTCAGTGTACATTCAAGAAATGTACATCAAAACATACACATTTTCATTGTACATTCAAGAAATGTACATCAAAACATACACATTTTCAGTGTACATTCAAGAAATATACATCAAAACATACACTTTTTCATTGTACATACCAGAAATATACATCAAAACATACACATTTTCATTGTACATTCAAGAAATGTACATCAAAACATACACATTTTCAGTGTACATTCAAGAAATGTACATCAAAACATACACATTTTCATTGTACATTCAAGAAATGTACATCAAAACATACACATTTTGAGTGTACATTCAAGAAATATACATCAAAACATACACATTTTCATTGTACATTCAAGAAATGTACATCAAAACATACACATTTTCATTTTACATTCAAGAAATGTACATCAAAACATACACTTTTTCATTGTACATACCAGAAATGTACATCAAAACATACACATTTTCATTGTACATTCAAGAAATGTACATCAAAACATACACATTTTCAGGGTACATTCAAGAAATATACATCAAAACATACACATTTTCATTGTACATTCAAGAAATGTACATCAAAACATACACATTTTCATTGTACATTCAAGAAATGTACATCAAAACATACACTTTTTCATTGTACATACCAGAAATGTACATCAAAACATACACATTTTCAGTGTACATTCAAGAAATATACATCAAAACATACACATTTTCATTGTACATTCAAGAAATGTACAACAAAACATACACATTTTCATTGTACATTCAAGAAATGTACATCAAAACATACACTTTTTCATTGTACATACCAGAAATGTACATCAAAACATACACTTTTTCATTGTACATACCAGAAATGTACATCACAACATACACATTTTCATTGCACATACCAGAAATGTACATCAAAACATACACATTATCAGTGTACATTCAAGAAATGTACATCAAAACATACACATTTTCAGTGTACATTCATGAAATATACATCAAAACATACACCTTTTCATTGTACATTCAAGAAATAT
Source organism: Tenodera sinensis (assembly GCA_030765045.1). Lineage (NCBI taxonomy): Eukaryota > Metazoa > Arthropoda > Insecta > Mantodea > Mantidae > Tenodera > Tenodera sinensis. The sequence goes on from JAUKNM010000095.1 coordinate 603,378, forward strand.
ACATCAAAACATACACATTTTCATTGTACATTCAAGAAATGTACATCAAAACATACACATTTTCAGTGTACATTCAAGAAATGTACATCAAAACATACACATTTTCAGTGTACATTCAAGAAATATACATCAAAACATACACATTTTCATTGTATATACCAGAAATGTACATCAAAACATACACATTTTCAGTGTACATTCAAGAAATATACATCAAAACATACACATTTTCATTGTATATACCAGAAATGTACATCAAAACATACACATTTTCATTGTATATACAAGAAATGTACAACAAAACATACACATTTTCATTGTATATACAAGAAATGTACACCAAAACATACACATTTTCATTGCACATTCATGAAATGTATATCAAAACATACACATTTTCATTGTACATTCAAGAAATGTACATCAAAACATACACATTTTCAGTGTACATTCAAGAAATGTACATCAAAACATACACATTTTCATTGTACATTCAAGAAATGTACATCAAAACATACACATTTTCATTGTATACTCAAGAAATGTACATCAAAACATACACATTTTCATTGTACATTCAAGAAATGTACATCAAAACATACACATTTTCATTGTACATTCAAGAAATGTACATCAAAGCATAAACATTTTCATTGTACATCCAAGAAATGTACATCAAAACATACACATTTTCAGTGTACATTCGAGAAATGTACATCAAAACATACACATTTTCAGTGTACATTCAAGAAATGTACATCAAAACATACACATTTTCAGTGTACATTCAAGAAATGTACATCAAAACATACACATTTTCATTGTACATTCAAGAAATGTACATCAAAACTTACACATTTTCATTGTACAGTCAAGAAATGTACATCAAAGCATACACATTTTCATTGTACATTCAAGAAATGTACATCAAAACATACACATTTTCAGTGTACATTCAAGAAATATACATCAAAACATACACATTTTCAGGGTACATTCAAGAAATATACATCAAAACGTACACATTTTCATTGCACATTCAAGAAATGTACATCAAAACATACACATTTTCATTGTATATACAAGAAATGTACATCAAAACATACACATTTTCATTGCACATTCATGAAATGTATATCAAAACATACACATTTTCATTGTACATTCAAGAAATGTACATCAAAACATACACACTTTCAGTGTACATTAAAGAAATGTACTTCTAAAACATACACATTTTGAGTGTACATTCAAGAAATATACATCAAAACATACACATTTTCATGGTATATACAAGAAATGTACATCAAAACATACACATTTTCATTGTACATCCAAGAAATGTACATCAAAACATACACATTTTCAGTGTACATTCGAGAAATGTACATCAAAACATACACATTTTCAGTGTACATTCAAGAAATGTACATCAAAACATACACATTTTCAGTGTACATTCAAGAAATGTACATCAAAACATACACATTTTCATTGTACATTCAAGAAATGTACATCAAAACTTACACATTTTCATTGTACAGTCAAGAAATGTACATCAAAGCATACACATTTTCATTGTACATTCAAGAAATGTACATCAAAACATACACATTTTCATTGTACATTCAAGAAATGTACATCAAAACATACACATTTTCATTGTATATACCAGAAATGTACATCAAAACATACACATTTTCAGTGTACATTCAAGAAATGTACATCAAAACATACACATTTTCATTGTACATTCAAGAAATGTACATCAAAACTTACACATTTTCTTTGTACAGTCAAGAAATGTACATCAAAGCATACACATTTTCATTGTACATTCAAGAAATGTACATCAAAACATACACATTTTCAGTGTACATTCAAGAAATATACATCAAAACATACACATTTTCAGGGTACATTCAAGAAATATACATCAAAACGTACACATTTTCATTGTACATTCAAGAAATGTACATCAAAACATACACATTTTCATTGTACATTCAAGAAATGTACATCAAAACATACACATTTTCATTGTACATTCAAGAAATGTACATCAAAACATACACATTTTCATTGTACATTCAAGAAATGTACATCAAAACATACACATTTTCAGTGTACATTCATGAAATATACATCAAAACATACACCTTTTCATTGTACATTCAAGAAATATACATCAAAACATACACATTTTCATTGTACATTTAAGAAATGTACATCAAAACATACACATTTTCAGTGTACATTCAAGAAATGTACATCAAAACATACACATTTTCAGTGTACATTCAAGAAATATACATCAAAACATACACATTTTCATTGTATATACCAGAAATGTACATCAAAACATACACATTTTCAGTGTACATTCAAGAAATATACATCAAAACATACACATTTTCATTGTATATACCAGAAATGTACATCAAAACATACACATTTTCATTGTATATACAAGAAATGTACAACAAAACATACACATTTTCATTGTACATTCAAGAAATGTACATCAAAACATACACTTTTTCATTGTACATACCAGAAATGTACATCAAAACATACACATTTTCAGTGTACATTCAAGAAATGTACATCAAAACATACACATTTTCATTGTACATTCAAAAAATGTACATCAAAACATACACATTTTCAGGGTACATTCAAGAAATATACATCAAAACATACACATTTTCATTGTACATTCAAGAAAAGTACATCAAAACATACACATTTTCATTGTACATTCAAGAAATGTACATCAAAACATACAATTTTTCATTGTACATACCAGAAATGTACATCAAAACATACACATTTTCAGTGTACATTCAAGAAATGTACATCAAAACATACACATTTTCAGTGTACATTCAAGGAGTGTACATCAAAACATACACATTTTCAGTGTACATTCAAGAAATGTACATCAAAACATACACTTTTTCATTGTACAATCAAGAAATGTACATCAAAACATACACATTTTCATTGTACATTCAAGAAACGTACATCAAAACATACACATTTTCATTGTACATTCAAGAAATGTACATCAAAACATACACTTTTTCATTGTACATACCAGAAATGTACATCAAAACATACACATTTTCATTGTACATTCAAGAAATGTACATCAAAACATACACATTTTCATTGTACATTCAAGAAATGTACATCAAAACATACACATTTTCATTGTACATTCAAGAAATATACATCAAAACATACACATTTTCATTGCACATTCATGAAATGTATATCAAAACATACACATTTTCATTGTACATTCAACAAATGTACATCAAAACATACACATTTTCATTGTACATTCAAGAAATGTACATCAAAACATACACACTTTCATTGTTCACTCATAAAATGTACATCAAAACCTACATATTTTCATTGTATATACAAGAAATGTACATCAAAACATACACATTTTCATTGCACATTCATGAAATGTATATCAAAACATACACATTTTCATTGTACATTCAAGAAATGTACATCAAAACATACACACTTTCAGTGTACATTAAAGAAATGTACTTCTAAAACATACATATTTTGAGTGTACATTCAAGAAATATACATCAAAACATACACATTTTCATGTTATATACAAGAAATGTACATCAAAACATACACATTTTCATTGTACATTCAAGAAATGTACATCAAAACATACACATTTTCATGGTATATACAAGAAATGTACATCAAAACATACCATTTTCATTGTACATTCAAGAAATGTACATCAAAACATTCACATTTTCAGTGTACATTCAAGAAATATACATCAAAACATACACATTTTCATTGTATATACAAGAAATGTACATCAAAACATACACATTTTCAGTGTACATTCAAGAAATATACATCAAAACATACACTTTTTCATTGTACATACCAGAAATGTACATCAAAACATACACATTATCATTGTACATTCAAGAAATGTACATCAAAACATACACATTTTCAGTGTACATTCAAGAAATGTACATCAAAACATACACATTTTCATTGTACATTCAAGAAATGTACATCAAAACATACACATTTTCAGTGTACATTCAAGAAATATACATCAAAACATACACTTTTTCATTGTACATACCAGAAATATACATCAAAACATACACATTTTCATTGTACATTCAAGAAATGTACATCAAAACATACACATTTTCAGTGTACATTCAAGAAATGTACATCAAAACATACACATTTTCATTGTACATTCAAGAAATGTACATCAAAACATACACATTTTCAGTGTACATTCAAGAAATATACATCAAAACATACACATTTTCATTGTACATTCAAGAAATGTACATCAAAACATACACATTTTCATTGTACATTCAAGAAATGTACATCAAAACATACACTTTTTCATTGTACATACCAGAAATGTACATCAAAACATACACATTTTCAGTGTACATTCAAGAAATGTACATCAAAACATACACATTTTCATTGTACATTCAAAAAATGTACATCAAAACATACACATTTTCAGGGTACATTCAAGAAATATACATCAAAACATACACATTTTCATTGTACATTCAAGAAATGTACATCAAAACATACACATTTTCATTGTACATTCAAGAAATGTACATCAAAACATACAATTTTTCATTGTACATACCAGAAATGTACATCAAAACATACACATTTTCAGTGTACATTCAAGAAATGTACATCAAAACATACACATTTTCAGTGTACATTCAAGGAGTGTACATCAAAACATACACATTTTCAGTGTACATTCAAGAAATGTACATCAAAACATACACTTTTTCATTGTACATTCAAGAAATGTACATCAAAACATACACTTTTTCATTGTACATACCAGAAATGTACATCACAACAAACACATTTTCATTGCACATACCAGAAATGTACATCAAAACATACACTTTTTCATTGTACATACCAGAAATGTACATCAAAACATACACATTTTCATTGTATACTCAAGAAATGTACATCAAAACATACACATTTTCATTGTACATTCAAGAAATGTACATCAAAACATACACATTTTCATTGTACATTCAAGAAATGTACATCAAAACATACACATTTTCATTGTATATACCAGAAATGTACATCAAAACATACACATTTTCAGTGTACATTCAAGAAATATACATCAAAACATACACTTTTTCATTGTACATTCAAGAAATATACATCAAAACATACACATTTTCATTGTACATTCAAGAAATGTACATCAAAACATACACATTTTCAGTGTACATTCAAGAAATATACATCAAAACATACACATTTTCATTGTACATTCAAGAAATGTACATGAAAACATACACATTTTCATTGTACATTCAAGAAATGTACATCAAAACATACACATTTTCATTGTATATACCAGAAATGTACATCAAAACATACACATTTTCAGTGTACATTCAAGAAATATACATCAAAACATACACTTTTTCATTGTACATTCAAGAAATATACATCAAAACATACACATTTTCATTGTACATTCAAGAAATGTACATCAAAACATACACATTTTCAGTGTACATTCAAGAAATGTACATCAAAACATACACATTTTCAGTGTACATTCAAGAAATATACATCAAAACATACACATTTTCATTGTATATACCAGAAATGTACATCAAAACATACACATTTTCAGTGTACATTCAAGAAATATACATCAAAACATACACATTTTCATTGTATATACCAGAAATGTACATCAAAACATACACATTTTCATTGTATATACAAGAAATGTACAACAAAACATACACATTTTCATTGTATATACAAGAAATGTACACCAAAACATACACATTTTCATTGCACATTCAAGAAATGTACATCAAAACATAGACATTTTCAGTGTACATTCAAGAAATGTACATCAAAACATACACATTTTCATTGTACATTCAAGAAACGTACATCAAAACATACACATTTTCATTGTATACTCAAGAAATGTACATCAAAACATACACATTTTCATTGTACATTCAAGAAATGTACATCAAAACATACACATTTTCATTGTACATTCAAGAAATGTACATCAAAGCATACACATTTTCATTGTACATCCAAGAAATGTACATCAAAACATACACATTTTCAGTGTACATTCAAGAAATGTACATCAAAACATACACATTTTCAGTGTACATTCAAGAAATGTACATCAAAACATACACATTTTCAGAGTACATTCAAGAAATGTACATCAAAACATACACATTTTCATTGTACATTCAAGAAATGTACATCAAAACATACACATTTTCATTGTACATTCAAGAAATGTACATCAAAGCATACACATTTTCATTGTACATTCAAGAAATGTACATCAAAACATACACATTTTCATTGTATATACCAGAAATGTACATCAAAACATACACATTTTCATTGTACATTCAAGAAATGTACATCCAAACATACACATTTTCAGTGTACTTTCAAGAAATGTACATCAAGACATACACATTTTCATTGTACATTCAAGAAATGTACATCAAAACATACACATTTTCATTGTACATACAAGAAATGTACATCAAAACATACACATTTTCAGTGTACATTCAAGAAATGTACATCAAAACATACACATTTTCATTGTACATTCAAGAAATGTACATCAAAACATACACATTTTCATTGTACATTCAAGAAATGTACATCAAAGCATACACATTTTCATTGTACATTCAAGAAATGTACATCAAAACATACACATTTTCAGTGTACATTCAAGAAATATACATCAAAACATACACATTTTCATTGTATATACCCGAAATGTACATCAAAACATACACATTTTCATTGTACATTCAAGAAATGTACATCCACACATACACATTTTCAGTGTACATTCAAGAAATATACATCAAAACATACACATTTTCAGGATACATTCAAGAAATATACATCAAAACATACACATTTTCATGGTATATACAAGAAATGTACATCAAAACATACACATTTTCATTGTACATTCAGGAAATGTACATCAAAACATACACATTTTCATGGTATATACAAGAAATGTACATCAAAACATACACATTTTCATTGCACATTCAAGAAATGTACATCAAAACATACACATTTTCAGTGTACATTCAAGAAATATACATCAAAAAATACACATTTTCATTGTATATACAAGAAATGTACATCAAAACTTACACATTTTCAGTGTACATTCAAGAAATATACTTCAAAACATACTCTTTTTCATTGTACATACCAGAAATGTACATCAAAACATACACATTATCATTGTACATTCAAGAAATGTACATCAAAACATACACATTTTCAGTGTACATTCAAGAAATGTACATCAAAACATACACATTTTCATTGTACATTCAAGAAATGTACATCAAAACATACACATTTTCAGTGTACATTGAAGAAATATACATCAAAACATACACTTTTTCATTGTACATACCAGAAATATACATCAAAACATACACATTTTCATTGTACTTTCAAGAAATGTACATATAAACATACACATTTTCAGTGTACATTCAAGAAATGTACCTCAAAACATACACATTTTCATTGTACATTCAAGAAATGTACATCAAAACATACACATTTTCAGTGTACATTCAAGAAATATACATCAAAACATACACATTTTCATTGTACATTCAAGAAATGTACATCAAAACATATACATTTTCATTGTACATTCAAGAAATGTACATCAAAACATACACTTTTTCATTGTACATACCAGAAATGTAGATCAAAACATACACATTTTCTGTGTACATTCAAGAAATGTACATCAAAACATACCCCTTTTTTTTGTACATTCAAGAAATGTACATCAAAACATACACATTTTCAGGGTACATTCAAGAAATATACATCAAAACATACACATTTTCATTGTACATTCAAGAAATGTACATCAAAACATACACATTTTCATTGTACATTCAAGAAATGTACATCAAAACATACACTTTTTCATTGTACATACCAGAAATGTACATCAAAACATACACACTTTCAGTGTACATTCAAGAAATGTACATCAAAACATACACATTTTCAGTGTACATTCAAGAAGTGTACATCAAAACATACACATTTTCAGTGTACATTCAAGAAATGTACATCAAAACATACACTTTTTCATTGTACATACCAGAAATGTACATTAAAACATACACTTTTTCATTGTACATACCAGAAATGTACATCACAACATACACATTTTCATTGCACATACCAGAAATGTACATCAAAACATACACATTTTCAGTGTTCATTCAAGAAATGTACATCAAAACATACACATTTTCATAGTACATTCAAGAAATGTACATGAAAACATACACATTTTCATTGTACATACCAGAAATGTACATCAAAACATACACATTTTCAGTGTACATTCAAGAAATATACATCAAAACATACACTTTTTCATTGTACATTCAAGAAATATACATCAAAACATACACATTTTCATTGTACATTCAAGAAATGTACATCAAAACATACACATTTTCATTGTACATTCAAGACATGTACATCAAAACATACACTTTTTCATTGTACATACCAGAAATGTACATCAAAACATACACATTTTCATTGTACATTCAAGAAATGTACATCAAAACATACACAATTTCATTGTTCACTCATAAAATGTACATCAAAACCTACATATTTTCATTGTATATACAAGAAATGTACATCAAAACATACACATTTTCATTGTACATTCAAGAAATGTACATCAAAACATACACACTTTCAGTGTACATTAAAGAAATGTACTTCTAAAACATACACATTTTGAGTGTACATTCAAGAAATATACATCAAAACATACAAATTTTCATGGTATATACAAGAAATGTACATCAAAACATACACATTTTCATTGTACATTCAAGAAATGTACATCAAAGCATACACATTTTCATGGTATATACAAGAAATGTACATCAAAACATACACATTTTCATTGTACATTCAAGAAATGTACATCAAAACATACACATTTTCAGTGTACATTCAAGAAATATACATCAAAACATACACATTTTCATTGTATATACAAGAAATGTACATCAAAACATACACATTTTCAGTGTACATTCAAGAAATATACATCAAAACATACACTTTTTCATTGTACATACCAGAAATGTACATCAAAACATACACATTATCATTGTACATTCAAGAAATGTACAACTAAACATACACATTTTCAGTGTACATTCAAGAAATGTACATCAAAACATACACATTTTCATTGTACATTCAAGTAATGTACATCAAAACATACACATTTTCAGTGTACATTCAAGAAATATACATCAAAACATACACTTTTTCATTGTACATACCAGAAATATACATCAAAACATACACATTTTCATTGTACATTCAAGAAATGTACATCAAAACATACATATTTTCAGTGTACATTCAAGAAATGTACATCAAAACATACACATTTTCATTGTACATTCAAGAAATGTACATCAAAACATACACATTTTCATTGTACATTCGAGAAATGTACATCAAAACATACACTTTTTCATTGTACATACCAGAAATGTACATCAAAACATACACATTTTCAGTGTACAATCAAGAAATGTACATCAAAACATACACATTTTCATTGTACATTCAAGAAATGTACATCAAAACATACACATTTTCAGGGTACATTCAAGAAGTATACATCAAAACATACACATTTTCATTGTACATTCAAGAAATGTACATCAAAACATACACATTTTCATGGTACATTCAAGAAATGTACATCAAAACATACACTTTTTCATTGTACATACCAGAAATGTACATCAAAACATACACATTTTCAGTGTACATTCAAGAAATGTACATCAAAACCTACACAATTTCAGTGTACATTCAAGAAGTGTACATCAAAACATACACATTTTCAGTGTACATTCAAGAAGTGTACATCAAAACATACACTTTTTCATTGTACATACCAGAAATGTACATCAAAACATACACTTTTTCATTGTACATACCAGAAATGTACATCAAAACATACACATTTTCATTGCACATACCAGAAATGTACATCAAAACATACACATTTTCAGTGTACATTCAAGAAATGTACATCAAAACATACACATTTTCATTGTACATTCAAGAAATGTACATGAAAACATACACATTTTCATTGTACATACCAGAAATGTACATCAAAACATACACATTTTCAGTGTACATTCAAGAAATATACATCAAAACATACACTTTTTCATTGTACATTCAAGAAATATACATCAAAACATACACATTTTCATTGTACATTCAAGAAATATACATCAAAACATACACATTTTCATTGTACATTCGAGAAATGTACATCAAAACATACCCTTTTTCATTGTACATACCAGAAATGTACATCAAAACATACACATTTTCAGTGTACATTCAAGAAATGTACATCAAAACATACACATTTTCATTGTACATTCAAGAAATGTACATCAAAACATACACATTTTCAGGGTACATTTAAGAAGTATACATCAAAACATACACATTTTCATTGTACATTCAAGAAATGTACATCAAAACATACACATTTTCATTGTACATTCAAGAAATGTACATCAAAACATACACTTTTTCATTGTACATACCAGAAATGTACATCAAAACATACACATTTTCAGTGTACATTCAAGAAATGTACATCAAAACATACACATTTTCAGTGTACATTCAAGAAGTGTACATCAAAACATACACATTTTCAGTGTACATTCAAGAAATGTACATCAAAACATACACTTTTTCATTGTACATACCAGAAATGTACATCAAAACATACACTATTTCATTGTACATACCAGAAATGTACATCAAAACATACACATTTTCATTGCACATACCCGAAATGTACATCAAAACATACACATTTTCAGTGTACATTCAAGAAATGTACATCAAAACATACACATTTTCATTGTACATTCAAGAAATGTACATGAAAACATACACATTTTCATTGTACATACCAGAAATGTACATCAAAACATACACATTTTCAGTGTACATTCAAGAAATATACATCAAAACATACACTTTTTCATTGTACATTCAAGAAATATACATCAAAACATACACATTTTCATTGTACATTCAACAAATGTATATCAAAACATACACATTTTCAGTGTACATTCAAGAAATATACAACAAAACATACACATTTTCAGTGTACAATCAAGAAATGTACATCAAAACATACACATTTTCATTGTATATACAAGAAATGTACATCAAAACATACACATTTTCATTGTACATTCAAGAAATGTACATCAAAACATACACATTTTCATTGTACATTCAAGAAATGTACATCAAAACATACACATTTTCAGTGTACATTCAAGAAATGTACTTCTAAAACATACACATTTTGAGTGTACATTCAAGAAATATACATCAAAACATACACATTTTCATTGTATATACCAAAAATGTACATCAAAATATACACATTTTCATTGTATATACAAGGAATGTACAACAAAACATACACATTTTCATTGTATATACAAGAAATGTACACCAAAACATACACATTTTCAGTGCACATTCATGAAATGTATATCAAAACATACACATTTTCATTGTACATTCAAGAAATGTACATCAAAACATACACATTTTCATTGTACATTCAAGAAATATACATCAAAACATACACATTTTCAGTGTACAATCAAGAAATGTACATCAAAACATACACATTTTCATTGTATATACAAGAAATGTTCAACAAAACATACACATTTTCATTGCACATTCTTGAAATGTATATCAAAACATACACATTTTCATTGTACATTCAAGAAATGTATATCAAAACACACACATTTTCAGTGTACATTCAAGAAATATACATCAAAACATACACATTTTCAGTGTACAATCAAGAAATGTACATCAAAACATACACATTCTCATTGTATATACAAGAAATGTACATCAAAACATACACATTTTCATTGTACATTCAAGAAATTTACATCAAAACATACACATTTTCATTGTACATTCAAGAAATGTACATCAAAACATACACATTTTCAGTGTACATTCAAGAAATGTACATCAAAACATACACATTTTCAGTGTACATTCAAGAAATATACATCAAAACATACACACTTTCATTGTATATACCAGAAATGTACATCAAAACATACACATTTTCAGTGTACATTCAAGAAATATACATCAAAACATACACATTTTCATTGTATATACCAGAAATGTACATCAAAACATACACATTTTGAGTGTACATTCAAGAAATATACATCAAAGCATACACATTTTCATTGTATATACCAGAAATGTACATCAAAACATACACATTTTCATTGTACATTCAAGAAATGTACATCAAAACATACACATTTTCAGTGTACGTTCAAGAAATGTACATCAAAACATACACATTTTCAGTGTACATTCAAGAAATGTACATAAAAACATACACATTTTGAGTGTACATTCAAGAAATATACATCAAAACATACACATTTTCATTGTATATACCAGAAATGTACATCAAAACATACACATTTTCAGTGTACATTCAAGAAATATACATCAAAACATACACATTTTCAGTGTACATTCAAGAAATGTACATCAAAACATACACATTTTCGCTGTATATAATAAAAATGTACATCAAAACATACACATTTTCATTGTACATACAAGAAATGTACACCAAAACATACACATTTTCATTGTATATACAAGAAATGTACGCCAAAACATACACATTTTCATTGCACATTCATGAAATGTATATCAAAACATACACATTTTCATTGTACATTCAAGAAATGTACATCAAAACATACACACTTTCAGTGTACATTAAAGAAATGTACTTCTAAAACATACACATTTTGAGTGTACATTCAAGAAATATACATAAAAACATACACATTTTCATTGTATATACCAAAAATGTACATCAAAACATACACATTTTCATTGTACATACAAGAAATGTACAACAAAACATACACATTTTCATTGTATATACAAGAAATGTACACAAAAACATACACATTTTCATTGCACATTCATGAAATGTATATCAAAACATACACATTTTCAGTGTACATTCAAGAAATGTACATCAAAACATACACATTTTCATTGTACATTCAAGAAATGTACATCAAAACATACACATTTTCATTGTACATTCAAGAAATGTACATCAAAACATACACATTTTCATTGTACATTCAAGAAATATACATCAAAACATCCACATTTTCATTGTACATTCAAGAAATGTACATCAAAACATACACATTTTCAGGGTACATTCAAGAAATATACATCAAAACATACACATTTTCATTGTACATTCAAGAAATGTACATCAAAACATACACATTTTCATTGTACATTCAAGAAATGTACATCAAAACATACACTTTTTCATTGTACATACCAGAAATGTACATCAAAACATACACATTTTCAGTGTACATTCAAGAAATGTACATCAAAACATACACATTTTCAGTGTACATTCAAGAAGTGTACATCAAAACATACACATTTTCAGTGTACATTCAAGAAATGTACATCAAAACATACACTTTTTCATTGTACATACCAGAAATGTACATCAAAACATACACTTTTTCATTGTACATACCAGAATTGTACATCAAAACATACACATTTTCATTGCACATACCAGAAATGTACATCAAAACATACACATTTTCAGTGTACATTCAAGAAATGTACTTCAAGACATACACATTTTCATTGTACATACCAGAAATGTACATCAAAACATACACATTTTCAGTGTACATTCAAGAAATATACATCAAAACATACACATTTTCATTGTACATTCAAGAAATGTACATCAAAACATACACATTTTCATTGTACATTCAAGAAATGTACATCAAAACATACACTTTTTCATTGTACATACCAGAAATGTACATCAAAACATACACATTTTCAGTGTACATTCAAGAAATGTACATCAAAACATACACATTTTCATTGTACATTCAAGAAATGTACATCAAAACATACACTTTTTCGTTGTACATACCAGAAATGTACATCAAAACATACACATTTTCAGTGTACATTCAAGAAATGTACATCAAAACATACACATTTTCATTGTACATACCAGAAATGTACATCAAAACATACACATTTTCAGTGTACATTCAAGAAATATACATCAATACATACACTTTTTCATTGTACATTCAAGAAATGTACATCAAAACATACACATTTTGATTGTACATTCAAGAAATATACATCAAAACATACACATTTTCATTGTACATACCAGAAATGTACATCAAAACATACACATTTTCATTGTACATTCAAGAAATGTACATAAAAAAATACACACTTTCATTGTTCACTCAAAAAATGTACATCAAAACCTACATATTTTCATTGTATATACAAGAAATGTACATCAAAACATACACATTTTCATTGCACATTCATGAAATGTATATCAAAACATACACATTTTCATTGTACATTCAAGAAATGTACATCAAAACATACACACTTTCAGTGTACATTAAAGAAATGTACTTCTAAAACATACACATTTTGAGTGTACATTCAAGAAATATACATCAAAACATACACATTTTCATTGTATATACCAAAAATGTACATCAAAACATACACATTTTCATTGTATATACAAGAAATGTACACCAAAACATACACATTTTCATTGCACATTCATGAAATGTATATCAAAACATACACATTTTCATTGTACATTCAAGAAATGTACATCAAAACATACACATTTTCATTGTAAATTCAAGAAATATACATCAAAACATACACATTTTCAGTGTACAATCAAGAAATGTACATCAAAACATACACATTTTCATTGTATATACAAGAAATGTACAACAAAACATACACATTTTCATTGTATATACAAGAAATGTACACCAAAACATACACATTTTCATTGCACATTCATGAAATGTATATCAAAACATACACATTTTCATTGTACATTCAAGAAATGTATATCAAAACATACACATTTTCATTGTACATTCAAGAAATGTACATCAAAACATACACATTTTCATTGTACATTCAAGAAATGTACATCAAAACATACACATTTTCAGTGTACATTCAAGAGATATACATCAAAACATACACATTTTCATTGTATATACCAGAAATGTACATCAAAACATACACATTTTCAGTGTACATTCAAGAAATATACATCAAAACATACACATTTTCATTGTATATACCAGAAATGTACATCAAAACATACACATTTTGAGTGTACATTCAAGAAATATACATCAAAACATACACATTTTCATTGTATATACCAGAAATATACATCAAAACATACACATTTTCATTGTACATTCAAGAAATGTATATCAAAGCATACACATTTTCAGTGTACATTCAAGAAATGTACATCAAAACATACACATTTTCAGTGTACATTCAAGAAATGTACATAAAAACATACACATTTTGAGTGTACATTCAAGAAACATACATCAAAACATACACATTTTCATTGTATATACCAGAAATGTACATCAAAACATACACATTTTCAGTGTACATTCAAGAAATATACATCAAAACATACACATTTTCAGTGTCCATTCAAGAAATGTACATCAAAACATACACATTTTCGTTGTATATAATAAAAATGTATATCAAAACATACACATTTTCATTGTACATACACGAAATGTACACCAAAACATACATATTTTCATTGTATATACAAGAAATGTACACCAAAACATACACATTTTCATTGCACATTCATGAAATGTATATCAAAACATACACATTTTCATTGTACATTCAAGAAATGTACATCAAAACATACACACTTTCAGTGTACATTAAAGAAATGTACTTCTAAAACATACACATTTTGAGTGTACATTCAAGAAATATACATCAAAACATACACATCTTCATTGTATATACCAAAAATGTACATCAAAACATACACATTTTCATTTTATATACAAGAAATGTACAACAAAACCTACACTTTTCATTGTATATACAAGAAATGTACACCAAAACATACACATTTTCATTGCACATTCATGAAATGTATATCAAAACATACACATTTTCATTGTACATTCAAGAAATGTACATCAAAACATACACATTTTCATTGTACATTCAAGAAATGTACATCAAAACATACACATTTTCAGTGTACAATCAAGAAATGTACATCAAAACATACACATTTTCATTGTACATTCAAGAAATGTACATCAAAACATACACATTTTCATTGTACATTCAAGAAATGTACATCAAAACATACACATTTTCATTGTACATTCAAGAAATGTACATCAAAACATACACATTTTCATTGTACTTTCAAGAAATATACATCAAAACATACACATTTTCAGTGTACAATCAAGAAATGTACATCAAAACATACACATTTTCATTGTATATACAAGAAATGTACGCCAAAACATACACATTTTCATTGCACATTCATGAAATGTATATCAAAACAAACACATTTTCATTGTACATTCAAGAAATATACATCAAAACATACACATTTTCAGTGTACAATCAAGAAATGTACATCAAAACATACACATTTTCATTGTATATACAAGAAATATACAACAAAACATACACATTTTCAGTGTACAATCAAGAAATGTACATCAAAACATACACATTTTCATTGTATATACAAGAAATATACAACAAAAATTAACATTTTCATTGTATATACAAGAAATGTACACCAAAACATACACATTTTCATTGCACATTCATGAAATGTATATCAAAACATACACATTTTCATTGTACATTCAAGAAATGTACATCAAAACATACACATTTTCATTGTAAATTCAAGAAATATACATCAAAACATACACATTTTCAGTGTACAATCAAGAAATGTACATCAAAACATACACATTTTCATTGTATATACAAGAAATGTACAACAAAACATACACATTTTCATTGTATATACAAGAAATGTACACCAAAACATACACATTTTCATTGCACATTCATGAAATGTATATCAAAACATACACATTTTCATTGTACATTCAAGAAATGTATATCAAAACATACACATTTTCATTGTACATTCAAGAAATGTACATCAAAACATACACATTTTCATTGTACATTCAAGAAATGTACATCAAAACATACACATTTTCAGTGTACATTCAAGAGATATACATCAAAACATACACATTTTCATTGTATATACCAGAAATGTACATCAAAACATACACATTTTCAGTGTACATTCAAGAAATATACATCAAAACATACACATTTTCATTGTATATACCAGAAATGTACATCAAAACATACACATTTTGAGTGTACATTCAAGAAATATACATCAAAACATACACATTTTCATTGTATATACCAGAAATATACATCAAAACATATACATTTTCATTGTACATTCAAGAAATGTATATCAAAGCATACACATTTTCAGTGTACATTCAAGAAATGTACATCAAAACATACACATTTTCAGTGTACATTCAAGAAATGTACATAAAAACATACACATTTTGAGTGTACATTCAAGAAACATACATCAAAACATACACATTTTCATTGTATATACCAGAAATGTACATCAAAACATACACATTTTCAGTGTACATTCAAGAAATATACATCAAAACATACACATTTTCAGTGTCCATTCAAGAAATGTACATCAAAACATACACATTTTCGTTGTATATAATAAAAATGTATATCAAAACATACACATTTTCATTGTACATACAAGAAATGTACACCAAAACATACATATTTTCATTGTATATACAAGAAATGTACACCAAAACATACACATTTTCATTGCACATTCATGAAATGTATATCAAAACATACACATTTTCATTGTACATTCAAGAAATGTACATCAAAACATACACACTTTCAGTGTACATTAAAGAAATGTACTTCTAAAACATACACATTTTGAGTGTACATTCAAGAAATATACATCAAAACATACACATCTTCATTGTATATACCAAAAATGTACATCAAAACATACACATTTTCATTTTATATACAAGAAATGTACAACAAAACCTACACTTTTCATTGTATATACAAGAAATGTACACCAAAACATACACATTTTCATTGCACATTCATGAAATGTATATCAAAACATACACATTTTCATTGTACATTCAAGAAATGTACATCAAAACATACACATTTTCATTGTACATTCAAGAAATGTACATCAAAACATACACATTTTCAGTGTACAATCAAGAAATGTACATCAAAACATACACATTTTCATTGTACATTCAAGAAATGTACATCAAAACATACACATTTTCATTGTACATTCAAGAAATGTACATCAAAACATACACATTTTCATTGTACATTCAAGAAATGTACATCAAAACATACACATTTTCATTGTACTTTCAAGAAATATACATCAAAACATACACATTTTCAGTGTACAATCAAGAAATGTACATCAAAACATACACATTTTCATTGTATATACAAGAAATGTACGCCAAAACATACACATTTTCATTGCACATTCATGAAATGTATATCAAAACAAACACATTTTCATTGTACATTCAAGAAATATACATCAAAACATACACATTTTCAGTGTACAATCAAGAAATGTACATCAAAACATACACATTTTCATTGTATATACAAGAAATATACAACAAAACATACACATTTTCAGTGTACAATCAAGAAATGTACATCAAAACATACACATTTTCATTGTATATACAAGAAATATACAACAAAAATACACATTTTCATTGTATATACAAGAAATGTACACCAAAACATACACATTTTCATTGCACATTCATGAAATGTATATCAAAACATACACATTTTCATTGTACATTCAAGAAATGTATATCAAAACATACACATTTTCATTGTACATTCAAGAAATGTACATCAAAACATACACCTTTTCATTGTACATTCAAGAAATGTACATCAAAACATACACATTTTCAGTGTACATTCAAGAAATGTACATCAAAACATACACATTTTCATATTACATTCAAGAAATGTACAACAAAACATACAGATTTTCATTGTACATTCAAGAAATGGACATCAAAACATACACATTTTCATTGTACATTCAAGAAATGTACATCAAAACTAACATTTTCAGTGTACATTCAAGAAATGTACATCAAAACATACACATTTTCATTGTACATTCAAGAAATGTACATCAAAACATACACATTTTCAGTGTACATTCAAGAAATGTACATCAAAACATACACATTTTCATTGTACATTCAAGAAATGTACATCAAAGCATACACATTTTCATTGTACATTCAAGAAATGTACATCAAAACATACACATTTTCAGTGTACATTCAAGAAATATATATCAAAACATACACATTTTCATTGTACATTCAAGAAATGTACATCAAAACATACACATTTTCATTGTACATTCAAGAAATGTACATCAAAACATACACATTTTCAGTGTACATTCAAGAAATGTACATCAAAACATACACATTTTCAGTGTACATTCAAGAAGTGTACATCAAAACATACACATTTTCAGTGTACATTCAAGAAATGTACATCAAAACATACACTTTTTCATTGTACATACCAGAAATGTACATCAAAACATACACTTTTTCATTGTACATACCAGAAATGTACATCAAAACATACACATTTTCATTGCACATACCAGAAATGTACATCAAAACATACACATTTTCAGTGTACATTCAAGAAATGTACATCAAAACATACACATTTTCATTGTACATTCAAGAAATGTACATGAAAACATACACATTTTCATTGTACATACCAGAAATGTACATCAACACATACACATTTTCAGTGTACATTCAAGAAATATACATCAAAACATACACTTTTTCATTGTACATTCAAGAAATATACATCAAAACATACACATTTTCATTGTACATTCAAGAAATGTACATCAAAACATACACATTTTCATTGTACATTCAAGAAATGTACATCAAAACATACACTTTTTCATTGTACATACCAGAAATGTACTTCAAAACATACACATTTTCAGTGTACATTCAAGAAATGTACATCAAAACATACACATTTTCATTGTACATTCAAGAAATGTACATCATAACATACACATTTTCATTGTACATTCAAGAAATATACATCAAAAGATACACATTTTCATTGCACATTCATGAAATGTATATCAAAACATACACATTTTCATTGTACATTCAAGAAATGTACATCAAAACATACACATTTTCATTGTACATTCAAGAAATGTACATCAAAACATACACACTTTCATTGTTCACTCATAAAATGTACATCAAAACCTACATATTTTCATTGTATATACAAGAAATGTACATCAAAACATACACATTTTCATTGCACATTCATGAAATGTATATCAAAACATACACATTTTCATTGTACATTCAAGAAATGTACATCAAAACATACACACTTTCAGTGTACATTCAAGAAATATACATCAAAACATACACATTTTCAGTGTACAATCAAGAAATGTACATCAAAACATACACATTTTCATTGTATATACAAGAAATGTACAACAAAACATACACATTTTCATTGCACATTCATGAAATGTATATCAAAACATACACATTTTCATTGTACATTCAACAAATGTATATCAAAACATACACATTTTCAGTGTACATTCAAGAAATATACAACAAAACATACACATTTTCAGTGTACAATCAAGAAATGTACATCAAAACATACACATTTTCATTGTATATACAAGAAATGTACATCAAAACATACACATTTTCATTGTACATTCAAGAAATGTACATCAAAACATACACATTTTCATTGTACATTCAAGAAATGTACATCAAAACATACACATTTTCAGTGTACATTCAAGAAATGTACTTCTAAAACATACACATTTTGAGTGTACATTCAAGAAATATACATCAAAACATACACATGTTCATTGTATATACCAAAAATGTACATCAAAATATACACATTTTTATTGTATATACAAGAAATGTACAACAAAACATACACATTTTCATTGTATATACAAGAAATGTACACCAAAACATACACATTTTCAGTGCACATTCATGAAATGTATATCAAAACATACACATTTTCATTGTACATTCAAGAAATGTACATCAAAACATACACATTTTCATTGTACATTCAAGAAATATACATCAAAACATACACATTTTCAGTGTACAATCAAGAAATGTACATCAAAACATACAAATTTTCATTGTATATACAAGAAATGTTCAACAAAACATACACATTTTCATTGCACATTCATGAAATGTATATCAAAACATACACATTTTCATTGTACATTCAAGAAATGTATATCAAAACATACACATTTTCAGTGTACATTCAAGAAATATACATCAAAACATACACATTTTCAGTGTACAATCAAGAAATGTACATCAAAACATACACATTTTCATTGTATATACAAGAAATGTACATCAAAACATACACATTTTCATTGTACATTCAAGAAATTTACATCAAAACATACACATATTCATTGTACATTCAAGAAATGTACATCAAAACATACACATTTTCAGTGTACATTCAAGAAATGTACATCAAAACATACACATTTTCAGTGTACATTCAAGAAATTTACATCAAAACATACACACTTTCATTGTATATACCAGAAATGTACATCAAAACATACACATTTTCAGTGTACATTCAAGAAATATACATCAAAACATACACATTTTCATTGTATATACCAGAAATGTACATCAAAACATACACATTTTGAGTGTACATTCAAGAAATATACATCAAAACATACACATTTTCATTGTATATACCAGAAATGTACATCAAAACATACACATTTTCATTGTACATTCAAGAAATGTACATCAAAACATACACATTTTCAGTGTACGTTCAAGAAATGTACATCAAAACATACACATTTTCAGTGTACATTCAAGAAATGTACATAAAAACATACACATTTTGAGTGTACATTCAAGAAATATACATCAAAACATACACATTTTCATTGTATATACCAGAAATGTACATCAAAACGTACACATTTTCAGTGTACATTCAAGAAATATACATCAAAACATACACATTTTCAGTGTACATTCAAGAAATGTACATCAAAACATACACATTTTCGCTGTATATAATAAAAATGTACATCAAAACATACACATTTTCATTGTACATACAAGAAATGTACACCAAAACATACACATTTTCATTGTATATACAAGAAATGTACACCAAAACATACACATTTTCATTGCACATTCATGAAATGTATATCAAAACATACACATTTTCATTGTACATTCAAGAAATGTACATCAAAACATACACACTTTCAGTGTACATTAAAGAAATGTACTTCTAAAACATACACATTTTGAGTGTACATTCAAGAAATATACATAAAAACATACACATTTTCATTGTATATACCAAAAATGTACATCAAAACATACACATTTTCATTGTACATACAAGAAATGTACAACAAAACATACACATTTTCATTGTATATACAAGAAATGTACACCAAAACATACACATTTTCATTGCACATTCATGAAATGTATATCAAAACATACACATTTTCATTGTACATTCAAGAAATGTACATCAAAACATACACATTTTCATTGTACATTCAAGAAATGTACATCAAAACATACACATTTTCAGTGTACAATCAAGAAATGTACATCAAAACATACACATTTTCATTGTACATTCAAGAAATGTACATCAAAACATACACATTTTCATTGTACATTCAAGAAATGTACATCAAAACATACACATTTTCATTGTACATTCAAGAAATATACATCAAAACATCCACATTTTCATTGTACATTCAAGAAATGTACATCAAAACATACACATTTTCAGGGTACATTCAAGAAATATACATCAAAACATACACATTTTCATTGTACATTCAAGAAATGTACATCAAAACATACACATTTTCATGGTACATTCAAGAAATGTACATCAAAACATACACTTTTTCATTGTACATACCAGAAATGTACATCAAAACATACACATTTTCAGTGTACATTCAAGAAATGTACATCAAAACATACACATTTTCAGTGTACATTCAAGAAGTGTACATCAAAACATACACATTTTCAGTGTACATTCAAGAAATGTACATCAAAACATACACTTTTTCATTGTACATACCAGAAATGTACATCAAAACATACACTTTTTCATTGTACATACCAGAATTGTACATCAAAACATACACATTTTCATTGCACATACCAGAAATGTTAATCAAAACATACACATTTTCATTGTACATTCAAGAAATGTACATCAAAACATACACATTTTCATTGTACATTCAAGAAATGTACATCAAAACATACACATTTTCAGTGTACAATCAAGAAATGTACATCAAAACATACACATTTTCATTGTACATTCAAGAAATGTACATCAAAACATACACATTTTCATTGTACATTCAAGAAATGTACATCAAAACATACACATTTTCATTGTACATTCAAGAAATGTACATCAAAACATACACATTTTCATTGTACTTTCAAGAAATATACATCAAAACATACAGATTTTCAGTGTACAATCAAGAAATGTACATCAAAACATACACATTTTCATTGTATATACAAGAAATGTACACCAAAACATACACATTTTCATTGCACATTCATGAAATGTATATCAAAACAAACACATTTTCATTGTACATTCAAGAAATATACATCAAAACATACACATTTTCAGTGTACAATCAAGAAATGTACATCAAAACATACACATTTTCATTGTATATACAAGAAATATACAACAAAACATACACATTTTCAGTGTACAATCAAGAAATGTACATCAATACATACACATTTTCATTGTATATACAAGAAATATACAACAAAACATACACATTTTCATTGTATATACAAGAAATGTACACCAAAACATACACATTTTCATTGCACATTCATGAAATGTATATCAAAACATACACATTTTCATTGTACATTCAAGAAATGTATATCAAAACCTACACATTTTCATTGTACATTCAAGAAATGTACATCAAAACATACACCTTTTCATTGTACATTCAAGAAATGTACATCAAAACATACACATTTTCAGTGTACATTCAAGAAATATACATCAAAACATACACATTTTCATTGTACATTCAAGAAATGTACAACAAAACATACACATTTTCATTGTACATTCAAGAAATGTACATCAAAACATACACATTTTCATTGTACATTCAAGAAATGTACATCAAAACTAACATTTTCAGTGTACATTCAAGAAATGTACATCAAAACATACACATTTTCATTGTACATTCAAGAAATGTACATCAAAACATACACATTTTCAGTGTACATTCAAGAAATGTACATCAAAACATACACATTTTCATTGTACATTCAAGAAATGTACATCAAAGCATACACATTTTCATTGTACATTCAAGAAATGTACATCAAAAAATACACATTTTCAGTGTACATTCAAGAAATATATATCAAAACATACACATTTTCATTGTACATTCAAGAAATGTACATCAAAACATACACATTTTCAGTGTACATTCAAGAAACGTACATCAAAGCATACACATTTTCATTGTACATTCAAGAAATGTACATCAAAACATACACATTTTCAGTGTACATTCAAGAAATGTACATCAAAACATACACATTTTCAGTGTACATTCAAGAAATGTACATCAAAACATACACATTTTCATTGTACATTCAAGAAATGTACATCAAAACATACACATTTTCAGTGTACATTCAAGAAATGTACATCAAAACATACACATTTTCATTGTACATTCAAGAAATGTACATCAAAACATACACATTTTCATTGTATACTCAAGAAATGTACATCAAAACATACACATTTTCATTGTACATTCAAGAAATGTACATCAAAACATACACATTTTCATTGTACATTCAAGAAATGTACATCAAAGCATACACATTTTCATTGTACATTCAAGAAATGTACATCAAAACATACACATTTTCAGTGTACATTCAAGAAATGTACATCAAAAAATACACATTTTCAGTGTACATTCAAGAAATGTACATCAAAACATACACATTTTCATTGTACATTCAAGAAATGTACATCAAAACATACACATTTTCATTGTACATTCAAGAAATGTACATCAAAACATACACATTTTCAGTGTACATTCAAGAAATATACATCAAAACATACACATTTTCATTGTATATACCACAAATGTACATCAAAACATACACATTTTCATTGTACATTCAAGAAATGTACATCCAAACATACACATTTTCAGTGTACTTTCAAGAAATGTACATCAAAACATACACATTTTCATTGTACATTCAGGAAATATACATCAAAACATACACATTTTCATTGTACATACCAGAAATGTACATCAAAACATACACATTTTCATTGTACATTCAAGAAATGTACATCAAAAATTACACACTTTCATTGTTCACTCATAAAATGTACATCAAAACCTACATATTTTCATTGTATATACAAGAAATGTACATCAAAACATACACATTTTCATTGCACATTCATGAAATGTATATCAAAACATACACATTTTCATTGTACATTCAAGAAATGTACATCAAAACATACACACTTTCAGTGTACATTAAAGAAATGTACTTCTAAAACATACACATTTTGAGTGTACATTCAAGAAATATACATCAAAACATACACATTTTCATTGTATATACCAAAAATGTACATCAAAACATACACATTTTCATTGTATATACAAGAAATGTACAACAAAACATACACATTTTCATTGTATATACAAGAAATGTACACCAAAACATACACATTTTCATTGCACATTCATGAAATGTATATCAAAACATACACATTTTCATTGTACATTCAAGAAATGTACATCAAAACATACACATTTTCATTGTAAATTGAAGAAATATACATCAAAACATACACATTTTCAGTGTACAATCAAGAAATGTACATCAAAACATACACATTTTCATTGTATATACAAGAAATGTACAACAAAACATACACATTTTCATTGTATATACAAGAAATGTACACCAAAACATACACATTTTCATTGCACATTCATGAAATGTATATCAAAACATACACATTTTCATTGTACATTCAAGAAATTTATATCAAAACATACACATTTTCATTGTACATTCAAGAAATGTACATCAAAACATACACACTTTCATTGTACATTCAAGAAATGTACATCAAAACATACACATTTTCAGTGTGCATTCAAGAAATGTACATCAAAACATACACATTTTCAGTGTACATTCAAGAGATATACATCAAAACATACACATTTTCATTGTATATTCCAGAAATGTACATCAAAACATACACATTTTCAGTGTACATTCAAGAAATATACATCAAAACATACACATTTTCATTGTATATACCAGAAATGTACATCAAAACATACACATTTTGAGTGTACATTCAAGAAATATACATCTAAACATACACATTTTCATTGTATATACCAGAAATGTACATCAAAACATACACATTTTCATTGTACATTCAAGAAATGTATATCAAAGCATACACATTTTCAGTGTACATTCAAGAAATGTACATCAAAACATACACATTTTCAGTGTACATTCAAGAAATGTACATAAAAACATACACATTTTGAGTGTACATTCAAGAAACATACATCAAAACATACACATTTTCATTGTATATACCAGAAATGTACATCAAAACATACACATTTTCAGTGTACATTCAAGAAATATACATCAAAACATACACATTTTCAGTGTCCATTCAAGAAATGTACATCAAAACATACACATTTTCGTTGTATATAATAAAAATGTATATCAAAACATACACATTTTCATTGTACATACAAGAAATGTACACCAAAACATACATATTTTCATTGTATATAATAGAAATGTACACCAAAACATACACATTTTCATTGCACATTCATGAAATGTATATCAAAACATACACATTTTCATTGTACATTCAAGAAATGTACATCAAAACATACACACTTTCAGTGTACATTAAAGAAATGTACTTCTAAAACATACACATTTTGAGTGTACATTCAAGAAATATACATCAAAACATACACATTTTCATTGTATATACCAAAAATGTACATCAAAACATACACATTTTCATTGTATATACAAGAAATGTACAACAAAACCTACACATTTTCATTGTATATACAAGAAATGTACACCAAAACATACACATTTTCATTGCACATTCATGAAATGTATATCAAAACATACACATTTTCATTGTACATTCAAGAAATGTACATCAAAAGATACACATTTTCATTGTACATTCAAGAAATGTACATCAAAACATACACATTTTCAGTGTACAATCAAGAAATGTACATCAAAACATACACATTTTCATTGTACATTCAAGAAATGTACATCAAAACATACACATTTTCATTGTACATTCAAGAAATGTACATCAAAACATACACATTTTCATTGTACATTCAAGAAATGTACATCAAAACATACACATTTTCATTGTACTTTCAAGAAATATACATCAAAACATACACATTTTCAGTGTACAATCAAGAAATGTACATCAAAACATACACATTTTCATTGTATATACAAGAAATGTACACCAAAACATACACATTTTCATTGCACATTCATGAAATGTATATCAAAACAAACACATTTTCATTGTACATTCAAGAAATATACATCAAAACATACACATTTTCAGTGTACAATCAAGAAATGTACATCAAAACATACACATTTTCATTGTATATACAAGAAATATACAACAAAACATACACATTTTCAGTGTACAATCAAGAAATGTACATCAAAACATACACATTTTCATTGTATATACAAGAAATATACAACAAAACATACACATTTTCATTGTATATACAAGAAATGTACACCAAAACATACACATTTTCATTGCACATTCATGAAATGTATATCAAAGCATACACATTTTCATTGTACATTCAAGAAATGTATATCACAACATACACATTTTCATTGTACATTCAAGAAATGTACATCAAAACATACACCTTTTCATTGTACATTCAAGCAATGTACATCAAAACATACACATTTTCAGTGTACATTCAAGAAATGTACATCAAAACATACACATTTTCATTGTACATTCAAGAAATGTACAACAAAACATACACATTTTCATTGTACATTCAAGAAATGTACATCAAAACATACACATTTTCATTGTACATTCAAGAAATGTACATCAAAACTAACATTTTCAGTGTACATTCAAGATATGTACATCAAAACATACACATTTTCATTGTACATTCAAGAAATGTACATCAAAACATACACATTTTCAGTGTACATTCAAGAAATGTACATCAAAACATACACATTTTCATTGTACATTCAAGAAATGTACATCAAAGCATACACATTTTCATTGTACATTCAAGAAATGTACATCAAAACATACACATTTTCAGTGTACATTCAAGAAATATATATCAAAACATACACATTTTCATTGTACATTCAAGAAATGTACATCAAAACATACACATTTTCAGTGTACATTCAAGAAATGTACATCAAAGCATACACATTTTCATTGTACATTCAAGAAATGTACATCAAAACATACACATTTTCAGTGTACATTCAAGAAATGTACATCAAAACATAAACATTTTCAGTGTACATTCAAGAAATGTACATCAAAACATACACATTTTCATTGTACATTCAAGAAATGTACATCAAAACATACACATTTTCACTGTACATTCAAGAAATGTACATCAAAACATACACATTTTCATTGTACATTCAAGAAATGTACATCAAAACATACACATTTTCATTGTATACTCAAGAAATGTACATCAAAACATACACATTTTCATTGTACATTCAAGAAATGTACATCAAAACATACACATTTTCATTGTACATTCAAGAAATGTACATCAAAGCATACACATTTTCATTGTACATTCAAGAAATGTACATCAAAACATACACATTTTCAGTGTACATTCAAGAAATGTACATTCAAACATACACATTTTCAGTGTACATTCAAGAAATGTACATCAAAACATACACATTTTCAGTGTACATTCAAGAAATGTACATCAAAACATACACATTTTCATTGTACATTCAAGAAATGTACATCAAAACATACACATTTTCATTGTACATTCAATAAATGTACATCAAAACATACACATTTTCAGTGTACATTCAAGAAATATACATCAAAACATACACATTTTCATTGTATATACCACAAATGTACATCAAAACATACACATTTTCATTGTACATTCAAGAAATGTACATCCAAACATACACATTTTCAGTGTACTTTCAAGAAATGTACATCAAAACATACACATTTTCATTGTACATTCAACAAATGTACATCAAAACATACACATTTTCATTGTACATTCAAGAAATGTACATCAAAACATACACATTTTCAGTGTACATTCAAGAAATGTACATCAAAACATACACATTTTCATTGTACGTTCAAGAAATGTACATCAAAACATACACATTTTCATTGTACATTCAAGAAATGTACATCAAAGCATACACATTTTCATTGTACATTCAAGAAATGTACATCAAAACATACACATTTTCAGTGTACATTCAAGAAATATACATCAAAACATACACATTTTGATTGTATATACCCGAAATGTACATCAAAACATACACATTTTCATTGTACATTCAAGAAATGTACATCCAAACATACACATTTTCAGTGTACATTCAAGAAATATACATCAAAACATACACATTTTCAGGATACATTCAAGAAATATACATCAAAACATACACATTTTCATGGTATATACAAGAAATGTACATCAAAACGTACACATTTTCATTGTACATTCAAGAAATGTACATCAAAACATACACATTTTCATGGTATATACAAGAAATGTACATCAAAACATACACATTTTCATTGTACATTCAAGAAGTTTACATCAAAACATACACATTTTCAGTGTACATTCAAGAAATATACATCAACACATACACATTTTCATTGTATATACAAGAAATGTACATCAAAACATACACATTTTCAGTGTACATTCACGAAATATACATCAAAACATACACTTATTGATTGTACATACCAGAAATGTACATCAAAACATACACATTATCATTGTACATTCAAGAAATGTACATCAAAACATACACATTTTCAGTGTACATTCAAGAAATGTACATCAAAACATACACATTTTCAGTGTACATTCAAGAAATATACATCAAAACATACACTTTTTCATTGTACATACCAGAAATGTACATCAAAACATACACATTTTCAGTGTACATTCAAGAAATGTACATCAAAACATACACATTTTCATTGTACATTCAAGAAATGTACATCAAAACATACACATTTTCAGTGTACATTCAAGAAATATACATCAAAACATACACATTTTCATTGTACATTCAAGAAATGTACATCAAAACATACACATTTTCATTGTACATTCAAGAAATGTACATCAAAACATACACTTTTTCATTGTACATACCAGAAATGTACATCAAAACATACACATTTTCAGTGTACATTCAAGAAATGTACATCAAAACATACACATTTTCATTGTACATTCAAGAAATGTACATCAAAACATACACATTTTCAGGGTACATTCAAGAAATATACATCAAAACATACACATTTTCATTGTACATTCAAGAAATGTACATCAAAACATACACATTTTCATTGTACATTCAAGAAATGTACATCAAAAATACACTTTTTCATTGTACATACCAGAAATGTACATCAAAACATACACATTTTCAGTGTACATTCAAGAAATGTACATCAAAACATACACATTTTCAGTGTACATTCAAGAAGTGTACATCAAAACATACACATTTTCAGTGTACATTCAAGAAATGTACATCAAAACATACACTTTTTCATTGTACCTACCAGAAATGTACATCAAAACATACACTTTTTCATTGTACATACGAGAAATGTACATCAAAACATACACATTTTCATTGCACATACCAGAAGTGTACATCAAAACATACACATTTTCAGTGTACATTCAAGAAATGTACATCAAGACATACACATTTTCATTGTACATACCAGAAATGTACATCAAAACATACACATTTTCAGTGTACATTCAAGAAATATACATCAAAACATACACAATTTCATTGTACATT
This sequence comes from Tenodera sinensis, assembly GCA_030765045.1. Classification (NCBI taxonomy): domain Eukaryota; kingdom Metazoa; phylum Arthropoda; class Insecta; order Mantodea; family Mantidae; genus Tenodera; species Tenodera sinensis. Next base: position 635,162 of record JAUKNM010000095.1, read on the forward strand.
CAAGAAATGTACATCAAAACATACACATTTTCATTGTACATTCAAGAAATGTACATCAAAACATACACTTTTTCATTGTACATACCAGAAATGTACATCAAAACATACACATTTTCAGTGTACATTCAAGAAATGTACATCAAAACATACACATTTTCATTGTACATTCAAGAAATGTACATCAAAACATACACTTTTTCGCTGTACATACCAGAAATGTACATCAAAACATACACATTTTCAGTGTACATTCAAGAAATGTACATCAAAACATACACATTTTCATTGTACATTCAAGAAATGTACATGAAAACATACACATTTTCATTGTACATACCAGAAATGTACATCAAAACATACACATTTTCAGTGTACATTCAAGAAATATACATCAAAACATACCCTTTTTCATTGTACATTCAAGAAATATACATCAAAACATACACATTTTCATTGTACATTCAAGAAATGTACATCAAAACATACACATTTTCATTGTACATTCAAGAAATGTACATCAAGACATACACTTTTTCATTGTACATACCAGAAATGTACATCAAAACATACACTTTTTCATTGTACATTCCAGAAATGTACATTAAAACATACACATTTTCATTGTACATTCAAGAAATGTACATCAAAACATACACATTTTCATTGTACATTCAAGAAATATACATCAAAACATACACATTTTCATTGCACATTCATGAAATGTATATCAAAACATACACATTTTCATTGTACATTCAAGAAATGTACATCAAAACATACACATTTTCATTGTACATTCAAGAAATGTACATCAAAACATACACACTTTCATTGTTCACTCATAAAATGTACATCAAAACCTACATATTTTCATTGTATATACAAGAAATGTACATCAAAACATACACATTTTCATTGCACATTCATGAAATGTATATCAAAACATACACATTTTCATTGTACATTCAAGAAATGTACATCAAAACATACACACTTGCAGTGTACATTAAAGAAATGTACTTCTAAAACATACACATTTTGAGTGTACATTCAAGAAATATACATCAAAACATACACATTTTCATTGTATATACCAAAAATGTACATCAAAACATACACATTTTCATTGTATATACAAGAAATGTACAACAAAACATACACATTTTCATTGTATATACAAGAAATGTACACCAAAACATACATATTTTCAGTGCACATTCATGAAATGTATATCAAAACATACACATTTTCATTGTACATTCAAGAAATGTACATCAAAACATACACATTTTCATTGTACATTCAAGAAATATACATCAAATCATACACATTTTCAGTGTACAATCAAGAAATGTACATCAAAACATACACATTTTCATTGTATATACAAGAAATGTACAACAAAACATACACATTTTCATTGCACATTCATGAAATGTATATCAAAACATACACATTTTCATTGTACATTCAAGAAATGTATATCAAAACATACACATTTTCAGTGTACATTCAAGAAATATACATCAAAACATACACATTTTCAGTGTACAATCAAGAAATGTACATCACAACATATACATTTTCATTGTATATACAAGAAATGTACATCAAAACATACACATTTTCATTGTACATTCAAGAAATGTACATCAAAACATACACATTTTCATTGTACATTCAAGAAATGTACATCAAAACATACACATTTTCAGTGTACATTCAAGAAATGTACATCAAAACATACACATTTTCAGTGTACATTCAAGGAATATACATCAAAACATACACATTTTCATTGTATATACCAGAAATGTACATCAAAACATACACATTTTCAGTGTACATTCAAGAAATATACATCAAAACATACACATTTTCATTGTATATACCAGAAATGTACATCAAAACATACACATTTTGAGTGTACATTCAAGAAATATACATCAAAACATACACATTTTCATTGTATATACCAGAAATGTACATCAAAGCATACACATTTTCATTGTACATTCAAGAAATGTACATCAAAACATACACATTTTCAGTGTACATTCAAGAAATGTACATCAAAACATACACATTTTCAGTGTACATTCGAGAAATGTACATAAAAACATACACATTTTGAGTGTACATTCAAGAAATATACATCAAAACATACACATTTTCATTGTATATACCAGAAATGTACATCAAAACATACACATTTTCAGTGTACAATCAAGAAATGTACATCAAAACATACACATTTTCATTGTATATACAAGAAATGTACACCAAAACATACACATTTTCATTGCACATTCATGAAATGTATATCAAAACAAACACATTTTCATTGTACATTCAAGAAATATACATCAAAACATACACATTTTCAGTGTACAATCAAGAAATGTACATCAAAACATACACATTTTCATTGTATATACAAGAAATATACAACAAAACATACACATTTTCAGTGTACAATCAAGAAATGTACATCAAAACATACACATTTTCATTGTATATACAAGAAATATACAACAAAACATACACATTTTCATTGTATATACAAGAAATGTACACCAAAACATACACATTTTCATTGCACATTCATGAAATGTATATCAAAGCATACACATTTTCATTGTACATTCAAGAAATGTATATCACAACATACACATTTTCATTGTACATTCAAGAAATGTACATCAAAACATACACCTTTTCATTGTACATTCAAGCAATGTACATCAAAACATACACATTTTCAGTGTACATTCAAGAAATGTACATCAAAACATACACATTTTCATTGTACATTCAAGAAATGTACAACAAAACATACACATTTTCATTGTACATTCAAGAAATGTACATCAAAACATACACATTTTCATTGTACATTCAAGAAATGTACATCAAAACTAACATTTTCAGTGTACATTCAAGATATGTACATCAAAACATACACATTTTCATTGTACATTCAAGAAATGTACATCAAAACATACACATTTTCAGTGTACATTCAAGAAATGTACATCAAAACATACACATTTTCATTGTACATTCAAGAAATGTACATCAAAGCATACACATTTTCATTGTACATTCAAGAAATGTACATCAAAACATACACATTTTCAGTGTACATTCAAGAAATATATCTCAAAACATACACATTTTCATTGTACATTCAAGAAATGTACATCAAAACATACACATTTTCAGTGTACATTCAAGAAATGTACATCAAAGCATACACATTTTCATTGTACATTCAAGAAATGTACATCAAAACATACACATTTTCAGTGTACATTCAAGAAATGTACATCAAAACATAAACATTTTCAGTGTACATTCAAGAAATGTACATCAAAACATACACATTTTCATTGTACATTCAAGAAATGTACATCAAAACATACACATTTTCAGTGTACATTCAAGAAATGTACATCAAAACATACACATTTTCATTGTACATTCAAGAAATGTACATCAAAACATACACATTTTCATTGTATACTCAAGAAATGTACATCAAAACATACACATTTTCATTGTACATTCAAGAAATGTACATCAAAACATACACATTTTCATTGTACATTCAAGAAATGTACATCAAAGCATACACATTTTCATTGTACATTCAAGAAATGTACATCAAAACATACACATTTTCAGTGTACATTCAAGAAATGTACATTCAAACATACACATTTTCAGTGTACATTCAAGAAATGTACATCAAAACATACACATTTTCAGTGTACATTCAAGAAATGTACATCAAAACATACACATTTTCATTGTACATTCAAGAAATGTACATCAAAACATACACATTTTCATTGTACATTCAATAAATGTACATCAAAACATACACATTTTCAGTGTACATTCAAGAAATATACATCAAAACATACACATTTTCATTGTATATACCACAAATGTACATCAAAACATACACATTTTCATTGTACATTCAAGAAATGTACATCCAAACATACACATTTTCAGTGTACTTTCAAGAAATGTACATCAAAACATACACATTTTCATTGTACATTCAACAAATGTACATCAAAACATACACATTTTCATTGTACATTCAAGAAATGTACATCAAAACATACACATTTTCAGTGTACATTCAAGAAATGTACATCAAAACATACACATTTTCATTGTACGTTCAAGAAATGTACATCAAAACATACACATTTTCATTGTACATTCAAGAAATGTACATCAAAGCATACACATTTTCATTGTACATTCAAGAAATGTACATCAAAACATACACATTTTCAGTGTACATTCAAGAAATATACATCAAAACATACACATTTTGATTGTATATACCCGAAATGTACATCAAAACATACACATTTTCATTGTACATTCAAGAAATGTACATCCAAACATACACATTTTCAGTGTACATTCAAGAAATATACATCAAAACATACACATTTTCAGGATACATTCAAGAAATATACATCAAAACATACACATTTTCATGGTATATACAAGAAATGTACATCAAAACGTACACATTTTCATTGTACATTCAAGAAATGTACATCAAAACATACACATTTTCATGGTATATACAAGAAATGTACATCAAAACATACACATTTTCATTGTACATTCAAGAAGTTTACATCAAAACATACACATTTTCAGTGTACATTCAAGAAATATACATCAACACATACACATTTTCATTGTATATACAAGAAATGTACATCAAAACATACACATTTTCAGTGTACATTCACGAAATATACATCAAAACATACACTTATTGATTGTACATACCAGAAATGTACATCAAAACATACACATTATCATTGTACATTCAAGAAATGTACATCAAAACATACACATTTTCAGTGTACATTCAAGAAATGTACATCAAAACATACACATTTTCAGTGTACATTCAAGAAATATACATCAAAACATACACTTTTTCATTGTACATACCAGAAATGTACATCAAAACATACACATTTTCAGTGTACATTCAAGAAATGTACATCAAAACATACACATTTTCATTGTACATTCAAGAAATGTACATCAAAACATACACATTTTCAGTGTACATTCAAGAAATATACATCAAAACATACACATTTTCATTGTACATTCAAGAAATGTACATCAAAACATACACATTTTCATTGTACATTCAAGAAATGTACATCAAAACATACACTTTTTCATTGTACATACCAGAAATGTACATCAAAACATACACATTTTCAGTGTACATTCAAGAAATGTACATCAAAACATACACATTTTCATTGTACATTCAAGAAATGTACATCAAAACATACACATTTTCAGGGTACATTCAAGAAATATACATCAAAACATACACATTTTCATTGTACATTCAAGAAATGTACATCAAAACATACACATTTTCATTGTACATTCAAGAAATGTACATCAAAAATACACTTTTTCATTGTACATACCAGAAATGTACATCAAAACATACACATTTTCAGTGTACATTCAAGAAATGTACATCAAAACATACACATTTTCAGTGTACATTCAAGAAGTGTACATCAAAACATACACATTTTCAGTGTACATTCAAGAAATGTACATCAAAACATACACTTTTTCATTGTACCTACCAGAAATGTACATCAAAACATACACTTTTTCATTGTACATACGAGAAATGTACATCAAAACATACACATTTTCATTGCACATACCAGAAGTGTACATCAAAACATACACATTTTCAGTGTACATTCAAGAAATGTACATCAAGACATACACATTTTCATTGTACATACCAGAAATGTACATCAAAACATACACATTTTCAGTGTACATTCAAGAAATATACATCAAAACATACACAATTTCATTGTACATTCAAGAAATGTACATCAAAACATACACATTTTCATTGTACATTCAAGAAATGTACATCAAAACATACACTTTTTCATTGTACATACCAGAAATGTACATCAAAACATACACATTTTCAGTGTACATTCAAGAAATGTACATCAAAACATACACATTTTCATTGTACATTCAAGAAATGTACATCAAAACATACACTTTTTCGCTGTACATACCAGAAATGTACATCAAAACATACACATTTTCAGTGTACATTCAAGAAATGTACATCAAAACATACACATTTTCATTGTACATTCAAGAAATGTACATGAAAACATACACATTTTCATTGTACATACCAGAAATGTACATCAAAACATACACATTTTCAGTGTACATTCAAGAAATATACATCAAAACATACCCTTTTTCATTGTACATTCAAGAAATATACATCAAAACATACACATTTTCATTGTACATTCAAGAAATGTACATCAAAACATACACATTTTCATTGTACATTCAAGAAATGTACATCAAGACATACACTTTTTCATTGTACATACCAGAAATGTACATCAAAACATACACTTTTTCATTGTACATTCCAGAAATGTACATTAAAACATACACATTTTCATTGTACATTCAAGAAATGTACATCAAAACATACACATTTTCATTGTACATTCAAGAAATATACATCAAAACATACACATTTTCATTGCACATTCATGAAATGTATATCAAAACATACACATTTTCATTGTACATTCAAGAAATGTACATCAAAACATACACATTTTCATTGTACATTCAAGAAATGTACATCAAAACATACACACTTTCATTGTTCACTCATAAAATGTACATCAAAACCTACATATTTTCATTGTATATACAAGAAATGTACATCAAAACATACACATTTTCATTGCACATTCATGAAATGTATATCAAAACATACACATTTTCATTGTACATTCAAGAAATGTACATCAAAACATACACACTTGCAGTGTACATTAAAGAAATGTACTTCTAAAACATACACATTTTGAGTGTACATTCAAGAAATATACATCAAAACATACACATTTTCATTGTATATACCAAAAATGTACATCAAAACATACACATTTTCATTGTATATACAAGAAATGTACAACAAAACATACACATTTTCATTGTATATACAAGAAATGTACACCAAAACATACATATTTTCAGTGCACATTCATGAAATGTATATCAAAACATACACATTTTCATTGTACATTCAAGAAATGTACATCAAAACATACACATTTTCATTGTACATTCAAGAAATATACATCAAATCATACACATTTTCAGTGTACAATCAAGAAATGTACATCAAAACATACACATTTTCATTGTATATACAAGAAATGTACAACAAAACATACACATTTTCATTGCACATTCATGAAATGTATATCAAAACATACACATTTTCATTGTACATTCAAGAAATGTATATCAAAACATACACATTTTCAGTGTACATTCAAGAAATATACATCAAAACATACACATTTTCAGTGTACAATCAAGAAATGTACATCACAACATATACATTTTCATTGTATATACAAGAAATGTACATCAAAACATACACATTTTCATTGTACATTCAAGAAATGTACATCAAAACATACACATTTTCATTGTACATTCAAGAAATGTACATCAAAACATACACATTTTCAGTGTACATTCAAGAAATGTACATCAAAACATACACATTTTCAGTGTACATTCAAGGAATATACATCAAAACATACACATTTTCATTGTATATACCAGAAATGTACATCAAAACATACACATTTTCAGTGTACATTCAAGAAATATACATCAAAACATACACATTTTCATTGTATATACCAGAAATGTACATCAAAACATACACATTTTGAGTGTACATTCAAGAAATATACATCAAAACATACACATTTTCATTGTATATACCAGAAATGTACATCAAAGCATACACATTTTCATTGTACATTCAAGAAATGTACATCAAAACATACACATTTTCAGTGTACATTCAAGAAATGTACATCAAAACATACACATTTTCAGTGTACATTCGAGAAATGTACATAAAAACATACACATTTTGAGTGTACATTCAAGAAATATACATCAAAACATACACATTTTCATTGTATATACCAGAAATGTACATCAAAACATACACATTTTCAGTGTACATTCAAGAAATATACATCAAAACATACACATTTTCAGTGTACATTCAAGAAATGTACATCAAAACATACACATTTTCGTTGTATATAATAAAAATGTACATCAAAACATACACATTTTCATTGTACATACCAGAAATGTACAACAAAACATACACATTTTCATTGTATATACAAGAAATGTACACCAAAACATACACATTTTCATTGCACATTCATGAAATGTATATCAAAACATACACATTTTCATTGTACATTCAAGAAGTGTACATCAAAACTAAAACACACTTTCAGTGTACATTAAAGAAATGTACTTCTAAAACATACACATTTTGAGTGTAAATTCAAGAAATATACATCAAAACATACACATTTTCATTGTATATACCAAAAATGTACATCAAAACATACACATTTTCATTGTACATTCAAGAAATATACATCAAAACATACACATTTTCATTGCACATTCATGAAATGTATATCAAAACATACACATTTTCATTGTACATTCAAGAAATGTACATCAAAACATACACATTTTCATTGTACATTCAAGAAATGTACATCAAAACATACACACTTTCATTGTTCACTCATAAAATGTACATCAAAACCTACATATTTTCATTGTATATACAAGAAATGTACATCAAAACATACACATTTTCATTGCAAATTTATGAAATGTATATCAAAACATACACATTTTCATTGTACATTCAAGAAATGTACATCAAAACATACACACTTGCAGTGTACATTAAAGAAATGTACTTCTAAAACATACAGATTTTGAGTGTACATTCAAGAAATATACATCAAAACATACACATTTTCATTGTATATACCAAAAATGTACATCAAAACATACACATTTTCATTGTATATACAAGAAATGTACAACAAAACATACACATTTTCATTGTATATACAAGAAATGTACACCAAAACATACATATTTTCAGTGCACATTCATGAAATGTATATCAAAACATACACATTTTCATTGTACATTCAAGAAATGTACATCAAAACATACACATTTTCATTGTACATTCAAGAAATATACATCAAAACATACACATTTTCAGTGTACAATCAAGAAATGTACATCAAAACATACACATTTTCATTGTATATACAAGAAATGTACAACAAAACATACACATTTTCATTGCACATTCATGAAATGTATATCAAAACATACACATTTTCATTGTACATTCAAGAAATGTATATCAAAACATACACATTTTCAGTGTACATTCAAGAAATATACATCAAAACATACACATTTTCAGTGTACAATCAAGAAATGTACATCACAACATACACATTTTCATTGTATATACAAGAAATGTACATCAAAACATACACATTTTCATTGTACATTCAAGAAATGTACATCAAAACATACACATTTTCAGTGTACATTCAAGAAATGTACATCAAAACATACACATTTTCAGTGTACATTCAAGAAATATACATCAAAACATACACATTTTCATTGTATATACCAGAAATGTACATCAAAACATACACATTTTCAGTGTACATTCAAGAAATATACATCAAAACATACACATTTTCATTGTATATACCAGAAATTGTACATCAAAACATACACATTTTGAGTGTACATTCAAGAAATATACATCAAAACATACACATTTTCATTGTATATACCAGAAATGTACATCAAAGCATACACATTTTCATTGTACATTCAAGAAATGTACATCAAAACATACACATTTTCAGTGTACATTCAAGAAATGTACATCAAAACATACACATTTTCAGTGTACATTCGAGAAATGTACATAAAAACATACACATTTTGAGTGTACATTCAAGAAATATACATCAAAACATACACATTTTCATTGTATATACCAGAAATGTACATCAAAACATACACATTTTCAGTGTACATTCAAGAAATATACATCAAAACATACACATTTTCAGTGTACATTCAAGAAATGTACATCAAAACATACACATTTTCGTTGTATATAATAAAAATGTACATCAAAACATACACATTTTCATTGTACATACCAGAAATGTACACCAAAACATACACATTTTCATTGTATATACAAGAAATGTACACCAAAACATACACATTTTCATTGCACATTCATGAAATGTATATCAAAACATACACATTTTCATTGTACATTCAAGAAGTGTACATCAAAACATACACACTTTCAGTGTACATTAAAGAAATGTACTTCTAAAACATACACATTTTGAGTGTAAATTCAAGAAATATACATCAAAACATACACATTTTCATTGTATATACCAAAAATGTACATCAAAACATACACATTTTCATTGTATATACAAGAAATGTACAACAAAACATACACATTTTCATTGTATATACAAGAAATGTACACCAAAACATACACATTTTCATTGCACATTCATGAAATGTATATCAAAACATACACATTTTCATTGTACTTTCAAGAAATGTACATCAAAACATACACATTTTCATTGTACATTCAAGAAATGTACATCAAAACATACACATTTTCAGTGTACAATCAAGAAATGTACATCAAAACACACATTTTCATTGTACATTCCAGAAATGTACATCAAAACATACACATTTTCATTGTACATTCAAGAAATATACATCAAAACATCCACATTTTCATTGTACATTCAAGAAATATACAGCAAAACATACACATTTTCAGTGTACAATCAAGAAATGTACATCAAAACATACACATTTTCATTGTATATACAAGAAATGTACACCAAAACATACACATTTTCATTGCACATTCATGAAATGTATATCAAAACATACACATTTTCATTGTACATTCAAGAAATATACATCAAAACATACACATTTTCAGTGTACAATCAAGAAATGTACATCAAAACATACACATTTTCATTGTATATACAAGAAATATACAACAAAACATACACATTTTCATTGTATATACAAGAAATGTACACCAAAACATACACATTTTCATTGCACATTCATGAAATGTATATCAAACCATACACATTTTGATTGTACATTCAAGAAATGTACATCAAAACATACACATTTTCATTGTACATTCAAGAAATGTACATCAAAACATACACATTTTCAGTGTACATTCAAGAAATGTACATCAAAACATACACATTTTCATTGTACATTCAAGAAATGTACAACAAAATATACACATTTTCATTGTACATTCAAGAAATGTACATCAAAACATACACATTTTCATTGTACATTCAAGAAATGTACATCAAAACATACACATTTTCAGTGTACATTCAAGAAATGTACATCAAAACATACACATTTTCATTGTACATTCAAGAAATGTACATCAAAACATACACATTTTCAGTGTACATTCAAGAAATGTACATCAAAGCATACACATTTTCATTGTACATTCAAGAAATGTACATCAAAACATACACATTTTCAGTGTACATTCAAGAAATGTACATCAAAACATACACACTTTCATTGTTCACTCATAAAATGTACATCAAAACCTACATATTTTCATTGTATATACAAGAAATGTACATCAAAACATACACATTTTCATTGCACATTCATGAAATGTATATCAAAACATACACATTTTCATTGTACATTCAAGAAATGTACATCAAAACATACACACTTTCAGTGTACATTCAAGAAATATACATCAAAACATACACATTTTCAGTGTACAATCAAGAAATGTACATCAAAACATACACATTTTCATTGTATATACAAGAAATGTACAACAAAACATACACATTTTCATTGCACATTCATGAAATGTATATCAAAACATACACATTTTCATTGTACATTCAACAAATGTATATCAAAACATACACATTTTCAGTGTACATTCAAGAAATATACAACAAAACATACACATTTTCAGTGTACAATCAAGAAATGTACATCAAAACATACACATTTTCATTGTATATACAAGAAATGTACATCAAAACATACACATTTTCATTGTACATTCAAGAAATGTACATCAAAACATACACATTTTCATTGTACATTCAAGAAATGTACATCAAAACATACACATTTTCAGTGTACATTCAAGAAATGTACTTCTAAAACATACACATTTTGAGTGTACATTCAAGAAATATACATCAAAACATACACATGTTCATTGTATATACCAAAAATGTACATCAAAATATACACATTTTTATTGTATATACAAGAAATGTACAACAAAACATACACATTTTCATTGTATATACAAGAAATGTACACCAAAACATACACATTTTCAGTGCACATTCATGAAATGTATATCAAAACATACACATTTTCATTGTACATTCAAGAAATGTACATCAAAACATACACATTTTCATTGTACATTCAAGAAATATACATCAAAACATACACATTTTCAGTGTACAATCAAGAAATGTACATCAAAACATACAAATTTTCATTGTATATACAAGAAATGTTCAACAAAACATACACATTTTCATTGCACATTCATGAAATGTATATCAAAACATACACATTTTCATTGTACATTCAAGAAATGTATATCAAAACATACACATTTTCAGTGTACATTCAAGAAATATACATCAAAACATACACATTTTCAGTGTACAATCAAGAAATGTACATCAAAACATACACATTTTCATTGTATATACAAGAAATGTACATCAAAACATACACATTTTCATTGTACATTCAAGAAATTTACATCAAAACATACACATATTCATTGTACATTCAAGAAATGTACATCAAAACATACACATTTTCAGTGTACATTCAAGAAATGTACATCAAAACATACACATTTTCAGTGTACATTCAAGAAATTTACATCAAAACATACACACTTTCATTGTATATACCAGAAATGTACATCAAAACATACACATTTTCAGTGTACATTCAAGAAATATACATCAAAACATACACATTTTCATTGTATATACCAGAAATGTACATCAAAACATACACATTTTGAGTGTACATTCAAGAAATATACATCAAAACATACACATTTTCATTGTATATACCAGAAATGTACATCAAAACATACACATTTTCATTGTACATTCAAGAAATGTACATCAAAACATACACATTTTCAGTGTACGTTCAAGAAATGTACATCAAAACATACACATTTTCAGTGTACATTCAAGAAATGTACATAAAAACATACACATTTTGAGTGTACATTCAAGAAATATACATCAAAACATACACATTTTCATTGTATATACCAGAAATGTACATCAAAACGTACACATTTTCAGTGTACATTCAAGAAATATACATCAAAACATACACATTTTCAGTGTACATTCAAGAAATGTACATCAAAACATACACATTTTCGCTGTATATAATAAAAATGTACATCAAAACATACACATTTTCATTGTACATACAAGAAATGTACACCAAAACATACACATTTTCATTGTATATACAAGAAATGTACACCAAAACATACACATTTTCATTGCACATTCATGAAATGTATATCAAAACATACACATTTTCATTGTACATTCAAGAAATGTACATCAAAACATACACACTTTCAGTGTACATTAAAGAAATGTACTTCTAAAACATACACATTTTGAGTGTACATTCAAGAAATATACATAAAAACATACACATTTTCATTGTATATACCAAAAATGTACATCAAAACATACACATTTTCATTGTACATACAAGAAATGTACAACAAAACATACACATTTTCATTGTATATACAAGAAATGTACACCAAAACATACACATTTTCATTGCACATTCATGAAATGTATATCAAAACATACACATTTTCATTGTACATTCAAGAAATGTACATCAAAACATACACATTTTCATTGTACATTCAAGAAATGTACATCAAAACATACACATTTTCAGTGTACAATCAAGAAATGTACATCAAAACATACACATTTTCATTGTACATTCAAGAAATGTACATCAAAACATACACATTTTCATTGTACATTCAAGAAATGTACATCAAAACATACACATTTTCATTGTACATTCAAGAAATATACATCAAAACATCCACATTTTCATTGTACATTCAAGAAATGTACATCAAAACATACACATTTTCAGGGTACATTCAAGAAATATACATCAAAACATACACATTTTCATTGTACATTCAAGAAATGTACATCAAAACATACACATTTTCATTGTACATTCAAGAAATGTACATCAAAACATACACTTTTTCATTGTACATACCAGAAATGTACATCAAAACATACACATTTTCAGTGTACATTCAAGAAATGTACATCAAAACATACACATTTTCAGTGTACATTCAAGAAGTGTACATCAAAACATACACATTTTCAGTGTACATTCAAGAAATGTACATCAAAACATACACTTTTTCATTGTACATACCAGAAATGTACATCAAAACATACACTTTTTCATTGTACATACCAGAATTGTACATCAAAACATACACATTTTCATTGCACATACCAGAAATGTTAATCAAAACATACACATTTTCATTGTACATTCAAGAAATGTACATCAAAACATACACATTTTCATTGTACATTCAAGAAATGTACATCAAAACATACACATTTTCAGTGTACAATCAAGAAATGTACATCAAAACATACACATTTTCATTGTACATTCAAGAAATGTACATCAAAACATACACATTTTCATTGTACATTCAAGAAATGTACATCAAAACATACACATTTTCATTGTACATTCAAGAAATGTACATCAAAACATACACATTTTCATTGTACTTTCAAGAAATATACATCAAAACATACAGATTTTCAGTGTACAATCAAGAAATGTACATCAAAACATACACATTTTCATTGTATATACAAGAAATGTACACCAAAACATACACATTTTCATTGCACATTCATGAAATGTATATCAAAACAAACACATTTTCATTGTACATTCAAGAAATATACATCAAAACATACACATTTTCAGTGTACAATCAAGAAATGTACATCAAAACATACACATTTTCATTGTATATACAAGAAATATACAACAAAACATACACATTTTCAGTGTACAATCAAGAAATGTACATCAATACATACACATTTTCATTGTATATACAAGAAATATACAACAAAACATACACATTTTCATTGTATATACAAGAAATGTACACCAAAACATACACATTTTCATTGCACATTCATGAAATGTATATCAAAACATACACATTTTCATTGTACATTCAAGAAATGTATATCAAAACCTACACATTTTCATTGTACATTCAAGAAATGTACATCAAAACATACACCTTTTCATTGTACATTCAAGAAATGTACATCAAAACATACACATTTTCAGTGTACATTCAAGAAATATACATCAAAACATACACATTTTCATTGTACATTCAAGAAATGTACAACAAAACATACACATTTTCATTGTACATTCAAGAAATGTACATCAAAACATACACATTTTCATTGTACATTCAAGAAATGTACATCAAAACTAACATTTTCAGTGTACATTCAAGAAATGTACATCAAAACATACACATTTTCATTGTACATTCAAGAAATGTACATCAAAACATACACATTTTCAGTGTACATTCAAGAAATGTACATCAAAACATACACATTTTCATTGTACATTCAAGAAATGTACATCAAAGCATACACATTTTCATTGTACATTCAAGAAATGTACATCAAAAAATACACATTTTCAGTGTACATTCAAGAAATATATATCAAAACATACACATTTTCATTGTACATTCAAGAAATGTACATCAAAACATACACATTTTCAGTGTACATTCAAGAAATGTACATCAAAGCATACACATTTTCATTGTACATTCAAGAAATGTACATCAAAACATACACATTTTCAGTGTACATTCAAGAAATGTACATCAAAACATACACATTTTCAGTGTACATTCAAGAAATGTACATCAAAACATACACATTTTCATTGTACATTCAAGAAATGTACATCAAAACATACACATTTTCAGTGTACATTCAAGAAATGTACATCAAAACATACACATTTTCATTGTACATTCAAGAAATGTACATCAAAACATACACATTTTCATTGTATACTCAAGAAATGTACATCAAAACATACACATTTTCATTGTACATTCAAGAAATGTACATCAAAACATACACATTTTCATTGTACATTCAAGAAATGTACATCAAAGCATACACATTTTCATTGTACATTCAAGAAATGTACATCAAAACATACACATTTTCAGTGTACATTCAAGAAATGTACATCAAAAAATACACATTTTCAGTGTACATTCAAGAAATGTACATCAAAACATACACATTTTCATTGTACATTCAAGAAATGTACATCAAAACATACACATTTTCATTGTACATTCAAGAAATGTACATCAAAACATACACATTTTCAGTGTACATTCAAGAAATATACATCAAAACATACACATTTTCATTGTATATACCACAAATGTACATCAAAACATACACATTTTCATTGTACATTCAAGAAATGTACATCCAAACATACACATTTTCAGTGTACTTTCAAGAAATGTACATCAAAACATACACATTTTCATTGTACATTCAGGAAATATACATCAAAACATACACATTTTCATTGTACATACCAGAAATGTACATCAAAACATACACATTTTCATTGTACATTCAAGAAATGTACATCAAAAATTACACACTTTCATTGTTCACTCATAAAATGTACATCAAAACCTACATATTTTCATTGTATATACAAGAAATGTACATCAAAACATACACATTTTCATTGCACATTCATGAAATGTATATCAAAACATACACATTTTCATTGTACATTCAAGAAATGTACATCAAAACATACACACTTTCAGTGTACATTAAAGAAATGTACTTCTAAAACATACACATTTTGAGTGTACATTCAAGAAATATACATCAAAACATACACATTTTCATTGTATATACCAAAAATGTACATCAAAACATACACATTTTCATTGTATATACAAGAAATGTACAACAAAACATACACATTTTCATTGTATATACAAGAAATGTACACCAAAACATACACATTTTCATTGCACATTCATGAAATGTATATCAAAACATACACATTTTCATTGTACATTCAAGAAATGTACATCAAAACATACACATTTTCATTGTAAATTGAAGAAATATACATCAAAACATACACATTTTCAGTGTACAATCAAGAAATGTACATCAAAACATACACATTTTCATTGTATATACAAGAAATGTACAACAAAACATACACATTTTCATTGTATATACAAGAAATGTACACCAAAACATACACATTTTCATTGCACATTCATGAAATGTATATCAAAACATACACATTTTCATTGTACATTCAAGAAATTTATATCAAAACATACACATTTTCATTGTACATTCAAGAAATGTACATCAAAACATACACACTTTCATTGTACATTCAAGAAATGTACATCAAAACATACACATTTTCAGTGTGCATTCAAGAAATGTACATCAAAACATACACATTTTCAGTGTACATTCAAGAGATATACATCAAAACATACACATTTTCATTGTATATTCCAGAAATGTACATCAAAACATACACATTTTCAGTGTACATTCAAGAAATATACATCAAAACATACACATTTTCATTGTATATACCAGAAATGTACATCAAAACATACACATTTTGAGTGTACATTCAAGAAATATACATCTAAACATACACATTTTCATTGTATATACCAGAAATGTACATCAAAACATACACATTTTCATTGTACATTCAAGAAATGTATATCAAAGCATACACATTTTCAGTGTACATTCAAGAAATGTACATCAAAACATACACATTTTCAGTGTACATTCAAGAAATGTACATAAAAACATACACATTTTGAGTGTACATTCAAGAAACATACATCAAAACATACACATTTTCATTGTATATACCAGAAATGTACATCAAAACATACACATTTTCAGTGTACATTCAAGAAATATACATCAAAACATACACATTTTCAGTGTCCATTCAAGAAATGTACATCAAAACATACAAATTTTCGTTGTATATAATAAAAATGTATATCAAAACATACACATTTTCATTGTACATACAAGAAATGTACACCAAAACATACATATTTTCATTGTATATAATAGAAATGTACACCAAAACATACACATTTTCATTGCACATTCATGAAATGTATATCAAAACATACACATTTTCATTGTACATTCAAGAAATGTACATCAAAACATACACACTTTCAGTGTACATTAAAGAAATGTACTTCTAAAACATACACATTTTGAGTGTACATTCAAGAAATATACATCAAAACATACACATTTTCATTGTATATACCAAAAATGTACATCAAAACATACACATTTTCATTGTATATACAAGAAATGTACAACAAAACCTACACATTTTCATTGTATATACAAGAAATGTACACCAAAACATACACATTTTCATTGCACATTCATGAAATGTATATCAAAACATACACATTTTCATTGTACATTCAAGAAATGTACATCAAAACATACACATTTTCATTGTACATTCAAGAAATGTACATCAAAACATACACATTTTCAGTGTACAATCAAGAAATGTACATCAAAACATACACATTTTCATTGTACATTCAAGAAATGTACATCAAAACATACACATTTTCATTGTACATTCAAGAAATGTACATCAAAACATACACATTTTCATTGTACATTCAAGAAATGTACATCAAAACATACACATTTTCATTGTACTTTCAAGAAATATACATCAAAACATACACATTTTCAGTGTACAATCAAGAAATGTACATCAAAACATACACATTTTCATTGTATATACAAGAAATGTACACCAAAACATACACATTTTCATTGCACATTCATGAAATGTATATCAAAACAAACACATTTTCATTGTACATTCAAGAAATATACATCAAAACATACACATTTTCAGTGTACAATCAAGAAATGTACATCAAAACATACACATTTTCATTGTATATACAAGAAATATACAACAAAACATACACATTTTCAGTGTACAATCAAGAAATGTACATCAAAACATACACATTTTCATTGTATATACAAGAAATATACAACAAAACATACACATTTTCATTGTATATACAAGAAATGTACACCAAAACATACACATTTTCATTGCACATTCATGAAATGTATATCAAAGCATACACATTTTCATTGTACATTCAAGAAATGTATATCACAACATACACATTTTCATTGTACATTCAAGAAATGTACATCAAAACATACACCTTTTCATTGTACATTCAAGCAATGTACATCAAAACATACACATTTTCAGTGTACATTCAAGAAATGTACATCAAAACATACACATTTTCATTGTACATTCAAGAAATGTACAACAAAACATACACATTTTCATTGTACATTCAAGAAATGTACATCAAAACATACACATTTTCATTGTACATTCAAGAAATGTACATCAAAACTAACATTTTCAGTGTACATTCAAGATATGTACATCAAAACATACACATTTTCATTGTACATTCAAGAAATGTACATCAAAACATACACATTTTCAGTGTACATTCAAGAAATGTACATCAAAACATACACATTTTCATTGTACATTCAAGAAATGTACATCAAAGCATACACATTTTCATTGTACATTCAAGAAATGTACATCAAAACATACACATTTTCAGTGTACATTCAAGAAATATATATCAAAACATACACATTTTCATTGTACATTCAAGAAATGTACATCAAAACATACACATTTTCAGTGTACATTCAAGAAATGTACATCAAAGCATACACATTTTCATTGTACATTCAAGAAATGTACATCAAAACATACACATTTTCAGTGTACATTCAAGAAATGTACATCAAAACATAAACATTTTCAGTGTACATTCAAGAAATGTACATCAAAACATACACATTTTCATTGTACATTCAAGAAATGTACATCAAAACATACACATTTTCAGTGTACATTCAAGAAATGTACATCAAAACATACACATTTTCATTGTACATTCAAGAAATGTACATCAAAACATACACATTTTCATTGTATACTCAAGAAATGTACATCAAAACATACACATTTTCATTGTACATTCAAGAAATGTACATCAAAACATACACATTTTCATTGTACATTCAAGAAATGTACATCAAAGCATACACATTTTCATTGTACATTCAAGAAATGTACATCAAAACATACACATTTTCAGTGTACATTCAAGAAATGTACATTCAAACATACACATTTTCAGTGTACATTCAAGAAATGTACATCAAAACATACACATTTTCAGTGTACATTCAAGAAATGTACATCAAAACATACACATTTTCATTGTACATTCAAGAAATGTACATCAAAACATACCCATTTTCATTGTACATTCAATAAATGTACATCAAAACATACACATTTTCAGTGTACATTCAAGAAATATACATCAAAACATACACATTTTCATTGTATATACCACAAATGTACATCAAAACATACACATTTTCATTGTACATTCAAGAAATGTACATCCAAACATACACATTTTCAGTGTACTTTCAAGAAATGTACATCAAAACATACACATTTTCATTGTACATTCAACAAATGTACATCAAAACATACACATTTTCATTGTACATTCAAGAAATGTACATCAAAACATACACATTTTCAGTGTACATTCAAGAAATGTACATCAAAACATACACATTTTCATTGTACGTTCAAGAAATGTACATCAAAACATACACATTTTCATTGTACATTCAAGAAATGTACATCAAAGCATACACATTTTCATTGTACATTCAAGAAATGTACATCAAAACATACACATTTTCAGTGTACATTCAAGAAATATACATCAAAACATACACATTTTGATTGTATATACCCGAAATGTACATCAAAACATACACATTTTCATTGTACATTCAAGAAATGTACATCCAAACATACACATTTTCAGTGTACATTCAAGAAATATACATCAAAACATACACATTTTCAGGATACATTCAAGAAATATACATCAAAACATACACATTTTCATGGTATATACAAGAAATGTACATCAAAACGTACACATTTTCATTGTACATTCAAGAAATGTACATCAAAACATACACATTTTCATGGTATATACAAGAAATGTACATCAAAACATACACATTTTCATTGTACATTCAAGAAGTTTACATCAAAACATACACATTTTCAGTGTACATTCAAGAAATATACATCAACACATACACATTTTCATTGTATATACAAGAAATGTACATCAAAACATACACATTTTCAGTGTACATTCACGAAATATACATCAAAACATACACTTATTGATTGTACATACCAGAAATGTACATCAAAACATACACATTATCATTGTACATTCAAGAAATGTACATCAAAACATACACATTTTCAGTGTACATTCAAGAAATGTACATCAAAACATACACATTTTCAGTGTACATTCAAGAAATATACATCAAAACATACACTTTTTCATTGTACATACCAGAAATGTACATCAAAACATACACATTTTCAGTGTACATTCAAGAAATGTACATCAAAACATACACATTTTCATTGTACATTCAAGAAATGTACATCAAAACATACACATTTTCAGTGTACATTCAAGAAATATACATCAAAACATACACATTTTCATTGTACATTCAAGAAATGTACATCAAAACATACACATTTTCATTGTACATTCAAGAAATGTACATCAAAACATACACTTTTTCATTGTACATACCAGAAATGTACATCAAAACATACACATTTTCAGTGTACATTCAAGAAATGTACATCAAAACATACACATTTTCATTGTACATTCAAGAAATGTACATCAAAACATACACATTTTCAGGGTACATTCAAGAAATATACATCAAAACATACACATTTTCATTGTACATTCAAGAAATGTACATCAAAACATACACATTTTCATTGTACATTCAAGAAATGTACATCAAAAATACACTTTTTCATTGTACATACCAGAAATGTACATCAAAACATACACATTTTCAGTGTACATTCAAGAAATGTACATCAAAACATACACATTTTCAGTGTACATTCAAGAAGTGTACATCAAAACATACACATTTTCAGTGTACATTCAAGAAATGTACATCAAAACATACACTTTTTCATTGTACCTACCAGAAATGTACATCAAAACATACACTTTTTCATTGTACATACGAGAAATGTACATCAAAACATACACATTTTCATTGCACATACCAGAAGTGTACATCAAAACATACACATTTTCAGTGTACATTCAAGAAATGTACATCAAGACATACACATTTTCATTGTACATACCAGAAATGTACATCAAAACATACACATTTTCAGTGTACATTCAAGAAATATACATCAAAACATACACAATTTCATTGTACATTCAAGAAATGTACATCAAAACATACACATTTTCATTGTACATTCAAGAAATGTACATCAAAACATACACTTTTTCATTGTACATACCAGAAATGTACATCAAAACATACACATTTTCAGTGTACATTCAAGAAATGTACATCAAAACATACACATTTTCATTGTACATTCAAGAAATGTACATCAAAACATACACTTTTTCGCTGTACATACCAGAAATGTACATCAAAACATACACATTTTCAGTGTACATTCAAGAAATGTACATCAAAACATACACATTTTCATTGTACATTCAAGAAATGTACATGAAAACATACACATTTTCATTGTACATACCAGAAATGTACATCAAAACATACACATTTTCAGTGTACATTCAAGAAATATACATCAAAACATACCCTTTTTCATTGTACATTCAAGAAATATACATCAAAACATACACATTTTCATTGTACATTCAAGAAATGTACATCAAAACATACACATTTTCATTGTACATTCAAGAAATGTACATCAAGACATACACTTTTTCATTGTACATACCAGAAATGTACATCAAAACATACACTTTTTCATTGTACATTCCAGAAATGTACATTAAAACATACACATTTTCATTGTACATTCAAGAAATGTACATCAAAACATACACATTTTCATTGTACATTCAAGAAATATACATCAAAACATACACATTTTCATTGCACATTCATGAAATGTATATCAAAACATACACATTTTCATTGTACATTCAAGAAATGTACATCAAAACATACACATTTTCATTGTACATTCAAGAAATGTACATCAAAACATACACACTTTCATTGTTCACTCATAAAATGTACATCAAAACCTACATATTTTCATTGTATATACAAGAAATGTACATCAAAACATACACATTTTCATTGCACATTCATGAAATGTATATCAAAACATACACATTTTCATTGTACATTCAAGAAATGTACATCAAAACATACACACTTGCAGTGTACATTAAAGAAATGTACTTCTAAAACATACACATTTTGAGTGTACATTCAAGAAATATACATCAAAACATACACATTTTCATTGTATATACCAAAAATGTACATCAAAACATACACATTTTCATTGTATATACAAGAAATGTACAACAAAACATACACATTTTCATTGTATATACAAGAAATGTACACCAAAACATACATATTTTCAGTGCACATTCATGAAATGTATATCAAAACATACACATTTTCATTGTACATTCAAGAAATGTACATCAAAACATACACATTTTCATTGTACATTCAAGAAATATACATCAAATCATACACATTTTCAGTGTACAATCAAGAAATGTACATCAAAACATACACATTTTCATTGTATATACAAGAAATGTACAACAAAACATACACATTTTCATTGCACATTCATGAAATGTATATCAAAACATACACATTTTCATTGTACATTCAAGAAATGTATATCAAAACATACACATTTTCAGTGTACATTCAAGAAATATACATCAAAACATACACATTTTCAGTGTACAATCAAGAAATGTACATCACAACATATACATTTTCATTGTATATACAAGAAATGTACATCAAAACATACACATTTTCATTGTACATTCAAGAAATGTACATCAAAACATACACATTTTCATTGTACATTCAAGAAATGTACATCAAAACATACACATTTTCAGTGTACATTCAAGAAATGTACATCAAAACATACACATTTTCAGTGTACATTCAAGGAATATACATCAAAACATACACATTTTCATTGTATATACCAGAAATGTACATCAAAACATACACATTTTCAGTGTACATTCAAGAAATATACATCAAAACATACACATTTTCATTGTATATACCAGAAATGTACATCAAAACATACACATTTTGAGTGTACATTCAAGAAATATACATCAAAACATACACATTTTCATTGTATATACCAGAAATGTACATCAAAGCATACACATTTTCATTGTACATTCAAGAAATGTACATCAAAACATACACATTTTCAGTGTACATTCAAGAAATGTACATCAAAACATACACATTTTCAGTGTACATTCGAGAAATGTACATAAAAACATACACATTTTGAGTGTACATTCAAGAAATATACATCAAAACATACACATTTTCATTGTATATACCAGAAATGTACATCAAAACATACACATTTTCAGTGTACATTCAAGAAATATACATCAAAACATACACATTTTCAGTGTACATTCAAGAAATGTACATCAAAACATACACATTTTCGTTGTATATAATAAAAATGTACATCAAAACATACACATTTTCATTGTACATACCAGAAATGTACAACAAAACATACACATTTTCATTGTATATACAAGAAATGTACACCAAAACATACACATTTTCATTGCACATTCATGAAATGTATATCAAAACATACACATTTTCATTGTACATTCAAGAAGTGTACATCAAAACTAAAACACACTTTCAGTGTACATTAAAGAAATGTACTTCTAAAACATACACATTTTGAGTGTAAATTCAAGAAATATACATCAAAACATACACATTTTCATTGTATATACCAAAAATGTACATCAAAACATACACATTTTCATTGTACATTCAAGAAATATACATCAAAACATACACATTTTCATTGCACATTCATGAAATGTATATCAAAACATACACATTTTCATTGTACATTCAAGAAATGTACATCAAAACATACACATTTTCATTGTACATTCAAGAAATGTACATCAAAACATACACACTTTCATTGTTCACTCATAAAATGTACATCAAAACCTACATATTTTCATTGTATATACAAGAAATGTACATCAAAACATACACATTTTCATTGCAAATTTATGAAATGTATATCAAAACATACACATTTTCATTGTACATTCAAGAAATGTACATCAAAACATACACACTTGCAGTGTACATTAAAGAAATGTACTTCTAAAACATACAGATTTTGAG
Source organism: Tenodera sinensis (assembly GCA_030765045.1). Taxonomy (NCBI): domain Eukaryota; kingdom Metazoa; phylum Arthropoda; class Insecta; order Mantodea; family Mantidae; genus Tenodera; species Tenodera sinensis. The sequence continues at coordinate 660,991 of JAUKNM010000095.1, forward strand.
TGTACATTCAAGAAATATACATCAAAACATACACATTTTCATTGTATATACCAAAAATGTACATCAAAACATACACATTTTCATTGTATATACAAGAAATGTACAACAAAACATACACATTTTCATTGTATATACAAGAAATGTACACCAAAACATACATATTTTCAGTGCACATTCATGAAATGTATATCAAAACATACACATTTTCATTGTACATTCAAGAAATGTACATCAAAACATACACATTTTCATTGTACATTCAAGAAATATACATCAAAACATACACATTTTCAGTGTACAATCAAGAAATGTACATCAAAACATACACATTTTCATTGTATATACAAGAAATGTACAACAAAACATACACATTTTCATTGCACATTCATGAAATGTATATCAAAACATACACATTTTCATTGTACATTCAAGAAATGTATATCAAAACATACACATTTTCAGTGTACATTCAAGAAATATACATCAAAACATACACATTTTCAGTGTACAATCAAGAAATGTACATCACAACATACACATTTTCATTGTATATACAAGAAATGTACATCAAAACATACACATTTTCATTGTACATTCAAGAAATGTACATCAAAACATACACATTTTCAGTGTACATTCAAGAAATGTACATCAAAACATACACATTTTCAGTGTACATTCAAGAAATATACATCAAAACATACACATTTTCATTGTATATACCAGAAATGTACATCAAAACATACACATTTTCAGTGTACATTCAAGAAATATACATCAAAACATACACATTTTCATTGTATATACCAGAAATTGTACATCAAAACATACACATTTTGAGTGTACATTCAAGAAATATACATCAAAACATACACATTTTCATTGTATATACCAGAAATGTACATCAAAGCATACACATTTTCATTGTACATTCAAGAAATGTACATCAAAACATACACATTTTCAGTGTACATTCAAGAAATGTACATCAAAACATACACATTTTCAGTGTACATTCGAGAAATGTACATAAAAACATACACATTTTGAGTGTACATTCAAGAAATATACATCAAAACATACACATTTTCATTGTATATACCAGAAATGTACATCAAAACATACACATTTTCAGTGTACATTCAAGAAATATACATCAAAACATACACATTTTCAGTGTACATTCAAGAAATGTACATCAAAACATACACATTTTCGTTGTATATAATAAAAATGTACATCAAAACATACACATTTTCATTGTACATACCAGAAATGTACACCAAAACATACACATTTTCATTGTATATACAAGAAATGTACACCAAAACATACACATTTTCATTGCACATTCATGAAATGTATATCAAAACATACACATTTTCATTGTACATTCAAGAAGTGTACATCAAAACATACACACTTTCAGTGTACATTAAAGAAATGTACTTCTAAAACATACACATTTTGAGTGTAAATTCAAGAAATATACATCAAAACATACACATTTTCATTGTATATACCAAAAATGTACATCAAAACATACACATTTTCATTGTATATACAAGAAATGTACAACAAAACATACACATTTTCATTGTATATACAAGAAATGTACACCAAAACATACACATTTTCATTGCACATTCATGAAATGTATATCAAAACATACACATTTTCATTGTACTTTCAAGAAATGTACATCAAAACATACACATTTTCATTGTACATTCAAGAAATGTACATCAAAACATACACATTTTCAGTGTACAATCAAGAAATGTACATCAAAACACACATTTTCATTGTACATTCCAGAAATGTACATCAAAACATACACATTTTCATTGTACATTCAAGAAATATACATCAAAACATCCACATTTTCATTGTACATTCAAGAAATATACAGCAAAACATACACATTTTCAGTGTACAATCAAGAAATGTACATCAAAACATACACATTTTCATTGCATATACAAGAAATGTACACCAAAACATACACATTTTCATTGCACATTCATGAAATGTATATCAAAACATACACATTTTCATTGTACATTCAAGAAATATACATCAAAACATACACATTTTCAGTGTACAATCAAGAAATGTACATCAAAACATACACATTTTCATTGTATATACAAGAAATATACAACAAAACATACACATTTTCATTGTATATACAAGAAATGTACACCAAAACATACACATTTTCATTGCACATTCATGAAATGTATATCAAACCATACACATTTTGATTGTACATTCAAGAAATGTACATCAAAACATACACATTTTCATTGTACATTCAAGAAATGTACATCAAAACATACACATTTTCAGTGTACATTCAAGAAATGTACATCAAAACATACACATTTTCATTGTACATTCAAGAAATGTACAACAAAATATACACATTTTCATTGTACATTCAAGAAATGTACATCAAAACATACACATTTTCATTGTACATTCAAGAAATGTACATCAAAACATACACATTTTCAGTGTACATTCAAGAAATGTACATCAAAACATACACATTTTCATTGTACATTCAAGAAATGTACATCAAAACATACACATTTTCAGTGTACATTCAAGAAATGTACATCAAAGCATACACATTTTCATTGTACATTCAAGAAATGTACATCAAAACATACACACTTTCAGTGTACATTCAAGAAATGTACATCAAAACATACACATTTTCATTGTATATACAAGAAATGTACATCAAAACATACACATTTTCATTGTACATTCAAGAAATATACATCAAAACATACACATTTTCATTGTACATTCAAGAAATGTACATCAAAACATACACATTTTCATTGTACATTCAAGAAATGTACATCAAAGCATACACATTTTCAGTGTACATTCAAGAAATGTACATCAAAACCTACACATTTTCAGTGTACATTCAACAAATGTACATCAAAACATACACATTTTCATTGTACATTCAAGAAATGTACATCAAAACATACACATTTTCAGTTTACATTCAAGAAATATACATCAAAACATACACATTTTCATTGTACATTCAAGAATTGTACATCAAAACATACACATTTTCATTGTATACTCAAGAAATGTACATCAAAACATACACATCTTCATTGTACATTCCAGAAATGTACATCAAAACATACACATTTTCATTGTACATTCAAGAAATGTACATCAAAACATACACATTTTCAGGATACATTCAAGAAATATACATCAAAACATACACATTTTTATGGTATATACAAGAAATGTACATCAAAACATACACATTTTCAGTGTACATTCAAGAAATATACATCAAAACATACACATTTTCAGGATACATTGAAGAAATGTACATCAAAACATACACATTTTCAGTGTACATTCAGAAATATACATCAAAACATACTCATTTTCATTGTACATTCAAGAAATGTACATCAAAACATACACATTTTCAGTGTACATTCAAGAAATGTACATCAAAACATACACATTTTCAGTGTACATTCAAGAAATGTACATCAAAACATACACATTTTCATTGTACATTCAAGAAATGTACATCAAAACATACACAATTTCATTGTACATTCAAGAAATGTACATCAAAGCATACACATTTTCATTGTACATTCAAGAAATGTACATCAAAACATACACATTTTCAGTGTACATTCAAGAAATATACATCAAAACATACACATTTTCATTGTATATACCAGAAATGTACATGAAAGCATACACATTTTCATTGTACATTCAAGAAATGTACATCCAAACATACACATTTTCAGTGTACATTCAAGAAATGTATATCAAAACATACACATTTTCATTGTACATTCAAGAAGTGTACATCAAAACATACACACTTTCAGTGTACATTAAAGAAATGTACTTCTAAAACATACACATTTTGAGTGTAAATTCAAGAAATATACATCAAAACATACACATTTTCATTGTATATACCAAAAATGTACATCAAAACATACACATTTTCATTGTACATTCAAGAAATATACATCAAAACATACACATTTTCATTGCACATTCATGAAATGTATATCAAAACATACACATTTTCATTGTACATTCAAGAAATGTACATCAAAACATACACATTTTCATTGTACATTCAAGAAATGTACATCAAAACATACACACTTTCATTGTTCACTCATAAAATGTACATCAAAACCTACATATTTTCATTGTATATACAAGAAATGTACATCAAAACATACACATTTTCATTGCACATTTATGAAATGTATATCAAAACATACACATTTTCATTGTACATTCAAGAAATGTACATCAAAACATACACACTTGCAGTGTACATTAAAGAAATGTACTTCTAAAACATACACATTTTGAGTGTACATTCAAGAAATATACATCAAAACATACACATTTTCATTGTATATACCAAAAATGTACATCAAAACATACACATTTTCATTGTATATACAAGAAATGTACAACAAAACATACACATTTTCATTGTATATACAAGAAATGTACACCAAAACATACATATTTTCAGTGCACATTCATGAAATGTATATCAAAACATACACATTGTCATTGTACATTCAAGAAATGTACATCAAAACATACACATTTTCATTGTACATTCAAGAAATATACATCAAAACATACACATTTTCAGTGTACAATCAAGAAATGTACATCAAAACATACACATTTTCATTGTATATACAAGAAATGTACAACAAAACATACACATTTTCATTGCACATTCATGAAATGTATATCAAAACATACACATTTTCATTGTACATTCAAGAAATGTATATCAAAACATACACATTTTCAGTGTACATTCAAGAAATATACATCAAAACATACACATTTTCAGTGTACAATCAAGAAATGTACATCACAACATACACATTTTCATTGTATATACAAGAAATGTACATCAAAACATACACATTTTCATTGTACATTCAAGAAATGTACATCAAAACATACACATTTTCAGTGTACATTCAAGAAATGTACATCAAAACATACACATTTTCAGTGTACATTCAAGAAATGTACATCAAAACATACACATTTTCATTGTACATTCAAGAAATGTACATCAAAACATACACATTTTCAGTGTACATTCAAGAAATGTACATCAAAGCATACACATTTTCATTGTACATTCAAGAAATGTACATCAAAACATACACATTTTCAGTGTACATTCAAGAAATGTACATCAAAACATACACATTTTCATTGTATATACAAGAAATGTACATCAAAACATACACATTTTCATTGTACATTCAAGAAATATACATCAAAACATACACATTTTCATTGTACATTCAAGAAATGTACATCAAAACATACACATTTTCATTGTACATTCAAGAAATGTACATCAAAGCATACACATTTTCAGTGTACATTCAAGAAATGTACATCAAAACCTACACATTTTCAGTGTACATTCAACAAATGTACATCAAAACATACACATTTTCATTGTACATTCAAGAAATGTACATCAAAACATACACATTTTCAGTTTACATTCAAGAAATATACATCAAAACATACACATTTTCATTGTACATTCAAGAATTGTACATCAAAACATACACATTTTCATTGTATACTCAAGAAATGTACATCAAAACATACACATCTTCATTGTACATTCAAGAAATGTACATCAAAACATACACATTTTCATTGTACATTCAAGAAATGTACATCAAAACATACACATTTTCAGGATACATTCAAGAAATATACATCAAAACATACACATTTTTATGGTATATACAAGAAATGTACATCAAAACATACACATTTTCAGTGTACATTCAAGAAATATACATCAAAACATACACATTTTCAGGATACATTGAAGAAATGTACATCAAAACATACACATTTTCAGTGTACATTCAAGAAATATACATCAAAACATACTCATTTTCATTGTACATTCAAGAAATGTACATCAAAACATACACATTTTCAGTGTACATTCAAGAAATGTACATCAAAACATACACATTTTCAGTGTACATTCAAGAAATGTACATCAAAACATACACATTTTCATTGTACATTCAAGAAATGTACATCAAAACATACACAATTTCATTGTACATTCAAGAAATGTACATCAAAGCATACACATTTTCATTGTACATTCAAGAAATGTACATCAAAACATACACATTTTCAGTGTACATTCAAGAAATATACATCAAAACATACACATTTTCATTGTATATACCAGAAATGTACATGAAAACATACACATTTTCATTGTACATTCAAGAAATGTACATCCAAACATACACATTTTCAGTGTACATTCAAGAAATGTATATCAAAACATACACATTTTCATTGTACATTCAAGAAGTGTACATCAAAACATACACACTTTCAGTGTACATTAAAGAAATGTACTTCTAAAACATACACATTTTGAGTGTAAATTCAAGAAATATACATCAAAACATACACATTTTCATTGTATATACCAAAAATGTACATCAAAACATACACATTTTCATTGTACATTCAAGAAATATACATCAAAACATACACATTTTCATTGCACATTCATGAAATGTATATCAAAACATACACATTTTCATTGTACATTCAAGAAATGTACATCAAAACATACACATTTTCATTGTACATTCAAGAAATGTACATCAAAACATACACACTTTCATTGTTCACTCATAAAATGTACATCAAAACCTACATATTTTCATTGTATATACAAGAAATGTACATCAAAACATACACATTTTCATTGCACATTTATGAAATGTATATCAAAACATACACATTTTCATTGTACATTCAAGAAATGTACATCAAAACATACACACTTGCAGTGTACATTAAAGAAATGTACTTCTAAAACATACACATTTTGAGTGTACATTCAAGAAATATACATCAAAACATACACATTTTCATTGTATATACCAAAAATGTACATCAAAACATACACATTTTCATTGTATATACAAGAAATGTACAACAAAACATACACATTTTCATTGTATATACAAGAAATGTACACCAAAACATACATATTTTCAGTGCACATTCATGAAATGTATATCAAAACATACACATTTTCATTGTACATTCAAGAAATGTACATCAAAACATACACATTTTCATTGTACATTCAAGAAATATACATCAAAACATACACATTTTCAGTGTACAATCAAGAAATGTACATCAAAACATACACATTTTCATTGTATATACAAGAAATGTACAACAAAACATACACATTTTCATTGCACATTCATGAAATGTATATCAAAACATACACATTTTCATTGTACATTCAAGAAATGTATATCAAAACATACACATTTTCAGTGTACATTCAAGAAATATACATCAAAACATACACATTTTCAGTGTACAATCAAGAAATGTACATCACAACATACACATTTTCATTGTATATACAAGAAATGTACATCAAAACATACACATTTTCATTGTACATTCAAGAAATGTACATCAAAACATACACATTTTCAGTGTACATTCAAGAAATGTACATCAAAACATACACATTTTCAGTGTACATTCAAGAAATATACATCAAAACATACACATTTTCATTGTATATACCAGAAATGTACATCAAAACATACACATTTTCAGTGTACATTCAAGAAATATACATCAAAACATACACGTTTTCATTGTATATACCAGAAATGTACATCAAAACATACACATTTTGAGTGTACATTCAAGAAATATACATCAAAACATACACATTTTCATTGTATATACCAGAAATGTACATCAAAGCATACACATTTTCATTGTACATTCAAGAAATGTACATCAAAACATACACATTTTCAGTGTACATTCAAGAAATGTACATCAAAACATACACATTTTCAGTGTACATTCGAGAAATGTACATAAAAACATACACATTTTGAGTGTACATTCAAGAAATATACATCAAAACATACACATTTTCATTGTATATACCAGAAATGTACATCAAAACATACACATTTTCAGTGTACATTCAAGAAATATACATCAAAACATACACATTTTCAGTGTACATTCAAGAAATGTACATCAAAACATACACATTTTCGTTGTATATAATAAAAATGTACATCAAAACATACACATTTTCATTGTACATACCAGAAATGTACACCAAAACATACACATTTTCATTGTATATACAAGAAATGTACACCAAAACATACACATTTTCATTGCACATTCATGAAATGTATATAAAACATACACATTTTCATTGTACATTCAAGAAGTGTACATCAAAACATACACACTTTCAGTGTACATTAAAGAAATGTACTTCTAAAACATACACATTTTGAGTGTAAATTCAAGAAATATACATCAAAACATACACATTTTCATTGTATATACCAAAAATGTACATCAAAACATACACATTTTCATTGTATATACAAGAAATGTACAACAAAACATACTCATTTTCATTGTATATACAAGAAATGTACACCAAAACATACACATTTTTTTGCACATTCATGAAATGTATATCAAAACATACACATTTTCATTGTACTTTCAAGAAATGTACATCAAAACATACACATTTTCATTGTAAATTCAAGAAATGTACATCAAAACATACACATTTTCAGTGTACAATCAAGAAATGTACATCAAAACACACATTTTCATTGTACATTCCAGAAATGTACATCAAAACATACACATTTTCATTGTACATTCAAGAAATATACATCAAAACATCCACATTTTCATTGTACATTCAAGAAATATACAGCAAAACATACACATTTTCAGTGTACAATCAAGAAATGTACATCAAAACATACACATTTTCATTGTATATACAAGAAATGTACACCAAAACATACACATTTTCATTGCACATTCATGAAATGTATATCAAAACATACACATTTTCATTGTACATTCAAGAAATATACATCAAAACATACACATTTTCAGTGTACAATCAAGAAATGTACATCAAAACATACACATTTTCATTGTATATACAAGAAATATACAACAAAACATACACATTTTCATTGTATATACAAGAAATGTACACCAAAACATACACATTTTCATTGCACATTCATGAAATGTATATCAAACCATACACATTTTGTTTGTACATTCAAGAAATGTACATCAAAACATACACATTTTCATTGTACATTCAAGAAATGTACATCAAAACATACACATTTTCAGTGTACATTCAAGAAATGTACATCAAAACATACACATTTTCATTGTACATTCAAGAAATGTACAACAAAATATACACATTTTCATTGTACATTCAAGAAATGTACATCAAAACATACACATTTTCATTGTACATTCAAGAAATGTACATCAAAACATACACATTTTCAGTGTAAATTCAAGAAATGTACATCAAAACATACACATTTTCATTGTACATTCAAGAAATGTACATCAAAACATACACATTTTCAGTGTACATTCAAGAAATGTACATCAAAGCATACACATTTTCATTGTACATTCAAGAAATGTACATCAAAACATACACATTTTCAGTGTACATTCAAGAAATGTACATCAAAACATACACATTTTCATTGTATATACAAGAAATGTACATCAAAACATACACATTTTCATTGTACATTCAAGAAATATACATCAAAACATACACATTTTCATTGTACATTCAAGAAATGTACATCAAAGCATACACATTTTCATTGTACATTCAAGAAATGTACATCAAAACATACACATTTTCAGTGTACATTCAAGAAATGTACATCAAAACATACACATTTTCATTGTACATTCAAGAAATGTACATCAAAACATACACATTTTCAGTGTACATTCAAGAAATGTACATCAAAACCTACACATTTTCAGTGTACATTCAACAAATGTACATCAAAACATACACATTTTCATTGTACATTCAAGAAATGTACATCAAAACATACACATTTTCAGTTTACATTCAAGAAATATACATCAAAACATACACATTTTCATTGTACATTCAAGAATTGTACATCAAAACATACACATTTTCATTGTATACTCAAGAAATGTACATCAAAACATAGACATCTTCATTGTACATTCAAGAAATGTACATCAAAACATACACATTTTCATTGTACATTCAAGAAATGTACATCAAAACATACACATTTTCAGGATACATTCAAGAAATATACATCAAAACATACACATTTTTATGGTATATACAAGAAATGTACATCAAAACATACACATTTTCAGTGTACATTCAAGAAATATACATCAAAACATACACATTTTCAGGATACATTGAAGAAATGTACATCAAAACATACACATTTTCAGTGTACATTCAAGAAATATACATCAAAACATACTCATTTTCATTGTACATTCAAGAAATGTACATCAAAACATACACATTTTCAGTGTACATTCAAGAAATGTACATCAAAACATACACATTTTCAGTGTACATTCAAGAAATGTACATCAAAACATACACATTTTCATTGTACATTCAAGAAATGTACATCAAAACATACACAATTTCATTGTACATTCAAGAAATGTACATCAAAGCATACACATTTTCATTGTACATTCAAGAAATGTACATCAAAACATACACATTTTCAGTGTACATTCAAGAAATATACATCAAAACATACACATTTTCATTGTATATACCAGAAATGTACATCAAAACATACACATTTTCATTGTACATTCAAGAAATGTACATCCAAACATACACATTTTCAGTGTACATTCAAGAAATATACATCAAAACATACACATTTTCAGGATACATTCAAGAAATATACATCAAAACATACACATTTTTATGGTATATACAAGAAATGTACATCAAAACATACAGCATTTTCAGTGTACATTCAAGAAATATACATCAAAACATACACATTTTCAGGATACATTGAAGAAATGTACATCAAAACATACACATTTTCAGTGTACATTCAAGAAATATACATCAAAACATACTCATTTTCATTGTACATTCAAGAAATGTACATCAAAACATACACATTTTCAGTGTACATTCAAGAAATGTACATCAAAACATACACATTTTCAGTGTACATTCAAGAAATGTACATCAAAACATACACATTTTCATTGTACATTCAGAAATGTACATCAAAGCATACACATTTTCATTGTACATTCAAGAAATGTACATCAAAACATACACATTTTCAGTGTACATTCAAGAAATATACATCAAAACATACACATTTTCATTGTATATACCAGAAATGTACATCAAAACATACACATTTTCATTGTACATTCAAGAAATGTACATCCAAACATACACATTTTCAGTGTACATTCAAGAAATGTACATCAAAACATACACATTTTCATTGTTAATTCAAGAAATGTACATCAAAACATACACACTTTCATTGTACATTCAAGAAATGTACATCAAAACATACACATTTTCAGTGTACATTCAAGAAATGTACATCAAAACATACACATTTTCATTGTACATTCAAAAAATATACATCAAAACATACACATTTTCATTGTATATACCAGAAATGTACATCAAAACATACACATTTTCAATGTACATTCAAGAAATATACATCAAAACATACACATTTTCATTGTATATACCAGAAATGTACATCAAAACATACACATTTTGAGTGTACATTCAAGAAATATACATCAAAACATACACATTTTCATTGTATATACCAGAAATGTACATCAAAGCATACACATTTTCATTGTACATTCAAGAAATGTACATCAAAACATACACATTTTCAGTGTACATTCAAGAAATGTACATCAAAACATACACATTTTCAGTGTACATTCGAGAAATGTAGATAAAAACATACACATTTTGAGTGTACATTCAAGAAATATACATCAAAACATACACATTTTCATTGTATATACCAGAAATGTACATCAAAACATACACATTTTCAGTGTACATTCAAGAAATATACATCAAAACATACACATTTTCAGTGTACATTCAAGAAATGTACATCAAAACATACACATTTTCGTTGTATATAATAAAAATGTACATCAAAACATACACATTTTCATTGTACATGCCAGAAATGTACACCAAAACATACACATTTTCATTGTATATACAAGAAATGTACACCAAAACATACACATTTTCATTGCACATTCATGAAATGTATATCAAAACATACACATTTTCATTGTACATTCAAGAAGTGTACATCAAAACATACACACTTTCAGTGTACATTAAAGAAATATACTTCTAAAACATACACATTTTGAGTGTCAATTCAAGAAATATACATCAAAACATACACATTTTCATTGTATATACCAAAAATGTACATCAAAACATACACATTTTCATTGTATATACAAGAAATGTACAACAAAACATACACATTTTCATTGTATATACAAGAAATGTACACCAAAACATACACATTTTCATTGCACATTCATGAAATGTATATCAAAACATACACATTTTCATTGTACTTTCAAGAAATGTACATCAAAACATACACATTTTCATTGTACATTCAAGAAATGTACATCAAAACATACACATTTTCAGTGTACAATCAAGAAATGTACATCAAAACACACATTTTCATTGTACATTCCAGAAATGTACATCAAAACTTACACATTTTCATTGTACATTCAAGAAATATACATCAAAACATCCACATTTTCATTGTACATTCAAGAAATATACAGCAAAACATACACATTTTCAGTGTACAATCAAGAAATGTACATCAAAACATACACATTTTCATTGTATATACAAGAAATGTACACCAAAACATACACATTTTCATTGCACATTCATGAAATGTATATCAAAACATACACATTTTCATTGTACATTCAAGAAATATACATCAAAACATACACATTTTCAGTGTACAATCAAGAAATGTACATCAAAACATACACATTTTCATTGTATATACAAGAAATATACAACAAAACATACACATTTTCATTGTATATACAAGAAATGTACACCAAAACATACACATTTTCATTGCACATTCATGAAATGTATATCAAACCATACACATTTTGATTGTACATTCAAGAAATGTACATCAAAACATACACATTTTCATTGTACATTCAAGAAATGTACATCAAAACATACACATTTTCAGTGTACATTCAAGAAATGTACATCAAAACATACACATTTTCATTGTACATTCAAGAAATGTACAACAAAATATACACATTTTCATTGTACATTCAAGAAATGTACATCAAAACATACACATTTTCATTGTACATTCAAGAAATGTACATCAAAACATACACATTTTCAGTGTACATTCAAGAAATGTACATCAAAACATACACATTTTCATTGTACATTCAAGAAATGTACATCAAAACATACACATTTTCAGTGTACATTCAAGAAATGTACATCAAAGCATACACATTTTCATTGTACATTCAAGAAATGTACATCAAAACATACACATTTTCAGTGTTCATTCAAGAAATGTACATCAAAACATACACATTTTCATTGTATATACAAGAAATGTACATCAAAACATACACATTTTCATTGTACATTCAAGAAATATACATCAAAACATACACATTTTCATTGTACATTCAAGAAATGTACATCAAAACATACACATTTTCATTGTACATTCAAGAAATGTACATCAAAGCATACACATTTTCATTGTACATTCAAGAAATGTACATCAAAACATACACATTTTCAGTGTACATTCAAGAAATGTACATCAAAACATACACATTTTCATTGTACATTCAAGAAATGTACATCAAAACATACACATTTTCAGTGTACATTCAAGAAATGTACATCAAAACCTACACATTTTCAGTGTACATTCAACAAATGTACATCAAAACATACACATTTTCATTGTACATTCAAGAAATGTACATCAAAACATACACATTTTCAGTTTACATTCAAGAAATATACATCAAAACATACACATTTTCATTGTACATTCAAGAATTGTACATCAAAACATACACATTTTCATTGTATACTCAAGAAATGTACATCAAAACATACACATCTTCATTGTACATTCAAGAAATGTACATCAAAACATACACATTTTCAATGTACATTCAAGAAATGTACATCAAAACATACACATTTTCAGGATACATTCAAGAAATATACATCAAAACATACACATTTTTATGGTGTATACAAGAAATGTACATCAAAACATACACATTTTCAGTGTACATTCAAGAAATATACATCAAAACATACACATTTTCAGGATACATTGAAGAAATGTACATCAAAACATACACATTTTCAGTGTACATTCAAGAAATATACATCAAAACATACTCATTTTCATTGTACATTCAAGAAATGTACATCAAAACATACACATTTTCAGTGTACATTCAAGAAATGTACATCAAAACATACACATTTTCAGTGTACATTCAAGAAATGTACATCAAAACATACACATTTTCATTGTACATTCAAGAAATGTACATCAAAACATACACAATTTCATTGTACATTCAAGAAATGTACATCAAAGCATACACATTTTCATTGTACATTCAAGAAATGTACATCAAAACATACACATTTTCAGTGTACATTCAAGAAATATACATCAAAACATACACATTTTCATTGTATATACCAGAAATGTACATCAAAACATACACATTTTCATTGTACATTCAAGAAATGTACATCCAAACATACACATTTTCAGTGTACATTCAAGAAATATACATCAAAACATACACATTTTCAGGATACATTCAAGAAATATACATCAAAACATACACATTTTTATGGTATATACAAGAAATGTACATCAAAACATACAGCATTTTCAGTGTACATTCAAGAAATATACATCAAAACATACACATTTTCAGGATACATTGAAGAAATGTACATCAAAACATACACATTTTCAGTGTACATTCAAGAAATATACATCAAAACATACTCATTTTCATTGTACATTCAAGAAATGTACATCAAAACATACACATTTTCAGTGTACATTCAAGAAATGTACATCAAAACATACACATTTTCAGTGTACATTCAAGAAATGTACATCAAAACATACACATTTTCATTGTACATTCAAGAAATGTACATCAAAACATACACATTTTCATTGTACATTCAAGAAATGTACATCAAAGCATACACATTTTCATTGTACATTCAAGAAATGTACATCAAAACATACACATTTTCAGTGTACATTCAAGAAATATACATCAAAACATACACATTTTCATTGTATATACCAGAAATGTACATCAAAACATACACATTTTCATTGTACATTCAAGAAATGTACATCCAAACATACACATTTTCAGTGTACATTCAAGAAATGTACATCAAAACATACACATTTTCATTGTTAATTCAAGAAATGTACATCAAAACATACACACTTTCATTGTACATTCAAGAAATGTACATCAAAACATACACATTTTCAGTGTACATTCAAGAAATGTACATCAAAACATACACATTTTCATTGTACATTCAAGAAATGTACATCAAAACATACACATTTTCATTGTACATTCAAGAAATGTACATCAAAACATACACATTTTCATTGTATATACCAGAAATGTACATCAAAACATACACATTTTCATTGTACATTCAAGAAATGTACATCCAAACATACACATTTTCAGTGTACATTCAAGAAATATACATCAAAACATACACATTTTCAGGATACATTCAAGAAATATACATCAAAACATACACATTTTCATGGTATATACAAGAAATGTATATCAAAACATACACATTTTCAGTGTACATTCAAGAAATGTACATCAAAACATACACATTTTCATTGTACATTCAAGAAATGTACATCAAAACATACTCATTTTCATTGTACATTCAAGAAATGTACATCAAAGCATACACATTTTCATTGTACATTCAAGAAATGTACATCAAAACATACACATTATCATTGTATATACCAGAAATGTACATCAAAACATACACATTTTCATTGTACATTCAAGAAATGTACATCCAAACATACACATTTTCAGTGTACATTCAAGAAATATACATCAAAACATACACATCTTCATGGTATATACAAGAAATGTACATCAAAACATACACATTTTCAGTGTACATTCAAGAAATGTACATCAAAACATACACATTTTCATTGTACATTAAGGAAATGTACATCAAAACATACACATTTTCATTGTACATTCAAGAAATGTACATCAAAGCATACACATTTTCATTGTACATTCAAGAAATGTACATCAAAACATTCACATTTTCATTGTATATACCAGAAATGTACATCAAAACATACACATTTTCATTGTACATTCAAGAAATTTACATCCAAACATACACATTTTCAGTGTACATTCAAGAAATTTACATCAAAACATACACTTTTTCAGTGTACATTCAAGAAATGTCCATCAAAACATACACATTTTCAGGATACATTCAAGAAATATACATCAAAACATACACATTTTCATGGTATATACAAGAAATGTACATCAAAACATACACATTTTCATTGTACATTCAAGAAATGTACATCAAAACATACACATTTTCATGGTATATACAAGAAATGTACATCAAAACATACACATTTTCATTGTATATACAAGAAATGTACATCAAAACATACACATTTTCAGTGTACATTCAAGAAATGTACATCAAAGCATACACATTTTCATGGTATATACAAGAAATGTACATCAAAACATACACATTTTCATTGTACATTCAAGAAATGTACATCAAAACATACACATTTTCAGGATACATTCAAGAAATATACATCAAAACATACACATTTTCATGGTATATACAAGAAATGTACATCAAAACATACACATTTTCAGGATACATTCAAGAAATATACATCAAAGCATACACATTTTCATGGTATATACAAGTAATGTACATCAAAACATACACATTTTCATTGTACATTCAAGAAATGTACATCAAAACATACACATTTTCATGGTATATACAAGAAATCTACATCAAAACATACACATTTTCATTGTACATTCAAGAAATGTACATCAAAACATACACATTTTCAGTGTACATTCAAGAAATATACATCAAAACATAACCATTTTCATTGTATTAACAAGAAATGTGCATCAAAACATACACATTTTCATTGTACATTCAAGAAATGTACATCAAAACATACACATTTTCATGGTATATACAAGAAATCTACATCAAAACATACACATTTTCATTGTACATTCAAGAAATGTACATCAAAACATACACATTTTCAGTGTACATTCAAGAAATATACATCAAAACATACACATTGTCATTGTATATACAAGAAATGTACATCAAAACATACACATTTTCAGTGTACATTCAAGAAATATACATCAAAACATACACTTTTTCATTGTACATACCAGAAATGTACATCAAAACATACACATTATCATTGTACATTCAAGAAATGTACATCAAAACATACACATTTTCAGTGTACATTCAAGAAATGTACATCAAATAATACACATTTTCATTGTACATTCAAGAAATGTACATCAAAACATACACATTTTCAGTGTACATTCAAGAAATGTACATCAAAACATACACATTTTCAGTGTACATTCGAGAAATGTAGATAAAAACATACACATTTTGAGTGTACATTCAAGAAATATACATCAAAACATACACATTTTCATTGTATATACCAGAAATGTACATCAAAACATACACATTTTCAGTGTACATTCAAGAAATATACATCAAAACATACACATTTTCAGTGTACATTCAAGAAATGTACATCAAAACATACACATTTTCGTTGTATATAATAAAAATGTACATCAAAACATACACATTTTCATTGTACATACCAGAAATGTACACCAAAACATACACATTTTCATTGTATATACAAGAAATGTACACCAAAACATACACATTTTCATTGCACATTCATGAAATGTATATCAAAACATACACATTTTCATTGTACATTCAAGAAGTGTACATCAAAACATACACACTTTCAGTGTACATTAAAGAAATATACTTCTAAAACATACACATTTTGAGTGTCAATTCAAGAAATATACATCAAAACATACACATTTTCATTGTATATACCAAAAATGTACATCAAAACATACACATTTTCATTGTATATACAAGAAATGTACAACAAAACATACACATTTTCATTGTATATACAAGAAATGTACACCAAAACATACACATTTTCATTGCACATTCATGAAATGTATATCAAAACATACAAATTTTCATTGTACTTTCAAGAAATGTACATCAAAACATACACATTTTCATTGTACATTCAAGAAATGTACATCAAAACATACACATTTTCAGTGTACAATCAAGAAATGTACATCAAAACACACATTTTCATTGTACATTCCAGAAATGTACATCAAAACATACACATTTTCATTGTACATTCAAGAAATATACATCAAAACATCCACATTTTCATTGTACATTCAAGAAATATACAGCAAAACATACACATTTTCAGTGTACAATCAAGAAATGTACATCAAAACATACACATTTTCATTGTATATACAAGAAATGTACACTAAAACATACACATTTTCATTGCACATTCATGAAATGTATATCAAAACATACACATTTTCATTGTACATTCAAGAAATATACATCAAAACATACACATTTTCAGTGTACAATCAAGAAATGTACATCAAAACATACACATTTTCATTGTATATACAAGAAATATACAACAAAACATACACATTTTCATTGTATATACAAGAAATGTACACCAAAACATACACATTTTCATTGCACATTCATGAAATGTATATCAAACCATACACATTTTGATTGTACATTCAAGAAATGTACATCAAAACATACACATTTTCATTGTACATTCAAGAAATGTACATCAAAACATACACATTTTCAGTGTACATTCAAGAAATGTACATCAAAACATACACATTTTCATTGTACATTCAAGAAATGTACAACAAAATATACACATTTTCATTGTACATTCAAGAAATGTACATCAAAACATACACATTTTCATTGTACATTCAAGAAATGTACATCAAAACATACACATTTTCAGTGTACATTCAAGAAATGTACATCAAAACATACACATTTTCATTGTACATTCAAGAAATGTACATCAAAACATACACATTTTCAGTGTACATTCAAGAAATGTACATCAAAGCATACACATTTTCATTGTACATTCAAGAAATGTACATCAAAACATACACATTTTCAGTGTTCATTCAAGAAATGTACATCAAAACATACACATTTTCATTGTATATACAAGAAATGTACATCAAAACATACACATTTTCATTGTACATTCAAGAAATATACATCAAAACATACACATTTTCATTGTACATTCAAGAAATGTACATCAAAACATACACATTTTCATTGTACATTCAAGAAATGTACATCAAAGCATACACATTTTCATTGTACATTCAAGAAATGTACATCAAAACATACACATTTTCAGTGTACATTCAAGAAATGTACATCAAAACATACACATTTTCATTGTACATTCAAGAAATGTACATCAAAACATACACATTTTCAGTGTACATTCAAGAAATGTACATCAAAACCTACACATTTTCAGTGTACATTCAACAAATGTACATCAAAACATACACATTTTCATTGTACATTCAAGAAATGTACATCAAAACATACACATTTTCAGTTTACATTCAAGAAATATACATCAAAACATACACATTTTCATTGTACATTCAAGAATTGTACATCAAAACATACACATTTTCATTGTATACTCAAGAAATGTACATCAAAACATACACATCTTCATTGTACATTCAAGAAATGTACATCAAAACATACACATTTTCATTGTACATTCAAGAAATGTACATCAAAACATACACATTTTCAGGATACATTCAAGAAATATACATCAAAACATACACATTTTTATGGTGTATACAAGAAATGTACATCAAAACATACACATTTTCAGTGTACATTCAAGAAATATACATCAAAACATACACATTTTCAGGATACATTGAAGAAATGTACATCAAAACATACACATTTTCAGTGTACATTCAAGAAATATACATCAAAACATACTCATTTTCATTGTACATTCAAGAAATGTACATCAAAACATACACATTTTCAGTGTACATTCAAGAAATGTACATCAAAACATACACATTTTCAGTGTACATTCAAGAAATGTACATCAAAACATACACATTTTCATTGTACATTCAAGAAATGTACATCAAAACATACACAATTTCATTGTACATTCAAGAAATGTACATCAAAGCATACACATTTTCATTGTACATTCAAGAAATGTACATCAAAACATACACATTTTCAGTGTACATTCAAGAAATATACATCAAAACATACACATTTTCATTGTATATACCAGAAATGTACATCAAAACATACACATTTTCATTGTACATTCAAGAAATGTACATCCAAACATACACATTTTCAGTGTACATTCAAGAAATATACATCAAAACATACACATTTTCAGGATACATTCAAGAAATATACATCAAAACATACACATTTTTATGGTATATACAAGAAATGTACATCAAAACATACAGCATTTTCAGTGTACATTCAAGAAATATACATCAAAACATACACATTTTCAGGATACATTGAAGAAATGTACATCAAAACATACACATTTTCAGTGTACATTCAAGAAATATACATCAAAACATACTCATTTTCATTGTACATTCAAGAAATGTACATCAAAACATACACATTTTCAGTGTACATTCAAGAAATGTACATCAAAACATACACATTTTCAGTGTACATTCAAGAAATGTACATCAAAACATACACATTTTCATTGTACATTCAAGAAATGTACATCAAAACATACACATTTTCATTGTACATTCAAGAAATGTACATCAAAGCATACACATTTTCATTGTACATTCAAGAAATGTACATCAAAACATACACATTTTCAGTGTACATTCAAGAAATATACATCAAAACATACACATTTTCATTGTATATACCAGAAATGTACATCAAAACATACACATTTTCATTGTACATTCAAGAAATGTACATCCAAACATACACATTTTCAGTGTACATTCAAGAAATGTACATCAAAACATACACATTTTCATTGTTAATTCAAGAAATGTACATCAAAACATACACACTTTCATTGTACATTCAAGAAATGTACATCAAAACATACACATTTTCAGTGTACATTCAAGAAATGTACATCAAAACATACACATTTTCATTGTACATTCAAGAAATGTAAATAAAACATACACATTTTCATTGTACATTCAAGAAATGTACATCAAAACATACACATTTTCATTGTATATACCAGAAATGTACATCAAAACATACACATTTTCATTGTACATTCAAGAAATGTACATCCAAACATACACATTTTCAGTGTACATTCAAGAAATATACATCAAAACATACACATTTTCAGGATACATTCAAGAAATATACATCAAAACATACACATTTTCATGGTATATACAAGAAATGTATATCAAAACATACACATTTTCAGTGTACATTCAAGAAATGTACATCAAAACATACACATTTTCATTGTACATTCAAGAAATGTACATCAAAACATACTCATTTTCATTGTACATTCAAGAAATGTACATCAAAGCATACACATTTTCATTGTACATTCAAGAAATGTACATCAAAACATACACATTATCATTGTATATACCAGAAATGTACATCAAAACATACACATTTTCATTGTACATTCAAGAAATGTACATCCAAACATACACATTTTCAGTGTACATTCAAGAAATATACATCAAAACATACACATCTTCATGGTATATACAAGAAATGTACATCAAAACATACACATTTTCAGCGTACATTCAAGAAATGTACATCAAAACATACACACTTTCATTGTACATTAAGGAAATGTACATCAAAACATACACATTTTCATTGTACATTCAAGAAATGTACATCAAAGCATACACATTTTCATTGTACATTCAAGAAATGTACATCAAAACATTCACATTTTCATTGTATATACCAGAAATGTACATCAAAACATACACATTTTCATTGTACATTCAAGAAATGTACATCCAAACATACACATTTTCAGTGTACATTCAAGAAATTTACATCAAAACATACACTTTTTCAGTGTACATTCAAGAAATGTCCATCAAAACATACACATTTTCAGGATACATTCAAGAAATATACATCAAAACATACACATTTTCATGGTATATACAAGAAATGTACATCAAAACATACACATTTTCATTGTACATTCAAGAAATGTACATCAAAACATACACATTTTCATGGTATATACAAGAAATGTACATCAAAACATACACATTTTCATTGTATATACAAGAAATGTACATCAAAACATACACATTTTCAGTGTACATTCAAGAAATGTACATCAAAGCATACACATTTTCATGGTATATACAAGAAATGTACATCAAAACATACACATTTTCATTGTACATTCAAGAAATGTACATCAAAACATACACATTTTCAGGATACATTCAAGAAATATACATCAAAACATTCACATTTTCATGGTATATACAAGAAATGTACATCAAAACATACACATTTTCAGGATACATTCAAGAAATATACATCAAAGCATACACATTTTCATGGTATATACAAGTAATGTACATCAAAACATACACATTTTCATTGTACATTCAAGAAATGTACATCAAAACATACACATTTTCATGGTATATACAAGAAATCTACATCAAAACATACACATTTTCATTGTACATTCAAGAAATGTACATCAAAACATACACATTTTCAGTGTACATTCAAGAAATATACATCAAAACATAACCATTTTCATTGTATATACAAGAAATGTGCATCAAAACATACACATTTTCATTGTACATTCAAGAAATGTACATCAAAACATACACATTTTCATGGTATATACAAGAAATCTACATCAAAACATACACATTTTCATTGTACATTCAAGAAATGTACATCAAAACATACACATTTTCAGTGTACATTCAAGAAATATACATCAAAACATACACATTGTCATTGTATATACAAGAAATGTACATCAAAACATACACATTTTCAGTGTACATTCAAGAAATATACATCAAAACATACACTTTTTCATTGTACATACCAGAAATGTACATCAAAACATACACATTATCATTGTACATTCAAGAAATGTACATCAAAACATACACATTTTCAGTGTACATTCAAGAAATGTACATCAAATAATACACATTTTCATTGTACATTCAAGAAATGTACATCAAAACATACACATTTTCAGTGTACATTCAAGAAATATACATCAAAACATACACATTTTCATTGTACATTCAAGAAATGTACATCAAAACATACACATTTTCATTGTACATTCAAGAAATGTACATCAAAACATACACATTTTCAGTGTACATTCAAGAAATGTACATCAAAACATACACATTTTCATTGTACATTCAAGAAATGTACATAAAAACATACACATTTTCATTGTACATTCAAGAAATGTACATCAAAACATATACATTTTCATTGTACATTCAAGAAATGTACATCAAAACATACACATTTTCATTGTACATACCAGAAATGTACATCAAAACATACACATTTTCAGTGTACATTCAAGAAATATACATCAAAACATACACATTTTCATTGTACATTCAAGAAATGTACATCAAAAATTACACATTTTCATTGTACATTCAAGAAATGTACATCAAAACATACACTTTTTCATTGTACATACCAGAAATGAACATCAAAACATACACATTTTCAGTGTACATTCAAGAAATGTACATCAAAACATACACATTTTCATTGTACATTCAAGAAATGTACATCAAAACATACACTTTTTCGTTGTACATACCAGAAATGTACATCAAAACATACACATTTTCAATGTACATTCAAGAAATGTACATCAAAACATACACATTTTCATTGCACATTCAAGAAATGTACATCAAAACATACACATTTTCATTGTACATACCAGAAATGTACATCAAAACATACACATTTTCAGTGTACATTCAAGAAATATACATCAAAACATACACTTTTTCATTGTACATTCAAGAAATATACATCAAAACATACACATTTTCATTGTACATTAAAGAAATGTACATCAAAACATACACATTTTCATTGTACATTCAAGAAATGTACATCAAAACATACACTTTTTCATTGTACATTCAAGAAATGTACATCAAAACATACACATTTTCAGTGTACATTCAAGAAATGTACATCAAAACATACCCATTTTCATTGTACATTCAAGAAATGTACATCAAAACATACACATTTTCATTGTACACTCAAGAAATGTACATCAAAACATACACATTTTCATTGTACATTCAAGAAATGTACATCAAAACATACACATTTTCATTGTACATTCAAGAAATGTACATCAAAGCATACACATTTTCATTGTATATACCAGAAATGTACATCAAAACATACACATTTTCATTGTACATTCAAGAAATGTACATCCAAACATACACATTTTCAGTGTACATTCAAGAAATATACATCAAAACATACACATTTTCAGGATACATTCAAGAAGTATACATCAAAACATACACATTTTCATGGTATATTCAAGAAATGTACATCAAAACATACACATTTTCAGTGTACATTCAAGAAATATACTTCAAAACATACACATTTTCAGGATACATTCAAGAAATATACATCAAAACATACACTTTTTCATTGTACATACCAGAAATGTACATCAAAACATACACATTATCATTGTACATTCAAGAAATGTACATCAAAACATACACATTTTCAGTGTACATTCAAGAAATGTACATCAAAACATACACAATTTCATTGTACATTCAAGAAATGTACATCAAAACATACACATTTTCAGTGTACATTCAAGAAGTATACATCAAAAGATACACATTTTCATTGTACATTCAAGAAATGTACATCAAAACATACACATTTTCATTGTACATTCAAGAAATGTACATCAAAACATACACATTTTCAGTGTACATTCAAGAAATGTACATCCAAGCATACACATTTTCAGTGTACATTCAAGAAATGTACATCAAAACATACACATTTTCATTGCACATTCAAGAAATGTACATCAAAACATACACATTTTCATTGTACATTCAAGAAATGTACATCAAAACATACACATTTTCAGTGTACATTCAAGAAATATACATCAAAACATAAACATTTTCATTGTATATACAAGAAATGTGCATCAAAACATACACATTTTCATTGTACATTCAAGAAATGTACATCAAAACATACACATTTTCATGGTATATACAAGAAATCTACATCAAAACATACACATTTTCATTGTACATTCAAGAAATGTACATCAAAACATACACATTTTCAGTGTACATTCAAGAAATATACATCAAAACATACACATTTTCATTGTATATACAAGAAATGTACATCAAAGCATACACATTTTCAGTGTACATTCAAGAAATATACATCAAAACATACACTTTTTCATTGTACATACCAGAAATGTACATCAAAACATACACATTATCATTGTACATTCAAGAAATGTACATCAAAACATACACATTTTCAGTGTACATTCAAGAAATATACATCAAAACATACACATTTTCATTGTACATTCAAGAAATGTACATCAAAACATACACATTTTCAGTGTACATTCAAGAAATATACATCAAAACATACACATTTTCATTGTACATTCAAGAAATGTACATCAAAACATACACATTTTCATTGTACATTCAAGAAATGTACATCAAAACATACACATTTTCAGTGTACATTCAAGAAATGTACATCAAAACATACACATTTTCATTGTACATTCAAGAAATGTACATAAAAACATACACATTTTCATTGTACATTCAAGAAATGTACATCAAAACATATACATTTTCATTGTACATTCAAGAAATGTACATCAAAACATACACATTTTCATTGTACATACCAGAAATGTACATCAAAACATACACATTTTCAGTGTACATTCAAGAAATATACATCAAAACATACACATTTTCATTGTACATTCAAGAAATGTACATCAAAAATTACACATTTTCATTGTACATTCAAGAAATGTACATCAAAACATACACTTTTTCATTGTACATACCAGAAATGTACATCAAAACATACACATTTTCAGTGTACATTCAAGAAATGTACATAAAAACATACACATTTTCATTGTAAATTCAAGAAATGTACATCAAAACATACACTTTTTCGTTGTACATACCAGAAATGTACATCAAAACATACACATTTTCAATGTACATTCAAGAAATGTACATCAAAACATACACATTTTCATTGTACATTCAAGAAATGTACATCAAAACATACACATTTTCATTGTACATACCAGAAATGTATATCAAAACATACACATTTTCAGTGTACATTCAAGAAATATACATCAAAACATACACTTTTTCATTGTACATTCAAGAAATATACATCAAAACATACACATTTTCATTGTACATTAAAGAAATGTACATCAAAACATACACTTTTTCATTGTACATACCAGAAATGTACATCAAAACATACAAATTTTCATTGTACATTCAAGAAATGTACATCAAAACATACACATTTTCATTGTACATTCAAGAAATGTACATCAAGACATACACATTTTCAGTGTACATACCAGAAATGTACATCAAAACATACACATTTTCAATGTACATTCAAGAAATGTACATCAAAACATACACATTTTCATTGTACATTCAAGAAATGTACATCAAAACATACACATTTTCATTGTACATACCAGAAATGTACATCAAAACATACACATTTTCAGTGTACATTCAAGAAATATACATCAAAACATACACTTTTTCATTGTACATTCAAGAAATATACATCAAAACATACACATTTTCATTGTACATTAAAGAAATGTACATCAAAGCATACACATTTTCATTGTACATTCAAGAAATGTACATCAAAACATACACTTTTTCATTGTACATACCAGAAATGTACATCAAAACATACACATTTTCATTGTACATTCAAGAAATGTACATCAAAACATACACATTTTCATCGTACATTCAAGAAATGTACATCAAAACATACACATTTTCAGTGTACATTCAAGAAATGTACATCAAAACATACCCATTTTCATTGTACATTCAAGAAATGTACATCAAAACATACACATTTTCATTGTACACTCAAGAAATGTACATCAAAACATACACATTTTCATTGTACATTCAAGAAATGTACATCAAAACATACACATTTTCATTGTACATTCAAGAAATGTACATCAAAGCATACACATTTTCATTGTATATACCAGAAATGTACATCAAAACATACACATTTTCATTGTACATTCAAGAAATGTACATCCAAACATACACATTTTCAGTGTACATTCAAGAAATATACATCAAAACATACACATTTTCAGGATACATTCAAGAAGTATACATCAAAACATACACATTTTCATGGTAT
This sequence comes from Tenodera sinensis, assembly GCA_030765045.1. Taxonomy (NCBI): domain Eukaryota; kingdom Metazoa; phylum Arthropoda; class Insecta; order Mantodea; family Mantidae; genus Tenodera; species Tenodera sinensis. Next base: position 688,967 of record JAUKNM010000095.1, read on the forward strand.
ATACAAGAAATGTACATCAAAACATACACATTTTCAGTGTACATTCAAGAAATATACTTCAAAACATACACATTTTCAGGATACATTCAAGAAATATACATCAAAACATACACTTTTTCATTGTACATACCAGAAATGTACATCAAAACATACACATTATCATTGTACATTCAAGAAATGTACATCAAAACATACACATTTTCAGTGTACATTCAAGAAATGTACATCAAAACATACACAATTTCATTGTACATTCAAGAAATGTACATCAAAACATACACATTTTCAGTGTACATTCAAGAAGTATACATCAAAACATACACATTTTCATTGTACATTCAAGAAATGTACATCAAAACATACACATTTTCATTGTACATTCAAGAAATGTACATCAAAACATACACATTTTCAGTGTACATTCAAGAAATGTACATCCAAGCATACACATTTTCAGTGTACATTCAAGAAATGTACATCAAAACATACACATTTTCATTGCACATTCAAGAAATGTACATCAAAACATACACATTTTCATTGTACATTCAAGAAATGTACATCAAAACATACACATTTTCAGTGTACATTCAAGAAATATACATCAAAACATAAACATTTTCATTGTATATACAAGAAATGTGCATCAAAACATACACATTTTCATTGTACATTCAAGAAATGTACATCAAAACATACACATTTTCATGGTATATACAAGAAATCTACATCAAAACATACACATTTTCATTGTACATTCAAGAAATGTACATCAAAACATACACATTTTCAGTGTACATTCAAGAAATATACATCAAAACATACACATTTTCATTGTATATACAAGAAATGTACATCAAAGCATACACATTTTCAGTGTACATTCAAGAAATATACATCAAAACATACACTTTTTCATTGTACATACCAGAAATGTACATCAAAACATACACATTATCATTGTACATTCAAGAAATGTACATCAAAACATACACATTTTCAGTGTACATTCAAGAAATGTACATCAAAACATACACATTTTCATTGTACATTCAAGAAATGTACATCAAAACATACACATTTTCAGTGTACATTCAAGAAATATACATCAAAACATACACATTTTCATTGTACATTCAAGAAATGTACATCAAAACATACACATTTTCATTGTACATTCAAGAAATGTACATCAAAACATACACATTTTCAGCGTACATTCAAGAAATGTACATCAAAACATACACATTTTCATTGTACATTCAAGAAATGTACATCAAAACATACACATTTTCATTGTACATTCAAGAAATGTACATCAAAACATATACATTTTCATTGTACATTCAAGAAATGTACATCAAAACATACACATTTTCATTGTACATACCAGAAATGTACATCAAAACATACACATTTTCAGTGTACATTCAAGAAATATACATCAAAACATACACATTTTCATTGTACATTCAAGAAATGTACATAAAAAATTACACATTTTCATTGTACATTCAAGAAATGTACATCAAAACATACACTTTTTCATTGTACATACCAGAAATGTACATCAAAACATACACATTTTCAGTGTACATTCAAGAAATGTACATCAAAACATACACATTTTCATTGTAAATTCAAGAAATGTACATCAAAACATACACTTTTTCGTTGTACATACCAGAAATGTACATCAAAACATACACATTTTCAATGTACATTCAAGAAATGTACATCAAAACATACACATTTTCATTGTACATTCAAGAAATGTACATCAAAACATACACATTTTCATTGTACATACCAGAAATGTATATCAAAACATACACATTTTCAGTGTACATTCAAGAAATATACATCAAAATATACACTTTTTCATTGTACATTCAAGAAATATACATCAAAACATACACATTTTCATTGTACATTAAAGAAATGTACATCAAAACATACACTTTTTCATTGTACATACCAGAAATGTACATCAAAACATACACATTTTCATTGTACATTCAAGAAATGTACATCAAAACATACACATTTTCAGTGTACATTCAAGAAATATACATCAAAACATACACATTTTCATTGTACATTCAAGAAATGTACATCAAAACATACACATTTTCAGTGTACATTCAAGAAATGTACATCAAAACATACACATTGTCATTGTATATACAAGAAATGTACATCAAAACATACACATTTTCATTGTACGTTCAAGAAATATACATCAAAACATACACATTTTCATTGTACATTCAAGAAATGTACATCAAAACATACACATTTTCATTGTACATTCAAGAAATGTACATCAAAGCATACACATTTTTATTGTACATTCAAGAAATGTACATCAAAACATACACATTTTCAGTGTACATTCAAGAAATGTACATCAAAACATACACATTTTCATTGTACATTCAAGAAATGTACATCAAAACATACACATTTTCATTGTACATTCAAGAAATGTACATCAAAGCATACACATTTTCATTGTATATACCAGAAATGTACATCAAAACATACACATTTTCATTGTACATTGAAGAAATGTACATCCAAACATACACATTTTCAGTGCACATTCAAGAAATATACATCAAAACATACACATTTTCAGGATACATTCAAGAAGTATACATCAAAACATACACATTTTCATGGTATATACAAGAAATGTACATCAAAACATACACATTTTCAGTGTACATTCAAGAAATATACTTCAAAACATACACATTTTCAGGATACATTCAAGAAATATACATCAAAACATACACTTTTTCATTGTACATACCAGAAATGTACATCAAAACATACACATTATCATTGTACATTCAAGAAATGTACATCAAAACATACACATTTTCAGTGTACATTCAAGAAATGTACATCAAAACATACACATTTTCATTGTACATTCAAGAAATGTACATCAAAACATACACATTTTCAGTGTACATTCAAGAAATATACATCAAAACATACACATTTTCATTGTACATTCAAGAAATGTACATCAAAACATACACATTTTCATTGTACATTCAAGAAATGTACATCAAAACATACACATTTTCAGTGTACATTCAAGAAATGTACATCCAAGCATACACATTTTCAGTGTACATTCAAGAAATGTACATCAAAACATACACATTTTCATTGTACATTCAAGAAATGTACATCAAAACATACACATTTTCATTGTATATACCAGAAATGTACACCAAAACATACACATTTTCATTGTACATTCAAGAAATGTACATCCAAACATACACATTTTCAGTGTACATTCAAGAAAGATACATCAAAACATACACATTTTCGTGGTATATACAAGAAATGTACATCAAAACATACACATTTTCGGTGTACATTCAAGAAATGTACATCAAAACATACACATTTTCATTGTACATTCAAGAAATGTACACCAAAACATACACATTTTCATTGTACATTCAAGAAATGTACATCCAAACATACACATTTTCAGTGTACATTCAAGAAAGATACATCAAAACATACACATTTTCGTGGTATATACAAGAAATGTACATCAAAACATACACATTTTCGGTGTACATACCAGAAATGTACACCAAAACATACACATTTTCATTGTATATACAAGAAATGTACACCAAAACATACACATTTTCATTGCACATTCATGAAATGTATATCAAAACATACACATTTTCATTGTACATTCAAGAAGTGTACATCAAAACATACACACTTTCAGTGTACATTAAAGAAATGTACTTCTAAAACATACACATTTTGAGTGTCAATTCAAGAAATATACATCAAAACATACACATTTTCATTGTATATACCAAAAATGTACATCAAAACATACACATTTTCATTGTATATACAAGAAATGTACAACAAAACATACACATTTTCATTGTATATACAAGAAATGTACACCAAAACATACACATTTTCATTGCACATTCATGAAATGTATATCAAAACATACACATTTTCATTGTACTTTCAAGAAATGTACATCAAAACATACACATTTTCATTGTACATTCAAGAAATATACATCAAAACATCCACATTTTCATTGTACATTCAAGAAATATACAGCAAAACATACACATTTTCAGTGTACAATCAAGAAATGTACATCAAAACATACACATTTTCATTGTATATACAAGAAATGTACACCAAAACATACACATTTTCATTGCACATTCATGAAATGTATATCAAAACATACACATTTTCATTGTACATTCAAGAAATATACATCAAAACATACACATTTTCAGTGTACAATCAAGAAATGTACATCAAAACATACACATTTTCATTGTATATACAAGAAATATACAACAAAACATACACATTTTCATTGTATATACAAGAAATGTACACCAAAACATACACATTTTCATTGCACATTCATGAAATGTATATCAAACCATACACATTTTGATTGTACATTCAAGAAATGTACATCAAAACATACACATTTTCATTGTACATTCAAGAAATGTACATCAAAACATACACATTTTCAGTGTACATTCAAGAAATGTACATTGAAACATACACATTTTCATTGTACATTCAAGAAATGTACAACAAAATATACACATTTTCATTGTACATTCAAGAAATGTACATCAAAACATACACATTTTCATTGTACATTCAAGAAATGTACATCAAAACATACACATTTTCAGTGTACATTCAAGAAATGTACATCAAAACATACACATTTTCATTGTACATTCAAGAAATGTACATCAAAACATACACATTTTCAGTGTACATTCAAGAAATGTACATCAATGCATACACATTTTCATTGTACATTCAAGAAATGTACATCAAAACATACACATTTTCAGTGTACATTCAAGAAATGTACATCAAAACATACACATTTTCATTGTATATACAAGAAATGTACATCAAAACATACACATTTTCATTGTACATTCAAGAAATATACATCAAAACATACACATTTTCATTGTACATTCAAGAAATGTACATCAAAACATACACATTTTCATTGTACATTCAAGAAATGTACATCAAAGCATACACATTTTCATTGTACATTCAAGAAATGTACATCAAAACATACACATTTTCAGTGTACATTCAGGAAATGTACATCAAAACATACACATTTTCATTGTACATTCAAGAAATGTACATCAAAACATACACATTTTCAGTGTACATTCAAGAAATGTGCATCAAAACCTACACATTTTCAGTGTACATTCAACAAATGTACATCAAAACATACACATTTTCATTGTACATTCAAGAAATGTACATCAAAACATACACATTTTCAGTTTACATTCAAGAAAGATACATCAAAACATACACATTTTCATTGTACATTCAAGAATTGTACATCAAAACATACACATTTTCATTGTATACTCAAGAAATGTACATCAAAACATACACATCTTCATTGTACATACCAGAAATGTACATCAAAACATACACATTTTCATTGTACATTCAAGAAATGTACATCAAAACATACACATTTTCAGTGTACATTCAAGAAATGTACATCCAAGCATACACATTTTCAGTGTACATTCAAGAAATGTACATCAAAACATACACATTTTCATTGCACATTCAAGAAATGTACATCAAAACATACACATTTTCATTGTACATTCAAGAAATGTACATCAAAACATACACATTTTCAGTGTACATTCAAGAAATATACATCAAAACATAAACATTTTCATTGTATATACAAGAAATGTGCATCAAAACATACACATTTTCATTGTACATTCAAGAAATGTACATCAAAACATACACATTTTCATGGTATATACAAGAAATCTACATCAAAACATACACATTTTCATTGTACATTCAAGAAATGTACATCAAAACATACACATTTTCAGTGTACATTCAAGAAATATACATCAAAACATACACATTTTCATTGTATATACAAGAAATGTACATCAAAGCATACACATTTTCAGTGTACATTCAAGAAATATACATCAAAACATACACTTTTTCATTGTACATACCAGAAATGTACATCAAAACATACACATTATCATTGTACATTCAAGAAATGTACATCAAAACATACACATTTTCAGTGTACATTCAAGAAATGTACATCAAAACATACACATTTTCATTGTACATTCAAGAAATGTACATCAAAACATACACATTTTCAGTGTACATTCAAGAAATATACATCAAAACATACACATTTTCATTGTACATTCAAGAAATGTACATCAAAACATACACATTTTCATTGTACATTCAAGAAATGTACATCAAAACATACACATTTTCAGCGTACATTCAAGAAATGTACATCAAAACATACACATTTTCATTGTACATTCAAGAAATGTACATAAAAACATACACATTTTCATTGTACATTCAAGAAATGTACATCAAAACATATACATTTTCATTGTACATTCAAGAAATGTACATCAAAACATACACATTTTCATTGTGCATACCAGAAATGTACATCAAAACATACACATTTTCAGTGTACATTCAAGAAATATACATCAAAACATACACATTTTCATTGTACATTCAAGAAATGTACATAAAAAATTACACATTTTCATTGTACATTCAAGAAATGTACATCAAAACATACACTTTTTCATTGTACATACCAGAAATGTACATCAAAACATACACATTTTCAGTGTACATTCAAGAAATGTACATCAAAACATACACATTTTCATTGTAAATTCAAGAAATGTACATCAAAACATACACTTTTTCGTTGTACATACCAGAAATGTACATCAAAACATACACATTTTCAATGTACATTCAAGAAATGTACATCAAAACATACACATTTTCATTGTACATTCAAGAAATGTACATCAAAACATACACATTTTCATTGTACATACCAGAAATGTATATCAAAACATACACATTTTCAGTGTACATTCAAGAAATATACATCAAAATATACACTTTTTCATTGTACATTCAAGAAATATACATCAAAACATACACATTTTCATTGTACATTAAAGAAATGTACATCAAAACATACACTTTTTCATTGTACATACCAGAAATGTACATCAAAACATACACATTTTCATTGTACATTCAAGAAATGTACATCAAAACATACACATTTTCAGTGTACATTCAAGAAATATACATCAAAACATACACATTTTCATTGTACATTCAAGAAATGTACATCAAAACATACACATTTTCAGTGTACATTCAAGAAATGTACATCAAAACATACACATTGTCATTGTATATACAAGAAATGTACATCAAAACATACACATTTTCATTGTACGTTCAAGAAATATACATCAAAACATACACATTTTCATTGTACATTCAAGAAATGTACATCAAAACATACACATTTTCATTGTACATTCAAGAAATGTACATCAAAGCATACACATTTTTATTGTACATTCAAGAAATGTACATCAAAACATACACATTTTCAGTGTACATTCAAGAAATGTACATCAAAACATACACATTTTCATTGTACATTCAAGAAATGTACATCAAAACATACACATTTTCATTGTACATTCAAGAAATGTACATCAAAGCATACACATTTTCATTGTATATACCAGAAATGTACATCAAAACATACACATTTTCATTGTACATTGAAGAAATGTACATCCAAACATACACATTTTCAGTGCACATTCAAGAAATATACATCAAAACATACACATTTTCAGGATACATTCAAGAAGTATACATCAAAACATACACATTTTCATGGTATATACAAGAAATGTACATCAAAACATACACATTTTCAGTGTACATTCAAGAAATATACTTCAAAACATACACATTTTCAGGATACATTCAAGAAATATACATCAAAACATACACTTTTTCATTGTACATACCAGAAATGTACATCAAAACATACACATTATCATTGTACATTCAAGAAATGTACATCAAAACATACACATTTTCAGTGTACATTCAAGAAATGTACATCAAAACATACACATTTTCATTGTACATTCAAGAAATGTACATCAAAACATACACATTTTCAGTGTACATTCAAGAAATATACATCAAAACATACACATTTTCATTGTACATTCAAGAAATGTACATCAAAACATACACATTTTCATTGTACATTCAAGAAATGTACATCAAAACATACACATTTTCAGTGTACATTCAAGAAATGTACATCCAAGCATACACATTTTCAGTGTACATTCAAGAAATGTACATCAAAACATACACATTTTCATTGTACATTCAAGAAATGTACATCAAAACATACACATTTTCATTGTATATACCAGAAATGTACACCAAAACATACACATTTTCATTGTACATTCAAGAAATGTACATCCAAACATACACATTTTCAGTGTACATTCAAGAAAGATACATCAAAACATACACATTTTCGTGGTATATACAAGAAATGTACATCAAAACATACACATTTTCGGTGTACATTCAAGAAATGTACATCAAAACATACACATTTTCATTGTACATTCAAGAAATGTACACCAAAACATACACATTTTCATTGTACATTCAAGAAATGTACATCCAAACATACACATTTTCAGTGTACATTCAAGAAAGATACATCAAAACATACACATTTTCGTGGTATATACAAGAAATGTACATCAAAACATACACATTTTCGGTGTACATACCAGAAATGTACACCAAAACATACACATTTTCATTGTATATACAAGAAATGTACACCAAAACATACACATTTTCATTGCACATTCATGAAATGTATATCAAAACATACACATTTTCATTGTACATTCAAGAAGTGTACATCAAAACATACACACTTTCAGTGTACATTAAAGAAATGTACTTCTAAAACATACACATTTTGAGTGTCAATTCAAGAAATATACATCAAAACATACACATTTTCATTGTATATACCAAAAATGTACATCAAAACATACACATTTTCATTGTATATACAAGAAATGTACAACAAAACATACACATTTTCATTGTATATACAAGAAATGTACACCAAAACATACACATTTTCATTGCACATTCATGAAATGTATATCAAAACATACACATTTTCATTGTACTTTCAAGAAATGTACATCAAAACATACACATTTTCATTGGACATTCAAGAAATATACATCAAAACATCCACATTTTCATTGTACATTCAAGAAATATACAGCAAAACATACACATTTTCAGTGTACAATCAAGAAATGTACATCAAAACATACACATTTTCATTGTATATACAAGAAATGTACACCAAAACATACACATTTTCATTGCACATTCATGAAATGTATATCAAAACATACACATTTTCATTGTACATTCAAGAAATATACATCAAAACATACACATTTTCAGTGTACAATCAAGAAATGTACATCAAAACATACACATTTTCATTGTATATACAAGAAATATACAACAAAACATACACACTTTCATTGTATATACAAGAAATGTACACCAAAACATACACATTTTCATTGCACATTCATGAAATGTATATCAAACCATACACATTTTGATTGTACATTCAAGAAATGTACATCAAAACATACACATTTTCATTGTACATTCAAGAAATGTACATCAAAACATACACATTTTCAGTGTACATTCAAGAAATGTACATCAAAACATACACATTTTCATTGTACATTCAAGAAATGTACAACAAAATATACACATTTTCATTGTACATTCAAGAAATGTACATCAAAACATACACATTTTCATTGTACATTCAAGAAATGTACATCAAAACATACACATTTTCAGTGTACATTCAAGAAATGTACATCAAAACATACACATTTTCATTGTACATTCAAGAAATGTACATCAAAACATACACATTTTCAGTGTACATTCAAGAAATGTACATCAATGCATACACATTTTCATTGTACATTCAAGAAATGTACATCAAAACATACACATTTTCAGTGTACATTCAAGAAATGTACATCAAAACATACACATTTTCATTGTATATACAAGAAATGTACATCAAAACATACACATTTTCATTGTACATTCAAGAAATATACATCAAAACATACACATTTTCATTGTACATTCAAGAAATGTACATCAAAACATACACATTTTCATTGTACATTCAAGAAATGTACATCAAAGCATACACATTTTCATTGTACATTCAAGAAATGTACATCAAAACATACACATTTTCAGTGTACATTCAGGAAATGTACATCAAAACATACACATTTTCATTGTACATTCAAGAAATGTACATCAAAACATACACATTTTCAGTGTACATTCAAGAAATGTACATCAAAACCTACACATTTTCAGTGTACATTCAACAAATGTACATCAAAACATACACATTTTCATTGTACATTCAAGAAATGTACATCAAAACATACACATTTTCAGTTTACATTCAAGAAAGATACATCAAAACATACACATTTTCATTGTACATTCAAGAATTGTACATCAAAACATACACATTTTCATTGTATACTCAAGAAATGTACATCAAAACATACACATCTTCATTGTACATTCAAGAAATGTACATCAAAACATACACATTTTCATTGTACATTCAAGAAATGTACATCAAAACATACACATTTTCAGGATACATTCAAGAAATATACATCAAAACATACACATTTTTATGGTGTATACAAGAAATGTACATCAAAACATACACATTTTCAGTGTACATTCAAGAAATATACATCAAAACATAAAAATTTTCAGGATACATTGAAGAAATGTACATCAAAACATACACATTTTCAGTGTACATTCAAGAAATATACATCAAAACATACTCATTTTCATTGTACATTCAAGAAATGTACATCAAAACATACACATTTTCAGTGTACATTCAAGAAATGTACATCAAAACATACACATTTTCAGTGTACATTCAAGAAATGTACATCAAAACATACACATTTTCATTGTACATTCAAGAAATGTACATCAAAACATACACAATTTCATTGTACATTCAAGAAATGTACATCAAAGCATACACATTTTCATTGTACATTCAAGAAATGTACATCAAAACATACACATTTTCAGTGTACATTCAAGAAATATACATCAAAACATACACATTTTCATTGTATATACCAGAAATGTACATCAAAACATACACATTTTCATTGTACATTCAAGAAATGTACATCCAAACATACACATTTTCAGTGTACATTCAAGAAATATACATCAAAACATACACATTTTCAGGATACATTCAAGAAATATACATCAAAACATACACATTTTTATGGTATATACAAGAAATGTACATCAAAACATACAGCATTTTCAGTGTACATTCAAGAAATATACATCAAAACATACACATTTTCAGGATACATTGAAGAAATGTACATCAAAACATACACATTTTCAGTGTACATTCAAGAAATATACATCAAAACATACTCATTTTCATTGTACATTCAAGAAATGTACATCAAAACATACACATTTTCAGTGTACATTCAAGAAATGTACATCAAAACATACACATTTTCAGTGTACATTCAAGAAATGTACATCAAAACATACACATTTTCATTGTACATTCAAGAAATGTACATCAAAACATACACATTTTCATTGTACATTCAAGAAATGTACATCAAAGCATACACATTTTCATTGTACATTCAAGAAATGTACATCAAAACATACACATTTTCAGTGTACATTCAAGAAATATACATCAAAACATACACATTTTCATTGTATATACCAGAAATGTACATCAAAACATACACATTTTCATTGTACATTCAAGAAATGTACATCCAAACATACACATTTTCAGTGTACATTCAAGAAATGTACATCAAAACATACACATTTTCATTGTTAATTCAAGAAATGTACATCAAAACATACACACTTTCATTGTACATTCAAGAAATGTACATCAAAACATACACATTTTCAGTGTACATTCAAGAAATGTACATCAAAACATACACATTTTCATTGTACATTCAAGAAATGTACATCAAAACATACACATTTTCATTGTACATTCAAGAAATGTACATCAAAACATACACATTTTCATTGTATATACCAGAAATGTACATCAAAACATACACATTTTCATTGTACATTCAAGAAATGTACATCCAAACATACACATTTTCAGTGTACATTCAAGAAATATACATCAAAACATACACATTTTCAGGATACATTCAAGAAATATACATCAAAACATACACATTTTCATGGTATATACAAGAAATGTATATCAAAACATACACATTTTCAGTGTACATTCAAGAAATGTACATCAAAACATACACATTTTCATTGTACATTCAAGAAATGTACATCAAAACATACTCATTTTCATTGTACATTCAAGAAATGTACATCAAAGCATACACATTTTCATTGTACATTCAAGAAATGTACATCAAAACATACACATTATCATTGTATATACCAGAAATGTACATCAAAACATACACATTTTCATTGTACATTCAAGAAAGGTACATCCAAACATACACATTTTCAGTGTACATTCAAGAAATATACATCAAAACATACACATCTTCATGGTATATACAAGAAATGTACATCAAAACATACACATTTTCAGTGTACATTCAAGAAATGTACATCAAAACATACACATTTTCATTGTACATTAAGGAAATGTACATCAAAACATACACATTTTCATTGTACATTCAAGAAATGTACATCAAAGCATACACATTTTCATTGTACATTCAAGAAATGTACATCAAAACATTCACATTTTCATTGTATATACCAGAAATGTACATCAAAACATACACATTTTCATTGTACATTCAAGAAATGTACATCCAAACATACACATTTTCAGTGTACATTCAAGAAATTTACATCAAAACATACACTTTTTCAGTGTACATTCAAGAAATGTCCATCAAAACATACACATTTTCAGGATACATTCAAGAAATATACATCAAAACATACACATTTTCATGGTATATACAAGAAATGTACATCAAAACATACACATTTTCATTGTACATTCAAGAAATGTACATCAAAACATACACATTTTCATGGTATATACAAGAAATGTACATCAAAACATACACATTTTCATTGTATATACAAGAAATGTACATCAAAACATACACATTTTCAGTGTACATTCAAGAAATGTACATCAAAGCATACACATTTTCATGGTATATACAAGAAATGTACATCAAAACATACACATTTTCATTGTACATTCAAGAAATGTACATCAAAACATACACATTTTCAGGATACATTCAAGAAATATACATCAAAACATACACATTTTCATGGTATATACAAGAAATGTACATCAAAACATACACATTTTCAGGATACATTCAAGAAATATACATCAAAGCATACACATTTTCATGGTATATACAAGTAATGTACATCAAAACATACACATTTTCATTGTACATTCAAGAAATGTACATCAAAACATACACATTTTCATGGTATATACAAGAAATCTACATCAAAACATACACATTTTCATTGTACATTCAAGAAATGTACATCAAAACATACACATTTTCAGTGTACATTCAAGAAATATACATCAAAACATAACCATTTTCATTGTATATACAAGAAATGTGCATCAAAACATACACATTTTCGTTGTACATTCAAGAAATGTACATCAAAACATACACATTTTCATGGTATATACAAGAAATCTACATCAAAACATACACATTTTCATTGTACATTCAAGAAATGTACATCAAAACATACACATTTGATCAGTGTACATTCAAGAAATATACATCAAAACATACACATTGTCATTGTATATACAAGAAATGTACATCAAAACATACACATTTTCAGTGTACATTCAAGAAATATACATCAAAACATACACTTTTTCATTGTACATACCACAAATGTACATCAAAACATACACATTATCATTGTACATTCAAGAAATGTACATCAAAACATACACATTTTCAGTGTACATTCAAGAAATGTACATCAAATAATACACATTTTCATTGTACATTCAAGAAATGTACATCAAAACATACACATTTTCAGTGTACATTCAAGAAATATACATCAAAACATACACATTTTCAATGTACATTCAAGAAATGTACATCAAAACATACACATTTTCATTGTACATTCAAGAAATGTACATCAAAACATACACATTTTCAGTGTACATTCAAGAAATGTACATCAAAACATACACATTTTCATTGTACATTCAAGAAATGTACATAAAAACATACACATTTTCATTGTACATTCAAGAAATGTACATCAAAACATATACACTTTCATTGTACATTCAAGAAATGTACATCAAAACATACACATTTTCATTGTACATACCAGAAATGTACATCAAAACATACACATTTTCAGTGTACATTCAAGAAATATACATCAAAACATACACATTTTCATTGTACATTCAAGAAATGTACATCAAAAATTACACATTTTCATTGTACATTCAAGAAATGTACATCAAAACATACACTTTTTCATTGTACATACCAGAAATGTACATCAAAACATACACATTTTCAGTGTACATTCAAGAAATGTACATCAAAACATACACATTTTCATTGTACATTCAAGAAATGTACATCAAAACATACACTTTTTCGTTGTACATACCAGAAATGTACATCAAAACATACACATTTTCAATGTACATTCAAGAAATGTACATCAAAACATACACATTTTCATTGCACATTCAAGAAATGTACATCAAAACATACACATTTTCATTGTACATACCAGAAATGTACATCAAAACATACACATTTTCAGTGTACATTCAAGAAATATACATCAAAACATACACTTTTTCATTGTACATTCAAGAAATATACATCAAAACATACACATTTTCATTGTACATTAAAGAAATGTACATCAAAACATACACATTTTCATTGTACATTCAAGAAATGTACATCAAAACATACACTTTTTCATTGTACATTCAAGAAATGTACATCAAAACATACACATTTTCAGTGTACATTCAAGAAATGTACATCAAAACATACCCATTTTCATTGTACATTCAAGAAATGTACATCAAAACATACACATTTTCATTGTACACTCAAGAAATGTACATCAAAACATACACATTTTCATTGTACATTCAAGAAATGTACATCAAAACATACACATTTTCATTGTACATTCAAGAAATGTACATCAAAGCATACACATTTTCATTGTATATACCAGAAATGTACATCAAAACATACACATTTTCATTGTACATTCAAGAAATGTACATCCAAACATACACATTTTCAGTGTACATTCAAGAAATATACATCAAAACATACACATTTTCAGGATACATTCAAGAAGTATACATCAAAACATACACATTTTCATGGTATATTCAAGAAATGTACATCAAAACATACACATTTTCAGTGTACATTCAAGAAATATACTTCAAAACATACACATTTTCAGGATACATTCAAGAAATATACATCAAAACATACACTTTTTCATTGTACATACCAGAAATGTACATCAAAACATACACATTATCATTGTACATTCAAGAAATGTACATCAAAACATACACATTTTCAGTGTACATTCAAGAAATGTACATCAAAACATACACAACTTCATTGTACATTCAAGAAATGTACATCAAAACATACACATTTTCATGGTATATACAAGAAATCTACATCAAAACATACACATTTTCATTGTACATTCAAGAAATGTACATCAAAACATACACATTTTCAGTGTACATTCAAGAAATGTACATCAAAACATACACATTTTCATTGTATATACAAGAAATGTGCATCAAAACATACACATTTTCATTGTACATTCAAGAAATGTACATCAAAACATACACATTTTCATGGTATATACAAGAAATCTACATCAAAACATACACATTTTCATTGTACATTCAAGAAATGTACATCAAAACATACACATTTTCAGTGTACATTCAAGAAATATACATCAAACCATACACATTTTCATTGTATATACAAGAAATGTACATCAAAGCATACACATTTTCAGTGTACATTCAAGAAATATACATCAAAACATACACTTTTTCATTGTACATACCAGAAATGTACATCAAAACATACACATTATCATTGTACATTCAAGAAATGTACATCAAAACATACACATTTTCAGTGTACATTCAAGAAATGTACATCAAAACATACACATTTTCATTGTACATTCAAGAAATGTACATCAAAACATACACATTTTCAGTGTACATTCAAGAAATATACATCAAAACATACAAATTTTCATTGTACATTCAAGAAATGTACATCAAAACATACACATTTTCATTGTACATTCAAGAAATGTACATCAAAACATACACATTTTCAGTGTACATTCAAGAAATGTACATCAAAACATACACATTTTCATTGTACATTCAAGAAATGTACATAAAAACATACACATTTTCATTGTACATTCAAGAAATGTACATCAAAACATATACATTTTCATTGTACATTCAAGAAATGTACATCAAAACATACACATTTTCATTGTACATACCAGAAATGTACATCAAAACATACACATTTTCAGTGTACATTCAAGAAATATACATCAAAACATACACATTTTCATTGTACATTCAAGAAATGTACATCAAAAATTACACATTTTCATTGTACATTCAAGAAATGTACATCAAAACATACACTTTTTCATTGTACATACCAGAAATGTACATCAAAACATACACATTTTCAGTGTACATTCAAGAAATGTACATCGAAACATACACATTTTCATTGTAAATTCAAGAAATGTACATCAAAACATACACTTTTTCGTTGTACATACCAGAAATGTACATCAAAACATACACATTTTCAATGTACATTCAAGAAATGTACATCAAAACATACACATTTTCATTGTACATTCAAGAAATGTACATCAAAACATACACATTTTCATTGTACATACCAGAAATGTATATCAAAACATACACATTTTCAGTGTACATTCAAGAAATATACATCAAAACATACACTTTTTCATTGTACATTCAAGAAATATACATCAAAACATACACATTTTCATTGTACATTAAAGAAATGTACATCAAAACATACACTTTTTCATTGTACATACCAGAAATGTACATCAAAACATACACATTTTCATTGTACATTCAAGAAATGTACATCAAAACATACACATTTTCATTGTACATTCAAGAAATGTACATCAAGACATACACATTTTCAGTGTACATACCAGAAATGTACATCAAAACATACACATTTTCAATGTACATTCAAGAAATGTACATCAAAACATACACATTTTCATTGTACATTCAAGAAATGTACATCAAAACATACACATTTTCATTGTACATACCAGAAATGTACATCAAAACATACACATTTTCAGTGTACATTCAAGAAATATACATCAAAACATACACTTTTTCATTGTACATTCAAGAAATATACATCAAAACATACACATTTTCATTGTACATTAAAGAAATGTACATCAAAACATACACATTTTCATTGTACATTCAAGAAATGTACATCAAAACATACACTTTTTCATTGTACATACCAGAAATGTACATCAAAACATACACATTTTCATTGTACATTCAAGTAATGTACATCAAAACATACACATTTTCATCGTACATTCAAGAAATGTACATCAAAACATACACATTTTCAGTGTACATTCAAGAAATGTACATCAAAACATACCCATTTTCATTGTACATTCAAGAAATGTACATCAAAACATACACATTTTCATTGTACACTCAAGAAATGTACATCAAAACATACACATTTTCATTGTACATTCAAGAAATGTACATCAAAACATACACATTTTCATTGTACATTCAAGAAATGTACATCAAAGCATACACATTTTCATTGTATATACCAGAAATGTACATCAAAACATACACATGTTCATTGTACATTCAAGAAATGTACATCCAAACATACACATTTTCAGTGTACATTCAAGAAATATACATCAAAACATACACATTTTCAGGATACATTCAAGAAGTATACATCAAAACATACACATTTTCATGGTATATACAAGAAATGTACATCAAAACATACACATTTTCAGTGTACATTCAAGAAATATACTTCAAAACATACACATTTTCAGGATACATTCAAGAAATATACATCAAAACATACACTTTTTCATTGTACATACCAGAAATGTACATCAAAACATACACATTATCATTGTACATTCAAGAAATGTACATCAAAACATACACATTTTCAGTGTACATTCAAGAAATGTACATCAAAACATACACAATTTCATTGTACATTCAAGAAATGTACATCAAAACATACACATTTTCAGTGTACATTCAAGAAGTATACATCAAAACATACACATTTTCATTGTACATTCAAGAAATGTACATCAAAACATACACATTTTCATTGTACATTCAAGAAATGTACATCAAAACATACACATTTTCAGTGTACATTCAAGAAATGTACATCCAAGCATACACATTTTCAGTGTACATTCAAGAAATGTACATCAAAACATACACATTTTCATTGCACATTCAAGAAATGTACATCAAAACATACACATTTTCATTGTACATTCAAGAAATGTACATCAAAACATACACATTTTCAGTGTACATTCAAGAAATATACATCAAAACATAAACATTTTCATTGTATATACAAGAAATGTGCATCAAAACATACACATTTTCATTGTACATTCAAGAAATGTACATCAAAACATACACATTTTCATGGTATATACAAGAAATCTACATCAAAACATACACATTTTCATTGTACATTCAAGAAATGTACATCAAAACATACACATTTTCAGTGTACATTCAAGAAATATACATCAAAACATACACATTTTCATTGTATATACAAGAAATGTACATCAAAGCATACACATTTTCAGTGTACATTCAAGAAATATACATCAAAACATACACTTTTTCATTGTACATACCAGAAATGTACATCAAAACATACACATTATCATTGTACATTCAGGAAATGTACATCAAAACATACACATTTTCAGTGTACATTCAAGAAATGTACATCAAAACATACACATTTTCATTGTACATTCAAGAAATGTACATCAAAACATACACATTTTCAGTGTACATTCAAGAAATATACATCAAAACATACACATTTTCATTGTACATTCAAGAAATGTACATCAAAACATACACATTTTCATTGTACATTCAAGAAATGTACATCAAAACATACACATTTTCAGTGTACATTCAAGAAATGTACATCAAAACATACACATTTTCATTGTACATTCAAGAAATGTACATAAAAACATACACATTTTCATTGTACATTCAAGAAATGTACATCAAAACATATACATTTTCATTGTACATTCAAGAAATGTACATCAAAACATACACATTTTCATTGTACATACCAGAAATGTACATCAAAACATACACATTTTCAGTGTACATTCAAGAAATATACATCAAAACATACACATTTTCATTGTACATTCAAGAAATGTACATCAAAAATTACACATTTTCATTGTACATTCAAGAAATGTACATCAAAACATACACTTTTTCATTGTACATACCAGAAATGTACATCAAAACATACACATTTTCAGTGTACATTCAAGAAATGTACATCAAAACATACACATTTTCATTGTAAATTCAAGAAATGTACATCAAAACATACACTTTTTCGTTGTACATACCAGAAATGTACATCAAAACATACACATTTTCAATGTACATTCAAGAAATGTACATCAAAACATACACATTTTCATTGTACATTCAAGAAATGTACATCAAAACATACACATTTTCATTGTACATACCAGAAATGTATATCAAAACATACACATTTTCAGTGTACATTCAAGAAATATACATCAAAATATACACTTTTTCATTGTACATTCAAGAAATATACATCAAAACATACACTTTTTCATTGTACATACCAGAAATGTACATCAAAACATACACATTTTCATTGTACATTCAAGAAATGTACATCAAAACATACACATTTTCATTGTACATTCAAGAAATGTACATCAAGACATACACGTTTTCAGTGTACATTCAAGAAATATACATCAAAACATACACATTTTCATTGTACATTCAAGAAATGTACATCAAAACATACACATTTTCAGTGTACATTCAAGAAATGTACATCAAAACATACACATTGTCATTGTATATACAAGAAATGTACATCAAAACATACACATTTTCATTGTACGTTCAAGAAATATACATCAAAACATACACATTTTCATTGTACATTCAAGAAATGTACATCAAAACATACACATTTTCATTGTACATTCAAGAAATGTACATCAAAGCATACACATTTTCATTGTACATTCAAGAAATGTACATCAAAACATACACATTTTCAGTGTACATTCAAGAAATGTACATCAAAACATACACATTTTCATTGTACATTCAAGAAATGTACATCAAAACATACACATTTTCATTGTACATTCAAGAAATGTACATCAAAGCATACACATTTTCATTGTATATACCAGAAATGTACATCAAAACATACACATTTTCATTGTACATTGAAGAAATGTACATCCAAACATACACATTTTCAGTGCACATTCAAGAAATATACATCAAAACATACACATTTTCAGGATACATTCAAGAAGTATACATCAAAACATACACATTTTCATGGTATATACAAGAAATGTACATCAAAACATACACATTTTCAGTGTACATTCAAGAAATATACTTCAAAACATACACATTTTCAGGATACATTCAAGAAATATACATCAAAACATACACTTTTTCATTGTACATACCAGAAATGTACATCAAAACATACACATTATCATTGTACATTCAAGGAATGTACATCAAAACATACACATTTTCAGTGTACATTCAAGAAATGTACATCAAAACATACACATTTTCATTGTACATTCAAGAAATGTACATCAAAACATACACATTTTCAGTGTACATTCAAGAAATATACATCAAAACATACACATTTTCATTGTACATTCAAGAAATGTACATCAAAACATACACATTTTCATTGTACATTCAAGAAATGTACATCAAAACATACACATTTTCAGTGTACATTCAAGAAATGTACATCCAAGCATACACATTTTCAGTGTACATTCAAGAAATGTACATCAAAACATACACATTTTCATTGTACATTCAAGAAATGTACATCAAAACATACACATTTTCATTGTATATACCAGAAATGTACACCAAAACATACACATTTTCATTGTACATTCAAGAAATGTACATCCAAACATACACATTTTCAGTGTACATTCAAGAAAGATACATCAAAACATACACATTTTCGTGGTATATACAAGAAATGTACATCAAAACATACACATTTTCGGTGTACATTCAAGAAATGTACATCAAAACATACACATTTTCATTGTACATTCAAGAAATGTACATCAAAACATACACATTTTCATTGTACATTCAAGAAATGTACATCAAAGCATACACATTTTCATTGTACATTCAAGAAATGTACATCAAAACATACACATTTTCATTGTATATACCAGAAATGTACATCAAAACACACATTTTCATTGTACATTCAAGAAATGTACATCCAAACATACACATTTTCAGTGTACATTCAAGAAATATACATCAAAACATACACATTTTCAGTGTACATTCAAGAAATGTACATCAAAACATACACATTTTCAGGATACATTCAAGAAATATACATCAAAACATACACATTTTCATGGTATATACAAGAAATGTACATCAAAACATACACATTTTCATTGTACATTCAAGAAATGTACATCAAAACATACACATTTTCATGGTATATACAAGAAATGTACATCAAAACATACACATTTTCATTGTATATACAAGAAATGTACATCAAAACATACACATTTGCAGTGTACATTCAAGAAATGTACATCAAAACATACACATTTTCATGGTATATACAAGAAATATACATCAAAACATACACATTTTCATTGTACATTCAAGCAATGTACATCAAAACATACACATTTTCATGGTATATACAAGAAATCTACATCAAAACATACACATTTTCATTGTACATTCAAGAAATGTACATCAAAACATACACATTTTCAGTGTACATTCAAGAAATATACATCAAAACATACACATTTTCATGGTATATACAAGAAATGTACATCAAAACATACACATTTTCAGTGTACATTCAAGAAATATACATCAAAACATACACATTTTCAGGATACATTCAAGAAATATTTATCAAAACATACACTTTTTCATTGTACATACCAGAAATGTACATCAAAACATACACATTATCATTGTACATTCAAGAAATGTCCATCAAAACATACACATTTTCAGTGTACATTCAAGACATGTACATCAAAACATACACATTTTCATTGTACATTCAAGAAATGTACATCAAAACATACACATTTTCAGTGTACATTCAAGAAATATACATCAAAACATACACATTTTCATTGTACATTCAAGAAATGTACATCAAAACATACACATTTTCATTGTACATTCAAGAAATGTACATCAAAACATACACATTTTCAGTGTACATTCAAGAAATGTACATCCAAGCATACACATTTTCAGTGTACATTCAAGAAATGTACTTCAAAACATACACATTTTCATTGTACATTCAAGAAATGTACATCAAAACATACACATTTTCATTGTACATTCAAGAAATGTACATCAAAACATACACATTTTCAGTGTACATTCAAGAAATGTACATCAAAACATACACATTTTCATTGTACATTCAAGAAATGTACATCAAAAAATACACATTTTCATTGTACATTCAGGAAATGTACATCAAAACATACACATTTTCATTATATATACCAGAAATGTACATCAAAACATACACATTTTCATTGTACATTCAAGAAATGTACATCCAAACACACACATTTTCAGTGTACATTCAAGAAATATACATCAAAACATACACATTTTCGTGGTATATACAAGAAACGTACATCAAAACATACACATTTTCAGTGTACATTCAAGAAATGTACATCAAAACATACACATTTTCATTGTACATTCAAGAAATGTACATCAAAACATACACATTTTCATTGTACATTCAAGAAATGTACATCAAAGCATACACATTTTCATGGTACATTCAAGAAATGTACATCAAAACATACACATTTTCATTGTATACACCAGAAATGTACATCAAAACATACACATTTTCATTGTACATTCAAGAAATGTACATCCAAACATACACATTTTCAGTGTACATTCAAGAAATATACATCAAAACATACACATTTTCAGTGTACATTCAAGAAATGTACATCAAAACATACACATTTTCAGGATACATTCAAGAAATATACATCAAAATATACACATTTTCATGGTATATACAAGAAATGTACATCAAAACATACACATTTTCATTGTACATTCAAGAAATGTACATCAAAACATACACATTTTCATGGTATATACAAGAAATGTACATCAAAACATACACATTTTCATTGTATATACAAGAAATGTACATCAAAACATACACATTTGCAGTGTACATTCAAGAAATGTACATCAAAACATACACATTTTCATGGTATATACAAGAAATGTACATCCAAACATACACATTTTCATTGTACATTCAAGAAATGTACATCAAAACATACACATTTTCAGGATACATTCATAAATATACATCAAAACATACACATTTTCATGGTATATACAAGAAATGTACATCAAAACATACACATTTTCAGGATACATTCAAGAAATATACATCAAAACATACACATTTTCATGGTATATACAAGAAATGTACATCAAAACATACACATTTTCATTGTACATTCAAGAAATGTACATCAAAACATACACATTTTCATGGTATATACAAGAAATCTACATCAAAACATACACATTTTCATTGTACATTCAAGAAATGTACATCAAAACATACACATTTTCAGTGTACATTCAAGAAATATACATCAAAACATAAACATTTTCATTGTATATACAAGAAATGTGCATCAAAACATACACATTTTCATTGTACATTCAAGAAATGTACATCAAAACATACACATTTTCATGGTATATACAAGAAATCTACATCAAAACATACACATTTTCATTGTACATTCAAGAAATGTACATCAAAACATACACATTTTCAGTGTACATTCAAGAAATATACATCAAAACATACACATTTTCATTGTATATACAAGAAATGTACATCAAAACATACACATTTTCAGTGTACATTCAAGAAATATACATCAAAACATACACTTTTTCATTGTACATACCAGAAATGTACATCAAAACATACACATTATCATTGTACATTCAAGAAATGTACATCAAAACATACACATTTTCAGTGTACATTCAAGAAATGTACATCAAAACATACACATTTTCATTGTACATTCAAGAAATGTACATCAAAACATACACATTTTCAGTGTACATTCAAGAAATATACATCAAAACATACACATTTTCATTGTACATTCAAGAAATGTACATCAAAACATACACATTTTCATTGTACATTCAAGAAATGTACATCAAAACATACACATTTTCAGTGTACATTCAAGAAATGTACATCAAAACATACACATTTTCAGTGTGCATTCAAGAAATGTACATCAAAACATACACATTTTCATTGTACATTCAAGAAATGTACATCAAAACATACACATTTTCATTGTACATTCAAGAAATGTACATCAAAACATATACATTTTCATTGTACATTCAAGAAATGTACATCAAAACATACACATTTTCAGTGTACATTCAAGAAATATACATCAAAACATACACATTTTCATTGTACATTCAAGAAATATACATCAAAACATACACATTTTCGTTGTACATTCAAGAAAAGTACATCAAAACATACACTTTTTCATTGTACATACCAGAAATGTACATCAAAACATACACATTTTCAGTGTACATTCAAGAAATGTACATCAAAACATACACATTTTCATTGTACATTCAAGAAATGTACATCAAAACATACACATTTTAAGGGTACATTCAAGAAATATACATCAAAACATACACATTTTCATTGTACATTCAAGAAATGTACATCAAAACATACACATTTTCATTGTACATTCAAGAAATGTACATCAAAGCATACACTTTTTCATTGTACATACCAGAAATGTACATCAAAACATACACATTTTCAGTGTACATTCAAGAAATGTACATCAAAACATACACACTTTCAGTGTACGCTCATAAAATATACATCAAAACCTACACACTTTCAGTGTACATTCAAGAAATGTACATCAAAACATACACTTTTTCATTGTACATACCAGAAATGTACATCAAAACATACACTTTATCATTGTACATACCAGAAATGTACATCAAAACATACACATTTTCATTGCACATACCAGAAATGTACATCAAAACATACACATTTTCAGTGTACATTCAAGAAATGTATATCAAAACATACACATTTTCATTGTACATACCAGAAATGTACATCAAAACATACACATTTTCAGTGTACATTCAAGAAATATACATCAACACATACACATTTTCATTGTACATTCAAGAAATGTACATCAAAAATTACACATTTTCATTGTACATTCAAGAAATGTACATCAAAACATACACTTTTTCATTGTACATACCAGAAATGTACATCAAAACATACACATTTTCAGTGTACATTCAAGAAATGTACATCAAAACATACACATTTTCATTGTACATTCAAGAAATGTACATCAAAACATACACTTTTTCGTTGTACATATCAGAAATGTACATCAAAACATACACATTTTCAGTGTACATTCAAGAAATGTACATCAAAACATACACATTTTTATTGTACATTCAAGAAATGTACATCAAAACATACACATTTTCATTGTACATATCAGAAATGTACATCAAAACATACACATTTTCAGTGTACATTCAAGAAATATACATCAAAACATACACTTTTTCATTGTACATTCAAGAAATATACATCAAAACATACACATTTTCATTGTACATTCAAGAAATGTACATCAAAACATAAACATTTTCATTGTACATTCAAGAAATGTACATCAAAACATACACATTTTCATTGTACATACCAGAAATGTACATCAAAACATACACATTTTCAGTGTACTTTCAAGAAATATACATCAAAACATACACATTTTCATTGTACATACCAGAAATATACATCAAAACATACACATTTTCATTGTACATTCAAGAAATGTACAACAAAACATACACATTTTCATTGTACATTCAAGAAATGTACATCAAAACATACACATTTTCATTGTACATTCAAGAAATGTACATCAAAACATACACATTTTCAGTGTACATTCAAGAAATATACATCAAAACATACACATTTTCAGTGTACATTCAAGAAATATACATCAAAACATACACATTTTCAGTGTACATTCAAGAAATATACATCAAAACATACACATTTTCATTGTATATACAAGATATGTACATCAAAACATACACATTTTCATTGTATATACAAGAAATGTACATCAAAACTTACACATTTTCATTGTACACTTAAAAAATGTACATCAACACCTACACATTTTCATTGTACACTCATAAAATATACATCAAAACTTACACATTTTCATTGTACACTCATAAAATGTACATCAAAACATACACATTTTCATTGTACATTCAAGAAATGTACATCAAAACATACACATTTTCATTGTACATTCAAGAAATGTACATCAAAACATACACATTTTCATTGTATATACAAGAAATGTACATCAAACTTTACACATTTTCATTGTACACTTAAAAAATGTACATCAACACCTACACATTTTCATTGTACACTCATAAAATATACATCAAAACTTACACATTTTCATTGTACACTCATAAAATGTACATCAAAACATACACATTTTCATTGTACATTCAAGAAATGTACAACAAAACATACACATTTTCATTGTACATTCAAGAAATGTACATCAAAACATACACATTTTCATTGTACATTCAAGATATGTACATCAAAACATACACTTTTTCAGTGTACATTCAAGAAATATACATAAAAACATACACATTTTCATTGTATATACAAGAAATGTACATCAAAACATACACATTTTCAGTGTACATTCAAGAAATATACATCAAAACATACACATTTTCATTGTATATACAAGAAATGTACATCAAAACATACACATTTTCATTGTATATACAAGGAATGTACATCAAAACTTACACATTTTCAATGTACACTTAAAAAATGAACATCAACACCTACACATTTTCATTGTACACTCATAAAATATACATAAAAACCTACACATTTTCATTGTACACTCATAAAATATACATCAAAACTTACACATTTTCATTGTACACTTAAAAAATGTACATCAAAACCTACACATTTTCATTGTACACATAAAATATACATCAAAACCTACACATTTTCATTGTACACTCATAAAATATACATCAAAACTTACACATTCTCATTGTACACTTAAAAAATGTACATCAAAACCTACACATTTTCATTGTACGCTCATAAAATATACATCAAAACCTACACATTTTCATTGTACACTCATAAAATATACATCAAAACTTACACATTTTTATTGTACACTTAAAAAATGTACATCTAAACCTACACATTTTCATTCTACACTCATAAAATATACATCAAAACCTACACATTTTCATTGTACACTCATAAAATATACATCAAAACCTACACATTTTCATTGTACGCTCATAAAATATACATCAAAACCTACACATTTTCATTGTACACTCATAAAATATACATCAAAACCTACACATTTTCATTGTTCACTCATAAAATGTACATCAAAACCTACACATTTTCATTGTTCACTCATAAAATGTACATCAAAACCTACACATTTTCATTGTTCCCTCATAAAATGTACATCAAAACTTACGCATTTTCATTGTTCACTCATAAAATGTACATCAAAACCTACACATTTTCATTGTACACTCATATAATATACATCAAAACCTACACATTTTCATTGTTCACTCATAAAATATACATCAAAACCTACACATTTTCATTGTACACTCATAAAATGTACATCAAAACTTACACATTTTCATTGTACACTCATAAAATATACATCAAAACCTACACATTTTCATTGTACACTCATAAAATGTACATCAAAACTTACACATTTTCATTGTACACTCATAAAATATACATCAAAACTTACACATTTTCATTGTACACATAAAAAATGTACATCAACACCTACACATTTTCATTGTACACTCATAAAATATAAATCAAAACCTACACATTTTCATTGTACACTCATAAAATGTACATCAAAACATACACATTTTCAGTGTACATTCAAGAAATGTACATCAAAACATACACATTTTCAGTGTACATTCAAGAAATATACATCAAAACATAAACATTTTCATTGTATATACAAGAAATGTGCATCAAAACATACACATTTTCATTGTACATTCAAGAAATGTACATCAAAACATACACATTTTCATGGTATATACAAGAAATCTACATCAAAACATACACATTTTCATTGTACATTCAAGAAATGTACATCAAAACATACACATTTTCAGTGTACATTCAAGAAATATACATCAAAACATACACATTTTCATTGTATATACAAGAAATGTACATCAAAACATACACATTTTCAGTGTACATTCAAGAAATATACATCAAAACATACACTTTTTCATTGTACATTCAAGAAATGTACATCAAAACATACACATTTTCATTGTACATTCAAGAAATGTACATCAAAACATATACATTTTCATTGTACATTCAAGAAATGTACATCAAAACATACACATTTTCAGTGTACATTCAAGAAATATACATCAAAACATACACATTTTCATTGTACATTCAAGAAATGTACATCAAAACATACACATTTTCATTGTACATTCAAGAAGTGTACATCAAAACATACACTTTTTCATTGTACATACCAGAAATGTATATCAAAACATACACATCTTCAGTGTACATTCAAGAAATGTACATCAAAACATACACATTTTAATTGCACATTCAAGAAATGTACATCAAAACATACTCATTTTAAGGGTACATTCAAGAAATATACATCAAAACATACACATTTTCATTGTACATTCAAGAAATGTACATCAAAACATACACATTTTCATTGTACATTCAAGAAATGTACATCAAAGCATACACTTTTTCATTGTACATACCAGAAATGTACATCAAAACATACACATTTTCAGTGTACATTCAAGAAATGTACATCAAAACATACACATTTTCAGTGTACGCTCATAAAATATACATCAAAACCTACACATTTTCAGTGTACATACAAGAAATGTACATCAAAACATACACTTTTTCATTGTACATACCAGAAATGTACATCAAAACATACACTTTTTCATTGTACATACCAGAAATGTACATCAAAACATACACATTTTCATTGCACATACCAGAAATGTACATCAAAACATACACATTTTTATTGTACATTCAAGAAATGTACATCAAAACATACACATTTTCATTGTACATACCAGAAATGTACATCAAAACATACACATTTTCAGTGTACATTCAAGAAATATACATCAAAACATACACATTTTCATTGTACATACCAGAAATATACATCAAAACATACACATTTTCATTGTACATTCAAGAAATGTACAACAAAACATACACATTTTCATTGTACATTCAAGAAATGTACATCAAAACATACACATTTTCATTGTACATTCAAGAAATGTACATCAAAACATACACATTTTCAGTGTACATTCAAGGAATATACATCAAAACATACACATTTTCAGTGTACATTCAAGAAATATACATCAAAACATACACATTTTCAGTGTACATTCAAGAAACATACATCAAAACATACACATTTTCATTGTATATACAAGAAATGTACATCAAAACATACACATTTTCATTGTATATACAAGAAATGTACATCAAAACTTACACATTTTCATTGTACACTTAAAAAATGTACATCAACACCTACACATTTTCATTGTACACTCATAAAATATACATCAAAACTTACACATTTTCATTGTACACTCATAAAATGTACATCAAAACATACACATTTTCATTGTACATTCAAGAAATGTACATCAAAACATACACATTTCATTGTACATTCAAGAAATGTACATCAAAACATACACATTTTCATTGTATATACAAGAAATGTACATCAAAACTTACACATTTTCATTGTACACTTAAAAAATGTACATCAACACCTACACATTTTCATTGTACACTCATAAAATATACATCAAAACATACACATTTTCATTGTACATTCAAGAAATGTACAACAAAACATACACATTTTCATTGTACATTCAAGAAATGTACATCAAAACATACACATTTTCATTGTACATTCAAGAAATGTACATCAAAACATACACTTTTTCAGTGTACATTCAAGAAATATACATAAAAACATACACATTTTCATTGTATATACAAGAAATGTACATCAAAACATACACATTTTCAGTGTACATTCAAGAAATATACATCAAAACATACACATTTTCATTGTATATACAAGAAATGTACATCAAAACATACACATTTTCATTGTATATACAAGAAATGTACATCAAAACTTACACATTTTCATTGTACACTTAAAAAATGTACATCAACGCCTACACATTTTCATTGTACACTCATAAAATATACATAAAAACCTACACATTTTCATTGTACACTCATAAAATATACATCAAAACTTACACATTTTCATTGTACACTTAAAAAATGTACATCAAAACCTACACATTTTCATTGTACACATAAAATATACATCAAAACCTACACATTTTCATTGTACACTCATAAAATGTACATCAAAACTTACACATTCTCATTGTACACTTAAAAAATGTACATCAAAACCTACACATTTTCATTGTACGCTCATAAAATATACATCAAAACCTACACATTTTCATTGTACACTCATAAAATATACATCAAAACTTACACATTTTTATTGTACACTTAAAAAATGTACATCTAAACCTACACATTTTCATTCTACACTCATAAAATATACATCAAAACCTACACATTTTCATTGTACACTCATAAAATATACATCAAAACCTACACATTTTCATTGTACGCTCATAAAATATACATCAAAACCTACACATTTTCATTGTACACTCATAAAATATACATCAAAACCTACACATTTTCATTGTTCACTCATAAAATGTACATCAAAACCTACACATTTTCATTGTTCACTCATAAAATGTACATCAAAACCTACACATTTTCATTGTTCCCTCATAAAATGTACATCAAAACTTACACATTTTCATTGTTCACTCATAAAATGTACATCAAAACCTACACATTTTCATTGTACACTCATAAAATATACATCAAAACCTACACATTTTCATTGTTCACTCATAAAATATACATCAAAACCTACACATTTTCATTGTACACTCATAAAATGTACATCAAAACTTACACATTTTCATTGTACACTCATAAAATATACATCAAAACCTACACATTTTCATTGTACACTCATAAAATGTACATCAAAACTTACACATTTTCATTGTACACTCATAAAATATACATCAAAACTTACACATTTTCATTGTACACATAAAAAATGTACATCAACACCTACACATTTTCATTGTACACTCATAAAATATAAATCAAAACCTACACATTTTCATTGTACACTCATAAAATGTACATCAAAACATACACATTTTCAGTGTACATTCAAGAAATGTACATCAAAACATACACATTTTCATTGTACATTCAAGAAATGTACATCAAAACATACACATTTTCATTGTACATACCAGAAATGTACATCAAAACATACACATTTTCAGTGTACATTCAAGAAATATACATCAAAACATACACATTTTCATTGTATATACAAGAAATGTACATCAAAACATACACATTTTCAGTGTACATTCAAGAAATATACATCAAAACATACACTTTTTCATTGTACATACCAGAAATGTACATCAAAACATACACATTATCATTGTACATTCAAGAAATGTACATCAAAGCATACACATTTTCAGTGTACATTCAAGAAATGTACATCAAAACATACACATTTTCATTGTACATTCAAGAAATGTACATCAAAACATACACATTTCACGTGTACATTCAAGAAATATACATCAAAACATACACATTTTCATTGTACATTCAAGAAATGTACATCAAAACATACACATTTTCATTGTACATTCAAGAAATGTACATCAAAACATACACATTTTCAGTGTACATTCAAGAAATGTACATCCAAACATACACATTTTCAGTGTACATTCAAGAAATGTACATCAAAACATACACATTTTCATTGTACATTCAAGAAATGTACATCAAAACATACACATTTTCATTGTACATTCAAGAAATGTACATCAAAACATACACATTTTCAGTGTACATTCAAGAAATGTACATCAAAACATACACATTTTCATTGTACATTCAAGAAATGTACATCAAAACATACACATTCTCATTGTACATTCAAGAAATGTACATCAAAACATACACATTTTCATTGTATATACCAGAAATGTACATCAAAACATACACATTTTCATTGTACATTCAAGAAATGTACATCAAAACATACACATTTTCAGTGTACATTCAAGAAATATACATCAAAACATACACATTTTCGTGGTATATACAAGAAGTGTACATCAAAACATACACATTTTCAGTGTACATTCAAGAAATGTACATCAAAACATACACATTTTCATTGTACATTCAAGAAATCTACATCAAAACATACACATTTTCGTTGTACATTCAAGAAATGTACATCAAAGCATACACATTTTCATTGTACATTCAAGAAATGTACATCAAAACATACACATTTTCATTGTATATACCAGAAATGTACATCAAAACATACACATTTTCATTGTACATTCAAGAAATGTACATCCAAACATACACATTTTCAGTGTACATTCAAGAAATATACATCAAAACATACACATTTTCAGTGTACATTCAAGAAATGTACATCAAAACATACACATTTTCAGGATACATTCAAGAAATATACATCAGAACATACACATTTTCATGGTATATACAAGAAATGTACATCAAAACATACACATTTTCATTGTACATTCAAGAAATGTACATCAAAACATACACATTTTCATGGTATATACAAGAAATGTACATCAAAACATACACATTTTCATTGTATATACAAGAAATGTACATCAAAACATACACATTTGCAGTGTACATTCAAGAAATGTACATCAAAACATACACATTTTCATGGTATATACAAGAAATGTACATCAAAACATACACATTTTCATTGTACATTCAAGAAATGTACATCAAAACATACACATTTTCAGGATACATTCAAGAAATATACATCAAAACATACACATTTTCATGGTATATACAAGAAATGTACATCAAAACATACACATTTTCAGGATACATTCAAGAAATATACATCAAAACATACACATTTTCATGGTATATACAAGAAATGTACATCAAAACATACACATTTTCATTGTACATTCAAGAAATGTACATCAAAACATACACATTTTCATGGTATATACAAGAAATCTACATCAAAACATACACATTTTCATTGTACATTCAAGAAACGTACATCAAAACATACACATTTTCAGTGTACATTCAAGAAATATACATCAAAACATACACATTTTCATTGTATATACAAGAAATGTACATCAAAACATACACATTTTCAGTGTACATTCAAGAAATATACATCAAAACATACACTTTTTCATTGTACATACCAGAAATGTACATCAAAACATACACATTATCATTGTACATTCAAGAAATGTACATCAAAACATACACATTTTCAGTGTACATTCAAGAAATGTACATCAAAACATACACATTTTCATTGTACATTCAAGAAATGTACATCAAAACATACACATTTTCAGTGTACATTCAAGAAATATACATCAAAACATACACATTTTCATTGTATATACAAGAAATGTACATCAAAACATACACATTTTCAGTGTACATTCAAGAAATATACATCAAAACATACACTTTTTCATTGTACATACCAGAAATGTACATCAAAACATACACATTATCATTGTACATTCAAGAAATGTACATCAAAACATACACATTTTCAGTGTACATTCAAGAAATGTACATCAAAACATACACATTTTCATTGTACATTCAAGAAATGTACATCAAAACATACACATTTTCAGTGTACATTCAAGAAATATACATCAAAACATACACATTTTCATTGTACATTCAAGAAATGTACATCAAAACATACACATTTTCATTGTACATTCAAGAAATGTACATCAAAACATACACATTTTCAGTGTACATTCAAGAAATGTACATCAAAACATACACATTTTCAGTGTACATTCAAGAAATGTACATCAAAACATACACATTTTCATTGTACATTCAAGAAATGTACATCAAAACATACACATTTTCATTGTACATTCAAGAAATGTACATCAAAACATATACATTTTCATTGTACATTCAAGAAATGTACATCAAAACATACCCATTTTCAGTGTACATTCAAGAAATATACATCAAAACATAC
The DNA here is from genome assembly GCA_030765045.1 of Tenodera sinensis. NCBI lineage: Eukaryota > Metazoa > Arthropoda > Insecta > Mantodea > Mantidae > Tenodera > Tenodera sinensis. The sequence goes on from JAUKNM010000095.1 coordinate 724,229, forward strand.
ACATTTTCATTGTACATTCAAGAAATGTACATCAAAACATACACACTTTCATTGTACATTCAAGAAATGTACATCAAAACATACACTTTCTCATTGTACATACCAGAAATGTACATCAAACCATACACATTTTCAGTGTACATTCAAGAAATGTACATCAAAACATACACATTTTCATTGTACATTCAAGAAATGTACATCAAAACATACACATTTTAAGGGTACATTCAAGAAATATACATCAAAACATACACATTTTCATTGTACATTCAAGAAATGTACATCAAAACATACACATTTTCATTGTACATTCAAGAAATGTACATCAAAGCATACACTTTTTCATTGTACATACCAGAAATGTACATCAAAACATACACATTTTCAGTGTACATTCAAGAAATGTACATCAAAACATACACATTTTCAGTGTACGCTCATAAAATATACATCAAAACCTACACATTTTCAGTATACATTCAAGAAATGTACATCAAAGCATACACTTTTTCATTGTACATACCAGAAATGTACATCAAAACATACACTTTTTCATTGTAAGTACCAGAAATGTACATCAAAACATACACATTTTCATTGCACATACCAGAAATGTACATCAAAACATACACATTTTCAGTGTACATTCAAGAAATGTACATCAAAACATACACATTTTCATTGTACATACCAGAAATGTACATCAAAACATACACATTTTCAGTGTACATTCAAGAAGTATACATCAAAACATACACATCTTCATTGTACATTCAAGAAATGTACATCAAAAATTACACATTTTCATTGTACATTCAAGAAATGTACATCAAAACATGCACTTTTTCATTGTACATAGCAGAAATGTACATTAAAACATAGACATTTGCAGTGTACATTCAAGAAATGTACATCAAAACATACACATTTTCATTGTACATTCAAGAAATGTACATCAAAACATACACTTTTTCGTTGTACATATCAGAAATGTACAACAAAACATACACATTTTCATTGTACATTCAAGAAATGTACATCAAAACATACACATTTTCATTGTACATTCCAGAAATGTACATCAAAACATACACATTTTCAGTGTACATTCAAGAAATATACATCAAAACATACACATTTTCAGTGTACATTCAAGAAATATACACCAAAACATACACATTTTCAGTGTACATTCAAGAAATATACATCAAAACATACACATTTTCATTGTATATACAAGAAATGTACATCAAAACATACACATTTTCATTGTATAAACAAGAAATGTACATCAAAACTTACACATTTTCATTGTACACTTAAAAAATGTACATCAACACCTACACATTTTCATTGTACGCTCATAAAATATACATCAAAACTTACACATTTTCATTGTACACTCATAAAATGTACATCAAAACATACACATTTTCATTGTACATTCAAGAAATGTACATCAAAACATACACATTTTCATTGTACATTCAAGAAATGTACATCAAAACATACACATTTTCATTGTATATACAAGAAATGTACACCAAAACTTACACATTTTCATTGTACACTTAAAAAATGTACATCAACACCTACACATTTTCATTGTACACTCATAAAATATACATCAAAACTTACACATTTTCATTGTACACTCATAAAATGTACATCAAAACATACACATTTTCATTGTACATTCAAGAAATGTACAACAAAACATACACATTTTCATTGTACATTCAAGAAATGTACATCAAAACATACACATTTTCATTGTACATTCAAGAAATGTACATCAAAACATACACTTTTTCAGTGTACATTCAAGAAATATACATAAAAACATACACATTTTCATTGTATATACAAGAAATGTACATCAAAACATACACATTTTCAGTGTAGATTCAAGAAATATACATCAAAACATACAAATTTTCATTGTATATACAAGAAATGTACATCAAAACATACACATTTTCATTGTATATACAAGAAATGTACATCAAAACTTACACATTTTCATTGTACACTTAAAAAATGTACATCAACACCTACACATTTTCATTGTACACTCATAAAATATACATAAAAACCTACAGATTTTCATTGTACACTCATAAAATATACATCAAAACTTACACATTTTCATTGTACACTTAAAAAAGTACATCAAAACCTACACATTTTCATTGTACACATAAAATATACATCAAAACCTGCACATTTTCATTTTACACTCATAAAATATACATCAAAGCTTACACATTCTCATTGTACACTTAAAAAATGTACATCAAAACCTACACATTTTCATTGTACGCTCATAAAATATACATCAAAACCTACACATTTTCATTGTACACTCATAAAATATACATCAAAACTTACACATTTTTATTGTACACTTAAAAAATGTACATCTAAACCTACACATTTTCATTCTACACTCATAAAATATACATCAAAACCTACACATTTTCATTGTACACTCATAAAATATACATCAAAACCTACACATTTTCATTGTACGCTTATAAAATATACATCAAAACCTATACATTTTCATTGTACACTCATAAAATATACATCAAAACCTACACATTTTCATTGTTCACTCATAAAATGTACATCAAAACCTACACATTTTCATTGTTCACTCATAAAATGTACATCAAAACCTACACATTTTCATTGTTCCCTCATAAAATGTACATCAAAACTTACACATTTTCATTGTTCACTCATAAAATGTACATCAAAACCTACACATTTTCATTGTACACTCATAAAATATACATCAAAACCTACACATTTTCATTGTTCACTCATAAAATATACATCAAAACCTACACATTTTCATTGTACACTCATAAAATGTACATCAAAACTTACACATTTTCATTGTACACTCATAAAATATACATCAAAACCTACACATTTTCATTGTACACTCATAAAATGTACATCAAAACTTACACATTTTCATTGTACACTCATAAAATATACATCAAAACTTACACATTTTCATTGTACACATAAAAAATGTACATCAACACCTACACATTTTCATTGTACACTCATAAAATATAAATCAAAACCTACACATTTTCATTGTACACTCATAAAATGTACATCAAAACATACACATTTTCAGTGTACATTCAAGAAATGTACATCAAAACATACACATTTTCATTGTACATTCAGGAAATGTACATCAAAACATACACATTTTCATTGTACATACCAGAAATGTACATCAAAACATACACATTTTCAGTGTTCATTCAAGAAATATACATCAAAACATACACTTTTTCATTGTACATTCAAGAAATATACATCAAAACATACATATTTTCATTGTACATTCAAAAGAAATGTACATCAAAACATACACATTTTCATTGTACATTCAAGAAATGAACATCAAAACATACACTTTTTCATTGTACATACCAGAAATGTACATCAAAACATAGACATTTTCATTGTACATTCAAGAAATGTACATCAAAACATACACATTTTCAGTGTACATTCAAGAAATATACATCAAAACATACACATTTTCATTGTACATACCAGAAATGTACATCAAAACATACACATTTTCATTGTACATTCAAGAAGTGTACATCAAAACATACACATTTTCATTGTACATTCAAGAAATGTACAACAAAACATACACATTTTCATTGTACATTCAAGAAATGTACATCAAAACATACACATTTTCATTGTACATTCAAGAAATGTACATCAAAACATACACATTTTCAGTGTACATTCAAGAAATGTACATCAAAACATACACATTTTCAGTGTACATTCAAGAAATGTACATCAAAACATACACATTTTCATTGTACATTCAAGAAATGTACATCAAAACATACACATTTTCATTGTACATTCAAGAAATGTACATCAAAACATATACATTTTCATTGTACATTCAAGAAATGTACATCAAAACATACACATTTTCAGTGTACATTCAAGAAATATACATCAAAACATACACATTTTCATTGTACATTCAAGAAATGTACATCAAAACATACACATTTTCATTGTACATTCAAGAAGTGTACATCAAAACATACACTTTTTCATTGTACATACCAGAAATGTATATCAAAACATACACATCTTCAGTGTACATTCAAGAAATGTACATCAAAACATACACATTTTAATTGCACATTCAAGAAATGTACATCAAAACATACTCATTTTAAGGGTACATTCAAGAAATATACATCAAAACATACACATTTTCATTGTACATTCAAGAAATGTACATCAAAACATACACATTTTCATTGTACATTCAAGAAATGTACATCAAAGCATACACTTTTTCATTGTACATACCAGAAATGTACATCAAAACATACACATTTTCAGTGTACATTCAAGAAATGTACATCAAAACATACACATTTTCAGTGTACGCTCATAAAATATACATCAAAACCTACACATTTTCAGTGTACATACAAGAAATGTACATCAAAACATACACTTTTTCATTGTACATACCAGAAATGTACATCAAAACATACACTTTTTCATTGTACATACCAGAAATGTACATCAAAACATACACATTTTCATTGCACATACCAGAAATGTACATCAAAACATACACATTTTTATTGTACATTCAAGAAATGTACATCAAAACATACACATTTTCATTGTACATACCAGAAATGTACATCAAAACATACACATTTTCAGTGTACATTCAAGAAATATACATCAAAACATACACATTTTCATTGTACATACCAGAAATATACATCAAAACATACACATTTTCATTGTACATTCAAGAAATGTACAACAAAACATACACATTTTCATTGTACATTCAAGAAATGTACATCAAAACATACACATTTTCATTGTACATTCAAGAAATGTACATCAAAACATACACATTTTCAGTGTACATTCAAGAAATATACATCAAAACATACACATTTTCAGTGTACATTCAAGAAATATACATCAAAACATACACATTTTCAGTGTACATTCAAGAAACATACATCAAAACATACACATTTTCATTGTATATACAAGAAATGTACATCAAAACATACACATTTTCATTGTATATACAAGAAATGTACATCAAAACTTACACATTTTCATTGTACACTTAAAAAATGTACATCAACACCTACACATTTTCATTGTACACTCATAAAATATACATCAAAACTTACACATTTTCATTGTACACTCATAAAATGTACATCAAAACATACACATTTTCATTGTACATTCAAGAAATGTACATCAAAACATACACATTTCATTGTACATTCAAGAAATGTACATCAAAACATACACATTTTCATTGTATATACAAGAAATGTACATCAAAACTTACACATTTTCATTGTACACTTAAAAAATGTACATCAACACCTACACATTTTCATTGTACACTCATAAAATATACATCAAAACATACACATTTTCATTGTACATTCAAGAAATGTACAACAAAACATACACATTTTCATTGTACATTCAAGAAATGTACATCAAAACATACACATTTTCATTGTACATTCAAGAAATGTACATCAAAACATACACTTTTTCAGTGTACATTCAAGAAATATACATAAAAACATACACATTTTCATTGTATATACAAGAAATGTACATCAAAACATACACATTTTCAGTGTACATTCAAGAAATATACATCAAAACATACACATTTTCATTGTATATACAAGAAATGTACATCAAAACATACACATTTTCATTGTATATACAAGAAATGTACATCAAAACTTACACATTTTCATTGTACACTTAAAAAATGTACATCAACGCCTACACATTTTCATTGTACACTCATAAAATATACATAAAAACCTACACATTTTCATTGTACACTCATAAAATATACATCAAAACTTACACATTTTCATTGTACACTTAAAAAATGTACATCAAAACCTACACATTTTCATTGTACACATAAAATATACATCAAAACCTACACATTTTCATTGTACACTCATAAAATGTACATCAAAACTTACACATTCTCATTGTACACTTAAAAAATGTACATCAAAACCTACACATTTTCATTGTACGCTCATAAAATATACATCAAAACCTACACATTTTCATTGTACACTCATAAAATATACATCAAAACTTACACATTTTTATTGTACACTTAAAAAATGTACATCTAAACCTACACATTTTCATTCTACACTCATAAAATATACATCAAAACCTACACATTTTCATTGTACACTCATAAAATATACATCAAAACCTACACATTTTCATTGTACGCTCATAAAATATACATCAAAACCTACACATTTTCATTGTACACTCATAAAATATACATCAAAACCTACACATTTTCATTGTTCACTCATAAAATGTACATCAAAACCTACACATTTTCATTGTTCACTCATAAAATGTACATCAAAACCTACACATTTTCATTGTTCCCTCATAAAATGTACATCAAAACTTACACATTTTCATTGTTCACTCATAAAATGTACATCAAAACCTACACATTTTCATTGTACACTCATAAAATATACATCAAAACCTACACATTTTCATTGTTCACTCATAAAATATACATCAAAACCTACACATTTTCATTGTACACTCATAAAATGTACATCAAAACTTACACATTTTCATTGTACACTCATAAAATATACATCAAAACCTACACATTTTCATTGTACACTCATAAAATGTACATCAAAACTTACACATTTTCATTGTACACTCATAAAATATACATCAAAACTTACACATTTTCATTGTACACATAAAAAATGTACATCAACACCTACACATTTTCATTGTACACTCATAAAATATAAATCAAAACCTACACATTTTCATTGTACACTCATAAAATGTACATCAAAACATACACATTTTCAGTGTACATTCAAGAAATGTACATCAAAACATACACATTTTCATTGTACATTCAAGAAATGTACATCAAAACATACACATTTTCATTGTACATACCAGAAATGTACATCAAAACATACACATTTTCAGTGTACATTCAAGAAATATACATCAAAACATACACATTTTCATTGTATATACAAGAAATGTACATCAAAACATACACATTTTCAGTGTACATTCAAGAAATATACATCAAAACATACACTTTTTCATTGTACATACCAGAAATGTACATCAAAACATACACATTATCATTGTACATTCAAGAAATGTACATCAAAGCATACACATTTTCAGTGTACATTCAAGAAATGTACATCAAAACATACACATTTTCATTGTACATTCAAGAAATGTACATCAAAACATACACATTTTACGTGTACATTCAAGAAATATACATCAAAACATACACATTTTCATTGTACATTCAAGAAATGTACATCAAAACATACACATTTTCATTGTACATTCAAGAAATGTACATCAAAACATACACATTTTCAGTGTACATTCAAGAAATGTACATCCAAACATACACATTTTCAGTGTACATTCAAGAAATGTACATCAAAACATACACATTTTCATTGTACATTCAAGAAATGTACATCAAAACATACACATTTTCATTGTACATTCAAGAAATGTACATCAAAACATACACATTTTCAGTGTACATTCAAGAAATGTACATCAAAACATACACATTTTCATTGTACATTCAAGAAATGTACATCAAAACATACACATTCTCATTGTACATTCAAGAAATGTACATCAAAACATACACATTTTCATTGTATATACCAGAAATGTACATCAAAACATACACATTTTCATTGTACATTCAAGAAATGTACATCAAAACATACACATTTTCAGTGTACATTCAAGAAATATACATCAAAACATACACATTTTCGTGGTATATACAAGAAGTGTACATCAAAACATACACATTTTCAGTGTACATTCAAGAAATGTACATCAAAACATACACATTTTCATTGTACATTCAAGAAATCTACATCAAAACATACACATTTTCGTTGTACATTCAAGAAATGTACATCAAAGCATACACATTTTCATTGTACATTCAAGAAATGTACATCAAAACATACACATTTTCATTGTATATACCAGAAATGTACATCAAAACATACACATTTTCATTGTACATTCAAGAAATGTACATCCAAACATACACATTTTCAGTGTACATTCAAGAAATATACATCAAAACATACACATTTTCAGTGTACATTCAAGAAATGTACATCAAAACATACACATTTTCAGGATACATTCAAGAAATATACATCAGAACATACACATTTTCATGGTATATACAAGAAATGTACATCAAAACATACACATTTTCATTGTACATTCAAGAAATGTACATCAAAACATACACATTTTCATGGTATATACAAGAAATGTACATCAAAACATACACATTTTCATTGTATATACAAGAAATGTACATCAAAACATACACATTTGCAGTGTACATTCAAGAAATGTACATCAAAACATACACATTTTCATGGTATATACAAGAAATGTACATCAAAACATACACATTTTCATTGTACATTCAAGAAATGTACATCAAAACATACACATTTTCAGGATACATTCAAGAAATATACATCAAAACATACACATTTTCATGGTATATACAAGAAATGTACATCAAAACATACACATTTTCAGGATACATTCAAGAAATATACATCAAAACATACACATTTTCATGGTATATACAAGAAATGTACATCAAAACATACACATTTTCATTGTACATTCAAGAAATGTACATCAAAACATACACATTTTCATGGTATATACAAGAAATCTACATCAAAACATACACATTTTCATTGTACATTCAAGAAACGTACATCAAAACATACACATTTTCAGTGTACATTCAAGAAATATACATCAAAACATACACATTTTCATTGTATATACAAGAAATGTACATCAAAACATACACATTTTCAGTGTACATTCAAGAAATATACATCAAAACATACACTTTTTCATTGTACATACCAGAAATGTACATCAAAACATACACATTATCATTGTACATTCAAGAAATGTACATCAAAACATACACATTTTCAGTGTACATTCAAGAAATGTACATCAAAACATACACATTTTCATTGTACATTCAAGAAATGTACATCAAAACATACACATTTTCAGTGTACATTCAAGAAATATACATCAAAACATACACATTTTCATTGTACATTCAAGAAATGTACATCAAAACATACACATTTTCATTGTACATTCAAGAAATGTACATCAAAACATACACATTTTCAGTGTACATTCAAGAAATGTACATCAAAACATACACATTTTCAGTGTACATTCAAGAAATGTACATCAAAACATACACATTTTCATTGTACATTCAAGAAATGTACATCAAAACATACACATTTTCATTGTACATTCAAGAAATGTACATCAAAACATATACATTTTCATTGTACATTCAAGAAATGTACATCAAAACATACCCATTTTCAGTGTACATTCAAGAAATATACATCAAAACATACACATTTTCATTGTACATTCAAGAAATGTACATCAAAACATACACACTTTCATTGTACATTCAAGAAATGTACATCAAAACATACACTTTCTCATTGTACATACCAGAAATGTACATCAAACCATACACATTTTCAGTGTACATTAGAGAAATGTACATCAAAACATACACATTTTCATTGTACATTCAAGAAATGTACATCAAAACATACACATTTTAAGGGTACATTCAAGAAATATACATCAAAACATACACATTTTCATTGTACATTCAAGAAATGTACATCAAAACATACACATTTTCATTGTACATTCAAGAAATGTACATCAAAGCATACACTTTTTCATTGTACATACCAGAAATGTACATCAAAACATACACATTTTCAGTGTACATTCAAGAAATGTACATCAAAACATACACATTTTCAGTGTACGCTCATAAAATATACATCAAAACCTACACATTTTCAGTATACATTCAAGAAATGTACATCAAAACATACACTTTTTCATTGTACATACCAGAAATGTACATCAAAACATACACTTTTTCATTGTAAGTACCAGAAATGTACATCAAAACATACACATTTTCATTGCACATACCAGAAATGTACATCAAAACATACACATTTTCAGTGTACATTCAAGAAATGTACATCAAAACATACACATTTTCATTGTACATACCAGAAATGTACATCAAAACATACACATTTTCAGTGTACATTCAAGAAGTATACATCAAAACATACACATCTTCATTGTACATTCAAGAAATGTACATCAAAAATTACACATTTTCATTGTACATTCAAGAAATGTACATCAAAACATGCACTTTTTCATTGTACATAGCAGAAATGTACATTAAAACATAGACATTTGCAGTGTACATTCAAGAAATGTACATCAAAACATACACATTTTCATTGTACATTCAAGAAATGTACATCAAAACATACACTTTTTCGTTGTACATATCAGAAATGTACAACAAAACATACACATTTTCATTGTACATTCAAGAAATGTACATCAAAACATACACATTTTCATTGTACATTCCAGAAATGTACATCAAAACATACACATTTTCAGTGTACATTCAAGAAATATACATCAAAACATACACATTTTCAGTGTACATTCAAGAAATATACACCAAAACATACACATTTTCAGTGTACATTCAAGAAATATACATCAAAACATACACATTTTCATTGTATATACAAGAAATGTACATCAAAACATACACATTTTCATTGTATAAACAAGAAATGTACATCAAAACTTACACATTTTCATTGTACACTTAAAAAATGTACATCAACACCTACACATTTTCATTGTACGCTCATAAAATATACATCAAAACTTACACATTTTCATTGTACACTCATAAAATGTACATCAAAACATACACATTTTCATTGTACATTCAAGAAATGTACATCAAAACATACACATTTTCATTGTACATTCAAGAAATGTACATCAAAACATACACATTTTCATTGTATATACAAGAAATGTACACCAAAACTTACACATTTTCATTGTACACTTAAAAAATGTACATCAACACCTACACATTTTCATTGTACACTCATAAAATATACATCAAAACTTACACATTTTCATTGTACACTCATAAAATGTACATCAAAACATACACATTTTCATTGTACATTCAAGAAATGTACAACAAAACATACACATTTTCATTGTACATTCAAGAAATGTACATCAAAACATACACATTTTCATTGTACATTCAAGAAATGTACATCAAAACATACACTTTTTCAGTGTACATTCAAGAAATATACATAAAAACATACACATTTTCATTGTATATACAAGAAATGTACATCAAAACATACACATTTTCAGTGTAGATTCAAGAAATATACATCAAAACATACAAATTTTCATTGTATATACAAGAAATGTACATCAAAACATACACATTTTCATTGTATATACAAGAAATGTACATCAAAACTTACACATTTTCATTGTACACTTAAAAAATGTACATCAACACCTACACATTTTCATTGTACACTCATAAAATATACATAAAAACCTACACATTTTCATTGTACACTCATAAAATATACATCAAAACTTACACATTTTCATTGTACACTTAAAAAAGTACATCAAAACCTACACATTTTCATTGTACACATAAAATATACATCAAAACCTGCACATTTTCATTTTACACTCATAAAATATACATCAAAACTTACACATTCTCATTGTACACTTAAAAAATGTACATCAAAACCTACACATTTTCATTGTACGCTCATAAAATATACATCAAAACCTACACATTTTCATTGTACACTCATAAAATATACATCAAAACTTACACATTTTTATTGTACACTTAAAAAATGTACATCTAAACCTACACATTTTCATTCTACACTCATAAAATATACATCAAAACCTACACATTTTCATTGTACACTCATAAAATATACATCAAAACCTACACATTTTCATTGTACGCTTATAAAATATACATCAAAACCTATACATTTTCATTGTACACTCATAAAATATACATCAAAACCTACACATTTTCATTGTTCACTCATAAAATGTACATCAAAACCTACACATTTTCATTGTTCACTCATAAAATGTACATCAAAACCTACACATTTTCATTGTTCCCTCATAAAATGTACATCAAAACTTACACATTTTCATTGTTCACTCATAAAATGTACATCAAAACCTACACATTTTCATTGTACACTCATAAAATATACATCAAAACCTACACATTTTCATTGTTCACTCATAAAATATACATCAAAACCTACACATTTTCATTGTACACTCATAAAATGTACATCAAAACTTACACATTTTCATTGTACACTCATAAAATATACATCAAAACCTACACATTTTCATTGTACACTCATAAAATGTACATCAAAACTTACACATTTTCATTGTACACTCATAAAATATACATCAAAACTTACACATTTTCATTGTACACATAAAAAATGTACATCAACACCTACACATTTTCATTGTACACTCATAAAATATAAATCAAAACCTACACATTTTCATTGTACACTCATAAAATGTACATCAAAACATACACATTTTCAGTGTACATTCAAGAAATGTACATCAAAACATACACATTTTCATTGTACATTCAGGAAATGTACATCAAAACATACACATTTTCATTGTACATACCAGAAATGTACATCAAAACATACACATTTTCAGTGTTCATTCAAGAAATATACATCAAAACATACACTTTTTCATTGTACATTCAAGAAATATACATCAAAACATACATATTTTCATTGTACATTCAAAAGAAATGTACATCAAAACATACACATTTTCATTGTACATTCAAGAAATGAACATCAAAACATACACTTTTTCATTGTACATACCAGAAATGTACATCAAAACATAGACATTTTCATTGTACATTCAAGAAATGTACATCAAAACATACACATTTTCAGTGTACATTCAAGAAATATACATCAAAACATACACATTTTCATTGTACATACCAGAAATGTACATCAAAACATACACATTTTCATTGTACATTCAAGAAGTGTACATCAAAACATACACATTTTCATTGTACATTCAAGAAATGTACAACAAAACATACACATTTTCATTGTACATTCAAGAAATGTACATCAAAACATACACATTTTCATTGTACATTCAAGAAATGTACATCAAAACATACACATTTTCAGTGTACATTCAAGAAGTATACATCAAAACATACACATTTTCAGTGTACATTCAAGAAATATACATCAAAACATACACATTTTCAGTGTACATTCAAGAAATATACATCAAAACATACACATTTTCATTGTATATACAAGAAATGTACATCAAATCATACACATTTTCATTGTATATACAAGAAATGTACATCAAAACTTACACATTTTCATTGTACACTTAAAAAATGTACATCAACACCTACACATTTTCATTGTACACTCATAAAATATACATCAAAACTTACACATTTTCATTGTACACTCATAAAATGTACATCAAAGCATACACATTTTCATTGTACATTCAAGAAATGTACATCAAAACATACACATTTTCATTGTACATTCAAGAAATGTACATCAAAACATACACATTTTCATTGTATATACAAGAAATGTACATCAAAACATACACATTTTCATTGTACATTCAAGAAATGTACATCCAAACATACACATTTTCAGTGTACATTCAAGAAATATACATCAAAACATACACATTTTCAGTGTACATTCAAGAAATGTACATCAAAACATACACATTTTCAGGATACATTCAAGAAATATACATCAAAACATACACATTTTCATGGTATATACAAGAAATGTACATCAAAACATACACATTTCCATTGTACATTCAAGAAATGTACATCAAAACATACACATTTTCATGGTATATACAAGAAATGTACATCAAAACATACACATTTTCATTGTATATACAAGAAATGTACATCAAAACATACACATTTTCAGTGTACATTCAAGAAATGTACATCAAAACATACACATTTTCATGGTATATAGAAGAAATGTTCATCAAAACATACACATTTTCATTGTACATTCAAGATATGTACATCAAAACATACACATTTTCAGGATACATTCAAGAAATATACATCAAAACATACACATTTTCATGGTATATACAAGAAATGCACATCAAAACATACACATTTTCAGGATACATTCAAGAAATATACATCAAAACATACACATTTTCATGGTATATACAAGAAATGTACATCAAAACATACACATTTTCATTGTACATTCAAGAAATGTACATCAAAACATACACATTTTCATGGTATATACAAGAAATCTACATCAAAACATACACATTTTCATTGTACATTCAAGAAATGTACATCAAAACATACACATTTTCAGTGTACATTCAAGAAATATACATCAAAACATAAACATTTTCATTGTATATACAAGAAATGTGCATCAAAACATACACATTTTCATTGTACATTCAAGAAATGTACATCAAAACATACACATTTTCATGGTATATACAAGAAATCTACATCAAAACATACACATTTTCATTGTACATTCAAGAAATGTACATCAAAGCATACACATTTTCAGTGTACATTCAAGAAATATACATCAAAACATACACATTTTCATTCTATATATACAAGAAATGTACATCAAAACATACACATTTTCAGTGTACATTCAAGAAATATACATCAAAACATACACTTTTTCATTGTACATACCAGAAATGTACATCAAACCATACACATTATCATTGTACATTCAAGAAATGTACATCAAAACATACACATTTTCAGTGTACATTCAAGAAATGTACATCAAAACATACACATTTTCAGGATACATTCAAGAAATATACATCAAAACATACACATTTTCATGGTATATACAAGAAATGTACATCAAAACATACACATTTTCAGGATACATTCAAGAAATATACATCAAAACATACACATTTTCATGGTATATACAAGAAATGTACATCAAAACATACACATTTTCATTGTACATTCAAGAAATGTACATCAAAACATACACATTTTCATGGTATATACAAGAAATCTACATCAAAACATACACATTTTCATTGTACATTCAAGAAATGTACATCAAAACATACACATTTTCAGTGTACATTCAAGAAATATACATCAAAACATAAACATTTTCATTGTATATACAAGAAATGTGCATCAAAACATACACATTTTCATTGTACATTCAAGAAATGTACATCAAAACATACACATTTTCATGGTATATACAAGAAATCTACATCAAAACATACACATTTTCATTGTACATTCAAGAAATGTACATCAAAACATACACATTTTCAGTGTACATTCAAGAAATATACATCAAAACATACACATTTTCATTGTGTATACAAGAAATGTACATCAAAACATACACATTTTCAGCGTACATTCAAGAAATATACATCAAAACATAGACTTTTTCATTGTACATACCAGAAATGTACATCAAAACATACACATTATCATTGTACATTCAAGAAATGTACATCAAAACATACACATTTTCAGTGTACATTCAAGAAATGTACATCAAAACATACACATTTTCATTGTACATTCAAGAAATGTACATCAAAACATACACATTTTCAGTGTACATTCAAGAAATATACATCAAAACATACACATTTTCATTGTGCATTCGAGAAATGTACATCAAAACATACACATTTTCAGTGTACATTCAAGAAACGTACATCAAAACATACACATTTTCATTGTACATTCAAGAAATGTACATCAAAACATACACATTTCCTTTGTACATTCAAGAAATGTACATCAAAACATATACATTTTCATTGTACATTCAAGAAATGTACATCAAAACATACACATTTTCAGTGTACATTCAAGAAATATACATCAAAACATACACATTTTCATTGTACATTCAGGAAATGTACATCAAAACATACACATTTTCATTGTACATTCAAGAAATGTACATCAAAACATACACTTTTTCATTGTACATACCAGAAATGTACATCAAAACATACACATTTTCAGTGTACATTCAAGAAATGTACATCAAAACATACACATTTTCATTGTACATTCAAGAAGTGTACATCAAAACATACACATTTTAAGGGTACATTCAAGAAATAGACATCAAAACATACACATTTTCATTGTACATTCAAGAAATGTACATCAAAACATACACATTTTCATTGTACATTCAAGAAATGTACATCAAAGCATACACCTTTTCATTGTACATACCAGAAATGGACATCAAAACATACACATTTTCAGTGTACATTCAAGAAATGTACATCAAAACATACACATTTTCAGTGTACGCTCATAAAATATACATCAAAACCTACACATTTTCAGTGTACATTCAAGAAATGTACATCAAAACATACACTTTTTCATTGTACATACCAGAAATGTACATCAAAACATACACTTTTTCATTGTACATACCAGAAATGTACATCAAAACATACACATTTTCATTGCACATACCAGAAATGTACATCAAAACATTCACATTTTCAGTGTACATTCAAGAAATGTACATCAAAACATACACATTTTCATTGTACATACCAGAAATGTACATCAAAACATACACATTTTCAGTGTACATTCAAGAAATATACATCAAAACATACACATTTTAATTGTACATTCAAGAAATGTACATCAAAAATTACACATTTTCATTGTACATTCAAGAAATGTACATCAAAATATACACTTTTTCATTGTACATACCAGAAATGTACATCAAAACATACACATTTTCAGTGTACATTCAAGAAATGTACATCAAAACATACACATTTTCATTGTACATTCAAGAAATGTACATCAAAACATACACTTTTTCGTTGTACATATCAGAAATGTACATCAAAACATACACATTTTCAGTGTACATTCAAGAAATGTACATCAAAACATACACATTTTCATTGTACATTCAAGAAATGTACATTAAAACATACACATTTTCATTGTACATACCAGAAATGTACATCAAAACATACACATTTTCAGTGTACATTCAAGAAATATACATCAAAACATACACTTTTTCATTGTACATTCAAGAAATATACATCAAAACATACACATTTTCATTGTTCATTCAAGAAATGTACATCAAAACATACACATTTTCATTGTACATTCAAGAAATGTACATCAAAACATACACTTTTTCATTGTACATACCAGAAATGTACATCAACACATACACATTTTCATTGTACATTCAAGAAATGTACATCAAAACATACACATTTTCATTGTACATTCAAGAAATGTACATCAAAACATACACGTTTTCAGTGTACTTTCAAGAAATATACATCAAAACATACACATTTTCATTGTACATACCAGAAATGTACATCAAAACATACACGTTTTCATTGTACATTCAAGAAATGTACATCAAAACATACACATTTTCAGTGTACATTCAAGAAATGTACATCAAAACATACACATTTTCATTGTACATTCAAGAAATGTACAACAAAACATACACATTTTCATTGTACATTCAAGAAATGTACATCAAAACATACACATTTTCATTGTACATTCAAGAAATGTACATCAAAACATACACATTTTCATTGTATATACAAGAAATCTACATCAAAACATACACATTTTCATTGTACATTCAAGAAATGTACATCAAAACATACACATTTTCAGTGTACATTCAAGAAATATACATCAAAACATAAACATTTTCATTGTATATACAAGAAATGTGCATCAAAACATACACATTTTCATTGTACATTCAAGAAATGTACAACAAAACATACACATTTTCATGGTATATACAAGAAATCTACATCAAAACATACACATTTTCATTGTACATTCAAGAAATGTACATCAAAACATACACATTTTCAGTGTACATTCAAGAAATATACATCAAAACATACACATTTTCATTGTATATACAAGAAATGTACATCAAAACATACACATTTTCAGTGTACATTCAAGAAATATACATCAAAACATACACTTTTTCATTGTACATACCAGAAATGTACATCAAAACATACACATTATCATTGTACATTCAAGAAATGTACATCAGAACATACACATTTTCAGTGTACATTCAAGAAATGTACATCAAAACATACACATTTTCAGGATACATTCAAGAAATATACATCAAAACATACACATTTTCATGGTATATACAAGAAATGTACATCAAAACATACACATTTTCAGGATACATTCAAGAAATATACATCAAAACATACACATTTTCATGGTATATACAAGAAATGTACATCAAAACATACACATTTTCATTGTACATTCAAGAAATGTACATCAAAACATACACATTTTCATGGTATATACAAGAAATCTACATCAAAACATACACATTTTCATTGTACATTCAAGAAATGTACATCAAAACATACACATTTTCAGTGTACATTCAAGAAATATACATCAAAACATAAACATTTTCATTGTATATACAAGAAATGTGCATCAAAACATACACATTTTCATTGTACATTCAAGAAATGTACATCAAAACATACACATTTTCATGGTATATACAAGAAATCTACATCAAAACATACACATTTTCATTGTACATTCAAGAAATGTACATCAAAACATACACATTTTCAGTGTACATTCAAGAAATATACATCAAAACATACACATTTTCATTGTATATACAAGAAATGTACATCAAAACATACACATTTTCAGCGTACATTCAAGAAATGTACATCAAAACATACACATTTTCAGTGTACATTCAAGAAATGTACATCAAAACATACACATTTTCATTGTACATTCAAGAAATGTACATCAAAACATACACATTATCATTGTACATTCAACAAATGTACATCAAAACATACACATTTTCAGTGTACATTCAAGAAATGTACATCAAAACATACACATTTTCATTGTACATTCAAGAAATGTACATCAAAACATACACATTTTCAGTGTACATTCAAGAAGTATACATCAAAACATACACATTTTCATTGTACATTCAAGAAATGTACATCATAACATACACATTTTTATTCTACATTCAAGAAATGTACATCAAAACATACACATTTTCAGTGTACATTCAAGAAATGTACATCAAAACATACACATTTTCAGTGTACATTCAAGAAATGTACATCAAAACATACACATTTTCATTGTACATTCAAGAAATGTACATCAAAACATACACATTTTCTTTGTACATTCAAGAAATGTACATCAAAACATATACATTTTCATTGTACATTCAAGAAATGTACATCAAAACATACACATTTTCAGTGTACATTCAAGAAATATACATCAAATTATACACATTTTCATTGTACATTCAAGAAATGTACAAAAAACATACACATTTTCATTGTACATGCAAGAAATGTACATCAAAACATACACTTTTTCATTGTACATACCAGAAATGTACATCAAAACATACACATTTTCAGTGTACATTCAAGAAATGTACATCAAAACATACACATTTTCATTGTACATTCAAGAAATGTACATCAAAACATACACATTTTAAGGGTACATTCAAGAAATATACATCAAAACATACACATTTTCATTGTACATTCAAGAAATGTACATCAAAACATACACATATTCATTGTACATTCAAGAAATGTACATCAAAGCATACACTTTTTCATTGTACATACCAGAAATGTACATCAAAACATACACATTTTCAGTGTACATTCAAGAAATGTACATCAAAACATACACATTTTCAGTGTACGCTCATAAAATATACATCAAAACCTACACATTTTCAGTGTACATTCAAGAAATGTACATGAAAACATACACTTTTTCATTGTACATACCAGAAATGTACATCAAAACATACACTTTTTCATTGTACATACCAGAAATGTACATCAAAACATACACATTTTCATTGCACATACCAGAAATGTACATCAAAACATACACATTTTCAGTGTACATTCAAGAAATCTACATCAAAACATACACATTTTCATTGTACATACCAGAAATGTACATCAAAACATACACATTTTCATTGTACATTCAAGAAATGTACATCAAAACATACACATTTTCAGTGTACATTCAAGAAATATACATCAAAACATACACATTTTCAGTGTACATTCAAGAAATATACATCAAAACATACACATTTTCAGTGTACATTCAAGAAATATACATCAAAACATACACATTTTCATTGTATATACAAGAAATGTACATCAAAACATACACATTTTCATTGTATATACAAGAAATGTACATAAAAACTTACACATTTTCATTGTACACTTAAAAAATGTACATCAACACCTACACATTTTCATTGTACACTCATAAAATATACATCAAAACTTACACATTTTCATTGTACACTCATAAAATGTACATCAAAACATACACATTTTCATTGTACATTCAAGAAATGTACATCAAAACATACACATTTTCATTGCACATTCAAGAAATGTACATCAAAACATACACATTTTCATTGTATATACAAGAAATCTACATCAAAACATACACATTTTCATTGTACATTCAAGAAATGTACATCAAAACATACACATTTTCAGTGTACATTCAAGAAATATACATCAAAACATAAACATTTTCATTGTACATACAAGAAATGTGCATCACAACATACACATTTTCATTGTACATTCAAGAAATGTACATCAAAACATACACATTTTCATGGTATATACAAGAAATCTACATCAAAACATACACATTTTCATTGTACATTCAAGAAATGTACATCAAAACATACACATTTTCAGTGTACATTCAAGAAATATACATCAAAACATACACATTTTCATTGTATATACAAGAAATGTACATCAAAACATACACATTTTCAGTGTACATTCAAGAAATATACTTCAAAACATACACTTTTTCATTGTACATACCAGAAATGTACATCAAAACATACACATTATCATTGTACATTCAAGAAATGTACATCAAAACATACACATTTTCAGTGTACATTCAAGAAATGTACATCAAAACATACACATTTTCAGGATACATTCAAGAAATATACATCAAAACATACACATTTTCATGGTATATACAAGAAATGTACATCAAAACATACACATTTTCAGGATACATTCAAGAAATATACATCAAAACATACACATTTTCATGGTATATACAAGAAATGTACATCAAAACATACACATTTTCATTGTACATTCAAGAAATGTACATCAAAACATACACATTTTCATGGTATATACAAGAAATCTACATCAAAACATACACATTTTCATTGTACATTCAAGAAATGTACATCAAAACATACACATTTTCAGTGTACATTCAAGAAATATACATCAAAACATAAACATTTTCATTGTATATACAAGAAATGTGCATCAAAACATACACATTTTCATTGTACATTCAAGAAATGTACATCAAAACATACACATTTTCATGGTATATACAAGAAATCTACATCAAAACATACACATTTTCATTGTACATTCAAGAAATGTACATCAAAACATACACATTTTCAGTGTACATTCAAGAAATATACATCAAAACATACACATTTTCATTGTATATACAAGAAATGTACATCAAAACATACACATTTTCAGCGTACATTCAAGAAATATACATCAAAACATACACTTTTTCATTGTACATACCAGAAATGTACATCAAAACATACACATTATCATTGTACATTCAAGAAATGTACATCAAAACATACACATTTTCAGTGTACATTCAAGAAATGTACATCAAAACATACACATTTTCATTGTACATTCAAGAAATGTACATCAAAACATACACATTTTCAGTGTACATTCAAGAAATATACATCAAAACATACACATTTTCATTGTACATTCAAGAAATGTACATCATAACATACACATTTTTATTCTACATTCAAGAAATGTACATCAAAACATACACATTTTCAGTGTACATTCAAGAAATATACATCAAAACATACACATTTTCAGTGTACATTCAAGAAATGTACATCAAAACATACACATTTTCATTGTACATTCAAGAAATGTACATCAAAACATACACATTTTCTTTGTACATTCAAGAAATGTACATCAAAACATATACATTTTCATTGTACATTCAAGAAATGTACATCAAAACATACACATTTTCAGTGTACATTCAAGAAATATACATCAAAACATACACATTTTCATTGTACATTCAAGAAATGTACATCAAAACATACACATTTTCATTGTACATTCAAGAAATGTACATCAAAACATACACTTTTTCATTGTACATACCAGAAATGTACATCAAAACATACACATTTTCAGTGTACATTCAAGAAATGTACATCAAAACATACACATTTTCATTGTACATTCAAGAAATGTACATCAAAACATACACATTTTAAGGGTACATTCAAGAAATATACATCAAAACATACACATTTTCATTGTACATTCAAGAAATGTACATCAAAACATACACATTTTCATTGTACATTCAAGAAATGTACATCAAAGCATACACTTTTTCATTGTACATACCAGAAATGTACATCTAAACATACACATTTTCAGTGTACATTCAAGAAATGTACATCAAAACATACACATTTTCAGTGTACGCTCATAAAATATACATCAAAACCTACACATTTTCAGTGTACATTCAAGAAATGTACATCAAAACATACACTTTTTCATTGTACATACCAGAAATGTACATCAAAACATACACTTTTTCATTGTACATACCAGAAATGTACATCAAAACATACACATTTTCATTGCACATACCAGAAATGTACATCAAAACATACACATTTTCAGTGTACATTCAAGAAATGTTCATCAAAACATACACATTTTCATTGTACATACCAGAAATGTACATCAAAACATACACATTTTCAGTGTACATTCAAGAAATATACATCAAAACATACACATTTTCATTGTACATTCAAGAAATGTACATCAAAAATTACACATTTTCATTGTACATTCAAGAAATGTACATCAAAATATACACTTTTTCATTGTACATACCAGAAATGTACATCAAAACATACACATTTTCAGTGTACATTCAAGAAATGTACATCAAAACATACACATTTTCATTGTACATTAAGAAATATACATCAAAACATACACTTTTTCGTTGTAATTATCAGAAATGTACATCAAAACATACACATTTTCAGTGTACATTCAAGAAATGTACATCAAAACATACACATTTTCATTGTACATTAAAGAAATGTACATTAAAACATACACATTTTCATTGTACATACCAAAAATGTACATCAAAACATACACATTTTCAGTGTACATTCAAGAAATATACATCAAAACATACACTTTTTCATTGTACATTCAAGAAATATACATCAAAACATACACATTTTCATTGTACATTCAAGAAATGTACATCAAAACATACACATTTTCATTGTACATTCAAGAAATGTACATCAAAACATACACTTTTTCATTGTACATACCAGAAATGTACATCAACACATACACATTTTCATTGTACATTCAAGAAATGTACATCAAAACATACACATTTTCATTGTACATTCAAGAAATGTACATCAAAACATACACATTTTCATTGTACATTCAAGAAATGTACAACAAAACATAAACAATTTCATTGTACATTCAAGAAATGTACATCAAAACATACACATTTTCATTGTACATTCAAGAAATGTACATCAAAACATACACATTTTCAGTGTACATTCAAGAAATATACATCAAAACATACACATTTTCAGTGTACATTCAAGAAATATACATCAAAACATACACATTTTCAGTGTACATTCAAGAAATATACATCAAAACATACACATTTTCATTGTATATACAAGAAATGTACATCAAAACATACACATTTTCATTGTATATACAAGAAATGTACATCAAAACTTACACATTTTCATTGTACACTTAAAAAATGTACATCAACACCTACACATTTTCATTGTACACTCATAAAATATACATCAAAACTTACACATTTTCATTGTACACTCATAAAATGTACATCAAAACATACACATTTTCATTGTACATTCAAGAAATGTACATCAAAACATACACATTTTCATTGTACATTCAAGAAATGTACATCAAAACATACACATTTTCATTGTATATACAAGAAATGTACATCAAAACTTACACATTTTCATTGTACACTTAAAATATGTACATCAACACCTACACATTTTCATTGTACACTCATAAAATATACATCAAAACTTACACATTTTCATTGTACACTCATAAAATGTACATCAAAACATACACATTTTCATTGTACATTCAAGAAATGTACAACAAAACATACACATTTTCATTGTACATTCAAGAAATGTACATCAAAACATAAACAATTTCATTGTACATTCAAGAAATGTACATCAAAACATACACATTTTCATTGTACATTCAAGAAATGTACATCAAAACATACACATTTTCAGTGTACATTCAAGAAATATACATCAAAACATACACATTTTCAGTGTACATTCAAGAAATATACATCAAAACATACACATTTTCAGTGTACATTCAAGAAATATACATCAAAACATACACATTTTCATTGTATATACAAGAAATGTACATCAAAACATACACATTTTCATTGTATATACAAGAAATGTACATCAAAACTTACACATTTTCATTGTACACTTAAAATATGTACATCAACACCTACACATTTTCATTGTACACTCATAAAATATACATCAAAACTTACACATTTTCATTGTACACTCATAAAATGTACATCAAAACATACACATTTTCATTGTACATTCAAGAAATGTACATCAAAACATACACATTTTCATTGTACATTCAAGAAATGTACATCAAAACATACACTTTTTCAGTGTACATTCAAGAAATATACATAAAAACATACACATTTTCATTGTATATACAAGAAATGTACATCAAAACATACACATTTTCAGTGTACATTCAAGAAATATACATCAAAACATACACATTTTCATTGTATATACAAGTAATGTACATCAAAACATACACATTTTCATTGTATATACAAGAAATGTACATCAAAACTTACACATTTTCATTGTACACTTAAAAAATGTACATCAACACCTACACATTTTCATTGTACACTCATAAAATATACATAAAAACCTACACATTTTCATTGTACACTCATAAAATATACATCAAAACTTACACATTTTCATTGTACACTTAAAAAATGTACATCAAAACCTACACATTTTCATTGTACACATAAAATATACATCAAAGCCTACACATTTTCATTGTACACTCATAAAATATACATCAAAACTTACACATTCTCATTGTACACTTAAAAAATGTACATCAACACCTACACATTTTCATTGTACGCTCATAAAATATACATCAAAACCTACACATTTTCATTGTACACTCATAAAATATACATCAAAACTTACACATTTTTATTGTACACTTAAAAAATGTACATCTAAACCTACACATTTTCATTCTACACTCATAAAATATACATCAAAACCTACACATTTTCATTGTACACTCATAAAATATACATCAAAACCTACACATTTTCATTGTACGCTCATAAAATATACATCAAAACCTACACATTTTCATTGTACACTCATAAAATATACATCAAAACCTACACATTTTCATTGTTCACTCATAAAATGTACATCAAAACCTACACATTTTCATTGTTCACTCATAAAATGTACATCAAAACCTACACATTTTCATTGTTCCCTCATAAAATGTACATCAAAACTTACACATTTTCATTGTTCGTTCATAAAATGTACATCAAAACCTACACATTTTCATTGTACACTCATAAAATGTACATCAAAACTTACACATTTTCATTGTACACTCATAAAATATACATCAAAACCTACACATTTTCATTGTACACTCATAAAATGTACATCAAAACTTACACATTTTCATTGTACACTCATAAAATATACATCAAAACTTACACATTTTCATTGTACACATAAAAAATGTACATCAACACCTACACATTTTCATTGTACACTCATAAAATATAAATCAAAACCTACACATTTTCATTGTACACTCATAAAATGTACATCAAAGCATACACATTTTCAGTGTACATTCAAGAAATGTACATCAAAACATACACATTTTCATTGTACATTCAAGAAATGTACATCAAAACATACACATTTTCATTGTACATACCAGAAATGTACATCAAAACATACACATTTTCAGTGTTCATTCAAGAAATATACATCAAAACATACACTTTTTCATTGTACATTCAAGAAATATACATAAAAACATACATATTTTCATTGTACATTCAAGAAATGTACATCAAAACATACACATTTTCATTGTACATTCAAGAAATGTACATCAAAACATACACTTTTTCATTGTACATACCAGAAATGTACATCAAAACATAGACATTTTCATTGTACATTCAAGAAATGTACATCAAAACATACACATTTTCAGTGTACATTCAAGAAATATACATCAAAACATACACATTTTCATTGTATATACAAGAAATGTACATCAAAACATACACATTTTCATTGTATATACAAGAAATGTACATCAAAACTTACACATTTTCATTGTACACTTAAAAAATGTACATCAACACCTACACATTTTCATTGTACACTCATAAAATATACATCAAAACTTACACATTTTCATTGTACACTCATAAAATGTACATCAAAACATACACATTTTCATTGTACATTCAAGAAATGTACATCAAAACATACACATTTTCAGTGTACATTCAAGAAATATACATCAAAACATACACATTTTCAGTGTACATTCAAGAAATATACATCAAAACATACACATTTTCAGTGTACATTCAAGAAATATACATCAAAACATACACATTTTCATTGTATATACAAGAAATGTACATCAAAACATACACATTTTCATTGTATATACAAGAAATGTACATCAAAACTTACACATTTTCATTGTACACTTAAAAAATGTACATCAACAAATACACATTTTCATTGTACACTCATAAAATATACATCAAAACTTACACATTTTCATTGTACACTCATAAAATGTACATCAAAACATACACATTTTCATTGTACATTCAAGAAATGTACATCAAAACATACACATTTTCATTGTACATTCAAGAAATGTACATCAAAACATACACATTTTCATTGTATATACAAGAAATGTACATCAAAACATACACATTTTCATTGTACATTCAAGAAATGTACATCCAAACATACACATTTTCAGTGTACATTCAAGAAATATACATCAAAACATACACATTTTCAGGATACATTCAAGAAATATACATCAAAACATACACATTTTCATGGTATATACAAGAAATGTACATCAAAACATACACATTTTCATTGTACATTCAAGAAATGTACATCAAAACATACACATTTTCATGGTATATACAAGAAATGTACACCAAAACATACACATCTTCATTGTATATACAAGAAATGTACATCAAAACATACACATTTTCAGTGTACATTCAAGAAATGTGCATCAAAACATACACATTTTCATGGTATATACAAGAAATGTTCATCAAAACATACACATTTTTATTGTACATTCAAGAAATGTACATCATAACATACACATTTTCATTGTACATTCAAGAAATGTACATCAAAACATACACATTTTCAGTGTACATTCAAGAAATGTACATCCAAACATACACATTTTCAGTGTACATTCAAGAAATGTACATCAAAACATACACATTTTCATTGTACATTCAAGAAATGTACATCAAAACATACACATTTTCATTGTACATTCAAGAAATGTACATCAAAACATACACATTTTCAGTGTACATTCAAGAAATGTACATCAAAACATACACATTTTCATTGTACATTCAAGAAATGTACATCAAAGCATACACATTTTCATTGTACATTCAAGAAATGTACATCAAAACATACACATTTTCATTGTACATTCAAGAAATGTACATCAAAACATACACTTTTTCATTGTACATACCAGAAATGTACATCAAAACATACACATTTTCAGTGTACATTCAAGAAATGTACATCAAAACATACACATTTTCATTGTACATTCAAGAAATGTACATCAAAACATACACATTTTAAGGGTACATTCAAGAAATATACATCAAAACATACACATTTTCATTGTACATTCAAGAAATGTACATCAAAACATACACATTTTCATTGTACATTCAAGAAATGTACATCAAAGCATACACTTTTTCATTGTACATACCAGAAATGTACATCAAAACATACACATTTTCAGTGTACATTCAGGAAATGTTCATCAAAACATACACAATTTCAGTGTACGCTCATAAAATATACATCAAAACCTACACATTTTCAGTGTACATTCAAGAAATGTACATCAAAACATACACTTTTTCATTGTACATACCAGAAATGTACATCAAAACATACACTTTTTCATTGTACATACCAGAAATGTACATCAAAACATACACATTTTCATTGCACATACCAGAAATGTACATCAAAACATACACATTTTCAGTGTACATTCAAGAAATGTACATCAAAACATACACATTTTCATTGTACATATCAGAAATGTACATCAAAACATACACATTTTCAGTGTACATTCAAGAAATATACATCAAAACATACACATTTTCATTGTACATTCAAGAAATGTACATCAAAACATACACATTTTCATGGTATATACAAGAAATGTACATCAAAACATACACATTTTCATTGTACATTCAAGAAATGTACATCAAAACATACACATTTTCAGGATACATTCAAGAAATATACATCAAAACATACACATTTTCATGGTATATACAAGAAATGTACATCAAAACATACACATTTTCAGGATACATTCAAGAAATATACATCAAAGCATACACATTTTCATGGTATATACAAGAAATGTACATCAAAACATACACATTTTCATTGTACATTCAAGAAATGTACATCAAAACATACACATTTTCATGGTATATACAAGTAATCTACATCAAAACATACACATTTTCATTGTACATTCAAGAAATGTACATCAAAACATACACATTTTCAGTGTACATTCAAGAAATATACATCAAAACATAAACATTTTCAATGTATATACAAGAAATGTGCATCAAAACATACACATTTTCATTGTACATTCAAGAAGTGTACATCAAAACATACACATTTTCATGGTATATACAAGAAATCTACATCAAAACATACACATTTTCATTGTACATTCAAGAAATGTAGATCAAAACATACACATTTTCAGTGTACATTCAAGAAATATACATCAAAACATACACATTTTCATTGTATATACAAGAAATGTACATCAAAACATACACATTTTCAGTGTACATTCAAGAAATATGCATCAAAACATACACTTTTTCATTGTACATACCAGAAATGTACATCAAAACATACACATTATCATTGTACATTCAAGAAATGTACATCAAAACATACACATTTTCAGTGTACATTCAAGAAATGTACATCAAAACATACACATTTTCATTGTACATTCAAGAAATGTACATCAAAACATACACATTTTCAGTGTACATTCAAGAAATATACATCAAAACATACACATTTTCATTGTACATTCAAGAAAAGTACATCAAAACATACACATTTTCATTGTACATTCAAGAAATGTACATCAAAACATACACATTTTCAGTGTACATTCAAGAAATGTACATCCAAACATACACATTTTCAGTGTACATTCAAGAAATGTACATCAAAACATACACATTTTCATTGTACATTCAAGAAATGTACATCAAAACATACACATTTTCATTGTACATTCAAGAAATGTACATCAAAACATACACATTTTCAGTGTACATTCAAGAAATGTACATCAAAACATACACATTTTCATTGTACATTGAAGAAATGTACATCAAAGCATACACATTTTCATTGTACATTCAAGAAATGTACATCAAAACATACACATTTTCATTGTACATTCAAGAAATGTACATCAAAACATACACTTTTTCATTGTACATACCAGAAATGTACATCAAAACATACACATTTTCAGTGTACATTCAAGAAATGTACATCAAAACATACACATTTTCATTGTACATTCAAGAAATGTACATCAAAACATACACATTTTAAGGGTACATTCAAGAAATATACATCAAAACATACACATTTTCATTGTACATTCAAGAAATGTACATCAAAACATACACATTTTCATTGTACATTCAAGAAATGTACATCAAAGCATACACTTTTTCATTGTACATACCAGAAATGTACATCAAAACATACACATTTTCAGTGTACATTCAAGAAATGTACATCAAAACATACACATTTTCAGTGTACGCTCATAAAATATACATCAAAACCTACACATTTTCAGTGTACATTCAAGAAATGTACATCAAAACATACACTTTCTCATTGTACATACCAGAAATGTGCATCAAAATATACACATTTTCATTGCACATACCAGAAATGTACATCAAAACATACACATTTTCAGTGTACATTCAAGAAATGTACATCATAACATACACATTTTCATTGTACATACCAGAAATGTACATCAAAACATACACATCTTCAGTGTACATTCAAGAAATATACATCAAAACATACACATTTTCATTGTACATTCAAGAAATGTACATCAAAACATACACATTTTCATGGTATATACAAGAAATGTACATCAAAACATACACATTTTCATTGTACATTCAGGAAATGTACATCAAAACATACACATTTTCAGGATACATTCAGGAAATATACATCAAGACATACACATTTTCATGGTATATACAAGAAATGTACATCAAAACATACACATTTTCAGGATACATTCAAGGAATATACATCAAAACATACACATTTTCATGGTATATAAAAGAAATGTACATCAAAACATACACATTTTCATTGTACATTCAAGAAATGTATATCAAAACATACACATTTTCATGGTATATACAAGAAATCTACATCAAAACATACAGATTTTCATTGTACATACCAGAAATGTACATCAAAACATACACATTTTCAGTGTACATTCAGGAAATGTTCATCAAAACATACACAATTTCAGTGTACGCTCATAAAATATACATCAAAACCTACACATTTTCAGTGTACATTCAAGAAATGTACATCAAAACATACACTTTTTCATTGTACATACCAGAAATGTACATCAAAACATACACTTTTTCATTGTACATACCAGAAATGTACATCAAAACATACACATTTTCATTGCACATACCAGAAATGTACATCAAAACATACACATTTTCAGTGTACATTCAAGAAATGTACATCAAAACATACACATTTTCATTGTACATATCAGAAATGTACATCAAAACATACACATTTTCAGTGTACATTCAAGAAATATACATCAAAACATACACATTTTCATTGTACATTCAAGAAATGTACATCAAAACATACACATTTTCATGGTATATACAAGAAATGTACATCAAAACATACACATTTTCATTGTACATTCAAGAAATGTACATCAAAACATACACATTTTCAGGATACATTCAAGAAATATACATCAAAACATACACATTTTCATGGTATATACAAGAAATGTACATCAAAACATACACATTTTCAGGATACATTCAAGAAATATACATCAAAGCATACACATTTTCATGGTATATACAAGAAATGTACATCAAAACATACACATTTTCATTGTACATTCAAGAAATGTACATCAAAACATACACATTTTCATGGTATATACAAGTAATCTACATCAAAACATACACATTTTCATTGTACATTCAAGAAATGTACATCAAAACATACACATTTTCAGTGTACATTCAAGAAATATACATCAAAACATAAACATTTTCAATGTATATACAAGAAATGTGCATCAAAACATACACATTTTCATTGTACATTCAAGAAGTGTACATCAAAACATACACATTTTCATGGTATATACAAGAAATCTACATCAAAACATACACATTTTCATTGTACATTCAAGAAATGTGGATCAAAACATACACATTTTCAGTGTACATTCAAGAAATATACATCAAAACATACACATTTTCATTGTATATACAAGAAATGTACATCAAAACATACACATTTTCAGTGTACATTCAAGAAATATGCATCAAAACATACACTTTTTCATTGTACATACCAGAAATGTACATCAAAACATACACATTATCATTGTACATTCAAGAAATGTACATCAAAACATACACATTTTCAGTGTACATTCAAGAAATGTACATCAAAACATACACATTTTCATTGTACATTCATGAAATGTACATCAAAACATACACATTTTCAGTGTACATTCAAGAAATATACATCAAAACATACACATTTTCATTGTACATTCAAGAAAAGTACATCAAAACATACACATTTTCATTGTACATTCAAGAAATGTACATCAAAACATACACATTTTCAGTGTACATTCAAGAAATGTACATCCAAACATACACATTTTCAGTGTACATTCAAGAAATGTACATCAAAACATACACATTTTCATTGTACATTCAAGAAATGTACATCAAAACATACACATTTTCATTGTACATTCAAGAAATGTACATCAAAACATACACATTTTCAGTGTACATTCAAGAAATGTACATCAAAACATACACATTTTCATTGTACATTGAAGAAATGTACATCAAAGCATACACATTTTCATTGTACATTCAAGAAATGTACATCAAAACATACACATTTTCATTGTACATTCAAGAAATGTACATCAAAACATACACTTTTTCATTGTACATACCAGAAATGTACATCAAAACATACACATTTTCAGTGTACATTCAAGAAATGTACATCAAAACATACACATTTTCATTGTACATTCAAGAAATGTACATCAAAACATACACATTTTAAGGGTACATTCAAGAAATATACATCAAAACATACACATTTTCATTGTACATTCAAGAAATGTACATCAAAACATACACATTTTCATTGTACATTCAAGAAATGTACATCAAAGCATACACTTTTTCATTGTACATACCAGAAATGTACATCAAAACATACACATTTTCAGTGTACATTCAAGAAATGTACATCAAAACATACACATTTTCAGTGTACGCTCATAAAATATACATCAAAACCTACACATTTTCAGTGTACATTCAAGAAATGTACATCAAAACATACACTTTCTCATTGTACATACCAGAAATGTGCATCAAAATATACACATTTTCATTGCACATACCAGAAATGTACATCAAAACATACACATTTTCAGTGTACATTCAAGAAATGTACATCATAACATACACATTTTCATTGTACATACCAGAAATGTACATCAAAACATACACATCTTCAGTGTACATTCAAGAAATATACATCAAAACATACACATTTTCATTGTACATTCAAGAAATGTACATCAAAACATACACATTTTCATGGTATATACAAGAAATGTACATCAAAACATACACATTTTCATTGTACATTCAGGAAATGTACATCAAAACATACACATTTTCAGGATACATTCAGGAAATATACATCAAGACATACACATTTTCATGGTATATACAAGAAATGTACATCAAAACATACACATTTTCAGGATACATTCAAGGAATATACATCAAAACATACACATTTTCATGGTATATAAAAGAAATGTACATCAAAACATACACATTTTCATTGTACATTCAAGAAATGTATATCAAAACATACACATTTTCATGGTATATACAAGAAATCTACATCAAAACATACAGATTTTCATTGTACATTCAAGAAATGTACATCAAAACATACACATTTTCAGTGTACATTCAAGAAATATACATCAAAACATAAACATTTTCATTGTATATACAAGAAATGTGCATCAAAACATACACATTTTCATTGTACATTCAAGAAATGTACATCAAAACATACAGATTTTCATGGTATATACAAGAAATCTACATCAAAACATACACATTTTCATTGTACATTCAAGAAATGTACATCAAAACATACACATTTTCAGTGTACATTCAAGAAATGTACATCAAAACATACACATTTTCATTGTACATTCAAGAAATGTACATCAAAACATAAACATTTTCATTGTACATTCAAGAAATGTACATCAAAACATACACATTTTCAGTGTACATTCAAGAAATGTACATCAAAACATACACATTTTCATTGTACATTCAAGAAATGTACATCAAAGCATACACATTTTCATTCTACATTCAAGAAATGTACATCAAAACATACACATTTTCATTGTACATTCAAGAAATGTACATCAAAACATACACTTTTTCATTGTACATACCAGAAATGTACATCAAAACATACACATTTTCAGTGTACATTCAAGAAATGTACATCAAAACATACACATTTTCATTGTACATTCAAGAAATGTACATCAAAACATACACATTTTAAGGGTACATTCAAGAAATATACATCAAAACATACACATTTTCATTGTACATTCAAGAAATGTACATCAAAACATACACATTTTCATTGTACATTCAAGAAATGTACATCAAAGCATACACTTTTTCATTGTACATACCAGAAATGTACATCAAAACATACACATTTTCAGTGTACATTCAAGAAATGTACATCAAAACATACACAATTTCAGTGTACGCTCATAAAATATACATCAAAACCTACACATTTTCAGTGTACATTCAAGAAATGTACATCAAAACATACACTTTTTCATTGTACATACCAGTAATGTACATCAAAACATACACTTTTTCATTGTACATACCAGAAATGTACATCAAAACATACACATTTTCATTGCACATACCAGAAATGTACATCAAAACATACACATTTTCAGTGTACATTCAAGAAATGTACATCAAAACATACACATTTTCATTGTACATACCAGAAATGTACATCAAAACATACACATTTTCAGTGTACATTCAAGAAATATACATCGAAACATACACATTTTCATTGTACATTCAAGAAATGTACATCAAAACATACAAATTTTCATGGTATATACAAGAAATGTACATCAAAACATACACATTTTCATTGTACATTCAAGAAATGTACATCAAAACATACACATTTTCAGGATACATTCAAGAAATATACATCAAAACATACACATTTTCATGGTATATACAAGAAATGTACATCAAAACATACACATTTTCAGGATACATTCAAGGAATATACATCAAAGCATACACATTTTCATGGTATATACAAGAAATGTACATCAAAGCATACACATTTTCATTGTACATTCAAGAAATGTACATCAAAACATACACATTTTCATGGTATATACAAGTAATCTACATCAAAACATACACATTTTCATTGTACATTCAAGAAATGTACATCAAAACATACACATTTTCAGTGTACATTCAAGAAATATACATCAAAACATAAACATTTTCATTGTATATACAAGAAATGTGCATCAAAACATACACATTTTCATTGTACATTCAAGAAGTGTACATCAAAACATACACATTTTCATGGTATATACAAGAAATCTACATCAAAACATACACATTTTCATTGTACATTCAAGAAATGTACATCAAAACATACACATTTTCAGTGTACATTCAAGAAATATACATCAAAACATACACATTTTCATTGTATATACAAGAAATGTACATCAAAACATACACATTTTCAGTGTACATTCAAGAAATATGCATCAAAACATACACTTTTTCATTGTACATACCAGAAATGTACATCAAAACATACACATTATCATTGTACATTCAAGAAATGTACATCAAAACATACACATTTTCAGTGTACATTCAAGAAATGTACATCAAAACATACACATTTTCATTGTACATTCAAGAAATGTACATCAAAACATACACATTTTCAGTGTACATTCAAGAAATATACATCAAAACATACACATTTTCATTGTACATTCAAGAAAAGTACATCAAAACATACACATTTTCATTGTACATTCAAGAAATGTACATCAAAACATACACATTTTCAGTGTACATTCAAGAAATGTACATCCAAACATACACATTTTCAGTGTACATTCAAGAAATGTACATCAAAACATACACATTTTCATTGTACATTCAAGAAATGTACATCAAAACATACACATTTTCATTGTACATTCAAGAAATGTACATCAAAACATACACATTTTCAGTGTACATTCAAGAAATGTACATCAAAACATACACATTTTCATTGTACATTGAAGAAATGTACATCAAAGCATACACATTTTCATTGTACATTCAAGAAATGTACATCAAAACATACACATTTTCATTGTACATTCAAGAAATGTACATCAAAACATACACTTTTTCATTGTACATACCAGAAATGTACATCAAAACATACACATTTTCAGTGTACATTCAAGAAATGTACATCAAAACATACACATTTTAAGGGTACATTCAAGAAATATACATCAAAACATACACATTTTCATTGTACATTCAAGAAATGTACATCAAAACATACACATTTTCATTGTACATTCAAGAAATGTACATCAAAGCATACACTTTTTCATTGTACATACCAGAAATGTACATCAAAACATACACATTTTCAGTGTACATTCAAGAAATGTACATCAAAACATACACATTTTCAGTGTACGCTCATAAAATATACATCAAAACCTACACATTTTCAGTGTACATTCAAGAAATGTACATCAAAACATACACTTTTTCATTGTACATACCAGAAATGTGCGTCAAAACATACACATTTTCATTGCACATACCAGAAATGTACATCAAAACATACACATTTTCAGTGTACATTCAAGAAATGTACATCATAACATACACATTTTCATTGTACATACCAGAAATGTACATCAAAACATACACATCTTCAGTGTACATTCAAGAAATATACATCAAAACATACACATTTTCATTGTACATTCAAGAAATGTACATCAAAACATACACATTTTCATGGTATATACAAGAAATGTACATCAAAACATACACATTTTCATTGTACATTCAAGAAATGTACATCAAAACATACACAATTTCAGGATACATTCAAGAAATATACATCAAGACATACACATTTTCATGGTATATACAAGAAATGTACATCAAAACATACACATTTTCAGGATACATTCAAGAAATATACATCAAAACATACACATTTTCATGGTATATAAAAGAAATGTACATCAAAACATACACATTTTCATTGTACATTCAAGAAATGTACATCAAAACATACACATTTTCATGGTGTATACAAGAAATCTACATCAAAACATACACATTTTCATTGTGCATTCAAGAAATGTACATCAAAACATACACATTTTCAGTGTACATTCAAGAAATATACATCAAAACATAAACATTTTCATTGTATATACAAGAAATGTGCATCAAAGCATACACATTTTCATTGTACATTCAAGAAATGTACATCAAAACATACAGATTTTCATGGTATATACAAGAAATCTACATCAAAACATACACATTTTCATTGTACATTCAAGAAATGTACATCAAAACATACACATTTTCAGTGTACATTCAAGAAATATACATCAAAACATACACATTTTCATTGTATATACAAGAAATGTACATCAAAACATACACACTTTCAGTGTACATTCAAGAAATATACATCAAAACATACACTTTTTCATTGTACATACCAGAAATGTACATAAAAACATACACATTATCATTGTACATTCAAGAAATGTACATCAAAACATACACATTTTCAGTGTACATTCAAGAAATGTACATCAAAACATACACATTTTCATTGTACATTCAAGAAATGTACATCAAAACATACACATTTTCAGTGTACATTCAAGAAATATACATCAAAACATACACATTTTCATTGTACATTCAAGAAATGTACATCAAAACATACACATTTTCATTGTACATTCAAGAAATGTACATCAAAACATACACATTTTCAGTGTACATTCAAGAAATGTACATCAAAACATACACATTTTCAGTGTACATTCAAGAAATGTACATCAAAACATACACATTTTCATTGTACATTCAAGAAATGTACATCAAAACATATACATTTTCATTGTACATTCAAGAAATGTACATCAAAACATATACATTTTCATTGTACATTCAAGAAATGTACATTAAAACATACACATTTTCAGTGTACATTCAAGAAATATACATCAAAACATACACATTTTCATTGTACATTCAAGAAATGTACATCAAAACATACACATTTTCATTGTACATTCAAGAAATGTACATCAAAACATACACTTTTTCATTGTACATACCAGAAATGTACATCAAAACATACACATTTTCAGTGTACATTCAAGAAATGTACATCAAAACATACACATTTTCATTGTACATTCAAGAAATGTACATCAAAACATACACATTTTAAGGGTACATTCAAGAAGTATACATCAAAACATACACATTTTCATTGTACATTCAAGAAATGTACATCAAAACATACACATTTTCATTGTACATTCAAGAAATGTACATCAAAGCATACACTTTTTCATTGTACATACCAGAAATGTACATCAAAACATACACATTTTCAGTGTACATTCAAGAAATGTACATCAAAACACACATTTTCAGTGTACGCTCATAAAATATACATCAAAACCTACACATTTTCAGTGTACATTCAAGAAATGTACATCAAAACATACACTCTTTCATTGTACATACCAGAAATGTACATCAAAACATACACTTTTTCATTGTACATACCAGAAATGTACATCAAAACATACACATTTCCATTGCACATACCAGAAATGTACATCAAAACATACGCATTTTCAGTGTACATTCAAGAAATGTACATCAAAACATACACATTTTCATTGTACATACCAGAAATGTACATTAAAACATACACATTTTCAGTGTACATTCAAGAAATATACATCAAAACATACACATTTTCATTGTACATTCAAGAAATGTACATCAAAAATTACACATTTTCATTGTACATTCAAGAAATGTACATCAAAACATACACTTTTTCATTGTACATACCAGAAATGTACATCAAAACATACACATTTTCATTGTATATACAAGGAATGTGCATCAAAACATACACATTTTCATTGTACATTCAAGAAATGTACATCAAAACATACACATTTTCATGGTATATACAAGAAATCTACATCAAAACACACATTTTCATTGTACATTCAAGAAATGTACATCAAAACATACACATTTTCAGTGTACATTCAAGAAATATACATCAAAACATACACATTTTCATTGTATATACAAGAAATATACATCAAAACATACACATTTTCAGTGTACATTCAAGAAATATACATCAAAACATACACTTTTTCATTGTACATACCAGAAATGTACATCAAAACATACACATTATCATTGTACATTCAAGAAATGTACATCAAAACATACACATTTTCAGTGTACATTCAAGAAATGTACATCAAAACATACACATTTTCATTGTACATTCAAGATATGTACATCAAAACATACACATTTTCAGTGTACATTCAAGAAATATACATCAAAACATACACATTTTCATTGTACATTCAAGAAATGTACATCAAAACATACACATTTTCATTGTACATTCAAGAAATGTACATCAAAACATACACATTTTCAGTGTACATTCAAGAAATGTACATCCAAACATACACATTTTCAGTGTACATTCAAGAAATGTACATCAAAACATACACATTTTCATTGTATATTCAAGAAATGTACATCAAAACATACACATTTTCATTGTACATTCAAGAAATGTACATCAAAACATACACATTTTCAGTGTACATTCAAGAAATGTACATCAAAACATACACATTTTCATTGTACATTCAAGAAATGTACATCAAAGCATACACATTTTCATTGTACATTCAAGAAATGTACATCAAAACATACACATTTTCATTGTACATTCAAGAAATGTACATCAAAACATACACTTTTTCATTGTACATACCAGAAATGTACATCAAAACATACACATTTTCAGTGTACAATTCAAGAAATGTACATCAAAACATACACATTTTCATTGTACATTCAAGAAATGTACATCAAAACATACACATTTTAAGGGTACATTCAAGAAATATACATCAAAACATACACATTTTCATTGTACATTCAAGAAATGTACATCAAAACATACACATTTTCATTGTACATTCAAGAAATGTACATCAAAACATACACTTTTTCATTGTACATACCAGAAATGTACATCAAAACATACACATTTTCAGTGTACATTCAAGAAATGTACATCAAAGCATACACATTTTCATTGTACATTCAAGAAATGTACATCAAAACATACACATTTTCATTGTACATTCAAGAAATGTACATCAAAACATACACTTTTTCATTGTACATTCAAGAAATATACATCAAAACATACACATTTTCATTGTACATTCAAGAAATGTACATCAAAACATACACATTTTCATTGTACATTCAAGAAATGTACATCAAAACATACACTTTTTCATTGTACATACCAGAAATGTACATCAAAACATACATATTTTCATTGTACATTCAAGAAATGTACATCAAAGCATACACATTTTCATTGTACATTCAAGAAATGTACATCAAAACATACACTTTTTCATTGTACATACCAGAAATGTACATCAAAACATACACATTTTCAGTGTACATTCAAGAAATGTACATCAAAACATACAAATTTTCAGTGTACGCTCCTAAAATATACATCAAAACCTACACATTTTCAGTGTACATTCAAGAAATGTACATCAAAACATACACTTTTTCATTGTACACACCAGAAATGTACATCAAAACATACACATTTTCATTGCACATACCAGAAATGTACATCAAAACATACACATTTTCAGTGTACATTCAAGAAATGTACATCAAAACATACACATTTTCATTGTACATACCAGAAATGTACATCAAAACATACACATTTTCAGTGTACATTCAAGAAATATACATCAAAACATACACATTTTCATTGTACATTCAAGAAATGTACATCAAAACATACACATTTTCATGGTATATACAAGAAATGTACATCAAAACATACACATTTTCATTGTACATTCAAGAAATGTACATCAAAACATACACATTTTCAGGATACATTCAAGAAATATACATCAAGACATACACATTTTCATGGTATATACAAGAAATGTACATCAAAACATACACATTTTCAGGATACATTCAAGAAATATACATCAAAACATACACATTTTCATGGTATATAAAAGAAATGTACATCAAAACATACACATTTTCATTGTACATTCAAGAAATGTACATCAAAACATACACAATTTCATGGTATATACAAGAAATCTACATCAAAACATACACATTTTCATTGTACATTCAGGAAATGTACATCAAAACATACACATTTTCAGTGTACATTCAAGAAATATACATCAAAACATACACATTATCATTGTATATACAAGAAATGTACATCAAAACATACACACTTTCAGTGTACATTCAAGAAATATACATCAAAACATACACTTTTTCATTGTACATACCAGAAATGTACATCAAAACATACACATTATCATTGTACATTCAAGAAATGTACATCAAAACATACACATTTTCAGTGTACATTCAAGAAATGTACATCAAAACATACACATTTTCATTGTACATTCAAGAAATGTACATCAAAACATACACTTTTTCATTGTACATTCAAGAAATATACATCAAAACATACACATTTTCATTGTACATTCAAGAAATGTACATCAAAACATACACATTTTCATTGTACATTCAAGAAATGTACATCAAAACATACACTTTTTCATTGTACATACCAGAAATGTACATCAAAACATACACATTTTCAGTGTACATTCAAGAAATGTACATCAAAGCATACACATTTTCATTGTACATTCAAGAAATGTACATCAAAACATACACATTTTCATTGTACATTCAAGAAATGTACATCAAAACATACACTTTTTCATTGTACATTCAAGAAATATACATCAAAACATACACATTTTCATTGTACATTCAAGAAATGTACATCAAAACATACACATTTTCATTGTACATTCAAGAAATGTACATCAAAACATACACTTTTTCATTGTACATACCAGAAATGTACATCAAAACATACATATTTTCATTGTACATTCAAGAAATGTACATCAAAGCATACACATTTTCATTGTACATTCAAGAAATGTACATCAAAACATACACTTTTTCATTGTACATACCAGAAATGTACATCAAAACATACACATTTTCAGTGTACATTCAAGAAATGTACATCAAAACATACAAATTTTCAGTGTACGCTCCTAAAATATACATCAAAACCTACACATTTTCAGTGTACATTCAAGAAATGTACATCAAAACATACACTTTTTCATTGTACACACCAGAAATGTACATCAAAACATACACATTTTCATTGCACATACCAGAAATGTACATCAAAACATACACATTTTCAGTGTACATTCAAGAAATGTACATCATAACATACACATTTTCATTGTACATACCAGAAATGTACATCAAAACATACACATCTTCAGTGTACATTCAAGAAATATACATCAAAACATACACATTTTCATTGTACATTCAAGAAATGTACATCAAAACATACACATTTTCATGGTATATACAAGAAATGTAAATCAAAACATACACATTTTCATTGTACATTCAAGAAATGTACATCAAAACATACACATTTTCAGGATACATTCAAGAAATATACATCAAGACATACACATTTTCATGGTATATACAAGAAATGTACATCAAAACATACACATTTTCAGGATACATTCAAGGAATATACATCAAAACATACACATTTTCATGGTATATAAAAGAAATGTACATCAAAACATACACATTTTCATTGTACATTCAAGAAATGTA
The DNA here is from genome assembly GCA_030765045.1 of Tenodera sinensis. NCBI lineage: Eukaryota > Metazoa > Arthropoda > Insecta > Mantodea > Mantidae > Tenodera > Tenodera sinensis. The sequence goes on from JAUKNM010000095.1 coordinate 767,886, forward strand.
TATCAAAACATACACATTTTCATGGTATATACAAGAAATCTACATCAAAACATACAGATTTTCATTGTACATTCAAGAAATGTACATCAAAACATACACATTTTCAGTGTACATTCAAGAAATATACATCAAAACATAAACATTTTCATTGTATATACAAGAAATGTGCATCAAAACATACACATTTTCATTGTACATTCAAGAAATGTACATCAAAACATACAGATTTTCATGGTATATACAAGAAGTCTACATCAAAACATACACATTTTCATTGTACATTCAAGAAATGTACATCAAAACATACACATTTTCAGTGTACATTCAAGAAATGTACATCAAAACATACACATTTTCATTGTACATTCAAGAAATGTACATCAAAACATACACATTTTCATTGTACATTCAAGAAATGTACATCAAAACATACACATTTTCAGTGTACATTCAAGAAATGTACATCAAAACATACACATTTTCATTGTACATTCAAGAAATGTACATCAAAGCATACACATTTTCATTGTACATTCAAGAAATGTACATCAAAACATACACATTTTCATTGTACATTCAAGAAATGTACATCAAAACATACACTTTTTCATTGTACATACCAGAAATGTACATCAAAACATACACATTTTCAGTGTACATTCAAGAAATGTACATCAAAACATACACATTTTCATTGTACATTCAAGAAATGTACATCAAAACATACACATTTTAAGGGTACATTCAAGAAATATACATCAAAACATACACATTTTCATTGTACATTCAAGAAATGTACATCAAAACATACACATTTTCATTGTACATTCAAGAAATGTACATCAAAGCATACACTTTTTCATTGTACATACCAGAAATGTACATCAAAACATACACATTTTCAGTGTACATTCAAGAAATGTACATCAAAACATACACAATTTCAGTGTACGCTCATAAAATATACATCAAAACCTACACATTTTCAGTGTACATTCAAGAAATGTACATCAAAACATACACTTTTTCATTGTACATACCAGTAATGTACATCAAAACATACACTTTTTCATTGTACATACCAGAAATGTACATCAAAACATACACATTTTCATTGCACATACCAGAAATGTACATCAAAACATACACATTTTCAGTGTACATTCAAGAAATGTACATCAAAACATACACATTTTCATTGTACATACCAGAAATGTACATCAAAACATACACATTTTCAGTGTACATTCAAGAAATATACATCGAAACATACACATTTTCATTGTACATTCAAGAAATGTACATCAAAACATACACATTTTCATGGTATATACAAGAAATGTACATCAAAACATACACATTTTCATTGTACATTCAAGAAATGTACATCAAAACATACACATTTTCAGGATACATTCAAGGAATATACATCAAAGCATACACATTTTCATGGTATATACAAGAAATGTACATCAAAACATACACATTTTCATTGTACATTCAAGAAATGTACATCAAAACATACACATTTTCATGGTATATACAAGTAATCTACATCAAAACATACACATTTTCATTGTACATTCAAGAAATGTACATCAAAACATACACATTTTCAGTGTACATTCAAGAAATATACATCAAAACATAAACATTTTCATTGTATATACAAGAAATGTGCATCAAAACATACACATTTTCATTGTACATTCAAGAAGTGTACATCAAAACATACACATTTTCATGGTATATACAAGAAATCTACATCAAAACATACACATTTTCATTGTACATTCAAGAATTGTACATCAAAACATACACATTTTCAGTGTACATTCAAGAAATATACATCAAAACATACACATTTTCATTGTATATACAAGAATTGTACATCAAAACATACACATTTTCAGTGTACATTCAAGAAATATGCATCAAAACATACACTTTTTCATTGTACATACCAGAAATGTACATCAAAACATACACATTATCATTGTACATTCAAGAAATGTACATCAAAACATACACATTTTCAGTGTACATTCAAGAAATGTACATCAAAACATACACATTTTCATTGTACATTCAAGAAATGTACATCAAAACATACACATTTTCAGTGTACATTCAAGAAATATACATCAAAACATACACATTTTCATTGTACATTCAAGAAAAGTACATCAAAACATACACATTTTCATTGTACATTCAAGAAATGTACATCAAAACATACACATTTTCAGTGTACATTCAAGAAATGTACATCCAAACATACACATTTTCAGTGTACATTCAAGAAATGTACATCAAAACATACACATTTTCATTGTACATTCAAGAAATGTACATCAAAACATACACATTTTCATTGTACATTCAAGAAATGTACATCAAAACATACACATTTTCAGTGTACATTCAAGAAATGTACATCAAAACATACACATTTTCATTGTACATTGAAGAAATGTACATCAAAGCATACACATTTTCATTGTACATTCAAGAAATGTACATCAAAACATACACATTTTCATTGTACATTCAAGAAATGTACATCAAAACATACACTTTTTCATTGTACATACCAGAAATGTACATCAAAACATACACATTTTCAGTGTACATTCAAGAAATGTACATCAAAACATACACATTTTCATTGTACATTCAAGAAATGTACATCAAAACATACACATTTTAAGGGTACATTCAAGAAATATACATCAAAACATACACATTTTCATTGTACATTCAAGAAATGTACATCAAAACATACACATTTTCATTGTACATTCAAGAAATGTACATCAAAGCATACACTTTTTCATTGTACATACCAGAAATGTACATCAAAACATACACATTTTCAGTGTACATTCAAGAAATGTACATCAAAACATACACAATTTCAGTGTACGCTCATAAAATATACATCAAAACCTACACATTTTCAGTGTACATTCAAGAAATGTACATCAAAACATACACTTTTTCATTGTACATACCAGTAATGTACATCAAAACATACACTTTTTCATTGTACATACCAGAAATGTACATCAAAACATACACATTTTCATTGCACATACCAGAAATGTACATCAAAACATACACATTTTCAGTGTACATTCAAGAAATGTACATCAAAACATACACATTTTCATTGTACATACCAGAAATGTACATCAAAACATACACATTTTCAGTGTACATTCAAGAAATATACATCGAAACATACACATTTTCATTGTACATTCAAGAAATGTACATCAAAACATACACATTTTCATGGTATATACAAGAAATGTACATCAAAACATACACATTTTCATTGTACATTCAAGAAATGTACATCAAAACATACACATTTTCAGGATACATTCAAGGAATATACATCAAAGCATACACATTTTCATGGTATATACAAGAAATGTACATCAAAACATACACATTTTCATTGTACATTCAAGAAATGTACATCAAAACATACACATTTTCATGGTATATACAAGTAATCTACATCAAAACATACACATTTTCATTGTACATTCAAGAAATGTACATCAAAACATACACATTTTCAGTGTACATCCAAGAAATATACATCAAAACATAAACATTTTCATTGTATATACAAGAAATGTGCATCAAAACATACACATTTTCATTGTACATTCAAGAAGTGTACATCAAAACATACACATTTTCATGGTATATACAAGAAATCTACATCAAAACATACACATTTTCATTGTACATTCAAGAAATGTACATCAAAACATACACATTTTCAGTGTACATTCAAGAAATATACATCAAAACATACACATTTTCATTGTACATTCAAGAAAAGTACATCAAAACATACACATTTTCATTGTACATTCAAGAAATGTACATCAAAACATACACATTTTCAGTGTACATTCAAGAAATGTACATCCAAACATACACATTTTCAGTGTACATTCAAGAAATGTACATCAAAACATACACATTTTCATTGTACATTCAAGAAATGTACATCAAAACATACACATTTTCATTGTACATTCAAGAAATGTACATCAAAACATACACATTTTCAGTGTACATTCAAGAAATGTACATCAAAACATACACATTTTCATTGTACATTGAAGAAATGTACATCAAAGCATACACATTTTCATTGTACATTCAAGAAATGTACATCAAAACATACACATTTTCATTGTACATTCAAGAAATGTACATCAAAACATACACTTTTTCATTGTACATACCAGAAATGTACATCAAAACATACACATTTTCAGTGTACATTCAAGAAATGTACATCAAAACATACACATTTTCATTGTACATTCAAGAAATGTACATCAAAACATACACATTTTAAGGGTACATTCAAGAAATATACATCAAAACATACACATTTTCATTGTACATTCAAGAAATGTACATCAAAACATACACATTTTCATTGTACATTCAAGAAATGTACATCAAAGCATACACTTTTTCATTGTACATACCAGAAATGTACATCAAAACATACACATTTTCAGTGTACATTCAAGAAATGTACATCAAAACATACACAATTTCAGTGTACGCTCATAAAATATACATCAAAACCTACACATTTTCAGTGTACATTCAAGAAATGTACATCAAAACATACACTTTTTCATTGTACATACCAGTAATGTACATCAAAACATACACTTTTTCATTGTACATACCAGAAATGTACATCAAAACATACACATTTTCATTGCACATACCAGAAATGTACATCAAAACATACACATTTTCAGTGTACATTCAAGAAATGTACATCAAAACATACACATTTTCATTGTACATACCAGAAATGTACATCAAAACATACACATTTTCAGTGTACATTCAAGAAATATACATCGAAACATACACATTTTCATTGTACATTCAAGAAATGTACATCAAAACATACACATTTTCATGGTATATACAAGAAATGTACATCAAAACATACACATTTTCATTGTACATTCAAGAAATGTACATCAAAACATACACATTTTCAGGATACATTCAAGGAATATACATCAAAGCATACACATTTTCATGGTATATACAAGAAATGTACATCAAAACATACACATTTTCATTGTACATTCAAGAAATGTACATCAAAACATACACATTTTCATGGTATATACAAGTAATCTACATCAAAACATACACATTTTCATTGTACATTCAAGAAATGTACATCAAAACATACACATTTTCAGTGTACATCCAAGAAATATACATCAAAACATAAACATTTTCATTGTATATACAAGAAATGTGCATCAAAACATACACATTTTCATTGTACATTCAAGAAGTGTACATCAAAACATACACATTTTCATGGTATATACAAGAAATCTACATCAAAACATACACATTTTCATTGTACATTCAAGAAATGTACATCAAAACATACACATTTTCAGTGTACATTCAAGAAATATACATCAAAACATACACATTTTCATTGTATATACAAGAAATGTACATCAAAACATACACATTTTCAGTGTACATTCAAGAAATATGCATCAAAACATACACTTTTTCATTGTACATACCAGAAATGTACATCAAAACATACACATTATCATTGTACATTCAAGAAATGTACATCAAAACATACACATTTTCAGTGTACATTCAAGAAATGTACATCAAAACATACACATTTTCATTGTACATTCAAGAAATGTACATCAAAACATACACATTTTCAGTGTACATTCAAGAAATATACATCAAAACATACACATTTTCATTGTACATTCAAGAAAAGTACATCAAAACATACACATTTTCATTGTACATTCAAGAAATGTACATCAAAACATACACATTTTCAGTGTACATTCAAGAAATGTACATCCAAACATACACATTTTCAGTGTACATTCAAGAAATGTACATCAAAACATACACATTTTCATTGTACATTCAAGAAATGTACATCAAAACATACACATTTTCATTGTACATTCAAGAAATGTACATCAAAACATACACATTTTCAGTGTACATTCAAGAAATGTACATCAAAACATACACATTTTCATTGTACATTGAAGAAATGTACATCAAAGCATACACATTTTCATTGTACATTCAAGAAATGTACATCAAAACATACACATTTTCATTGTACATTCAAGAAATGTACATCAAAACATACACTTTTTCATTGTACATACCAGAAATGTACATCAAAACATACACATTTTCAGTGTACATTCAAGAAATGTACATCAAAACATACACATTTTAAGGGTACATTCAAGAAATATACATCAAAGCATACACTTTTTCATTGTACATACCAGAAATGTACATCAAAACATACACATTTTCATGGTATATAAAAGAAATGTACATCAAAACATACACATTTTCATTGTACATTCAAGAAATGTACATCAAAACATACACATTTTCATGGTGTATACAAGAAATCTACATCAAAACATACACATTTTCATTGTGCATTCAAGAAATGTACATCAAAACATACACATTTTCAGTGTACATTCAAGAAATATACATCAAAACATAAACATTTTCATTGTATATACAAGAAATGTGCATCAAAGCATACACATTTTCATTGTACATTCAAGAAATGTACATCAAAACATACAGATTTTCATGGTATATACAAGAAATCTACATCAAAACATACACATTTTCATTGTACATTCAAGAAATGTACATCAAAACATACACATTTTCAGTGTACATTCAAGAAATATACATCAAAACATACACATTTTCATTGTATATACAAGAAATGTACATCAAAACATACACACTTTCAGTGTACATTCAAGAAATATACATCAAAACATACACTTTTTCATTGTACATACCAGAAATGTACATAAAAACATACACATTATCATTGTACATTCAAGAAATGTACATCAAAACATACACATTTTCAGTGTACATTCAAGAAATGTACATCAAAACATACACATTTTCATTGTACATTCAAGAAATGTACATCAAAACATACACATTTTCAGTGTACATTCAAGAAATATACATCAAAACATACACATTTTCATTGTACATTCAAGAAATGTACATCAAAACATACACATTTTCATTGTACATTCAAGAAATGTACATCAAAACATACACATTTTCAGTGTACATTCAAGAAATGTACATCAAAACATACACATTTTCAGTGTACATTCAAGAAATGTACATCAAAACATACACATTTTCATTGTACATTCAAGAAATGTACATCAAAACATACACATTTTCATTGTACATTCAAGAAATGTACATCAAAACATACACATTTTCAGTGTACATTCAAGAAATATACATCAAAACATACACATTTTCATTGTACATTCAAGAAATGTACATCAAAACATACACATTTTCATTGTACATTCAAGAAATGTACATCAAAACATACACATTTTCAGTGTACATTCAAGAAATGTACATCAAAACATACACATTTTCAGTGTACATTCAAGAAATATACATCGAAACATACACATTTTCATTGTACATTCAAGAAATGTACATCAAAACATACACATTTTCATGGTATATACAAGAAATGTACATCAAAACATACACATTTTCATTGTACATTCAAGAAATGTACATCAAAACATACACATTTTCAGGATACATTCAAGGAATATACATCAAAGCATACACATTTTCATGGTATATACAAGAAATGTACATCAAAACATACACATTTTCATTGTACATTCAAGAAATGTACATCAAAACATACACATTTTCATGGTATATACAAGTAATCTACATCAAAACATACACATTTTCATTGTACATTCAAGAAATGTACATCAAAACATACACATTTTCAGTGTACATCCAAGAAATATACATCAAAACATAAACATTTTCATTGTATATACAAGAAATGTGCATCAAAACATACACATTTTCATTGTACATTCAAGAAGTGTACATCAAAACATACACATTTTCATGGTATATACAAGAAATCTACATCAAAACATACACATTTTCATTGTACATTCAAGAAATGTACATCAAAACATACACATTTTCAGTGTACATTCAAGAAATATACATCAAAACATACACATTTTCATTGTACATTCAAGAAAAGTACATCAAAACATACACATTTTCATTGTACATTCAAGAAATGTACATCAAAACATACACATTTTCAGTGTACATTCAAGAAATGTACATCCAAACATACACATTTTCAGTGTACATTCAAGAAATGTACATCAAAACATACACATTTTCATTGTACATTCAAGAAATGTACATCAAAACATACACATTTTCATTGTACATTCAAGAAATGTACATCAAAACATACACATTTTCAGTGTACATTCAAGAAATGTACATCAAAACATACACATTTTCATTGTACATTGAAGAAATGTACATCAAAGCATACACATTTTCATTGTACATTCAAGAAATGTACATCAAAACATACACATTTTCATTGTACATTCAAGAAATGTACATCAAAACATACACTTTTTCATTGTACATACCAGAAATGTACATCAAAACATACACATTTTCAGTGTACATTCAAGAAATGTACATCAAAACATACACATTTTCATTGTACATTCAAGAAATGTACATCAAAACATACACATTTTAAGGGTACATTCAAGAAATATACATCAAAACATACACATTTTCATTGTACATTCAAGAAATGTACATCAAAACATACACATTTTCATTGTACATTCAAGAAATGTACATCAAAGCATACACTTTTTCATTGTACATACCAGAAATGTACATCAAAACATACACATTTTCAGTGTACATTCAAGAAATGTACATCAAAACATACACAATTTCAGTGTACGCTCATAAAATATACATCAAAACCTACACATTTTCAGTGTACATTCAAGAAATGTACATCAAAACATACACTTTTTCATTGTACATACCAGTAATGTACATCAAAACATACACTTTTTCATTGTACATACCAGAAATGTACATCAAAACATACACATTTTCATTGCACATACCAGAAATGTACATCAAAACATACACATTTTCAGTGTACATTCAAGAAATGTACATCAAAACATACACATTTTCATTGTACATACCAGAAATGTACATCAAAACATACACATTTTCAGTGTACATTCAAGAAATATACATCGAAACATACACATTTTCATTGTACATTCAAGAAATGTACATCAAAACATACACATTTTCATGGTATATACAAGAAATGTACATCAAAACATACACATTTTCATTGTACATTCAAGAAATGTACATCAAAACATACACATTTTCAGGATACATTCAAGGAATATACATCAAAGCATACACATTTTCATGGTATATACAAGAAATGTACATCAAAACATACACATTTTCATTGTACATTCAAGAAATGTACATCAAAACATACACATTTTCATGGTATATACAAGTAATCTACATCAAAACATACACATTTTCATTGTACATTCAAGAAATGTACATCAAAACATACACATTTTCAGTGTACATCCAAGAAATATACATCAAAACATAAACATTTTCATTGTATATACAAGAAATGTGCATCAAAACATACACATTTTCATTGTACATTCAAGAAGTGTACATCAAAACATACACATTTTCATGGTATATACAAGAAATCTACATCAAAACATACACATTTTCATTGTACATTCAAGAAATGTACATCAAAACATACACATTTTCAGTGTACATTCAAGAAATATACATCAAAACATACACATTTTCATTGTATATACAAGAAATGTACATCAAAACATACACATTTTCAGTGTACATTCAAGAAATATGCATCAAAACATACACTTTTTCATTGTACATACCAGAAATGTACATCAAAACATACACATTATCATTGTACATTCAAGAAATGTACATCAAAACATACACATTTTCAGTGTACATTCAAGAAATGTACATCAAAACATACACATTTTCATTGTACATTCAAGAAATGTACATCAAAACATACACATTTTCAGTGTACATTCAAGAAATATACATCAAAACATACACATTTTCATTGTACATTCAAGAAAAGTACATCAAAACATACACATTTTCATTGTACATTCAAGAAATGTACATCAAAACATACACATTTTCAGTGTACATTCAAGAAATGTACATCCAAACATACACATTTTCAGTGTACATTCAAGAAATGTACATCAAAACATACACATTTTCATTGTACATTCAAGAAATGTACATCAAAACATACACATTTTCATTGTACATTCAAGAAATGTACATCAAAACATACACATTTTCAGTGTACATTCAAGAAATGTACATCAAAACATACACATTTTCATTGTACATTGAAGAAATGTACATCAAAGCATACACATTTTCATTGTACATTCAAGAAATGTACATCAAAACATACACATTTTCATTGTACATTCAAGAAATGTACATCAAAACATACACTTTTTCATTGTACATACCAGAAATGTACATCAAAACATACACATTTTCAGTGTACATTCAAGAAATGTACATCAAAACATACACATTTTAAGGGTACATTCAAGAAATATACATCAAAGCATACACTTTTTCATTGTACATACCAGAAATGTACATCAAAACATACACATTTTCATGGTATATAAAAGAAATGTACATCAAAACATACACATTTTCATTGTACATTCAAGAAATGTACATCAAAACATACACATTTTCATGGTGTATACAAGAAATCTACATCAAAACATACACATTTTCATTGTGCATTCAAGAAATGTACATCAAAACATACACATTTTCAGTGTACATTCAAGAAATATACATCAAAACATAAACATTTTCATTGTATATACAAGAAATGTGCATCAAAGCATACACATTTTCATTGTACATTCAAGAAATGTACATCAAAACATACAGATTTTCATGGTATATACAAGAAATCTACATCAAAACATACACATTTTCATTGTACATTCAAGAAATGTACATCAAAACATACACATTTTCAGTGTACATTCAAGAAATATACATCAAAACATACACATTTTCATTGTATATACAAGAAATGTACATCAAAACATACACACTTTCAGTGTACATTCAAGAAATATACATCAAAACATACACTTTTTCATTGTACATACCAGAAATGTACATAAAAACATACACATTATCATTGTACATTCAAGAAATGTACATCAAAACATACACATTTTCAGTGTACATTCAAGAAATGTACATCAAAACATACACATTTTCATTGTACATTCAAGAAATGTACATCAAAACATACACATTTTCAGTGTACATTCAAGAAATATACATCAAAACATACACATTTTCATTGTACATTCAAGAAATGTACATCAAAACATACACATTTTCATTGTACATTCAAGAAATGTACATCAAAACATACACATTTTCAGTGTACATTCAAGAAATGTACATCAAAACATACACATTTTCAGTGTACATTCAAGAAATGTACATCAAAACATACACATTTTCATTGTACATTCAAGAAATGTACATCAAAACATACACATTTTCATTGTACATTCAAGAAATGTACATCAAAACATATACATTTTCATTGTACATTCAAGAAATGTACATTAAAACATACACATTTTCAGTGTACATTCAAGAAATATACATCAAAACATACACATTTTCATTGTACATTCAAGAAATGTACATCAAAACATACACATTTTCATTGTACATTCAAGAAATGTACATCAAAACATACACTTTTTCATTGTACATACCAGAAATGTACATCAAAACATACACATTTTCAGTGTACATTCAAGAAATGTACATCAAAACATACACATTTTCATTGTACATTCAAGAAATGTACATCAAAACATACACATTTTAAGGGTACATTCAAGAAGTATACATCAAAACATACACATTTTCATTGTACATTCAAGAAATGTACATCAAAACATACACATTTTCATTGTACATTCAAGAAATGTACATCAAAGCATACACTTTTTCATTGTACATACCAGAAATGTACATCAAAACATACACATTTTCAGTGTACATTCAAGAAATGTACATCAAAACACACATTTTCAGTGTACGCTCATAAAATATACATCAAAACCTACACATTTTCAGTGTACATTCAAGAAATGTACATCAAAACATACACTCTTTCATTGTACATACCAGAAATGTACATCAAAACATACACTTTTTCATTGTACATACCAGAAATGTACATCAAAACATACACATTTTCATTGCACATACCAGAAATGTACATCAAAACATACGCATTTTCAGTGTACATTCAAGAAATGTACATCAAAACATACACATTTTCATTGTACATACCAGAAATGTACATTAAAACATACACATTTTCAGTGTACATTCAAGAAATATACATCAAAACATACACATTTTCATTGTACATTCAAGAAATGTACATCAAAAATTACACATTTTCATTGTACATTCAAGAAATGTACATCAAAACATACACTTTTTCATTGTACATACCAGAAATGTACATCAAAACATACACATTTTCATTGTATATACAAGGAATGTGCATCAAAACATACACATTTTCATTGTACATTCAAGAAATGTACATCTAAACATACACATTTTCATGGTATATACAAGAAATCTACATCAAAACACACATTTTCATTGTACATTCAAGAAATGTACATCAAAACATACACATTTTCAGTGTACATTCAAGAAATATACATCAAAACATACACATTTTCATTGTATATACAAGAAATGTACATCAAAACATACACATTTTCAGTGTACATTCAAGAAATATACATCAAAACATACACTTTTTCATTGTACATACCAGAAATGTACATCAAAACATACACATTATCATTGTACATTCAAGAAATGTACATCAAAACATACACATTTTCAGTGTACATTCAAGAAATGTACATCAAAACATACACATTTTCATTGTACATTCAAGATATGTACATCAAAACATACACATTTTCAGTGTACATTCAAGAAATATACATCAAAACATACACATTTTCATTGTACATTCAAGAAATGTACATCAAAACATACACATTTTCATTGTACATTCAAGAAATGTACATCAAAACATACACATTTTCAGTGTACATTCAAGAAATGTACATCCAAACATACACATTTTCAGTGTACATTCAAGAAATGTACATCAAAACATACACATTTTCATTGTATATTCAAGAAATGTACATCAAAACATACACATTTTCATTGTACGTTCAAGAAATGTACATCCAAACATACACATTTTCAGTGTACATTCAAGAAATGTACATCAAAACATACACATTTTCATTGTACATTCAAGAAATGTACATCAAAGCATACACATTTTCATTGTACATTCAAGAAATGTACATCAAAACATACACATTTTCATTGTACATTCAAGAAATGTACATCAAAACATACACTTTTTCATTGTACATACCAGAAATGTACATCAAAACATACACATTTTCAGTGTACAATTCAAGAAATGTACATCAAAACATACACATTTTCATTGTACATTCAAGAAATGTACATCAAAACATACACATTTTAAGGGTACATTCAAGAAATATACATCAAAACATACACATTTTCATTGTACATTCAAGAAATGTACATCAAAACATACACATTTTCATTGTACATTCAAGAAATGTACATCAAAACATACACTTTTTCATTGTACATACCAGAAATGTACATCAAAACATACACATTTTCAGTGTACATTCAAGAAATGTACATCAAAGCATACACATTTTCATTGTACATTCAAGAAATGTACATCAAAACATACACATTTTCATTGTACATTCAAGAAATGTACATCAAAACATACACTTTTTCATTGTACATTCAAGAAATATACATCAAAACATACACATTTTCATTGTACATTCAAGAAATGTACATCAAAACATACACATTTTCATTGTACATTCAAGAAATGTACATCAAAACATACACTTTTTCATTGTACATACCAGAAATGTACATCAAAACATACATATTTTCATTGTACATTCAAGAAATGTACATCAAAGCATACACATTTTCATTGTACATTCAAGAAATGTACATCAAAACATACACTTTTTCATTGTACATACCAGAAATGTACATCAAAACATACACATTTTCAGTGTACATTCAAGAAATGTACATCAAAACATACAAATTTTCAGTGTACGCTCCTAAAATATACATCAAAACCTACACATTTTCAGTGTACATTCAAGAAATGTACATCAAAACATACACTTTTTCATTGTACACACCAGAAATGTACATCAAAACATACACATTTTCATTGCACATACCAGAAATGTACATCAAAACATACACATTTTCAGTGTACATTCAAGAAATGTACATCAAAACATACACATTTTCATTGTACATACCAGAAATGTACATCAAAACATACACATTTTCATGGTATATACAAGAAATGTACATAACAACATACACATTTTCATTGTACATTCAAGAAATGTACATCAAAACATACACATTTTCAGGATACATTCAAGAAATATACATCAAGACATACACATTTTCATGGTATATACAAGAAATGTACATCAAAACATACACATTTTCAGGATACATTCAAGAAATATACATCAAAACACACACATTTTCATGGTATATAAAAGAAATGTACATCAAAACATACACATTTTCATTGTACATTCAAGAAATGTACATCAAAACATACACAATTTCATGGTATATACAAGAAATCTACATCAAAACATACACATTTTCATTGTACATTCAAGAAATGTACATCAAAACATACACATTTTCAGTGTACATTCAAGAAATATACATCAAAACATACACATTATCATTGTATATACAAGAAATGTACATCAAAACATACACACTTTCAGTGTACATTCAAGAAATATACATCAAAACATACACTTTTTCATTGTACATACCAGAAATGTACATCAAAACATACACATTATCATTGTACATTCAAGAAATGTACATCAAAACATACACATTTTCAGTGTACATTCAAGAAATGTACATCAAAACATACACATTTTCATTGTACATTCAAGAAATGTACATCAAAACATACACATTTTCATTGTACATTCAAGAAATGTACATCAAAACATACACATTTTCATTGTACATTCAAGAAATGTACATCAAAACATACACATTTTCAGTGTACATTCAAGAAATGTACATCAAAACATACACATTTTCAGTGTACATTCAAGAAATGTACATCAAAACATACACATTTTCATTGTACATTCAAGAAATGTACATCAAAACATACACATTTTCATTGTACATTCAAGAAATGTACATCAAAACATATATATTTTCATTGTACATTCAAGAAATGTACATCAAAACATACACATTTTCAGTGTACATTCAAGAAATATACATCAAAACATACACATTTTCATTGTACATTCAAGAAATGTACATCAAAACATACACATTTTCATTGTACATTCAAGAAATGTACATCAAAACATACACTTTTTCATTGTACATACCAGAAATGTACATCAAAACATACACATTTTCAGTGTACATTCAAGAAATGTACATCAAAACATACACATTTTCATTGTACATTCAAGAAATGTACATCAAAACATACACATTTTAAGGGTACATTCAAGAAATATACATCAAAACATACACATTTTCATTGTACATTCAAGAAATGTACATCAAAACATACACATTTTCATTGTACATTCAAGAAATGTACATCAAAACATACACATTTTCATTGTACATTCAAGAAATGTACATCAAAGCATACACTTTTTCATTGTACATACCAGAAATGTACATCAAAACATACACATTTTCAGTGTACATTCAAGAAATGTACATCAAAACACACATTTTCAGTGTACGCTCATAAAATATACATCAAAACCTACACATTTTCAGTGTACATTCAAGAAATGTACATCAAAACATACACTTTTTCATTGTACATACCAGAAATGTACATCAAAACATACACTTTTTCATTGTACATACCAGAAATGTACATCAAAACATACACATTTTCATTGCACATACCAGAAATGTACATCAAAACATACGCATTTTCAGTGTACATTCAAGAAATGTACATCAAAACATACACATTTTCATTGTACATACCAGAAATGTACATCAAAACATACACATTTTCAGTGTACATTCAAGAAATATACATCAAAACATACACATTTTCATTGTACATTCAAGAAGTGTACATCAAAAATTACACATTTTCATTGTACATTCAAGAAATGTACATCAAAACATACACTTTTTCATTGTACATTCAAGAAATGTACATCAAAACATACACATTTTCAGGATACATTCAAGAAATATACATCAAGACATACACATTTTCATGGTATATACAAGAAATGTACATCAAAACATACACATTTTCAGGATACATTCAAGAAATATACATCAAAACATACACATTTTCATGGTATATAAAAGAAATGTACATCAAAACATACACATTTTCATTGTACATTCAAGAAATGTACATCAAAACATACACAATTTCATGGTATATACAAGAAATCTACATCAAAACATACACATTTTCATTGTACATTCAAGAAATGTACATCAAAACATACACATTTTCAGTGTACATTCAAGAAATATACATCAAAACATACACATTATCATTGTATATACAAGAAATGTACATCAAAACATACACACTTTCAGTGTACATTCAAGAAATATACATCAAAACATACACTTTTTCATTGTACATACCAGAAATGTACATCAAAACATACACATTATCATTGTACATTCAAGAAATGTACATCAAAACATACACATTTTCAGTGTACATTCAAGAAATGTACATCAAAACATACACATTTTCATTGTACATTCAAGAAATGTACATCAAAACATACACATTTTCAGTGTACATTCAAGAAATATACATCAAAACATACACATTTTCATTGTACATTCAAGAAATGTACATCAAAACATACACATTTTCATTGTACATTCAAGAAATGTACATCAAAACATACACATTTTCAGTGTACATTCAAGAAATGTACATCAAAACATACACATTTTCAGTGTACATTCAAGAAATGTACATCAAAACATACACATTTTCATTGTACATTCAAGAAATGTACATCAAAACATACACATTTTCATTGTACATTCAAGAAATGTACATCAAAACATATATATTTTCATTGTACATTCAAGAAATGTACATCAAAACATACACATTTTCAGTGTACATTCAAGAAATATACATCAAAACATACACATTTTCATTGTACATTCAAGAAATGTACATCAAAACATACACATTTTCATTGTACATTCAAGAAATGTACATCAAAACATACACTTTTTCATTGTACATACCAGAAATGTACATCAAAACATACACATTTTCAGTGTACATTCAAGAAATGTACATCAAAACATACACATTTTCATTGTACATTCAAGAAATGTACATCAAAACATACACATTTTAAGGGTACATTCAAGAAATATACATCAAAACATACACATTTTCATTGTACATTCAAGAAATGTACATCAAAACATACACATTTTCATTGTACATTCAAGAAATGTACATCAAAGCATACACTTTTTCATTGTACATACCAGAAATGTACATCAAAACATACACATTTTCAGTGTACATTCAAGAAATGTACATCAAAACACACATTTTCAGTGTACGCTCATAAAATATACATCAAAACATACACATTTTCATTGTACATTCAAGAAATGTACATCAAAACATACACATTTTCATTGTACATTCAAGAAATGTACATCAAAGCATACACTTTTTCATTGTACATACCAGAAATGTACATCAAAACATACACATTTTCATTGCACATACCAGAAATGTACATCAAAACATACGCATTTTCAGTGTACATTCAAGAAATGTACATCAAAACATACACATTTTCATTGTACATACCAGAAATGTACATCAAAACATACACATTTTCAGTGTACATTCAAGAAATATACATCAAAACATACACATTTTCATTGTATATTCAAGAAGTGTACATCAAAAATTACACATTTTCATTGTACATTCAAGAAATGTACATCAAAACATACACTTTTTCATTGTACATACCAGAAATGTACATCAAAACATACACATTTTCAGTGTACATTCAAGAAATGTACATCAAAACATACACTTTTTCGTTGTACATATCATAAATGTACATCAAAACATACACATTTTCAGTGTACATTCAAGAAATGTACATCAAAACATACACATTTTCATTGTACATTCAAGAAATGTACATCAAAACATACACTTTTTCATTGTACATTCAAGAAATATACATCAAAACATACACATTTTCATTGTACATTCAAGAAATGTACATCAAAACATACACATTTTCATTGTACATTCAAGAAATGTACATCAAAACATACACTTTTTCATTGTACATACCAGAAATGTACATCAAAACATACACATTTTCATTGTACATTCAAGAAATGTACATCAAAACATACACATTTTCATTGTACATTCAAGAAATGTACATCAAAACATACACATTTTCAGTGTACATTCAAGAAATATACATCAAAACATACACATTTTCATTGTACATACCAGAAATGTACATCAAAACATACACTTTTTCGTTGTACATATCAGAAATGTACATCAAAACATACACATTTTCAGTGTACATTCAAGAAATGTACATCAAAACATACACATTTTCATTGTACATTCAAGAAATGTACATCAAAACATACACTTTTTCATTGTACATTCAAGAAATATACATCAAAACATACACATTTTCATTGTACATTCAAGAAATGTACATCAAAACATACACATTTCCATTGTACATTCAAGAAATGTACATCAAAACATACACTTTTTCATTGTACATACCAGAAATGTACATCTAAACATACACATTTTCATTGTACATTCAAGAAATGTACATCAAAACATACACATTTTCATTGTACATTCAAGAAATGTACATCAAAACATACACTTTTTCATTGTACATTCAAGAAATATACATCAAAACATACACATTTTCATTGTACATTCAAGAAATGTACATCAAAACATACTCTTTTTCATTGTACATACCAGAAATGTACATCAAAACATACATATTTTCATTGTACATTCAAGAAATGTACATCAAAACATACACATTTTCATTGTACATTCAAGAAATGTACATCAAAACATACACATTTTCAGTGTACATTCAAGAAATATACATCAAAACATACACATTTTCAGTGTACATTCAAGAAATATACATCAAAACATACACATTTTCAGTGTACATTCAAGAAATGTACATCAAAACATACATATTTTCATTGTACATTCAAGAAATGTACATCAAAACATACACTTTTTCGTTGTACATATCAGAAATGTACATCAAAACATACACATTTTCAGTGTATATTCAAGAAATGTACATCAAAACATACACATTTTCATTGTACATTCAAGAAATGTACATCAAAACATACACATTTTCATTGCACATACCAGAAATGTACATCAAAACATACACATTTTCAGTGTACATTCAAGAAATGTACATCAAAACATACACATTTTCATTGTACATACCAGAAATGTACATCAAAACATACACATTTTCAGTGTACATTCAAGAAATATACATCAAAACATACACATTTTCATTGTACATTCAAGAAATGTACATCAAAACATACACATTTTCATTGTACATTCAAGAAATGTACATCAAAACATACACTTTTTCATTGTACATACCAGAAATGTACATCAAAACATACACATTTTCAGTGTACATTCAAGAAATGTACATCAAAACATACACATTTTCATTGTACATTCAAGAAATGTACATCAAAACATACACTTTTTCGTTGTACATATCAGAAATGTACATCAAAACATACACATTTTCAGTGTACATTCAAGAAATGTACATCAAAACATACACATTTTCATTGTACATTCAAGAAATGTACATCAAAGCATACACTTTTTCATTGTACATTCAAGAAATATACATCAAAACATACACATTTTCATTGTACATTCAAGAAATGTACATCAAAACATACACATTTTCATTGTACATTCAAGAAATGTACATCAAAACATACACTTTTTCATTGTACATACCAGAAATGTACATCAAAACCTACACATTTTCATTGTACATTCAAGAAATGTACATCAAAACATACACATTTTCATTGTACATTCAAGAAATGTACATCAAAACATACACATTTTCAGTGTACATTCAAGAATTATACATCAAAACATACACATTTTCATTGTACATACCAGAAATGTACATCAAAACATACACTTTTTCGTTGTACATATCAGAAATGTACATCAAAACATACACATTTTCAGTGTACATTCAAGAAATGTACATCAAAACATACACATTTTCATTGTACATTCAAGAAATGTACATCAAAACATACACTTTTTCATTGTACATTCAAGAAATATACATCAAAACATACACATTTTCATTGTACATTCAAGAAATGTACATCAAAACATACACATTGTCAGTGTACATTCAAGAAATATACATCAAAACATACACATTTTCATTGTACATACCAGAAATGTACATCAAAACATACACATTTTCATTGTACATTCAAGAAATGTACATCAAAACATACACATTTTCAGTGTACATTCAAGAAATGTACATCAAAACATACACATTTTCATTGTACATTCAAGAAATGTACAACAAAACATACACATTTTCATTGTACATTCAAGAAATGTACAACAAAACATACACATTTTCATTGTACATTCAAGAAATGTACATCAAAACATACACATTTTCATTGTACATTCAAGAAATGTACATCAAAACGTACACAATTTCATTGTACATTCAAGAAATGTACATCAAAACATACACATTTTCAGTGTACATTCAAGAAATATACATCAAAACATACACATTTTCATTGTACATACCAGAAATGTACATCAAAACATACACATTTTCAGTGTACATTCAAGAAATGTACATCAAAACATACACATTTTCATTGTACATTCAAGAAATGTACATCAAAACATACACATTTTCAGTGTACATTCAAGAAATGTACATCAAAACATACACATTTTCATTGTACATTCAAGAAATGTACATCAAAACATACACATTTTCAGTGTACATTCAAGAAATATACATCAAAACATACACATTTTCATTGTACATTCAAGAAATGTACATCAAAACATACACATTTTCATTGTACATTCAAGAAATGTACATCAAAACATACACATTTTCAGTGTACATTCAAGAAATGTACATCCAAACATACACATTTTCAGTGTACATTCAAGAAATGTACATCAAAACATACACATTTTCATTGTACATTCAAGAAATGTACATCAAAACATACACATTTTCATTGTACATTCAAGAAATGTACATCAAAACATACACATTTTCAGTAAACATTCAAGAAATGTACATCAAAACATACACATTTTCATTGTACATTCAAGAAATGTACATCAAAGCATACACATTTTCATTGTACATTCAAGAAATGTACATCAAAACATACACATTTTCATTGTACATTCAAGAAATGTACATCAAAACATACACTTTTTCATTGTACATACCAGAAATGTACATCAAAACATACACATTTTCAGTGTACATTCAAGAAATGTACATCAAAACATACACATTTTCATTGTACATTCAAGAAATGTACATCAAAACATACACATTTTAAGGGTACATTCAAGAAATATACATCAAAACATACACATTTTCATTGTACATTCAAGAAATGTACATCAAAACATACACATTTTCATTGTACATTCAAGAAATGTACATCAAAGCATACACTTTTCCGTTGTACATACCAGAAATGTACATCAAAACATACACATTTTCAGTGTACATTCAAGAAATGTGCATCAAAACATACACATTTTCAGTGTACGCTCATAAAATATACATCAAAACCTACACATTTTCAGTGTACATTCAAGAAATGTACATCAAAACATACACTTTTTCATTGTACATACCAGAAATGTACATCAAAACATACACTTTTTCATTGTACATACCAGAAATGTACATCAAAACATACACATTTTCATTGCACATACCAGAAATGTACATCAAAACATACACATTTTCAGTGTACATTCAAGAAATGTACATCAAAACATACACATTTTCATTGTACATACCAGAAATGTACATCAAAACATACACATTTTCAGTGTACATTCAAGAAATATACATCAAAACATACACATTTTCATTGTACATTCAAGAAATGTACATCAAAACATACACATTTTCATGGTATATACAAGAAATGTACATCAAAACATACACATTTTCATTGTACATTCAAGAAATGTACATCAAAACATACACATTTTCAGGATACATTCAAGAAATATACATCAAAACATACACATTTTCATGGTATATACAAGAAATGTACATCAAAACATACACATTTTCAGGATACATTCAAGAAATATACATCAAAGCATACACATTTTCATGGTATATACAAGAAATGTACATCAAAACATACACATTTTCATTGTACATTCAAGAAATGTACATCAAAACATACACATTTTCATGGTATATACAAGAAATCTACATCAAAACATACACATTTTCATTGTACATTCAAGAAATGTACATCAAAACATACACATTTTCAGTGTACATTCAAGAAATATACATCAAAACATAAACATTTTCATTGTATATACAAGAAATGTGCATCAAAACATACACATTTTCATTGTACATTCAAGAAATGTACATCAAAACATACACATTTTCATGGTATATACAAGAAATCTACATCAAAACATACACATTTTCATTGTACATTCAAGAAATGTACATCAAAACATACACATTTTCAGTGTACATTCAAGAAATATACATCAAAACATACACATTTTCATTGTATATACAAGAAATATACATCAAAACATACACACTTTCAGTGTACATTCAAGAAATATACATCAAAACATACACTTTTTCATTGTACATACCAGAAATGTACATCAAAACATACACATTATCATTGTACATTCAAGAAATGTACATCAAAACATACACATTTTCAGTGTACATTCAAGAAATGTACATCAAAACATACACATTTTCATTGTACATTCAAGAAATGTACATCAAAACATACACATTTTCATTGTACATTCAAGAAATGTACATCAAAACATACACTTTTTCATTGTACATACCAGAAATGTACATCAAAACATACACATTTTCATTGTACATTCAAGAAATGTACATCAAAACTTACACATTTTCATTGTACATTCAAGAAATGTACATCAAAACATACACATTTTCAGTGTACATTCAAGAAATATACATCAAAACATACACATTTTCATTGTACATACCAGAAATGTACATCAAAACATACACATTTTCATTGTACATTCAAGAAATGTACATCAAAACATACACATTTTCAGTGTACATTCAAGAAATGTACATCAAAACATACACTTTTTCATTGTACATTCAAGAAATGTACATCAAAACATACACTTTTTCATTGTACATTCAAGAAATATACATCAAAACATACACATTTTCATTGTACATTCAAGAAATGTACATCAAAACATACACATTTCCATTGTACATTCAAGAAATGTACATCAAAACATACACTTTTTCATTGTACATACCAGAAATGTACATCAAAACATACACATTTTCATTGTACATTCAAGAAATGTACATCAAAACATACACATTTTCATTGTACATTCAAGAAATGTACATCAAAACATACACATTTTCAGTGTACATTCAAGAAATATACATCAAAACATACACATTTTCATTGTACATACCAGAAATGTACATCAAAACATACACATTTTCAGTGTACATTCAAGAAATGTACATCAAAACATACACATTTTCATTGTCCATTCAAGAAATGTACATCAAAACATACACTTTTTCATTGTACATTCAAGAAATATACATCAAAACATACACATTTTCAGTGTACATTCAAGAAATGTACATCAAAACATACACATTTTCATTGTACATTCAAGAAATGTACATCAAAACATACACTTTTTCAGTGTACATACCAGAAATGTACATCAAAACATACACATTTTCATTGTACATTCAAGAAATGTACATCAAAACATACACATTTTCATTGTACATTCAGGAAATGTACATCAAAACATACACATTTTCAGTGTACATTCAAGAAATATACATCAAAACATACACATTTTCATTGTACATACCAGAAATGTACATCAAAACATACACATTTTCATTGTACATTCAAGAAATGTACATCAAAACATACACATTTTCAGTGTACATTCAAGAAATGTACATCAAAACATACAAATTTTCATTGTACATTCAAGAAATGTAGAACAAAACATACACATTTTCATTGTACATTCAAGAAATGTACATCAAAACATACACATTTTCATTGTACATTCAAGAAATGTACATCAAAACATACACATTTTCAGTGTACATTCAAGAAATATACATCAAAACATACACATTTTCAGTGTACATTCAAGAAATATACATCAAAACATACACATTTTCAGTGTGCATTCAAGAAATGTACATCAAAGCATACACTTTTTCATTGTACATACCAGAAATGTACATCAAAACATACACATTTTCAGTGTACATTCAAGAAATGTACATCAAAACATACACAGTTTCAGTGTACGCTCATAAAATATACATCAAAACCTACACATTTTCAGTGTACATTCAAGAAATGTACATCAAAACATACACTTTTTCATTGTACATACCAGAAATGTACATCAAAACATACACTTTTTCATTGTACATACCAGAAATGTACATCAAAACATACACATTTTCATTGCACATACCAGAAATGTTCATCAAAACATACACATTTTCAGTGTACATTCAAGAAATGTACATCAAAACATACACATTTTCATTGTACATACCAGAAATGTACATCAAAACATACACATTTTCAGTGTACATTCAAGAAATATACATCAAAACATACACATTTTCATTGTACATTCAAGAAATGTACATAAAAAATTACACATTTTCATTGTACATTCAAGAAATGTACATCAAAACATACACTTTTTCATTGTACATACCAGAAATGTACATCAAAACATACACATTTTCAGTGTACATTCAAGAAATGTACATCAAAACATACACATTTTCATTGTACATTCAAGAAATGTACATCAAAACATACACTTTTTCGTTGTACATATCAGAAATGTACATCAAAACATACACATTTTCTGTGTACATTCAAGAAATGTACATCAAAACATACACATTTTCATTGTACATTCAAGAAATGTACATCAAAACATACACTTTTTCATTGTACATTCAAGAAATATACATCAAAACATACACATTTTCATTGTACATTCAAGAAATGTACATCAAAACATACACATTTTCATTGTACATTCAAGAAATGTACATCAAAACATACACTTTTTCATTGTACATACCAGAAATGTACATCAAAACATACACATTTTCATTGTACATTCAAGAAATGTACATCAAAACTTACACATTTTCATTGTACATTCAAGAAATGTACATCAAAACATACACATTTTCAGTGTACATTCAAGAAATATACATCAAAACATACACATTTTCATTGTACATACCAGAAATGTACATCAAAACATACACATTTTCATTGTACATTCAAGAAATGTACATCAAAACATACACATTTTCAGTGTACATTCAAGATATGTACATCAAAACATACACATTTTCATTGTACATTCAAGAAATGTACAACAAAACATACACATTTTCATTGAACATTTGAGAAATATACATCAAAACATACACATTTTCATTGTACATTCAAGAAATGTACATCAAAACATACACATTTTCAGTGTACATTCAAGAAATATACATCAAAACATACACATTTTCATTGTACATACCAGAAATGTACATCAAAACATACACATTTTCATTGTACATTCAAGAAATGTACATCAAAACATACACATTTTCAGTGTACATTCAAGAAATGTACATCAAAACATACACATTTTCATTGTACATTCAAGAAATGTACAACAAAACATACACATTTTCATTGTACATTCAAGAAATGTACAACAAAACATACACATTTTCATTGTACATTCAAGAAATGTACATCAAAACATACACATTTTCATTGTACATTCAAGAAATGTACATCAAAACGTACACATTTTCATTGTACATTCAAGAAATGTACACCAAAACATACACATTTTCAGTGTACATTCAAGAAATATACATCAAAACATACACATTTTCATTGTACATACCAGAAATGTACATCAAAACATACACATTTTCAGTGTACATTCAAGAAATGTACATCAAAACATACACATTTTCATTGTACATTCAAGAAATGTACATCAAAACATACACATTTTCAGTGTACATTCAAGAAATGTACATCAAAACATACACATTTTCATTGTACATTCAAGAAATGTACATCAAAACATACACATTTTCAGTGTACATTCAAGAAATATACATCAAAACATACACATTTTCATTGTACATTCAAGAAATGTACATCAAAACATACACATTTTCATTGTACATTCAAGAAATGTACATCAAAACATACACATTTTCAGTGTACATTCAAGAAATGTACATCCAAACATACACATTTTCAGTGTACATTCAAGAAATGTACATCAAAACATACACATTTTCATTGTACATTCAAGAAATGTACATCAAAACATACACATTTTCATTGTACATTCAAGAAATGTACATCAAAACATACACAATTTCAGTGTACATTCAAGAAATGTACATCAAAACATACACATTTTCATTGTACATTCAAGAAATGTACATCAAAGCATACACATTTTCATTGTACATTCAAGAAATGTACATCAAAACATACACATTTTCATTGTACATTCAAGAAATGTACATCAAAACATACACTTTTTCATTGTACATACCAGAAATGTACATTGAAACATACACATTTTCAGTGTACATTCAAGAAATGTACATCAAAACATACACATTTTCATTGTACATTCAAGACATGTACATCAAAACATACACATTTTAAGGGTACATTCAAGAAATATACATCAAAACATACACATTTTCATTGTACATTCAAGAAATGTACATCAAAACATACACATTTTCATTGTACATTCAAGAAATGTACATCAAAGCATACACTTTTCCGTTGTACATACCAGAAATGTACATCAAAACATACACATTTTCAGTGTACATTCAAGAAATGTGCATCAAAACATACACATTTTTAGTGTACGCTCATAAAATATACATCAAAACCTACACATTTTCAGTGTACATTCAAGAAATGTACATCAAAACATACACTTTTTCATTGTACATACCAGAAATGTACATCAAAACATACACTTTTTCATTGTACATACCAGAAATGTACATCAAAACATACACATTTTCATTGTACATACCAGAAATGTACATCAAAACATACACATTTTCAGTGTACATTCAAGAAATATACATCAAAATATACACATTTTCATTGTACATTCAACAAATGTACATCAAAAATTACACATTTTCATTGTACATTCAAGAAATGTACATCAAAACATACACTTTTTCATTGTACATACCAGAAATGTACATCAAAACATACACATTTTCAGTGTACATTCAAGAAATGTACATCAAAACATACACATTTTCATTGTACATTCAAGAAATGTACATCAAAACATACACTTTTTCGTTGTACATATCAGAAATGTACATCAAAACATACACATTTTCAGTGTACATTCAAGAAATGTACATCAAACATACACATTTTCATTGTACATTCAAGAAATGTACATCAAAACATACACTTTTTCATTGTACATTCAAGAAATATACATCAAAACATACACATTTTCATTGTACATTCAAGAAATGTACATCAAAACATACACATTTTCATTGTACATTCAAGAAATGTACATCAAAACATACACTTTTTCATTGTACATACCAGAAATGTACATCAAAACATACACATTTTCATTGTACATTCAAGAAATGTACATCAAAACTTACACATTTTCATTGTACATTCAAGAAATGTACATCAAAACATACACATTTTCAGTGTACATTCAAGAAATATACATCAAAACATACACATTTTCATTGTACATACCAGAAATGTACATCAAAACATACACATTTTCATTGTACATTCAAGAAATGTACATCAAAACATACACATTTTCAGTGTACATTCAAGAAATGTACATCAAAACATACACTTTTTCATTGTACATTCAAGAAATGTACATCAAAACATACACTTTTTCATTGTACATTCAAGAAATATACATCAAAACATACACATTTTCATTGTACATTCAAGAAATGTACATCAAAACATACACATTTCCATTGTACATTCAAGAAATGTACATCAAAACATACACTTTTTCATTGTACATACCAGAAATGTACATCAAAACATACACATTTTCATTGTACATTCAAGAAATGTACATCAAAACATACACATTTTCATTGTACATTCAAGAAATGTACATCAAAACATACACATTTTCAGTGTACATTCAAGAAATATACATCAAAACATACACATTTTCATTGTACATACCAGAAATGTACATCAAAACATACACATTTTCAGTGTACATTCAAGAAATGTACATCAAAACATACACATTTTCATTGTCCATTCAAGAAATGTACATCAAAACATACACTTTTTCATTGTACATTCAAGAAATATACATCAAAATATACACATTTTCATTGTACATTCAAGAAATGTACATCAAAACATACACATTTTCATTGTACATTCAAGAAATGTACATCAAAACATACACTTTTTCAGTGTACATACCAGAAATGTACATCAAAACATACACATTTTCATTGTACATTCAAGAAATGTACATCAAAACATACACATTTTCATTGTACATTCAGGAAATGTACATCAAAACATACACATTTTCAGTGTACATTCAAGAAATATACATCAAAACATACACATTTTCATTGTACATACCAGAAATGTACATCAAAACATACACATTTTCATTGTACATTCAAGAAATGTACATCAAAACATACACATTTTCAGTGTACATTCAAGAAATGTACATCAAAACATACAAATTTTCATTGTACATTCAAGAAATGTAGAACAAAACATACACATTTTCATTGTACATTCAAGAAATGTACATCAAAACATACACATTTTCATTGTACATTCAAGAAATGTACATCAAAACATACACATTTTCAGTGTACATTCAAGAAATATACATCAAAACATACACATTTTCAGTGTACATTCAAGAAATATACATCAAAACATACACATTTTCAGTGTGCATTCAAGAAATGTACATCAAAGCATACACTTTTTCATTGTACATACCAGAAATGTACATCAAAACATACACATTTTCAGTGTACATTCAAGAAATGTACATCAAAACATACACAGTTTCAGTGTACGCTCATAAAATATACATCAAAACCTACACATTTTCAGTGTACATTCAAGAAATGTACATCAAAACATACACTTTTTCATTGTACATACCAGAAATGTTCATCAAAACATACACATTTTCAGTGTACATTCAAGAAATATACATCAAAACATACACATTTTCATTGTACATTCAAGAAATGTACATAAAAAATTACACATTTTCATTGTACATTCAAGAAATGTACATCAAAACATACACTTTTTCATTGCACATACCAGAAATGTTCATCAAAACATACACATTTTCAGTGTACATTCAAGAAATGTACATCAAAACATACACATTTTCATTGTACATACCAGAAATGTACATCAAAACATACACATTTTCAGTGTACATTCAAGAAATATACATCAAAACATACACATTTTCATTGTACATTCAAGAAATGTACATAAAAAATTACACATTTTCATTGTACATTCAAGAAATGTACATCAAAACATACACTTTTTCATTGTACATACCAGAAATGTACATCAAAACATACACATTTTCAGTGTACATTCAAGAAATGTACATCAAAACATACACATTTTCATTGTACATTCAAGAAATGTACATCAAAACATACACTTTTTCGTTGTACATATCAGAAATGTACATCAAAACATACACATTTTCAGTGTACATTCAAGAAATGTACATCAAAACATACACATTTTCATTGTACATTCAAGAAATGTACATCAAAACATACACTTTTTCATTGTACATTCAAGAAATATACATCAAAACATACACATTTTCATTGTACATTCAAGAAATGTACATCAAAACATACACATTTTCATTGTACATTCAAGAAATGTACATCAAAACATACACTTTTTCATTGTACATACCAGAAATGTACATCAAAACATACACATTTTCATTGTACATTCAAGAAATGTACATCAAAACTTACACATTTTCATTGTACATTCAAGAAATGTACATCAAAACATTCACATTTTCAGTGTACATTCAAGAAATATACATCAAAACATACACATTTTCATTGTACATACCAGAAATGTACATCAAAACATACACATTTTCATTGTACATTCAAGAAATGTACATCAAAACATACACATTTTCAGTGTACATTCAAGATATGTACATCAAAACATACACATTTTCATTGTACATTCAAGAAATGTACAACAAAACATACACATTTTCATTGAACATTTGAGAAATATACATCAAAACATACACATTTTCATTGTACATTCAAGAAATGTACATCAAAACATACACATTTTCAGTGTACATTCAAGAAATATACATCAAAACATACACATTTTCATTGTACATACCAGAAATGTACATCAAAACATACACATTTTCATTGTACATTCAAGAAATGTACATCAAAACATACACATTTTCAGTGTACATTCAAGAAATGTACATCAAAACATACACATTTTCATTGTACATTCAAGAAATGTACAACAAAACATACACATTTTCATTGTACATTCAAGAAATGTACAACAAAACATACACATTTTCATTGTACATTCAAGAAATGTACATCAAAACATACACATTTTCATTGTACATTCAAGAAATGTACATCAAAACGTACACATTTTCATTGTACATTCAAGAAATGTACACCAAAACATACACATTTTCAGTGTACATTCAAGAAATATACATCAAAACATACACATTTTCATTGTACATACCAGAAATGTACATCAAAACATACACATTTTCAGTGTACATTCAAGAAATGTACATCAAAACATACACATTTTCATTGTACATTCAAGAAATGTACATCAAAACATACACATTTTCAGTGTACATTCAAGAAATGTACATCAAAACATACACATTTTCATTGTACATTCAAGAAATGTACATCAAAACATACACATTTTCAGTGTACATTCAAGAAATATACATCAAAACATACACATTTTCATTGTACATTCAAGAAATGTACATCAAAACATACACATTTTCATTGTACATTCAAGAAATGTACATCAAAACATACACATTTTCAGTGTACATTCAAGAAATGTACATCCAAACATACACATTTTCAGTGTACACTCAAGAAATGTACATCAAAACATACACATTTTCATTGTACATTCAAGAAATGTACATCAAAACATACACATTTTCATTGTACATTCAAGAAATGTACATCAAAACATACACAATTTCAGTGTACATTCAAGAAATGTACATCAAAACATACACATTTTCATTGTACATTCAAGAAATGTACATCAAAGCATACACATTTTCATTGTACATTCAAGAAATGTACATCAAAACATACACATTTTCATTGTACATTCAAGAAATGTACATCAAAACATACACTTTTTCATTGTACATACCAGAAATGTACATCAAAACATACACATTTTCAGTGTACATTCAAGAAATGTACATCAAAACATACACATTTTCATTGTACATTCAAGACATGTACATCAAAACATACACATTTTAAGGGTACATTCAAGAAATATACATCAAAACATACACATTTTCATTGTACATTCAAGAAATGTACATCAAAACATACACATTTTCATTGTACATTCAAGAAATGTACATCAAAGCATACACTTTTCCGTTGTACATACCAGAAATGTACATCAAAACATACACATTTTCAGTGTACATTCAAGAAATGTGCATCAAAACATACACATTTTCAGTGTACGCTCATAAAATATACATCAAAACCTACACATTTTCAGTGTACATTCAAGAAATGTACATCAAAACATACACTTTTTCATTGTACATACCAGAAATGTACATCAAAACATACACTTTTTCATTGTACATACCAGAAATGTACATCAAAACATACACATTTTCATTGCACATACCAGAAATGTACATCAAAACATACACATTTTCAGTGTACATTCAAGAAATGTACATCAAAACATACACATTTTCATTGTACATACCAGAAATGTACATCAAAACATACACATTTTCAGTGTACATTCAAGAAATATACATCAAAGCATACACATTTTCATTGTACATTCTAGAAATGTACATCAAAACATACACATTTTCATGGTATATACAAGAAATGTACATCAAAACATACACATTTTCATTGTACATTCAAGAAATGTACATCAAAACATACACATTTTCAGGATACATTCAAGAAATATACATCAAAACATACACATTTTCATGGTATATACAAGAAATGTACATCAAAACATACACATTTTCAGGATACATTCAAGAAATATACATCAAAGCATACACATTTTCATGGTATATACAAGAAATGTACATCAAAACATACACATTTTCATTGTACATTCAAGAAATGTACATCAAAACATACACATTTTCATGGTATATACAAGAAATCTACATCAAAACATACACATTTTCATTGTACATTCAAGAAATGTACATCAAAACATACACATTTTCAGTGTACATTCAAGAAATATACATCAAAACATAAACATTTTCATTGTATATACAAGAAATGTGCATCAAAACATACACATTTTCATTGTACATTCAAGAAATGTACATCAAAACATACACATTTTCATGGTATATACAAGAAATCTACATCAAAACATACACATTTTCATTGTACATTCAAGAAATGTACATCAAAACATACACATTTTCAGTGTACATTCAAGAAATATACATCAAAACATACACATTTTCATTGTATATACAAGAAATGTACATCAAAACATACACACTTTCAGTGTACATTCAAGAAATATACATCAAAACATACACTTTTTCATTGTACATACCAGAAATGTACATCAAAACATACACATTATCATTGTACATTCAAGAAATGTACATCAAAACATACACATTTTCAGTGTACATTCAAGAAATGTACATCAAAACATACACATTTTCATTGTACATTCAAGAAATGTACATCAAAACATACACATTTTCAGTGTACATTCAAGAAATATACATCAAAACATACACATTTTCATTGTACATTCAAGAAATGTACATCAAAACATACACATTTTCATTGTACATTCAAGAAATGTACATCAAAACATACACATTTTCAGTGTACATTCAAGAAATGTACATCAAAACATACACATTTTCAGTGTACATTCAAGAAATGTACATCAAAACATACACATTTTCATTGTACATTCAAGAAATGTACATCAAAACATACACATTTTCATTGTACATTCAAGAAATGTACATCAAAACATATACATTTTCATTGTACATTCAAGAAATGTACATCAAAACATACACATTTTCAGTGTACATTCAAGAAATATACATCAAAACATACACATTTTCAATGTACATTCAAGAAATGTACATCAAAACATACACATTTTCATTGTACATTCAAGAAATGTACATCAAAACATACACTTTTTCATTGTACATACCAGAAATGTACATCAAAACATACACATTTTCAGTGTACATTCAAGAAATGTACATCAAAACATACACATTTTCATTGTACATTCAAGAAATGTACATCAAAACATACATATTTTAAGGGTACATTCAAGAAATATACATCAAAACATACACATTTTCATTGTACATTCAAGAAATGTACATCAAAACATACACATTTTCATTGTACATTCAAGAAATGTACATCAAAGCATACACTTTTTCATTGTACATACCAGAAATGTACATCAAAACATACACATTTTCAGTGTACATTCAAGAAATGTACATCAAAACATACACATTTTCAGTGTACGCTCATAAAATATACATCAAAACCTACACATTTTCAGTGTACATTCAAGAAATGTACATCAAAACATACACTTTTTCATTGTACATACCAGAAATGTACATCAAAACATACACTTTTTCATTGTACATACCAGAAATGTACATCAAAACATACACATTTTCATTGTACATACCAGAAATGTACATCAAAACATACACATTTTCAGTGTACATTCAAGAAATATACATCAAAACATACACATTTTCATTGTACATTCAAGAAATGTACATCAAAAATTACACATTTTCATTGTACATTCAAGAAATGTACATCAAAACATACACTTTTTCATTGTACATACCAGAAATGTACATCAAAGCATACACATTTTCAGTGTACATTCAAGAAATGTACATCAAAACATACACATTTTCATTGTACATTTAAGAAATGTACATCAAAACATACACTTTTTCGTTGTACATATCAGAAATGTACATCAAAACATACACATTTTCAGTGTACATTCAAGAAATGTACATCAAACATACACATTTTCATTGTACATTCAAGAAATGTACATCAAAACATACACTTTTTCATTGTACATTCAAGAAATATACATCAAAACATACACATTTTCATTGTACATTCAAGAAATGTACATCAAAACATACACATTTTCATTGTACATTCAAGAAATGTACATCAAAACATACACTTTTTCATTGTACATACCAGAAATGTACATCAAAACATACACATTTTCATTGTACATTCAAGAAATGTACATCAAAACTTACACATTTTCATTGTACATTCAAGAAATGTACATCAAAACATACACATTTTCAGTGTACATTCAAGAAATGTACATCAAAACATACACATTTTCATTGTACATTCAAGAAATGTACATCAAAACATACACTTTTTCATTGTACATTCAAGAAATATACATCAAAACATACACATTTTCATTGTACATTCAAGAAATGTACATCAAAACATACACATTTCCATTGTACATTCAAGAAATGTACATCAAAACATACACTTTTTCATTGTACATACCAGAAATGTACATCAAAACATACACATTTTCATTGTACATTCAAGAAATGTACATCAAAACATACACATTTTCATTGTACATTCAAGAAATGTACATCAAAACATACACATTTTCAGTGTACATTCAAGAAATATACATCAAAACATACACATTTTCATTGTACATACCAGAAATGTACATCAAAACATACACATTTTCAGTGTACATTCAAGAAATGTACATCAAAACATACACATTTTCATTGTCCATTCAAGAAATGTACATCAAAACATACACTTTTTCATTGTACATTCAAGAAATATACATCAAAATATACACATTTTCATTGTACATTCAAGAAATGTACATCAAAACATACACATTTTCATTGTACATTCAAGAAATGTACATCAAAACATACACTTTTTCAGTGTACATACCAGAAATGTACATCAAAACATACACATTTTCATTGTACATTCAAGAAGTGTACATCAAAACATACACATTTTCATTGTACATTCAGGAAATGTACATCAAAACATACACATTTTCAGTGTACATTCAAGAAATATACATCAAAACATACACATTTTCATTGTACATACCAGAAATGTACATCAAAACATACACAATTTCATTGTACATTCAAGAAATGTACATCAAAACATACACATTTTCAGTGTACATTCAAGAAATGTACATCAAAACATACAAATTTTCATTGTACATTCAAGAAATGTAGAACAAAACATACACATTTTCATTGTACATTCAAGAAATGTACATCAAAACATACACATTTTCATTGTACATTCAAGAAATGTACATCAAAACATACACATTTTCAGTGTACATTCAAGAAATATACATCAAAACATACACATTTTCAGTGTACATTCAAGAAATATACATCAAAACATACACATTTTCAGTGTACATTCAAGAAATGTACATCAAAGCATACACTTTTTCATTGTACATACCAGAAATGTACATCAAAACATACACATTTTCAGTGTACATTCAAGAAATGTACATCAAAACATACACATTTTCAGCGTACGCTCATAAAATATACATCAAAACCTACACATTTTCAGTGTACATTCAAGAAATGTACATCAAAACATACACTTTTTCATTGTACATACCAGAAATGTACATCAAAACATACACTTTTTCATTGTACATACCAGAAATGTACATCAAAACATACACATTTTCATTGCACATACCAGAAATGTTCATCAAAACATACACATTTTCAGTGTACATTCAAGAAATGTACATCAAAACATACACATTTTCATTGTACATACCAGAAATGTACATCAAAACATACACATTTTCAGTGTACATTCAAGAAATATACATCAAAACATACACATTTTCATTGTACATTCAAGAAATGTACATCAAAAATTACACATTTTCATTGTACATTCAAGAAATGTACATCAAAACATACACTTTTTCATTGTACATACCAGAAATGTACATCAAAACATACACATTTTCAGTGTACATTCAAGAAATGTACATCAAAACATACACATTTTCATTGTACATTCAAGAAATGTACATCAAAACATACACTTTTTCGTTGTACATATCAGAAATGTACATCAAAACATACACATTTTCAGTGTACATTCAAGAAATGTACATCAAAACATA
This sequence comes from Tenodera sinensis, assembly GCA_030765045.1. Taxonomy (NCBI): domain Eukaryota; kingdom Metazoa; phylum Arthropoda; class Insecta; order Mantodea; family Mantidae; genus Tenodera; species Tenodera sinensis. Next base: position 805,311 of record JAUKNM010000095.1, read on the forward strand.
CACTTTTTCATTGTACATTCAAGAAATATACATCAAAACATACACATTTTCATTGTACATTCAAGAAATGTACATCAAAACATACACATTTTCATTGTACATTCAAGAAATGTACATCAAAACATACACTTTTTCATCGTACATACCAGAAATGTACATCAAAACATACACATTTTCATTGTACATTCAAGAAATGTACATCAAAACTTACACATTTTCATTGTACATTCAAGAAATGTACATCAAAACATACACATTTTCAGTGTACATTCAAGAAATATACATCAAAACATACACATTTTCATTGTACATACCAGAAATGTACATCAAAACATACACATTTTCATTGTACATTCAAGAAATGTACATCAAAACATACACATTTTCAGTGTACATTCAAGAAATGTACATCAAAACATACACATTTTCATTGTACATTCAAGAAATGTACATCAAAACATACACTTTTTCATTGTACATTGAAGAAATATACATCAAAACATACACATTTTCATTGTACATTCAAGAAATGTACATCAAAACATACACATTTCCATTGTACATTCAAGAAATGTACATCAAAACATACACTTTTTCATTGTACATACCAGAAATGTACATCAAAACATACACATTTTCATTGTACATTCAAGAAATGTACATCAAAACATACACATTTTCATTGTACATTCAAGAAATGTACATCAAAACATACACATTTTCAGTGTACATTCAAGAAATATACATCAAAACATACACATTTTCATTGTACATACCAGAAATGTACATCAAAACATACACATTTTCAGTGTACATTCAAGAAATGTACATCAAAACATACACATTTTCATTGTCCATTCAAGAAATGTACATCAAAACATACACTTTTTCATTGTACATTCAAGAAATATACATCAAAATATACACATTTTCATTGTACATTCAAGAAATTTACATCAAAACATACACATTTTCATTGTACATTCAAGAAATGTACATCAAAACATACACTTTTTCAGTGTACATACCAGAAATGTACATCAAAACATACACATTTTCATTGTACATTCAAGAAATGTACATCAAAACATACACATTTTCATTGTACATTCAGGAAATGTACATCAAAACATACACATTTTCAGTGTACATTCAAGAAATATACATCAAAACATACACATTTTCATTGTACATACCAGAAATGTACATCAAAACATACACATTTTCATTGTACATTCAAGAAATGTACATCAAAACATACACATTTTCAGTGTACATTCAAGAAATGTACATCAAAACATACACATTTTCATTGTACATTCAAGAAATGTACAACAAAACATACACATTTTCATTGTACATTCAAGAAATGTACATCAAAACATACACATTTTCATTGTACATTCAAGAAATGTACATCAAAACATACACATTTTCAGTGTACATTCAAGAAATATACATCAAAACATACACATTTTCAGTGTACATTCAAGAAATATACATCAAAACAAACACATTTTCAGTGTACATTCAAGAAATGTACATCAAAACATACACATTTTCATTGTACATTCAAGAAATGTACATCAAAACATACACTTTTTCGTTGTACATATCAGAAATGTACATCAAAGCATACACATTTTCAGTGTACATTCAAGAAATGTACATCAAAACATACACATTTTCATTGCACATACCAGAAATGTACATCAAAACATACACATTTTCAGTGTACATTCAAGAAATGTACATCAAAACATACACATTTTCATTGTACATACCAGAAATGTACATCAAAACATACACATTTTCAGTGTACATTCAAGAAATATACATCAAAACATACACATTTTCATTGTACATTCAAGAAATGTACATCAAAACATACACATTTTCATTGTACATTCAAGAAATGTACATCAAAACATACACTTTTTCATTGTACATACCAGAAATGTACATCAAAACATACACATTTTCAGTGTACATTCAAGAAATGTACATCAAAACATACACATTTTCATTGTACATTCAAGAAATGTACATCAAAACATACACTTTTTCGTTGTACATATCAGAAATGTACATCAAAACATACACATTTTCAGTGTACATTCAAGAAATGTACATCAAAACATACACATTTTCATTGTACATTCAAGAAATGTACATCAAAACATACACTTTTTCATTGTACATTCAAGAAATATACATCAAAACATACACATTTTCATTGTACATTCAAGAAATGTACATCAAAACATACACATTTTCATTGTACATACCAGAAATGTACATCAAAACATACACATTTTCATTGTACATTCAAGAAATGTACATCAAAACATACACTTTTTCGTTGTACATATCAGAAATGCACATCAAAACATACACATTTTCAGTGTACATTCAAGAAATGTACATCAAAACATACACATTTTCATTGTACATTCAAGAAATGTACAACAAAACATACACATTTTCATTGTACATTCAAGAAATGTACATCAAAACATACACATTTTCATTGTACATTCAAGAAATGTACATCAAAACATACACATTTTCAGTGTACATTCAAGAAATATACATCAAAACATACACATTTTCAGTGTACATTCAAGAAATATACATCAAAACATACACATTTTCAGTGTACATTCAAGAAATGTACATCAAAACATACACATTTTCATTGTACATTCAAGAAATGTACATCAAAACATACACTTTTTCGTTGTACATACCAGAAATGTACATCAAAACATACACATTTTCAGTGTACATTCAAGAAATGTACATCAAAACATACACATTTTCATTGTACATTCAAGAAATGTACATCAAAACATACACATTTTCATTGCACATACCAGAAATGTACATCAAAACATACACATTTTCAGTGTACATTCAAGAAATGTACATCAAAACATACACATTTTCATTGTACATACCAGAAATGTACATCAAAACATACACATTTTCAGTGTACATTCAAGAAGTATACATCAAAACATACACATTTTCATTGTACATTCAAGAAATGTACATCAAAACATACACATTTTCATTGTACATTCAAGAAATGTACATCAAAACATACACTTTTTCATTGTACATTCAAGAAATATACATCAAAACATACACATTTTCATTGTACATTCAAGAAATGTACATCAAAACATACACATTTTCATTGCACATACCAGAAATGTACATCAAAACATACACATTTTCAGTGTACATTCAAGAAATGTACATCAAAACATACACATTTTCATTGTACATACCAGAAATGTACATCAAAACATACACATTTTCAGTGTACATTCAAGAAATATACATCAAAACATACACATTTTCATTGTACATTCAAGAAATGTACATCAAAAATTACACATTTTCATTGTACATTCAAGAAATGTACATCAAAACATACACTTTTTCATTGTACATACCAGAAATGTACATCAAAACATACACATTTTCAGTGTACATTCAAGAAATGTACATCAAAACATACACATTTTCATTGTACATTCAAGAAATGTACATCAAAACATACACTTTTTCGTTGTACATATCAGAAATGTACATCAAAACATAAACATTTTCAGTGTACATTCAAGAAATGTACATCAAAACATACACATTTTCATTGTACATTCAAGAAATGTACATCAAAACATACACTTTTTCATTGTACATTCAAGAAATATATATCAAAACATACACATTTTCATTGTACATTCAAGAAATGTACATCAAAACATACACATTTTCATTGTACATTCAAGAAATGTACATCAAAACATACACTTTTTCATTGTTCATACCAGAAATGTACATCAAAACATACACATTTTCATTGTACATTCAAGAAATGTACATCAAAACTTACACATTTTCATTGTACATTCAAGAAATGTACATCAAAACATACACATTTTCAGTGTACATTCAAGAAATATACATCAAAACATACACATTTTCATTGTACATACCAGAAATGTACATCAAAACATACACTTTTTCGTTGTACATATCAGAAATGTACATCAAAACATACACATTTTCAGTGTACATTCAAGAAATGTACATCAAAACATACACATTTTCATTGTACATTCAAGAAATGTACATCAAAACATACACTTTTTCATTGTACATTCAAGAAATATACATCAAAACATACACATTTTCATTGTACATTCAAGAAATGTACATCAAAACATACACATTTCCATTGTACATTCAAGAAATGTACATCAAAACATACACTTTTTCATTGTACATACCAGAAATGTACATCAAAACATACACATTTTCATTGTACATACAAGAAATGTACATCAAAACATACACATTTTCATTGTACATTCAAGAAATGTACATCAAAACATACACATTTTCAGTCTACATTCAAGAAATATACATCAAAACATACACATTTTCATTGTACATACCAGAAATGTACATCAAAACATACACATTTTCAGTGTACATTCAAGAAATGTACATCAAAACATACACATTTTCATTGTCCATTCAAGAAATGTACATCAAAACATACACTTTTTCATTGTACATTCAAGAAATATACATCAAAATATACACATTTTCATTGTACATTCAAGAAATGTACATCAAAACATACACATTTTCATTGTACATTCAAGAAATGTACATCAAAACATACACTTTTTCAGTGTACATACCAGAAATGTACATCAAAACATACACATTTTCATTGTACATTCAAGAAATGTACATCAAAACATACACACTTTCATTGTACATTCAGGAAATGTACATCAAAACATACACATTTTCAGTGTACATTCAAGAAATATACATCAAAACATACACATTTTCATTGTACATACCAGAAATGTACATCAAAACATACACATTTTCATTGTACATTCAAGAAATGTACATCAAAACATACACATTTTCAGTGTACATTCAAGAAATGTACATCAAAACATACACATTTTCATTGTACATTCAAGAAATGTACAACAAAACATACACATTTTCATTGTACATTCAAGAAATGTACATCAAAACATACACATTTTCATTGTACATTCAAGAAATGTACATCAAAACATACACATTTTCAGTGTACATTCAAGAAATATACATCAAAACATACACATTTTCAGTGTACATTCAAGAAATATACATCAAAACATACACATTTTCAGTGTACATTCAAGAAATGTACATCAAAACAGACACATTTTCATTGTACATTCAAGAAATGTACATCAAAACATACACTTTTTCGTTGTACATATCAGAAATGTACATCAAAGCATACACATTTTCAGTGTACATTCAAGAAATGTACATCAAAACATACACATTTTCATTGTACATTCAAGAAATGTACATCAAAACATACACATTTTCATTGCACATACCAGAAATGTACATCAAAACATACACATTTTCAGTGTACATTCAAGAAATGTACATCAAAACATACACATTTTCATTGTACATACCAGAAATGTACATCAAAACATACACATTTTCAGTGTACATTCAAGAAATATACATCAAAACATACACATTTTCATTGTACATTCAAGAAATGTACATCAAAACATACACATTTTCATTGTACATTCAAGAAATGTACATCAAAACATACACTTTTTCATTGTACATACCAGAAATGTACATCAAAACATACACATTTTCAGTGTACATTCAAGAAATGTACATCAAAACATACACATTTTCATTGTACATTCAAGAAATGTACATCAAAACATACACTTTTTCGTTGTACATATCAGAAATGTACATCAAAACATACACATTTTCAGTGTACATTCAAGAAATGTACATCAAAACATACACATTTTCATTGTACATTCAAGAAATGTACATCAAAACATACACTTTTTCATTGTACATTCAAGAAATATACATCAAAACATACACATTTTCATTGTACATTCAAGAAATGTACATCAAAACATACACATTTTCATTGTACATACCAGAAATGTACATCAAAACATACACATTTTCATTGTACATTCAAGAAATGTACATCAAAACATACACTTTTTCGTTGTACATATCAGAAATGTACATCAAAACATACACATTTTCAGTGTACATTCAAGAAATGTACATCAAAACATACACATTTTCATTGTACATTCAAGAAATGTACAACAAAACATACACATTTTCATTGTACATTCAAGAAATGTACATCAAAACATACACATTTTCATTGTACATTCAAGAAATGTACATCAAAACATACACATTTTCAGTGTACATTCAAGAAATATACATCAAAACATACACATTTTCAGTGTACATTCAAGAAATATACATCAAAACATACACATTTTCAGTGTACATTCAAGAAATGTACATCAAAACATACACATTTTCTTTGTACATTCAAGAAATGTACATCAAAACATACACTTTTTCGCTGTACATATCAGAAATGTACATCAAAACATACACATTTTCAGTGTACATTCAAGAAATGTACATCAAAACATACACATTTTCATTGTACATTCAAGAAATGTACATCAAAACATACACATTTTCATTGCACATACCAGAAATGTACATCAAAACATACACATTTTCAGTGTACATTCAAGAAATGTACATCAAAACATACACATTTTCATTGTACATTCAAGAAATGTACATCAAAACATACACTTTTTCGTTGTACATATCAGAAATGTACATCAAAACATAAACATTTTCAGTGTACATTCAAGAAATGTACATCAAAACATACACATTTTCATTGTACATTCAAGAAATGTACATCAAAACATACACTTTTTCATTGTACATTCAAGAAATATACATCAAAACATACACATTTTCATTGTACATACAAGAAATGTACATCAAAACATACACATTTTCATTGTACATTCAAGAAATGTACATCAAAACATACACTTTTTCATTGTACATACCAGAAATGTACATCAAAACATACACATTTTCATTGTACATTCAAGAAATGTACATCAAAACTTACACATTTTCATTGTACATTCAAGAAATGTACATCAAAACATACACATTTTCAGTGTACATTCAAGAAATATACATCAAAACATACACATTTTCATTGTACATACCAGAAATGTACATCAAAACATACACTTTTTCGTTGTACATATCAGAAATGTACATCAAAACATACACATTTTCAGTGTACATTCAAGAAATGTACATCAAAACATACACATTTTCATTGTACATTCAAGAAATGTACATCAAAACATACACTTTTTCATTGTACATTCAAGAAATATACATCAAAACATACACATTTTCATTGTACATTCAAGAAATGTACATCAAAACATACACATTTCCATTGTATAATTCAAGAAATGTACATCAAAACATACACATTTTCATTGTCCATTCAAGAAATGTACATCAAAACATACACTTTTTCATTGTACATTCAAGAAATATACATCAAAATATACACATTTTCATTGTACATTCAAGAAATGTACATCAAAACGTACACATTTTCATTGTACATTCAAGAAATGTACATCAAAACATACACTTTTTCAGTGTACATACCAGAAATGTACATCAAAACATACACATTTTCATTGTACATTCAAGAAATGTACATCAAAACATACACACTTTCATTGTACATTCAGGAAATGTACATCAAAACATACACATTTTCAGTGTACATTCAAGAAATATACATCAAAACATACACATTTTCATTGTACATACCAGAAATGTACATCAAAACATACACATTTTCATTGTACATTCAAGAAATGTACATCAAAACATACACATTTTCAGTGTACATTCAAGAAATGTACATCAAAACATACACATTTTCATTGTACATTCAAGAAATGTACAACAAAACATACACATTTTCATTGTACATTCAAGAAATGTACATCAAAACATACACATTTTCATTGTACATTCAAGAAATGTACATCAAAACATACACATTTTCAGTGTACATTCAAGAAATATACATCAAAACATACACATTTTCAGTGTACATTCAAGAAATATACATCAAAACATACACATTTTCAGTGTACATTCAAGAAATGTACATCAAAACATACACATTTTCATTGTACATTCAAGAAATGTACATCAAAACATACACTTTTTCGTTGTACATATCAGAAATGTACATCAAAGCATACACATTTTCAGTGTACATTCAAGAAATGTACATCAAAACATACACATTTTCATTGTACATTCAAGAAATGTACATCAAAACATACACATTTCATTGCACATACCAGAAATGTACATCAAAACATACACATTTTCAGTGTACATTCAAGAAATGTACATCAAAACATACACATTTTCATTATACATACCAGAAATGTACATCAAAACATACACATTTTCAGTGTACATTCAAGAAATATACATCAAAACATACACATTTTCATTGTACATTCAAGAAATGTACATCAAAACATACACATTTTCATTGTACATTCAAGAAATGTACATCAAAACATACACTTTTTCATTGTACATACCAGAAATGTACATCAAAACATACACATTTTCAGTGTACATTCAAGAAATGTACATCAAAACATACACATTTTCATTGTACATTCAAGAAATGTACATCAAAACATACACTTTTTCGTTGTACATATCAGAAATGTACATCAAAACATACACATTTTCAGTGTACATTCAAGAAATGTACATCAAAACATACACATTTTCATTGTACATTCAAGAAATGTACAACAAAACATACACATTTTCATTGTACATTCAAGAAATGTACATCAAAACATACACATTTTCATTGTACATTCAAGAAATGTACATCAAAACATACACATTTTCAGTGTACATTCAAGAAATATACATCAAAACATACACATTTTCAGTGTACATTCAAGAAATGTACATCAAAACATACACATTTTCTTTGTACATTCAAGAAATGTACATCAAAACATACACTTTTTCGCTGTACATATCAGAAATGTACATCAAAACATACACATTTTCAGTGTACATTCAAGAAATGTACATCAAAACATACACATTTTCATTGTACATTCAAGAAGTGTACATCAAAACAAACACATTTTCATTGCACATACCAGAAATGTACATCAAAACATACACATTTTCAGTGTACATTCAAGAAATGTACATCAAAACATACACATTTTCATTGTACATACCAGAAATGTACATCAAAACATACACATTTTCAGTGTACATTCAAGAAATATACATCAAAACATACACATTTTCATTGTACATTCAAGAAATGTACATCAAAACATACACATTTTCATTGTACATTCAAGAAATGTACATCAAAACATACACTTTTTCATTGTACATTCAAGAAATATACATCAAAACATACACATTTTCATTGTACATTCAAGAAATGTACATCAAAACATACAAATTTTCATTGTACATTCAAGAAATGTACATCAAAACATACACTTTTTCATTGTACATACCAGAAATGTACATCAAAACATACACATTTTCATTGTACATTCAAGAAATGTACATCAAAACATACACATTTTCATTGTACATTCAAGAAATGTACATCAAAACATACACATTTTCAGTGTACATTCAAGAAATATACATCAAAACATACACATTTTCATTGTACATACCAGAAATGTACATCAAAACATACACATTTTCAGTGTACATTCAAGAAATGTACATCAAAACATACACATTTTCATTGTACATTCAAGAAATGTACATCAAAACATACACATTTTCATTGTACATTCAGGAAATGTACATCAAAACATATACATTTTCATTGTACATTCAAGAAATGTACATCAAAACATACACATTTTCAGTGTACATTCAAGAAATATACATCAAAACATACACATTTTCAATGTACATTCAAGAAATGTACATCAAAACATACACATTTTCATTGTACATTCAAGAAATGTACATCAAAACATACACTTTTTCATTGTACATACCAGAAATGTACATCAAAACATACACATTTTCAGTGTACATTCAAGAAATGTACATCAAAACATACACATTTTAATTGTACATTCAAGAAATGTACATCAAAACATACATATTTTAAGGGTACATTCAAGAAATATACATCAAAACATACACATTTTCATTGTACATTCAAGAAATGTACATCAAAACATACACATTTTCATTGTACATTCAAGAAATGTACATCAAAGCATACACTTTTTCATTGTACATACCAGAAATGTACATCAAAACATACACATTTTCAGTGTACATTCAAGAAATGTACATCAAAACATACACATTTTCAGTGTACGCTCATAAAATATACATCAAAACCTACACATTTTCAGTGTACATTCAAGAAATGTACATCAAAACATACACTTTTTCATTGTACATACCAGAAATGTACATCAAAACATACACTTTTTCATTGTACATACCAGAAATGTACATCAAAACATACACATTTTCATTGCACATACCAGAAATGTACATCAAAACATACACATTTTCAGTGTACATTCAAGAAATGTACATCAAAACATACACATTTTCATTGTACATACCAGAAATGTACATCAAAACATACACATTTTCAGTGTACATTCAAGAAATATACATCAAAACATACACATTTTCATTGTACATTCAAGAAATGTACATCAAAAATTACACATTTTCATTGTACATTCAAGAAATGTACATCAAAACATACACTTTTTCATTGTACATACCAGAAATGTACATCAAAACATACACATTTTCAGTGTACATTCAAGAAATGTACATCAAAACATACACATTTTCATTGTACATTCAAGAAATGTACATCAAAACATACACTTTTTCGTTGTACATATCAGAAATGTACATCAAAACATACACATTTTCAGTGTACATTCAAGAAATGTACATCAAAACATACACATTTTCATTGTACATTCAAGAAATGTACATCAAAACATACACTTTTTCATTGTACATTCAAGAAATATACATCAAAACATACACATTTTCATTGTACATTCAAGAAATGTACATCAAAACATACACATTTTCATTGTACATTCAAGAAATGTACATCAAAACATACACTTTTTCATTGTACATACCAGAAATGTACATCAAAACTTACACATTTTCATTGTACATTCAAGAAATGTACATCAAAACATACACATTTTCAGTGTACATTCAAGAAATATACATCAAAACATACACATTTTCATTGTACATACCAGAAATGTACATCAAAACAAACACTTTTTCGTTGTACATATCAGAAATGTACATCAAAACATACACATTTTCAGTGTACATTCAAGAAATGTACATCAAAACATACACATTTTCATTGTACATTCAAGAAATGTACATCAAAACATACACTTTTTCATTGTACATTCAAGAAATATACATCAAAACATACACATTTTCATTGTACATTCAAGAAATGTACATCAAAACATACACATTTCCATTGTACATTCAAGAAATGTACATCAAAACATACACTTTTTCATTGTACATACCAGAAATGTACATCAAAACATACACATTTTCATTGTACATTCAAGAAATGTACATAAAAAACATACACATTTTCATTGTACATTCAAGAAATGTACATCAAAACATACACATTTTCAGTGTACATTCAAGAAATATACATCAAAACATACACATTTTCATTGTACATACCAGAAATGTACATCAAAACATACACATTTTCAGTGTACATTCAAGAAATGTACATCAAAACATACACATTTTCATTGTCCATTCAAGAAATGTACATCAAAACATACACTTTTTCATTGTACATTCAAGAAATATACATCAAAATATACACATTTTCATTGTACATTCAAGAAATGTACATCAAAACATACACTTTTTCATTGTACATTCAAGAAATGTACATCAAAACATACACTTTTTCAGTGTACATACCAGAAATGTACATCAAAACATACACATTTTCATTGTACATTCAAGAAATGTACATCAAAACATACACATTTTCATTGTACATTCAGGAAATGTACATCAAAACATACACATTTTCAGTGTACATTCAAGAAATATACATCAAAACATACACATTTTCATTGTACATACCAGAAATGTACATCAAAACATACACATTTTCATTGTACATTCAAGAAATGTACATCAAAACATACACATTTTCAGTGTACATTCAAGAAATGTACATCAAAACATACACATTTTCATTGTACATTCAAGAAATGTACAACAAAACATACACATTTTCATTGTACATTCAAGAAATGTACATCAAAACATACACATTTTCATTGTACATTCAAGAAATGTACATCAAAACATACACATTTTCAGTGTACATTCAAGAAATATACATCAAAACATACACATTTTCAGTGTACATTCAAGAAATATACATCAAAACATACACATTTTCAGTGTACATTCAAGAAATGTACATCAAAACATACACATTTTCATTGTACATTCCCCTCCGAAGGAGTGTCGCCTTGCCGTGGCGGAGGGGCTCAGTACCCGAACCAGACGGCCTGCTACGTGTGTCTTTGTGACCACTGGTAGGCAAGGGGTGAGGGGAAGCTAAGAACATTCCAAACGGGTAGATGAGGCTCGGTAGTCTTGGTCGACAACTCATCTAGGAGAAGAGGACTCCGAAATCAAACTCCCCCAGGGGGACCTACCACGGTAGGTCCGGGCTTGGCGCACCCGGGACCCCGAGCCGCTCATCCCCATTATCATCCCCTCGCCTCCATCAGGTCTAGCCACGTTATCATCCACTTAGATTTAGTCTCTTCCTCTTCTAGGTCTTATGGTTTTATGTAGGTTAAGTTTTAGAATTATAACTCCTGTCTCACCAACAGGGATCTATCCTGTCTCCGTGGTTCCTGTCCCACGGTTTCGGCGCAGCTTCCAACTTGTGTGCTCTTCGGAGGCTCAGGCGTGAAGGTTGAGTGGACCCTCCTCACTACCCCTTTTGTGCGACACTAGGTGCGGAGCCGTTCCATTGTCAAGTACACCCCCGTAGCTCCTTAGGGGCCGGGTCCCCGTGGGTATCTCGGCGGCCGTGCTGCCGCTGGGGTGTACAGGGGGACCCGACGTGTTACCGCTGTCTGGGGTCCGATGTAATCAACCACAAGTCCCCTGAATCCACGCTGACTCCGTTGAGGCAGCGTGGGCTAGAGTGGGGAGCCACAGGCGGTTATTCCTGTGGTAGGGGCATAAAGTCGGGCCTGCCTTTGGTGGAAATGTCGCATACCGGTAAGTAGTGATAGGCGGAGGGTAACTTTTTCTGATGTACTCCTTGAGATCGGGTCTGAAGCGGGTGCTTCGGGCCGGCACAGACCGGAAGATTTAGGTGTCTTTTTCCTTTATCCCCCGGATGGCAGGCTGACGCCGACGGTCCGGAAGGGGGACCTTTTCATAATGTCTCCTCTGCGCTCCCCCCCTTCAACTCCACGATTTTTGGTTATGAGTATGGTAAGCGAGAAGAAGACCCTGGCTACTCTGAGTCCGTTTTATATTAAAAAGGAAGTAGATCGCTTATGTGGCGCTGTAAAAAATGTCACTCGATGTAGGGACGGCAACTTGCTGATAGAGGTGGCTCAAGACTCCCAAACCGCAAAACTACTTAAAGCCACTCTCCTAGGCTCTTATCCCGTAAAGGTAGAGAAGCATAAGACTTTGAATAGTTGTCGCGGCGTAGTTTCAACATCAAGTCTGGACAACCTCTCTAACGAGGACATAGTTAACTGCCTCTCTGACCAAGGTGTTATTGCTGCATACCGTTTAATTGGTAAGAAGGATGACAAGCCCTCCCCCTTACGTTTGAACGTACGACTCTGCCGCAATTCATTTTCTGCGGGTATGAACGCGCAACCGTACGACCGTATGTGCCGAACCCTATGCGTTGTTTCCGCTGCCAGAAGTTCGGGCATACGCAGCAGCGATGTACCGGTACACCAGGTTGTCCTCGCTGTGGTCGAAATGCTCACGACGGCTCCCTGTGCGATCAGGACTCCACCTGTGTCAACTGTGGAGGTGCACACCCGTCGAACTCGCGCGATTGCCCCCGCTTTTTAGAGGAGAAGGCAATCCAGGAGCTTCGGGTTAAGGAACACCTGACTTTTGTAGACGCACGAAAGCGGTATCAGGAACTTCATCCAACCACCACCTTGAAGTTTTCTGCAGCTGTCCGCCAGGCTGTTCCGAAACAGGACGCCGTCGTACAGACGTGCCCCAGTTCACCCTCTCGGGTTTCCGTGGGAGTACAAACTGGCTCACCTGACGAGCATAGTTCTACTCCACCTACAGTTCGACCACAGACTACCTCTTCTGCCGTCCAGACGCCAGTTCCGCCGCAGTCGACTAGCTCTGAGACTGCTTCGTTGCCTGTTGAACGCCATCGTTCCAGGCATAAACTCCGGGCCAGTAGTTGCACGTCCTCTGTGAAGTCCCGCTCCCGCTCTGCGAGCCGCAGGGGTTCTTCAGACTCCCGCACATCGGAGGAGTCACCGGAGGATGGTGGACCTCACATTATCGGTCCAAAGAGTGCGAAGGTGAAAAAGAAAATAAAGACCAACTACTAATTCTATTTTAGCATGGAAATAATCCAGTGGAATATTAATGGGTTCCGGGCCAGGGCTCCAGACATACAACATTTAGTTTCTCAGCGATCGCCTTCCGTCGTCTGCTTACAAGAAACCCATTTGCAGCCTAATCATGGTTTACATCTACGTAATTTTTCCGCATTTAGACATGACTCTGCAGCTGGTCGGCGGGCTAGCGGTGGTGTGGCTACGCTGGTGGCACATACCATCTCTGCTGCCAGCATACCGCTTAACACGCCGCTGCAAGCTGTAGCGGTTCGTGTACAGCTGCGGGGCCTGTGCTTTTCTATTTGCAATGTCTATCTGCCACCGGTCAATGTCGTACAAGAACACGATCTTCGGGCTCTTCTGGTTCAGATTCCGCCACCGCTTCTATTCCTCGGCGATCTGAATGCCAAAAACACTTTATGGGGCTCCGACATTGACGATGCTCGTGGGTGCCTTATAGCAGACGTTTGTGACATGTCTGGCTTACTTCTGCTGAACACTGGTGTCCCCACATTCTTATCCTCCACTCACGGCACACATTCAGCACTAGACGTTACCTTTTGTAGCCCGGCATTAGTTCCACTGCTTGATTGGTCGGTGCTTTCCGACCTATTTGGCAGCGATCATTACCCCATTAATATTCACCTCTACCATAGTCATACTGTGCCAACACGGCATCCTCACTGGATTATTTCCAGAGCTGATTGGGGGAAATTTCACTCGCTTATTCATCTCACCGACGATGGCTTTACCACCATTGACGACATGGTGGAATATTTTACATGTTCTGTGTTGCTCGCAGCAGATTCCAGCATTCCTCGTGGATCATCTACACCACGACACTTTCCTGTGCCTTGGTGGTCTGAGGAATGCCGTTTGGCTATCAAAGCGCGTAAACGTGCTCTGCGTCTTTTTAGTTTACATCCGACCGAAGACAATTTTATAGCTTTTAAACGTTCTCGTGCCAGAGCACGTTTTGTTCTTCGGAGTGCAAAGCGCAGATCCTGGGAAAGCTACGTCTCTTCGCTTTCACGTCGCACTTCGGCACAAAGGGTGTGGACTGCTGTTCGGCGTATGTACGGCAAGTGTCGCCGGACCATTATTCCCGCTCTTGCCGTACAAGGCTCCACCTACACCTCCGAGCAGGACATCGCCGACACCCTTGCCGATTCTTTCGCTGCTGACAGCCAAACCCGAAGTTACAGTAATGCCTTTCTAGACATCAAGGAATCTGCGGAGCGGATAATCCTCAATTTTAACAGTGACTGCAGTGAACCGTACAACGCGCCTTTCACCGAAGAGGAGCTAGAACGTGCTTTGTCTCTCGCAAAGGACTCCTCTCCTGGCCCTGATGACATCCACCGACAAATGCTGCTTCACCTTCCACCTGCGGCTCTCTCCTTCCTGCTGAGCATTTACAACCGCATATGGCTTCAGCAGGTTTTCCCGTCTTCCTGGCGCGAGGGTATTGTCATCCCCATCCCTCGGCCCGGAAAGGACCGGACACTTCCCTCTAGCTACCGCCCTATTTGCCTGACGAGTGTTGTTTGTAAGACCTTCGAACGTATGGTTAACACTCGCTTAGTGTGGTGGCTGGAGAAGAATAACCTGCTGAGCAATGCTCAGTGTGGTTTTCGTCGTCATCGCTCCAGTATCGACAATCTGGCACGCATGGAAGCATATATACAAAATGCCTTTCTCTTGAAGCAGCATGTCGTGGGCGTCTTCTTCGATCTGCAGAAGGCCTACGATACTACCTGGCGCTATGGTATCCTACGTACTTTACACGGTTACGGTTTACGCGGTCATTTAGCCATTCTCGTTTTAAATTTTTTAAAACTACGCCGGTTTCGTGTCCGCATTGGGAATACACTATCCCACGACAGGATCCAGGAGAACGGTGTACCCCAGGGGTCGATTCTTAGTGTAACGCTTTTCGCCGTGGCGATTGACGGTATCGCCAGTGTTGTTCGTGGGGGAATCCCGATATCGCTGTATGTTGACGACTTTGCCATCTACTACCGCTCTTTTAATCTTGAACACATCGAACGCCAACTGCAGCTGACCATATCCTCTATCGCCGAATGGGCTCATCGCACCGGCTTTCAGTTCTCCCCTATGAAAACACAGTGTCTACACTTTCATCGACTTCGTGGTGTGCATCCTCCTCCTGTTCTTTATTTGCGTGACACGCGTATTCCTTTTGTTCCGCACCTGAAGTTCTTGGGCCTACACCTCGACAGCAAACTCACATGGGAGCACCATATTCGCCATCTTCGTGCTTCCTGCAATCGTTCGCTTCGGATGCTCCGGGTGTTATCTGGGGCATCTTGGGGCGGCGATCGAACCGTCATGTTGAGGTTGTATGGCTCACTGGTCCGGTCCAAATTAGATTACGGCTGTTTTATTTATGGCGCGGCATCTGCCTCTAAACTCCGCCTTTTAGATACGATTCATCATACTGGTATCCGCCTTGCTACTGGAGCTTTCCGTACTAGTCGAATTCCGTGTCTGTATGCTGAATCTGGCGAACCTCCATTGTCTGTGCGACGCTCGGTATTGCTTTCTTCATACGTGGCACGGTTAGCAGCTCACCCTGGTCACCCGTCATTTTACTCTGTATTGCGTCCAGACCTAGCCCACCGTTATATGCGAAATAGCTCAATATCCCGCCCCAGCGGTATTCGGTTTCGTGAACTGCTCGCCACACATTCTTTGCGAATGCCTGCTGTAGAGCGGTATTGCCATGGTCGCTTTCCCCCTTGGCAACTCCACCGTGCCCAATTCGACCTCGAGCTTGCAGCCCATGCTAAAGTAACTACCCCTCACTCGGTGTTTCGTCAACTCTTCACCGAGCTCCTGGGACGTTACCCGATTTACTTTCCGGTTTTTACCGATGGTTCCCAGGTGGGTGGTGCTACAGGCTGTAGTTTTGTTTATAACAATGAGGCTCACAAGTACCGCCTTCCGGACGCCAGTTCTGTTTTTACCGCCGAGCTGTTCGCCATATTTTATTTTTTACTCTTTATCTCCAGCTCAGGACCTGGAAATTTTATGATTTGCTGTGACTCTCTCAGTGCTCTCCAGGCCTTACAGCAATTTCTCGGCACTTCAGCACTCATAATTAAAATACAGACACTCATTTCACAGTTACTGACTCACGGATACCAGTTTGTTTTTATATGGATCCCAGGCCATGTGGGTATTCCTGGTAACGAGGAGGCGGATGCGGCTGCAAAGTCTGCATGTCGTCTGCCGGGATTATCCACACGAACTCTGCCTTTTAGTGATGCGCAACGATATTTCCGGCGCCATATTTTTTCATTGTGGCAGAAGTCGTGGGAAGAAATATCTGGCACCCAATTACGGACAATCAAAGACACAGTAACACCCTGGCCGACATCCGTCAGGGATGCGCGGCGGTCGGAGGTCATTCTCACCCGGTTGAGAATCGGTCACACTCGCGCCACACACGGTCATCTACTGCGTGGCGACCCGGCCCCTGTGTGTCAGACGTGCGGTGTACAACTGTCCGTCCCACACGTTTTGCTTGATTGTCCACGATATACTAGAGAGCGCCAGTCCCTTGGCCTGGGTTTTACTATGCGGTCAATTCTGGGCGACGACCCGGTATCGGTAGATAAGGTTCTGCGGTTCGTCACCCAAATTGGGTTTGGGAAACAAGTTTAACTTGTGTTTTATTTTTGGTGTTTTATTCTACGGTTTTTAGACAATGAATCCCGGTTTTATTGTAGCACCGTTTGTTTTTACTTTTTAGCTGTTTTATTTTAATATTTGTCCGTAAGATTTTTAACGTTTTAACTGTTTTAGATTTTCACGCTTTACCTTCTTACAAGTTTACTGCTTTTTTAGTTTCCCCTTTTTAACCGTATTAATTTGTTTCAGACCGTAAAAATTGACCTGGGGCCCAAATGACCCAGCTGTCGACGGGCCCTTAAACTCCACACTCCACTCCACTCCACTCATTGTACATTCAAGAAATGTACATCAAAACATACACTTTTTCGTTGTACATATCAGAAATGTACATCAAAACATACACATTTTCAGTGTACATTCAAGAAATGTACATCAAAACATACACATTTTCATTGTACATTCAAGAAATGTACATCAAAACATACACATTTTCATTGCACATACCAGAAATGTACATCAAAACATACACATTTTCAGTGTACATTCAAGAAATGTACATCAAAACATACACATTTTCATTGTACATACCAGAAATGTACATCAAAACATACACATTTTCAGTGTACATTCAAGAAATATACATCAAAACATACACATTTTCATTGTACATTCAAGAAATGTACATCAAAACATACACATTTTCATTGTACATTCAAGAAATGTACATCAAAACATACACTTTTTCATTGTACATACCAGAAATGTACATCAAAACATACACATTTTCAGTGTACATTCAAGAAATGTACATCAAAACATACACATTTTCATTGTACATTCAAGAAATGTACATCAAAACATACACTTTTTCGTTGTACATATCAGAAATGTACATCAAAACATACACATTTTCAGTGTACATTCAAGAAATGTACATCAAAACATACACATTTTCATTGTACATTCAAGAAATGTACATCAAAACATACACTTTTTCATTGTACATTCAAGAAATATACATCAAAACATACACATTTTCATTGTACATTCAAGAAATGTACATCAAAACATACACATTTTCATTGTACATACCAGAAATGTACATCAAAACATACACATTTTCATTGTACATTCAAGAAATGTACATCAAAACATACACTTTTTCGTTGTACATATCAGAAATGTACATCAAAACATACACATTTTCAGTGTACATTCAAGAAATGTACATCAAAACATACACATTTTCATTGTACATTCAAGAAATGTACAACAAAACATACACATTTTCATTGTACATACCAGAAATGTAAATCAAAACATACACATTTTCATTGTACATTCAAGAAATGTACATCAAAACATACACATTTTCAGTGTACATTCAAGAAATATACATCAAAACATACATATTTTCAGTGTACATTCAAGAAATATACATCAAAACATACACATTTTCAGTGTACATTCAAGAAATGTACATCAAAACATACACATTTTCATTGTACATTCAAGAAATGTACATCAAAACATACACTTTTTCGTTGTACATATCAGAAATGTACATCAAAACATACACATTTTCAGTGTACATTCAAGAAATGTACATCAAAACATACACATTTTCATTGTACATTCAAGAAATGTACATCAAAACATACACATTTTCATTGCACATACCAGAAATGTACATCAAAACATACACATTTTCAGTGTACATTCAAGAAATGTACATCAAAACATACACATTTTCATTGTACATACCAGAAATGTACATCAAAACATACACATTTTCAGTGTACATTCAAGAAATATACATCAAAACATACACATTTTCATTGTACATTCAAGAAATGTACATCAAAACATACACATTTTCATTGTACATTCAAGAAATGTACATCAAAACATACACTTTTTCATTGTACATTCAAGAAATATACATCAAAACATACACATTGTCATTGTACATTCAAGAAATGTACATCAAAACATACACAATTTTCATTGTACATTCAAGAAATGTACATCAAAACATACACTTTTTCATTGTACATACCAGAAATGTACATCAAAACATACACATTTTCATTGTACATTCAAGAAATGTACATCAAAACATACACATTTTCATTGTACATTCAAGAAATGTACATCAAAACATACACATTTTCAGTGTACATTCAAGAAATATACATCAAAACATACACATTTTCATTGTACATACCAGAAATGTACATCAAAATATACACATTTTCAGTGTACATTCAAGAAATGTACATCAAAACATACACATTTTCATTGTACATTCAAGAAATGTACATCAAAACATACACTTTTTCATTGTACATTCAAGAAATATACATCAAAACATACACATTTTCATTGTACATTCAAGAAATGTACATCAAAACATACACATTTTCATTGTACATTCAAGAAAGGTACATCAAAACATACACTTTTTCATTGTACATACCAGAAATGTACATCAAAACATACACATTTTCATTGTACATTCAAGAAATGTACATCAAAACATACACGTTTTCATTGTACATTCAAGAAATGTACATCAAAACATACACATTTTCATTGTACATTCAAGAAATGTACATCAAAACATACACATTTTCAGTGTGCATTCAAGAAATGTACATCGAAACATACACATTTTCATTGTACATTCAAGAAATGTACAACAAAACATACACATTTTCATTGTACATTCAAGAAATGTACATCAAAACATACACATTTTCATTGTACATTCAAGAAATGTACATCAAAACATACACATTTTCAGTGTACATTCAAGAAATATACATCAAAACATACACATTTTCATTGTACATACCAGAAATGTACATCAAAACATACACATTTTCATTGTACATTCAATAAATGTACATCAAAACATACACATTTTCAGTGTACATTCAAGAAATGTACATCAAAACATACACATTTTCATTGTACATTCAAGAAATGTACAACAAAACATACACATTTTCATTGTACATTCAAGAAATGTACAACAAAACATACACATTTTCATTGTACATTCAAGAACTGTACATCAAAACATACACATTTTCATTGTACATTCAAGAAAATGTACATCAAAACATACACATTTTCATTGTACATTCAAGAAATGTACATCAAAACATACACATTTTCAGTGTACATTCAAGAAATATACATCAAAACATACACATTTTCATTGTACATACCAGAAATGTACATCAAAACATACACATTTTCAGTGTACATTCAAGAAATGTACATCAAAACATACACATTTTCGTTGTACATTCAAGAAATGTACATCAAAACATACACTTTTTCATTGTACATACCAGAAATGTTCATCAAAACATACACATTTTCATTGTACATTCAAGAAATGTACATCAAAACATACACATTTTCATTGTACATTCAAGAAATGTACATCAAAACATACACATTTTCAGTGTACATTCAGAAATGTACATCAAAACATACACATTTTCATTGTACATACCAGAAATGTACATCAAAACATACACATTTTCAGTGTACATTCAAGAAATATACATCAAAACATACACATTTTCATTGTACATTCAAGAAATGTACATCAAAACATACACATTTTCATTGTACATTCAAGAAATGTACATCAAAACATACACTTTTTCATTGTACATACCAGAAATGTACATCAAAACATACACATTTTCAGTGTACATTCAAGAAATGTACATCAAAACATACACATTTTCATTGTACATTCAAGAAATGTACATCAAATCATACACTTTTTCGTTGTACATATCAGAAATGTACATCAAAACATACACATTTTCAGTGTACATTCAAGAAATGTACATCAAAACATACACATTTGCATTGTACATTCAAGAAATGTACATCAAAACATACACATTTTCATTGTACATTCAAGAAATGTACATCAAAACATACACTTTTTCATTGTACATTCAAGAAATATACATCAAAACATACACATTTTCATTGTACATTCAAGAAATGTACATCAAAACATACACATTTTCTTGTACATTCAAGAAATGTACATCAAAACATACACTTTTTCATTGTACATACCAGAAATGTACATCAAAACATACACATTTTCATTGTACATTCAAGAAATGTACATCAAAACATACACATTTTCATTGTACATTCAAGAAATGTACATCAAAACATACACATTTTCATTGTACATTCAAGAAATGTACATCAAAACATACACATTTTCAGTGTACATTCAAGAAATGTACATCAAAACATACACATTTTCATTGTACATTCAAGAAATGTACAACAAAACATACACATTTTCACTGTACATTCAAGAAATGTACATCAAAACATACACATTTTCAGTGTACATTCAAGAAATGTACATCAAAACATACACATTTTCAGTGTACATTCAAGAAATATACATCAAAACATACACATTTTCATTGTACATACCAGAAATGTACATCAAAACATACACATTTTCAGTGTACATTCAAGAAATATACATCAAAACATACACATTTTCATTGTACATTCAAGAAATGTACATCAAAACATACACATTTTCATTGTACATTCAAGAAATGTACATCAAAACATACACTTTTTCATTGTACATACCAGAAATGTACATCAAAACATACACATTTTCATTGTACATTCAAGAAATGTACACCAAAACATACACATTTTTATTGTACATTCAAGAAATGTACATCAAAACATACACATTTTCAGTGTACATTCAAGAAATGTACATCAAAACATACACATTTTCATTGTACATACCAGAAATGTACATCAAAACATACACATTTTCAGTGTACATTCAAGAAATATACATCAAAACATACACATTTTCATTGTACATTCAAGAAATGTACATCAAAACATACACATTTTCATTGTACATTCAAGAAATGTACATCAAAACATACACTTTTTCATTGTACATACCAGAAATGTACATCAAAACATACACATTTTCAGTGTACATTCAAGAAATGTACATCAAAACATACACATTTTCATTGTACATTCAAGAAATGTACATCAAAACATACACTTTTTCGTTGTACATATCAGAAATGTACATCAAAACATACACATTTTCAGTGTACATTCAAGAAATGTACATCAAAACATACACATTTTCATTGTACATTCAAGAAATGTACATCAAAACATACACATTTTCATTGTACATTCAAGAAATGTACATCAAAACATACACTTTTTCATTGTACATTCAAGAAATATACATCAAAACATACACATTTTCATTGTACATTCAAGAAATGTACATCAAAACATACACATTTTCATTGTACATTCAAGAAATGTACATCAAAACATACACTTTTTCATTGTACATACCAGAAATGTACATCAAAACATACACATTTTCATTGTACATTCAAGAAATGTACATCAAAACATACACATTTTCATTGTACATTCAAGAAATGTACATCAAAACATACACATTTTCATTGTACATTCAAGAAATGTACATCAAAACATACACATTTTCAGTGTACATTCAAGAAATGTACATCAAAACATACACATTTTCATTGTACATTCAAGAAATGTACAACAAAACATACACATTTTCATTGTACATTCAAGAAATGTACATCAAAACATACATATTTTCATTGTACATTCAAGAAATGTACATCAAAACATACACATTTTCAGTGTACATTCAAGAAATATACATCAAAACATACACATTTTCATTGTACATACCAGAAATGTAAATCAAAACATACACATTTTCATTGTACATTCAAGAAATGTACATCAAAACATACACATTTTCAGTGTACATTCAAGAAATATACATCAAAACATACACATTTTCAGTGTACATTCAAGAAATATACATCAAAACATACACATTTTCAGTGTACATTCAAGAAATGTACATCAAAACATACACATTTTCATTGTACATTCAAGAAATGTACATCAAAACATACACTTTTTCGTTGTACATATCAGAAATGTACATCAAAACATACACATTTTCAGTGTACATTCAAGAAATGTACATCAAAACATACACATTTTCATTGTACATTCAAGAAATGTACATCAAAACATACACATTTTCATTGCACATACCAGAAATGTACATCAAAACATACACATTTTCAGTGTACATTCAAGAAATGTACATCAAAACATACACATTTTCATTGTACATACCAGAAATGTACATCAAAACATACACATTTTCAGTGTACATTCAAGAAATATACATCAAAACATACACATTTTCATTGTACATTCAAGAAATGTACATCAAAACATACACATTTTCATTGTACATTCAAGAAATGTACATCAAAACATACACTTTTTCATTGTACATACCAGAAATGTACATCAAAACATACACATTTTCATTGTACATTCAAGAAATGTACATCAAAACATACACATTTTCATTGTACATTCAAGAAATGTACATCAAAACATACACATTTTCAGTGTACATTCAAGAAATATACATCAAAACATACACATTTTCATTGTACATACCAGAAATGTACATCAAAACATACACATTTTCAGTGTACATTCAAGAAATGTACATCAAAACATACACATTTTCATTGTACATTCAAGAAATGTACATCAAAACATACACTTTTTCATTGTACATTCAAGAAATATACATCAAAACATACACATTTTCATTGTACATTCAAGAAATGTACATCAAAACATACACATTTTCATTGTACATTCAAGAAATGTACATCAAAACATACACTTTTTCATTGTACATACCAGAAATGTACATCAAAACATACACATTTTCATTGTACATTCAAGAACTGTACATCAAAACATACACATTTTCATTGTACATTCAAGAAATGTACATCAAAACATACACATTTTCATTGTACATTCAAGAAATGTACATCAAAACATACACATTTTCAGTGTACATTCAAGAAATGTACATCAAAACATACACATTTTCATTGTACATTCAAGAAATGTACAACAAAACATACACATTTTCATTGTACATTCAAGAAATGTACATCAAAACATACACATTTTCATTGTACATTCAAGAAATGTACATCAAAACATACACATTTTCAGTGTACATTCAAGAAATATACATCAAAACATACACATTTTCATTGTACATACCAGAAATGTAAATCAAAACATACACATTTTCATTGTACATTCAAGAAATGTACATCAAAACATACACATTTTCAGTGTACATTCAAGAAATATACATCAAAACATACACATTTTCAGTGTACATTCAAGAAATATACATCAAAACATACACATTTTCAGTGTACATTCAAGAAATGTACATCAAAACATACACATTTTCATTGTACATTCAAGAAATGTACATCAAAACATACACTTTTTCGTTGTACATATCAGAAATGTACATCAAAACATACACATTTTCAGTGTACATTCAAGAAATGTACATCAAAACATACACATTTTCATTGTACATTCAAGAAATGTACATCAAAACATACACATTTTCATTGCACATACCAGAAATGTACATCAAAACATACACATTTTCAGTGTACATTCAAGAAATGTACATCAAAACATACACATTTTCATTGTACATACCAGAAATGTACATCAAAACATACACATTTTCAGTGTACATTCAAGAAATATACATCAAAACATACACATTTTCATTGTACATTCAAGAAATGTACATCAAAACATACACATTTTCATTGTACATTCAAGAAATGTACATCAAAACATACACTTTTTCATTGTACATACCAGAAATGTACATCAAAACATACACATTTTCATTGTACATTCAAGAAATGTACATCAAAACATACACATTTTCATTGTACATTCAAGAAATGTACATCAAAACATACACATTTTCAGTGTACATTCAAGAAATATACATCAAAACATACACATTTTCATTGTACATACCAGAAATGTACATCAAAACATACACATTTTCAGTGTACATTCAAGAAATGTACATCAAAACATACACATTTTCATTGTACATTCAAGAAATGTACATCAAAACATACACTTTTTCATTGTACATTCAAGAAATATACATCAAAACATACACATTTTCATTGTACATTCAAGAAATGTACATCAAAACATACACATTTTCATTGTACATTCAAGAAATGTACATCAAAACATACACTTTTTCATTGTACATACCAGAAATGTACATCAAAACATACACATTTTCATTGTACATTCAAGAAATGTACATCAAAACATACACATTTTCATTGTACATTCAAGAAATGTACATCAAAACATACACATTTTCAGTGAACATTCAAGAAATGTACATCAAAACATACACATTTTCAGTGTACATTCAAGAAATGTACATCAAAACATACACATTTTCATTGTACATTCAAGAAATGTACATCAAAACATACACATTTTCATTGTACATTCAAGAAATGTACATCAAAACATACACATTTTCAGTGTACATTCAAGAAATATACATCAAAACATACACATTTTCATTGTACATACAGAAATGTACATCAAAACATACACATTTTCATTGTACATTCAAGAAATGTACATCAAAACATACACATTTTCATTGTACATACCAGAAATGTACATCAAAATATACACATTTTCAGTGTACATTCAAGAAATGTACATCAAAACATACACATTTTCATTGTACATTCAAGAAATGTACATCAAAACATACACTTTTTCATTGTACATTTTAGAAATATACATCAAAACATACACATTTTCATTGTACATTCAAGAAATGTACATCAAAACATACACATTTTCATTGTACATTCAAGAAAGGTACATCAAAACATACACTTTTTCATTGTACATACCAGAAATGTACATCAAAACATACACATTTTCATTGTACATTCAAGAAATGTACATCAAAACATACACGTTTTCATTGTACATTCAAGAAATGTACATCAAAACATACACATTTTCATTGTACATTCAAGAAATGTACATCAAAACATACACATTTTTCAGTGTGCATTCAAGAAATGTACATCGAAACATACACATTTTCATTGTACATTCAAGAAATGTACAACAAAACATACACATTTTCATTGTACATTCAAGAACTGTACATCAAAACATACACATTTTCATTGTACATTCAAGAAATGTACATCAAAACATACACATTTTCATTGTACATTCAAGAAATGTACATCAAAACATACACATTTTCAGTGTACATTCAAGAAATATACATCAAAACATACACATTTTCATTGTACATACCAGAAATGTACATCAAAACATACACATTTTCAGTGTACATTCAAGAAATGTACATCAAAACATACACATTTTCGTTGTACATTCAAGAAATGTACATCAAAACATACACTTTTTCATTGTACATACCAGAAATGTTCATCAAAACATACACATTTTCATTGTACATTCAAGAAATGTACATCAAAACATACACATTTTCATTGTACATTCAAGAAATGTACATCAAAACATACACATTTTCAGTGTACATTCAAGAAATGTACATCAAAAACATACACATTTTCATTGTACATACCAGAAATGTACATCAAAACATACACATTTTCAGTGTACATTCAAGAAATATACATCAAAGTATACACATTTTCATTGTACATTCAAGAAATGTACATCAAAACATACACATTTTCATTGTACATTCAAGAAATGTACATCAAAACATACACTTTTTCATTGTACATACCAGAAATGTACATCAAAACATACACATTTTCAGTGTACATTCAAGAAATGTACATCAAAACATACACATTTTCATTGTACATTCAAGAAATGTACATCAAAACATACACTTTTTCGTTGTACATATCAGAAATGTACATCAAAACATACACATTTTCAGTGTACATTCAAGAAATGTACATCAAAACATACACATTTTCATTGTACATTCAAGAAATGTACATCAAAACATACACATTTTCATTGTACATTCAAGAAATGTACATCAAAACATACACTTTTTCATTGTACATTCAAGAAATATACATCAAAACATACACATTTTCATTGTACATTCAAGAAATGTACATCAAAACATACACATTTTCATTGTACATTCAAGAAATGTACATCAAAACATACACTTTTTCATTGTACATACCAGAAATGTACATCAAAACATACACATTTTCATTGTACATTCAAGAAATGTACATCAAAACATACACATTTTCATTGTACATTCAAGAAATGTACATCAAAACATACACATTTTCATTGTACATTCAAGAAATGTACATCAAAACATACACATTTTCAGTGTACATTCAAGAAATGTACATCAAAACATACACATTTTCATTGTACATTCAAGAAATGTACAACAAAACATACACATTTTCACTGTACATTCAAGAAATGTACATCAAAACATACACATTTTCAGTGTACATTCAAGAAATGTACATCAAAACATACACATTTTCAGTGTACATTCAAGAAATATACATCAAAACATACACATTTTCATTGTACATACCAGAAATGTACATCAAAACATACACATTTTCAGTGTACATTCAAGAAATATACATCAAAACATACACATTTTCATTGTACATTCAAGAAATGTACATCAAAACATACACATTTTCATTGTACATTCAAGAAATGTACATCAAAACATACACTTTTTCATTGTACATACCAGAAATGTACATCAAAACATACACATTTTCATTGTACATTCAAGAAATGTACACCAAAACATACACATTTTTATTGTACATTCAAGAAATGTACATCAAAACATACACATTTTCAGTGTACATTCAAGAAATGTACATCAAAACATACACATTTTCATTGTACATACCAGAAATGTACATCAAAACATACACATTTTCAGTGTACATTCAAGAAATATACATCAAAACATACACATTTTCATTGTACATTCAAGAAATGTACATCAAAACATACACATTTTCATTGTACATTCAAGAAATGTACATCAAAACATACACTTTTTCATTGTACATACCAGAAATGTACATCAAAACATACACATTTTCAGTGTACATTCAAGAAATGTACATCAAAACATACACATTTTCATTGTACATTCAAGAAATGTACATCAAAACATACACTTTTTCGTTGTACATATCAGAAATGTACATCAAAACATACACATTTTCAGTGTACATTCAAGAAATGTACATCAAAACATACACATTTTCATTGTACATTCAAGAAATGTACATCAAAACATACACATTTTCATTGTACATTCAAGAAATGTACATCAAAACATACACTTTTTCATTGTACATTCAAGAAATATACATCAAAACATACACATTTTCATTGTACATTCAAGAAATGTACATCAAAACATACACATTTTCATTGTACATTCAAGAAATGTACATCAAAACATACACTTTTTCATTGTACATACCAGAAATGTACATCAAAACATACACATTTTCATTGTACATTCAAGAAATGTACATCAAAACATACACATTTTCATTGTACATTCAAGAAATGTACATCAAAACATACACATTTTCATTGTACATTCAAGAAATGTACATCAAAACATACACATTTTCAGTGTACATTCAAGAAATGTACATCAAAACATACACATTTTCATTGTACATTCAAGAAATGTACAACAAAACATACACATTTTCATTGTACATTCAAGAAATGTACATCAAAACATACATATTTTCATTGTACATTCAAGAAATGTACATCAAAACATACACATTTTCAGTGTACATTCAAGAAATATACATCAAAACATACACATTTTCATTGTACATACCAGAAATGTAAATCAAAACATACACATTTTCATTGTACATTCAAGAAATGTACATCAAAACATACACATTTTCAGTGTACATTCAAGAAATATACATCAAAACATACACATTTTCAGTGTACATTCAAGAAATATACATCAAAACATACACATTTTCAGTGTACATTCAAGAAATGTACATCAAAACATACACATTTTCATTGTACATTCAAGAAATGTACATCAAAACATACACTTTTTCGTTGTACATATCAGAAATGTACATCAAAACATACACATTTTCAGTGTACATTCAAGAAATGTACATCAAAACATACACATTTTCATTGTACATTCAAGAAATGTACATCAAAACATACACATTTTCATTGCACATACCAGAAATGTACATCAAAACATACACATTTTCAGTGTACATTCAAGAAATGTACATCAAAACATACACATTTTCATTGTACATACCAGAAATGTACATCAAAACATACACATTTTCAGTGTACATTCAAGAAATATACATCAAAACATACACATTTTCATTGTACATTCAAGAAATGTACATCAAAACATACACATTTTCATTGTACATTCAAGAAATGTACATCAAAACATACACTTTTTCATTGTACATACCAGAAATGTACATCAAAACATACACATTTTCATTGTACATTCAAGAAATGTACATCAAAACATACACATTTTCATTGTACATTCAAGAAATGTACATCAAAACATACACATTTTCAGTGTACATTCAAGAAATATACATCAAAACATACACATTTTCATTGTACATACCAGAAATGTACATCAAAACATACACATTTTCAGTGTACATTCAAGAAATGTACATCAAAACATACACATTTTCATTGTACATTCAAGAAATGTACATCAAAACATACACTTTTTCATTGTACATTCAAGAAATATACATCAAAACATACACATTTTCATTGTACATTCAAGAAATGTACATCAAAACATACACATTTTCATTGTACATTCAAGAAATGTACATCAAAACATACACTTTTTCATTGTACATACCAGAAATGTACATCAAAACATACACATTTTCATTGTACATTCAAGAACTGTACATCAAAACATACACATTTTCATTGTACATTCAAGAAATGTACATCAAAACATACACATTTTCATTGTACATTCAAGAAATGTACATCAAAACATACACATTTTCAGTGTACATTCAAGAAATGTACATCAAAACATACACATTTTCATTGTACATTCAAGAAATGTACAACAAAACATACACATTTTCATTGTACATTCAAGAAATGTACATCAAAACATACACATTTTCATTGTACATTCAAGAAATGTACATCAAAACATACACATTTTCAGTGTACATTCAAGAAATATACATCAAAACATACACATTTTCATTGTACATACCAGAAATGTAAATCAAAACATACACATTTTCATTGTACATTCAAGAAATGTACATCAAAACATACACATTTTCAGTGTACATTCAAGAAATATACATCAAAACATACACATTTTCAGTGTACATTCAAGAAATATACATCAAAACATACACATTTTCAGTGTACATTCAAGAAATGTACATCAAAACATACACATTTTCATTGTACATTCAAGAAATGTACATCAAAACATACACTTTTTCGTTGTACATATCAGAAATGTACATCAAAACATACACATTTTCAGTGTACATTCAAGAAATGTACATCAAAACATACACATTTTCATTGTACATTCAAGAAATGTACATCAAAACATACACATTTTCATTGCACATACCAGAAATGTACATCAAAACATACACATTTTCAGTGTACATTCAAGAAATGTACATCAAAACATACACATTTTCATTGTACATACCAGAAATGTACATCAAAACATACACATTTTCAGTGTACATTCAAGAAATATACATCAAAACATACACATTTTCATTGTACATTCAAGAAATGTACATCAAAACATACACATTTTCATTGTACATTCAAGAAATGTACATCAAAACATACACTTTTTCATTGTACATACCAGAAATGTACATCAAAACATACACATTTTCATTGTACATTCAAGAAATGTACATCAAAACATACACATTTTCATTGTACATTCAAGAAATGTACATCAAAACATACACATTTTCAGTGTACATTCAAGAAATATACATCAAAACATACACATTTTCATTGTACATACCAGAAATGTACATCAAAACATACACATTTTCAGTGTACATTCAAGAAATGTACATCAAAACATACACATTTTCATTGTACATTCAAGAAATGTACATCAAAACATACACTTTTTCATTGTACATTCAAGAAATATACATCAAAACATACACATTTTCATTGTACATTCAAGAAATGTACATCAAAACATACACATTTTCATTGTACATTCAAGAAATGTACATCAAAACATACACTTTTTCATTGTACATACCAGAAATGTACATCAAAACATACACATTTTCATTGTACATTCAAGAAATGTACATCAAAACATACACATTTTCATTGTACATTCAAGAAATGTACATCAAAACATACACATTTTCAGTGAACATTCAAGAAATGTACATCAAAACATACACATTTTCAGTGTACATTCAAGAAATGTACATCAAAACATACACATTTTCATTGTACATTCAAGAAATGTACATCAAAACATACACATTTTCATTGTACATTCAAGAAATGTACATCAAAACATACACATTTTCAGTGTACATTCAAGAAATATACATCAAAACATACACATTTTCATTGTACATACCAGAAATGTACATCAAAACATACACATTTTCATTGTACATTCAAGAAATGTACATCAAAACATACACATTTTCAGTGTACATTCAAGAAATGTACATCAAAACATACACATTTTCATTGTACATTCAAGAAATGTACAACAAAACATACACATTTTCATTGTACATTCAAGAAATGTACAACAAAACATACACATTTTCATTGTACATTCAAGAACTGTACATCAAAACATACACATTTTCATTGTACATTCAAGAAATGTACATCAAAACATACACATTTTCATTGCACATACCAGAAATGTACATCAAAACATACACATTTTCAGTGTACATTCAAGAAATGTACATCAAAACATACACATTTTCATTGTACATACCAGAAATGTACATCAAAACATACACATTTTCAGTGTACATTCAAGAAATATACATCAAAACATACACATTTTCATTGTACATTCAAGAAATGTACATCAAAACATACACATTTTCATTGTACATTCAAGAAATGTACATCAAAACATACACTTTTTCATTGTACATACCAGAAATGTACATCAAAACATACACATTTTCATTGTACATTCAAGAAATGTACATCAAAACATACACACTTTCATTGTACATTCAAGAAATGTACATCAAAACATACACATTTTCAGTGTACATTCAAGAAATATACATCAAAACATACACATTTTCATTGTACATACCAGAAATGTACATCAAAACATACACATTTTCAGTGTACATTCAAGAAATGTACATCAAAACATACACATTTTCATTGTACATTCAAGAAATGTACATCAAAACATACACTTTTTCATTGTACATTCAAGAAATATACATCAAAACATACACATTTTCATTGTACATTCAAGAAATGTACATCAAAACATACACATTTTCATTGTACATTCAAGAAATGTACATCAAAACATACACTTTTTCATTGTACATACCAGAAATGTACATCAAAACATACACATTTTCATTGTACATTCAAGAACTGTACATCAAAACATACACATTTTCATTGTACATTCAAGAAATGTACATCAAAACATACACATTTTCATTGTACATTCAAGAAATGTACATCAAAACATACACATTTTCAGTGTACATTCAAGAAATGTACATCAAAACATACACATTTTCATTGTACATTCAAGAAATGTACAACAAAACATACACATTTTCATTGTACATTCAAGAAATGTACATCAAAACATACACATTTTCATTGTACATTCAAGAAATGTACATCAAAACATACACATTTTCAGTGTACATTCAAGAAATATACATCAAAACATACACATTTTCATTGTACATACCAGAAATGTAAATCAAAACATACACATTTTCATTGTACATTCAAGAAATGTACATCAAAACATACACATTTTCAGTGTACATTCAAGAAATATACATCAAAACATACACATTTTCAGTGTACATTCAAGAAATATACATCAAAACATACACATTTTCAGTGTACATTCAAGAAATGTACATCAAAACATACACATTTTCATTGTACATTCAAGAAATGTACATCAAAACATACACTTTTTCGTTGTACATATCAGAAATGTACATCAAAACATACACATTTTCAGTGTACATTCAAGAAATGTACATCAAAACATACACATTTTCATTGTACATTCAAGAAATGTACATCAAAACATACACATTTTCATTGCACATACCAGAAATGTACATCAAAACATACACATTTTCAGTGTACATTCAAGAAATGTACATCAAAACATACACATTTTCATTGTACATACCAGAAATGTACATCAAAACATACACATTTTCAGTGTACATTCAAGAAATATACATCAAAACATACACATTTTCATTGTACATTCAAGAAATGTACATCAAAACATACACATTTTCATTGTACATTCAAGAAATGTACATCAAAACATACACTTTTTCATTGTACATACCAGAAATGTACATCAAAACATACACATTTTCATTGTACATTCAAGAAATGTACATCAAAACATACACATTTTCATTGTACATTCAAGAAATGTACATCAAAACATACACATTTTCAGTGTACATTCAAGAAATATACATCAAAACATACACATTTTCATTGTACATACCAGAAATGTACATCAAAACATACACATTTTCAGTGTACATTCAAGAAATGTACATCAAAACATACACATTTTCATTGTACATTCAAGAAATGTACATCAAAACATACACTTTTTCATTGTACATTCAAGAAATATACATCAAAACATACACATTTTCATTGTACATTCAAGAAATGTACATCAAAACATACACATTTTCATTGTACATTCAAGAAATGTACATCAAAACATACACTTTTTCATTGTACATACCAGAAATGTACATCAAAACATACACATTTTCATTGTACATTCAAGAAATGTACATCAAAACATACACATTTTCATTGTACATTCAAGAAATGTACATCAAAACATACACATTTTCAGTGTACATTCAAGAAATGTACATCAAAACATACACATTTTCAGTGTACATTCAAGAAATGTACATCAAAACATACACATTTTCATTGTACATTCAAGAAATGTACATCAAAACATACACATTTTCATTGTACATTCAAGAAATGTACATCAAAACATACACATTTTCAGTGTACATTCAAGAAATATACATCAAAACATACACATTTTCATTGTACATACCAGAAATGTACATCAAAACATACACATTTTCATTGTACATTCAAGAAATGTACATCAAAACATACACATTTTCAGTGTACATTCAAGAAATGTACATCAAAACATACACATTTTCATTGTACATTCAAGAAATGTACAACAAAACATACACATTTTCATTGTACATTCAAGAAATGTACAAAAAAACATACACATTTTCATTGTACATTCAAGAACTGTACATCAAAACATACACATTTTCATTGTACATTCAAGTAATGTACATCAAAACATACACATTTTCATTGTACATTCAAGAAATGTACATCAAAGCATACACATTTTCAGTGTACATTCAAGAAATATACATCAAAACATACACATTTTCATTGTACATACCAGAAATGTACATCAAAACATACACATTTTCAGTGTACATTCAAGAAATGTACATCAAAACATACACATTTTCATTGTACATTCAAGAAATGTACATCAAAACATACACTTTTTCATTGTACATACCAGAAATGTACATCAAAACATACACATTTTCATTGTACATTCAAGAAATGTACATCAAAACATACACATTTTCATTGTACATTCAAGAAATGTACATCAAAACATACACATTTTCAGTGTACATTCAAGAAATGTACATCAAAACATACACATTTTCATTGTACATACCAGAAATGTACATCAAAACATACACATTTTCAGTGTACATTCAAGAAATATACATCAAAACATACACATTTTCATTGTACATTCAAGAAATGTACATCAAAACATACACATTTTCATTGTACATTCAAGAAATGTACATCAAAACATACACTTTTTCATTGTACATACCAGAAATGTACATCAAAACATACACATTTTCAGTGTACATTCAAGAAATGTACATCAAAACATACACATTTTCATTGTACATTCAAGAAATGTACATCAAAACATACACTTTTTCGTTGTACATATCAGAAATGTACATCAAAACATACACATTTTCAGTGTACATTCAAGAAATGTACATCAAAACATACACATTTTCATTGTACATTCAAGAAATGTACATCAAAACATACACTTTTTCATTGTACATTCAAGAAATATACATCAAAACATACACATTTTCATTGTACATTCAAGAAATGTACATCAAAACATACACATTTTCATTGTACATTCAAGAAATGTACATCAAAACATACACATTTTCATTGTACATTCAAGAAATGTACATCAAAACATACACTTTTTCATTGTACATTCAAGAAATATACATCAAAACATACACCTTTTCATTGTACATTCAAGAAATGTACATCAAAACATACACATTTTCATTGTACATTCAAGAAATGTACATCAAAACATACACTTTTTCATTGTACATACCAGAAATGTACATCAAAACATACACATTTTCATTGTACATTCAAGAAATGTACATCAAAACATACACATTTTCATTGTACATTCAAGAAATGTACATCAAAACATACACATTTTCATTGTACATTCAAGAAATGTACATCAAAACACACATTTTCAGTGTACATTCAAGAAATGTACATCAAAACATACACATTTTCATTGTACATTCAAGAAATGTACAACAAAACATACACATTTTCATTGTACATTCAAGAAATGTACATCAAAACATACACATTTTCATTGTACATTCAAGAAATGTACATCAAAACATACACATTTTCAGTGTACATTCAAGAAATATACATCAAAACATACACATTTTCATTGTACATACCAGAAATGTAAATCAAAACATACACATTTTCATTGTACATTCAAGAAATGTACATCAAAACATACACATTTTCAGTGTACATTCAAGAAATATACATCAAAACATACACATTTTCAGTGTACATTCAAGAAATATACATCAAAACATACACATTTTCAGTGTACATTCAAGAAATGTACATCAAAACATACACATTTTCATTGTACATTCAAGAAATGTACATCAAAACACACTTTTTCGTTGTACATATCAGAAATGTACATCAAAACATACACATTTTCAGTGTACATTCAAGAAATGTACATCAAAACATACACATTTTCATTGTACATTCAAGAAATGTACATCAAAACATACACATTTTCATTGCACATACCAGAAATGTACATCAAAACATACACATTTTCAGTGTACATTCAAGAAATGTACATCAAAACATACACATTTTCATTGTACATACCAGAAATGTACATCAAAACATACACATTTTCAGTGTACATTCAAGAAATATACATCAAAACATACACATTTTCATTGTACATTCAAGAAATGTACATCAAAACATACACATTTTCATTGTACATTCAAGAAATGTACATCAAAACATACACTTTTTCATTGTACATTCAAGAAATATACATCAAAACATACTCATTTTCATTGTACATTCAAGAAATGTACATCAAAACATACACATTTTCATTGTACATTCAAGAAATGTACATCAAAACATACACTTTTTCATTGTACATACCAGAAATGTACATCAAAACATACACATTTTCATTGTACATTCAAGAAATGTACATCAAAACATACACATTTTCATTGTACATTCAAGAAATGTACATCAAAACATACACATTTTCAGTGTACATTCAAGAAATATACATCAAAACATACACATTTTCATTGTACATACCAGAAATGTACATCAAAACATACACATTTTCAGTGTACATTCAAGAAATGTACATCAAAACATACACATTTTCATTGTACATTCAAGAAATGTACATCAAAACATACACTTTTTCATTGTACATTCAAGAAATATACATCAAAACATACACATTTTCATTGTACATTCAAGAAATGTACATCAAAACATACACATTTTCATTGTACATTCAAGAAAGGTACATCAAAACATACACTTTTTCATTGTACATACCAGAAATGTACACCAAAACATACACATTTTCATTGTACATTCAAGAAATGTACATCAAAACATACACATTTTCATTGTACATTCAAGAAATGTACATCAAAACATACACATTTTCATTGTACATTCAAGAAATGTACATCAAAACATACACATTTTCGGTGTACATACCAGAAATGTACATCAAAACATACACATTTTCATTGTACATTCAAGAAATGTACAACAAAACATACACATTTTCATTGTACATTCAAGAAATGTACATCAAAACATACACATTTTCATTGTACATTCAAGAAATGTACATCAAAACATACACATTTTCAGTGTACATTCAAGAAATATACATCAAAACATACACATTTTCATTGTACATACCAGAAATGTACATCAAAACATACACATTTTCATTGTACATTCAATAAATGTACATCAAAACATACACATTTTCAGTGTACATTCAAGAAATGTACATCAAAATATACACATTTTCATTGTACATTCAAGAAATGTACAACAAAACATACACATTTTCATTGTACATTCAAGAAATGTACAACAAAACATACACATTTTCATTGTACATTCAAGAACTGTACATCAAAACATACACATTTTCATTGTACATTCAAGAAATGTACATCAAAACATACACATTTTCATTGTACATTCAAGAAATGTACATCAAAGCATACACATTTTCAGTGTACATTCAAGAAATATACATCAAAACATACACATTTTCATTGTACATACCAGAAATGTACATCAAAACATACACATTTTCAGTGTACATTCAAGAAATGTACATCAAAACATACACATTTTCGTTGTACATTCAAGAAATGTACATCAAAACATACACTTTTTCATTGTACATACCAGAAATGTACATCAAAACATACACATTTTCATTGTACATTCAAGAAATGTACATCAAAACATACACATTTTCATTGTACATTCAAGAAATGTACATCAAAACATACACATTTTCAGTGTAGATTCAAGAAATGTACATCAAAACATACACATTTTCATTGTACATACCAGAAATGTACATCAAAACATACACATTTTCAGTGTACATTCAAGAAATATACATCAAAGCATACACATTTTCATTGTACATTCAAGAAATGTACATCAAAACATACACATTTTCATTGTACATTCAAGAAATGTACATCAAAACATACACTTTTTCATTGTACATACCAGAAATGTACATCAAAACATACACATTTTCAATGTACATTCAAGAAATGTACATCAAAACATACACATTTTCATTGTACATTCAAGAAATATACATCAAAACATACACATTTTCATTGTACATTCAAGAAATGTACATCAAAACATACACATTTTCATTGTACATTCAAGAAATGTACATCAAAACATACACTTTTTCATTGTACTTACCAGAAATGTACATCAAAACATACACATTTTCATTGTACATTCAAGAAATGTACATCAAAACATACACATTTTCATTGTACATTCAAGAAATGTACATCAAAACAAACACATTTTCATTGTACATTCAAGAAATGTACATCAAAACATACACATTTTCAGTGTACATTCAAGAAATGTACATCAAAACATACACATTTTCATTGTACATTCAAGAAATGTACAACAAAACATACACATTTTCATTGTAC
The DNA here is from genome assembly GCA_030765045.1 of Tenodera sinensis. Lineage (NCBI taxonomy): Eukaryota > Metazoa > Arthropoda > Insecta > Mantodea > Mantidae > Tenodera > Tenodera sinensis. Next base: position 845,758 of record JAUKNM010000095.1, read on the forward strand.
ATTCAAGAAATGTACATCAAAACATACACATTTTCATTGTACATTCAAGAAATGTACATCAAAACATACACATTTTCAGTGTACATTCAAGAAATATACATCAAAACATACACACTTTCATTGTACATACCAGAAATGTACATCAAAACATACACATTTTCATTGTACATTCAAGAAATGTACATCAAAACATACACATTTTCAGTGTACATTCAAGAAATGTACATCAAAACATACACATTTTCATTGTACATTCAAGAAATGTACAACAAAACATACACATTTTCATTGTACATTCAAGAAATGTACAACAAAACATACACATTTTCATTGTACATTCAAGAACTGTACATCAAAACATACACATTTTCATTGTACATTCAAGAAATGTACATCAAAACATATACATTTTCATTGTACATTCAAGAAATGTACATCAAAACATACACATTTTCAGTGTACATTCAAGAAATATACATCAAAACATACACATTTTCATTGTACATACCGGAAATGTACATCAAAACATACACATTTTCAGTGTACATTCAAGAAATGTACATCAAAACATACACGTTTTCATTGTACATTCAAGAAATGTACATCAAAACATACACTTTTTCATTGTACATACCAGAAATGTACATCAAAACATACACATTTTCATTGTACATTCAAGAAATGTACATCAAAACATACACATTTTCATTGTACATTCAAGAAATGTACATCAAAACATACACATTTTCAGTGTACATTCAAGAAATGTACATCAAAACATACACATTTTCATTGTACATACCAGAAATGTACATCAAAACATACACATTTTCAGTGTACATTCAAGAAATATACATCAAAACATACACATTTTCATTGTACATTCAAGAAATGTACATCAAAACATACACATTTTCATTGTACATTCAAGAAATGTACATCAAAACATACACTTTTTCATTGTACATACCAGAAATGTACATCAAAACATACACATTTTCAGTGTACATTCAAGAAATGTACATCAAAACATACACATTTTCATTGTACATTCAAGAAATGTACATCAAAACATACACTTTTTCGTTGTACATATCAGAAATGTACATCAAAACATACACATTTTCAGTGTACATTCAAGAAATGTACATCAAAACATACACATTTTCATTGTACATTCAAGAAATGTACATCAAAACATACACTTTTTCATTGTACATTCAAGAAATATACATCAAAACATACACATTTTCATTGTACATTCAAGAAATGTACATCAAAACATACACATTTTCATTGTACATTCAAGAAATGTACATCAAAACATACACATTTTCATTGTACATTCAAGAAATGTACATCAAAACATACACTTTTTCATTGTACATTCAAGAAATATACATCAAAACATACACATTTTCATTGTACATTCAAGAAATGTACATCAAAACATACACATTTTCATTGTACATTCAAGAAATGTACATCAAAACATACACTTTTTCATTGTACATACCAGAAATGTACATCAAAACATACACATTTTCATTGTACATTCAAGAAATGTACATCAAAACATACACATTTTCATTGTACATTCAAGAAATGTACATCAAAACATACACATTTTCATTGTACATTCAAGAAATGTACATCAAAACACACATTTTCAGTGTACATTCAAGAAATGTACATCAAAACATACACATTTTCATTGTACATTCAAGAAATGTACAACAAAACATACACATTTTCATTGTACATTCAAGAAATGTACATCAAAACATACACATTTTCATTGTACATTCAAGAAATGTACATCAAAACATACACATTTTCAGTGTACATTCAAGAAATATACATCAAAACATACACATTTTCATTGTACATACCAGAAATGTAAATCAAAACATACACATTTTCATTGTACATTCAAGAAATGTACATCAAAACATACACATTTTCAGTGTACATTCAAGAAATATACATCAAAACATACACATTTTCAGTGTACATTCAAGAAATATACATCAAAACATACACATTTTCAGTGTACATTCAAGAAATGTACATCAAAACATACACATTTTCATTGTACATTCAAGAAATGTACATCAAAACACACTTTTTCGTTGTACATATCAGAAATGTACATCAAAACATACACATTTTCAGTGTACATTCAAGAAATGTACATCAAAACATACACATTTTCATTGTACATTCAAGAAATGTACATCAAAACATACACATTTTCATTGCACATACCAGAAATGTACATCAAAACATACACATTTTCAGTGTACATTCAAGAAATGTACATCAAAACATACACATTTTCATTGTACATACCAGAAATGTACATCAAAACATACACATTTTCAGTGTACATTCAAGAAATATACATCAAAACATACACATTTTCATTGTACATTCAAGAAATGTACATCAAAACATACACATTTTCATTGTACATTCAAGAAATGTACATCAAAACATACACTTTTTCATTGTACATTCAAGAAATATACATCAAAACATACTCATTTTCATTGTACATTCAAGAAATGTACATCAAAACATACACATTTTCATTGTACATTCAAGAAATGTACATCAAAACATACACTTTTTCATTGTACATACCAGAAATGTACATCAAAACATACACATTTTCATTGTACATTCAAGAAATGTACATCAAAACATACACATTTTCATTGTACATTCAAGAAATGTACATCAAAACATACACATTTTCAGTGTACATTCAAGAAATATACATCAAAACATACACATTTTCATTGTACATACCAGAAATGTACATCAAAACATACACATTTTCAGTGTACATTCAAGAAATGTACATCAAAACATACACATTTTCATTGTACATTCAAGAAATGTACATCAAAACATACACTTTTTCATTGTACATTCAAGAAATATACATCAAAACATACACATTTTCATTGTACATTCAAGAAATGTACATCAAAACATACACATTTTCATTGTACATTCAAGAAAGGTACATCAAAACATACACTTTTTCATTGTACATACCAGAAATGTACACCAAAACATACACATTTTCATTGTACATTCAAGAAATGTACATCAAAACATACACATTTTCATTGTACATTCAAGAAATGTACATCAAAACATACACATTTTCATTGTACATTCAAGAAATGTACATCAAAACATACACATTTTCGGTGTACATACCAGAAATGTACATCAAAACATACACATTTTCATTGTACATTCAAGAAATGTACAACAAAACATACACATTTTCATTGTACATTCAAGAAATGTACATCAAAACATACACATTTTCATTGTACATTCAAGAAATGTACATCAAAACATACACATTTTCAGTGTACATTCAAGAAATATACATCAAAACATACACATTTTCATTGTACATACCAGAAATGTACATCAAAACATACACATTTTCATTGTACATTCAATAAATGTACATCAAAACATACACATTCTCAGTGTACATTCAAGAAATGTACATCAAAATATACACATTTTCATTGTACATTCAAGAAATGTACAACAAAACATACACATTTTCATTGTACATTCAAGAAATGTACAACAAAACATACACATTTTCATTGTACATTCAAGAACTGTACATCAAAACATACACATTTTCATTGTACATTCAAGAAATGTACATCAAAACATACACATTTTCATTGTACATTCAAGAAATGTACATCAAAACATACACATTTTCAGTGTACATTCAAGAAATATACATCAAAACATACACATTTTCATTGTACATACCAGAAATGTACATCAAAACATACACATTTTCAGTGTACATTCAAGAAATGTACATCAAAACATACACATTTTCGTTGTACATTCAAGAAATGTACATCAAAACATACACTTTTTCATTGTACATACCAGAAATGTACATCAAAACATACACATTTTCATTGTACATTCAAGAAATGTACATCAAAACATACACATTTTCATTGTACATTCAAGAAATGTACATCAAAACATACACATTTTCAGTGTACATTCAAGAAATGTACATCAAAACATACACATTTTCATTGTACATACCAGAAATGTACATCAAAACATACACATTTTCAGTGTACATTCAAGAAATATACATCAAAGCATACACATTTTCATTGTACATTCAAGAAATGTACATCAAAACATACACATTTTCATTGTACATTCAAGAAATGTACATCAAAACATACACTTTTTCATTGTACATACTAGAAATGTACATCAAAACATACACATTTTCAATGTACATTCAAGAAATGTACATCAAAACATACACATTTTCATTGTACATTCAAGAAATATACATCAAAACATACACATTTTCATTGTACATTCAAGAAATGTACATCAAAACATACACATTTTCATTGTACATTCAAGAAATGTACATCAAAACATACACTTTTTCATTGTACTTACCAGAAATGTACATCAAAACATACACATTTTCATTGTACATTCAAGAAATGTACATCAAAACATACACATTTTCATTGTACATTCAAGAAATGTACATCAAAACAAACACATTTTCATTGTACATTCAAGAAATGTACATCAAAACATACACATTTTCAGTGTACATTCAAGAAATGTACATCAAAACATACACATTTTCATTGTACATTCAAGAAATGTACAACAAAACATACACATTTTCATTGTACATTCAAGAAATGTACATCAAAACATACACATTTTCATTGTACATTCAAGAAATGTACATCAAAACATACACATTTTCAGTGTACATTCAAGAAATATACATCAAAACATACACACTTTCATTGTACATACCAGAAATGTACATCAAAACATACACATTTTCATTGTACATTCAAGAAATGTACATCAAAACATACACATTTTCAGTGTACATTCAAGAAATGTACATCAAAACATACACATTTTCATTGTACATTCAAGAAATGTACAACAAAACATACACATTTTCATTGTACATTCAAGAAATGTACAACAAAACATACACATTTTCATTGTACATTCAAGAACTGTACATCAAAACATACACATTTTCATTGTACATTCAAGAAATGTACATCAAAACATATACATTTTCATTGTACATTCAAGAAATGTACATCAAAACATACACATTTTCAGTGTACATTCAAGAAATATACATCAAAACATACACATTTTCATTGTACATACCGGAAATGTACATCAAAACATACACATTTTCAGTGTACATTCAAGAAATGTACATCAAAACATACACGTTTTCATTGTACATTCAAGAAATGTACATCAAAACATACACTTTTTCATTGTACATACCAGAAATGTACATCAAAACATACACATTTTCATTGTACATTCAAGAAATGTACATCAAAACATACACATTTTCATTGTACATTCAAGAAATGTACATCAAAACATACACATTTTCAGTGTACATTCAAGAAATGTACATCAAAACATACACATTTTCATTGTACATACCAGAAATGTACATCAAAACATACACATTTTCAGTGTACATTCAAGAAATATACATCAAAACATACACATTTTCATTGTACATTCAAGAAATATACATCAAAACATACACATTTTCATTGTACATTCAAGAAATGTACATCAAAACATACACTTTTTCATTGTACATACCAGAAATGTACATCAAAACATACACATTTTCAGTGTACATTCAAGAAATGTACATCAAAACATACACATTTTCATTGTACATTCAAGAAATGTACATCAAAACATACACTTTTTCGTTGTACATATCAGAAATGTACATCAAAACATACACATTTTCAGTGTACATTCAAGAAATGTACATCAAAACATACACATTTTCATTGTACATTCAAGAAATGTACATCAAAACATACACTTTTTCATTGTACATTCAAGAAATATACATCAAAACATACACATTTTCATTGTACATTCAAGAAATGTACATCAAAACATACACATTTTCATTGTACATTCAAGAAATGTACATCAAAACATACACATTTTCATTGTACATTCAAGAAATGTACATCAAAACATACACTTTTTCATTGTACATTCAAGAAATATACATCAAAACATACACATTTTCATTGTACATTCAAGAAATGTACATCAAAACATACACATTTTCATTGTACATTCAAGAAATGTACATCAAAACATACACTTTTTCATTGTACATACCAGAAATGTACATCAAAACATACACATTTTCATTGTACATTCAAGAAATGTACATCAAAACATACACATTTTCATTGTACATTCAAGAAATGTACATCAAAACATACACATTTTCATTGTACATTCAAGAAATGTACATCAAAACATACACATTTTCAGTGTACATTCAAGAAATGTACATCAAAACATACACATTTTCATTGTACATTCAAGAAATGTACAACAAAACATACACATTTTCATTGTACATTCAAGAAATGTACATCAAAACATACACATTTTCATTGTACATTCAAGAAATGTACATCAAAACATACACATTTTCAGTGTACATTCAAGAAATATACATCAAAACATACACATTTTCATTGTACATACCAGAAATGTAAATCAAAACATACACATTTTCATTGTACATTCAAGAAATGTACATCAAAACATACACATTTTCAGTGTACATTCAAGAAATATACATCAAAACATACACATTTTCAGTGTACATTCAAGAAATATACATCAAAACATACACATTTTCAGTGTACATTCAAGAAATGTACATCAAAACATACACATTTTCATTGTACATTCAGGAAATGTACATCAAAACATACACTTTTTCGTTGTACATATCAGAAATGTACATCAAAACATACACATTTTCAGTGTACATTCAAGAAATGTACATCAAAACATACACATTTTCATTGTACATTCAAGAAATGTACATCAAAACATACACATTTTCATTGCACATACCAGAAATGTACATCAAAACATACACATTTTCAGTGTACATTCAAGAAATGTACATCAAAACATACACATTTTCATTGTACATACCAGAAATGTACATCAAAACATACACATTTTCAGTGTACATTCAAGAAATATACATCAAAACATACACATTTTCATTGTACATTCAAGAAATGTACATCAAAACATACACATTTTCATTGTACATTCAAGAAATGTACATCAAAACATACACTTTTTCATTGTACATTCAAGAAATATACATCAAAACATACACATTTTCATTGTACATTCAAGAAATGTACATCAAAACATACACATTTTCATTGTACATTCAAGAAATGTACATCAAAACATACACTTTTTCATTGTACATACCAGAAATGTACATCAAAACATACACATTTTCATTGTACATTCAAGAAATGTACATCAAAACATACACATTTTCATTGTACATTCAAGAAATGTACATCAAAACATACACATTTTCAGTGTACATTCAAGAAATATACATCAAAACATACACATTTTTATTGTACATACCAGAAATGTACATCAAAACATACACATTTTCAGTGTACATTCAAGAAATGTACATCAAAACATACACATTTTCATTGTACATTCAAGAAATGTACATCAAAACATACACTTTTTCATTGTACATTCAAGAAATATACATCAAAACATACACATTTTCATTGTACATTCAAGAAATGTACATCAAAACATACACATTTTCATTGTACATTCAAGAAAGGTACATCAAAACATACACTTTTTCATTGTACATACCAGAAATGTACACCAAAACATACACATTTTCATTGTACATTCAAGAAATGTACATCAAAACATACACATTTTCATTGTATATTCAAGAAATGTACATCAAAACATACACATTTTCATTGTACATTCAAGAAATGTACATCAAAACATACACATTTTCAGTGTACATTCAAGAAATGTACATCAAAACATACACATTTTCATTGTACATTCAAGAAATGTACAACAAAACATACACATTTTCATTGTACATTCAAGAAATGTACATCAAAACATACACATTTTCATTGTACATTCAAGAAATGTACATCAAAACATACACATTTTCAGTGTACATTCAAGAAATATACATCAAAACATACACATTTTCATTGTACATACCAGAAATGTACATCAAAACATACACATTTTCATTGTACATTCAATAAATGTACATCAAAACATACACATTTTCAGTGTACATTCAAGAAATGTACATCAAAATATACACATTTTCATTGTACATTCAAGAAATGTACAACAAAACATACACATTTTCATTGTACATTCAAGAAATGTACAACAAAACATACACATTTTCATTGTACATTCAAGAACTGTACTTCAAAACATACACATTTTCATTGTACATTCAAGAAATGTACATCAAAACATACACATTTTCATTGTACATTCAAGAAATGTACATCAAAACATACACATTTTCAGTGTACATTCAAGAAATATACATCAAAACATACACATTTTCATTGTACATACCAGAAATGTACATCAAAACATACACATTTTCAGTGTACATTCAAGAAATGTACATCAAAACATACACATTTTCGTTGTACATTCAAGAAATGTACATCAAAACATACACTTTTTCATTGTACATACCAGAAATGTACATCAAAACATACACATTTTCATTGTACATTCAAGAAATGTACATCAAAACATACACATTTTCATTGTACATTCAAGAAATGTACATCAAAACATACACATTTTCAGTGTACATTCAAGAAATGTACATCAAAACATACACATTTTCATTGTACATACCAGAAATGTACATCAAAACATACACATTTTCAGTGTACATTCAAGAAATATACATCAAAACATACACATTTTCATTGTACATTCAAGAAATGTACATCAAAACATACACATTTTCATTGTACATTCAAGAAATGTACATCAAAACATACACTTTTTCATTGTACATACCAGAAATGTACATCAAAACATACACATTTTCAGTGTACATTCAAGAAATGTACATCAAAACATACACATTTTCATTGTACATTCAAGAAATGTACATCAAAACATACACTTTTTCGTTGTACATATCAGAAATGTACATCAAAACATACACATTTTCAGTGTACATTCAAGAAATGTACATCAAAACATACACATTTTCATTGTACATTCAAGAAATGTACATCAAAACATACACTTTTTCATTGTACATTCAAGAAATATACATCAAAACATACACATTTTCATTGTACATTCAAGAAATGTACATCAAAACATACACATTTTCATTGTACATTCAAGAAATGTACATCAAAACATACACATTTTCATTGTACATTCAAGAAATGTACATCAAAACATACACTTTTTCATTGTACATTCAAGAAATATACATCAAAACATACACATTTTCATTGTACATTCAAGAAATGTACATCAAAACATACACATTTTCATTGTACATTCAAGAAATGTACATCAAAACATACACTTTTTCATTGTGCATACCAGAAATGTACATCAAAACATACACATTTTCATTGTACATTCAAGAAATGTACATCAAAACATACACATTTTCATTGTACATTCAAGAAATGTACATCAAAACATACACAATTTCAGTGTACATTCAAGAAATATACATCAAAACATACACATTTTCATTGTACATACCAGAAATGTACATCAAAACATACACATTTTCATTGTACATTCAAGAAATGTACATCAAAACATACACATTTTCATTGTACATTCAAGAAATGTACATCAAAACATACACATTTTCATTGTACATTCAAGAAATGTACATCAAAACATACACATTTTCAGTGTACATTCAAGAAATGTACATCAAAACATACACATTTTCATTGTACATTCAAGAAATGTACAACAAAACATACACATTTTCATTGTACATTCAAGAAATGTACATCAAAACATACACATTTTCATTGTACATTCAAGAAATGTACATCAAAACATACACATTTTCAGTGTACATTCAAGAAATATACATCAAAACATACACATTTTCATTGTACATACCAGAAATGTAAATCAAAACATACACATTTTCATTGTACATTCAAGAAATGTACATCAAAACATACACATTTTCAGTGTACATTCAAGAAATGTACATCAAAACATACACATTTTCATTGTACATTCAAGAAATGTACAACAAAACATACACATTTTCATTGTACATTCAAGAAATGTACAACAAAACATACACATTTTCATTGTACATTCAAGAAATGTACATCAAAACATACACATTTTCATTGTACATTCAAGAAATGTACATCAAAACATACACATTTTCATTGTACATTCAAGAAATGTACATCAAAACATACACATTTTCAGTGTACATTCAAGACATATACATCAAAACTTACACATTTTCATTGTACATACCAGAAATGTACATCAAAACATACACATTTTCAGTGTACATTCAAGAAATGTACATCAAAACATACACATTCTCATTGTACATTCAAGAAATGTACATCAAAACATACACTTTTTCATTGTACATTCAAGAAATATACATCAAAACATACACATTTTCATTGTACATTCAAGAAATGTACATCAAAACATACACATTTTCATTGTACATTCAAGAAATGTACATCAAAACATACACTTTTTCATTGTACATACCAGAAATGTACATCAAAACATACACATTTTCATTGTACATTCAAGAAATGTACATCAAAACATACACATTTTCATTGTACATTCAAGAAATGTACATCAAAACATACACATTTTCATTGTACATACCAGAAATGTACATCAAAACATACACATTTTCATTGTACATTCAAGAAATGTACATCAAAACATACACATTTTCATTGTACATTCAAGAAATGTACATCAAAACATACACATTTTCAGTGTACATTCAAGAAATGTACATCAAAACATACACATTTTCATTGTACATACCAGAAATGTACATCAAAACATACACATTTTCAGTGTACATTCAAGAAATATACATCAAAACATACACATTTTCATTGTACATTCAAGAAATGTACATCAAAACATACACATTTTCATTGTACATTCAAGAAATGTACATCAAAACATACACTTTTTCATTGTACATTCAAGAAATATACATCAAAACATACACATTTTCATTGTACATTCAAGAAATGTACATCAAAACATACACATTTTCATTGTACATTCAAGAAATGTACATCAAAACATACACTTTTTCATTGTACATACCAGAAATGTACATCAAAACATACACATTTTCATTGTACATTCAAGAAATGTACATCAAAACATACACATTTTCATTGTACATTCAAGAAATGTACATCAAAACATACACATTTTCAGTGTACATTCAAGAAATATACATCAAAACATACACATTTTTATTGTACATACCAGAAATGTACATCAAAACATACACATTTTCAGTGTACATTCAAGAAATGTACATCAAAACATACACATTTTCATTGTACATTCAAGAAATGTACATCAAAACATACACTTTTTCATTGTACATTCAAGAAATATACATCAAAACATACACATTTTCATTGTACATTCAAGAAATGTACATCAAAACATACACATTTTCATTGTACATTCAAGAAAGGTACATCAAAACATACACTTTTTCATTGTACATACCAGAAATGTACACCAAAACATACACATTTTCATTGTACATTCAAGAAATGTACATCAAAACATACACATTTTCATTGTACATTCAAGAAATGTACATCAAAACATACACATTTTCAGTGTACATTCAAGAAATGTACATCAAAATATACACATTTTCATTGTACATTCAAGAAATGTACAACAAAACATACACATTTTCATTGTACATTCAAGAAATGTACAACAAAACATACACATTTTCATTGTACATTCAAGAACTGTACATCAAAACATACACATTTTCATTGTACATTCAAGAAATGTACATCAAAACATACACATTTTCATTGTACATTCAAGAAATGTACATCAAAACATACACATTTTCAGTGTACATTCAAGAAATATACATCAAAACATACACATTTTCATTGTACATACCAGAAATGTACATCAAAACATACACATTTTCAGTGTACATTCAAGAAATGTACATCAAAACATACACATTTTCGTTGTACATTCAAGAAATGTACATCAAAACATACACTTTTTCATTGTACATACCAGAAATGTACATCAAAACATACACATTTTCATTGTACATTCAAGAAATGTACATCAAAACATACACATTTTCATTGTACATTCAAGAAATGTACATCAAAACATACACATTTTCAGTGTACATTCAAGAAATGTACATCAAAACATACACATTTTCATTGTACATACCAGAAATGTACATCAAAACATACACATTTTCAGTGTACATTCAAGAAATATACATCAAAACATACACATTTTCATTGTACATTCAAGAAATGTACATCAAAACATACACATTTTCATTGTACATTCAAGAAATGTACATCAAAACATACACTTTTTCATTGTACATACCAGAAATGTACATCAAAACATACACATTTTCAGTGTACATTCAAGAAATGTACATCAAAACATACACATTTTCATTGTACATTCAAGAAATGTACATCAAAACATACACTTTTTCGTTGTACATATCAGAAATGTACATCAAAACATACACATTTTCAGTGTACATTCAAGAAATGTACATCAAAACATACACATTTTCATTGTACATTCAAGAAATGTACATCAAAACATACACTTTTTCATTGTACATTCAAGAAATATACATCAAAACATACATATTTTCATTGTACATTCAAGAAATGTACATCAAAACATACACATTTTCATTGTACATTCAAGAAATGTACATCAAAACATACACATTTTCATTGTACATTCAAGAAATGTACATCAAAACATACACTTTTTCATTGTACATTCAAGAAATATACATCAAAACATACACATTTTCATTGTACATTCAAGAAATGTACATCAAAACATACACATTTTCATTGTACATTCAAGAAATGTACATCAAAACATACACTTTTTCATTGTGCATACCAGAAATGTACATCAAAACATACACATTTTCATTGTACATTCAAGAAATGTACATCAAAACTTACACATTTTCATTGTACATTCAAGAAATGTACATCAAAACATACACAATTTCAGTGTACATTCAAGAAATATACATCAAAACATACACATTTTCATTGTACATACCAGAAATGTACATCAAAACATACACATTTTCATTGTACATTCAAGAAATGTACATCAAAACATACACATTTTCATTGTACATTCAAGAAATGTACATCAAAACATACACATTTTCATTGTACATTCAAGAAATGTACATCAAAACATACACATTTTCAGTGTACATTCAAGAAATGTACATCAAAACATACACATTTTCATTGTACATTCAAGAAATGTACAACAAAACATACACATTTTCATTGTACATTCAAGAAATGTACATCAAAACATACACATTTTCATTGTACATTCAAGAAATGTACATCAAAACATACACATTTTCAGTGTACATTCAAGAAATATACATCAAAACATACACATTTTCATTGTACATACCAGAAATGTAAATCAAAACATACACATTTTCATTGTACATTCAAGAAATGTACATCAAAACATACACATTTTCAGTGTACATTCAAGAAATGTACATCAAAACATACACATTTTCATTGTACATTCAAGAAATGTACAACAAAACATACACATTTTCATTGTACATTCAAGAAATGTACAACAAAACATACACATTTTCATTGTACATTCAAGAAATGTACATCAAAACATACACATTTTCATTGTACATTCAAGAAATGTACATCAAAACATACACATTTTCATTGTACATTCAAGAAATGTACATCAAAACATACACATTTTCAGTGTACATTCAAGACATATACATCAAAACTTACACATTTTCATTGTACATACCAGAAATGTACATCAAAACATACACATTTTCAGTGTACATTCAAGAAATGTACATCAAAACATACACATTCTCATTGTACATTCAAGAAATGTACATCAAAACATACACTTTTTCATTGTACATTCAAGAAATATACATCAAAACATACACATTTTCATTGTACATTCAAGAAATGTACATCAAAACATACACATTTTCATTGTACATTCAAGAAATGTACATCAAAACATACACTTTTTCATTGTACATACCAGAAATGTACATCAAAACATACACATTTTCATTGTACATTCAAGAAATGTACATCAAAACATACACATTTTCATTGTACATTCAAGAAATGTACATCAAAACATACACATTTTCATTGTACATACCAGAAATGTACATCAAAACATACACATTTTCATTGTACATTCAAGAAATGTACATCAAAACATACACATTTTCATTGTACATTCAAGAAATGTACATCAAAACATACACATTTTCAGTGTACATTCAAGAAATGTACATCAAAACATACACATTTTCATTGTACATACCAGAAATGTACATCAAAACATACACATTTTCAGTGTACATTCAAGAAATATACATCAAAACATACACATTTTCATTGTACATTCAAGAAATGTACATCAAAACATACACATTTTCATTGTACATTCAAGAAATGTACATCAAAACATACACTTTTTCATTGTACATACCAGAAATGTACATCAAAACATACACATTTTCAGTGTACATTCAAGAAATGTACATCAAAACATACACTTTTTCGTTGTACATATCAGAAATGTACATCAAAACATACACATTTTCAGTGTACATTCAAGAAATGTACATCAAAACATACACATTTTCATTGTACATTCAAGAAATGTACATCAAAACATACACTTTTTCATTGTACATTCAAGAAATATACATCAAAACATACACATTTTCATTGTACATTCAAGAAATGTACATCAAAACATACACATTTTCATTGTACATTCAAGAAATGTACATCAAAACATACACATTTTCATTGTACATTCAAGAAATGTACATCAAAACATACACTTTTTCATTGTACATTCAAGAAATATACATCAAAACATACACATTTTCATTGTACATTCAAGAAATGTACATCAAAACATACACATTTTCATTGTACATTCAAGAAATGTACATCAAAACATACACTTTTTCATTGTACATACCAGAAATGTACATCAACACATACACATTTTCATTGTACATTCAAGAAATGTACATCAAAACATACACATTTTCATTGTACATTCAAGAAATGTACATCAAAACATACACATTTTCATTGTACATTCAAGAAATGTACATCAAAACATACACATTTTCAGTGTACATTCAAGAAATGTACATCAAAACATACACATTTTCATTGTACATTCAAGAAATGTACATCAAAACATACACATTTTCATTGTACATTCAAGAAATGTACATCAAAACATACACATTTTCAGTGTACATTCAAGGAATATACATCAAAACATACACATTTTCATTGTACATACCAGAAATGTACATCAAAACATACACATTTTCATTGTACATTCAAGAAATGTACATCAAAACATACACATTTTCAGTGTACATTCAAGAAATGTACATCAAAACATACACATTTTCATTGTACATTCAAGAAATGTGCAACAAAACATACACATTTTCATTGTACATTCAAGAAATGTACAACAAAACATACACATTTTCATTGGACATTCAAGAAATGTACATCAAAACATACACATTTTCATTGTACATTCAAGAAATGTACATCAAAACATACACATTTTCATTGTACATTCAAGAAATGTACATCAAAACATACACATTTTCAGTGTACATTCAAGACATATACATCAAAACATACACATTTTGATTGTACATACCAGAAATGTACATCAAAACATACACATTTTCAGTGTACATTCAAGAAATGTACATCAAAACATACACATTTTCATTGTACATTCAAGAAATGTACATCAAAACATACACTTTTTCATTGTACATTCAAGAAATATACATCAAAACATACACATTTTCATTGTACATTCAAGAAATGTACATCAAAACATACACATTTTCATTGTACATTCAAGAAATGTACATCAAAACATACACTTTTTCATTGTACATACCAGAAATGTACATCAAAACATACACATTTTCATTGTACATTCAAGAAATGTACATCAAAACATACACATTTTCATTGTACATTCAAGAAATGTACATCAAAACATACACATTTTCAGTGTACATTCAAGAAATGTACATCAAAACATACACATTTTCATTGTACATACCAGAAATGTACATCAAAACATACACATTTTCAGTGTACATTCAAGAAATATACATCAAAACATACACATTTTCATTGTACATTCAAGAAATGTACATCAAAACATACACATTTTCATTGTACATTCAAGAAATGTACATCAAAACATACACTTTTTCATTGTACATACCAGAAATGTACATCAAAACATACACATTTTCATTGTACATTCAAGAAATGTACAACAAAACATACACATTTTCATTGTACATTCAAGAAATGTACATCAAAACATACACATTTTCATTGTACATTCAAGAAATGTACATCAAAACATACACATTTTCAGTGTACATTCAAGAAATATACATCAAAACATACACATTTTCATTGTACATACCAGAAATGTACATCAAAACATACACATTTTCATTGTACATTCAAGAAATGTACATCAAAACAAACACATTTTCAGTGTACATTCAAGAAATGTACATCAAAACATACACATTTTCATTGTACATTCAAGAAATGTACAACAAAACATACACATTTTCATTGTGCATTCAAGAAATGTACAACAAAACATACACATTTTCATTGTACATTCAAGAAATGTACATCAAAACATACACATTTTCATTGTACATTCAAGAAATGTACATCAAAACATACACATTTTCATTGTACATTCAAGAAATGTACATCAAAACATACACATTTTCAGTGTACATTCAAGACATATACATCAAAACATACACATTTTCATTGTACATACCAGAAATGTACATCAAAACATACACATTTTCAGTGTACATTCAAGAAATGTACATCAAAACATACACATTTTCATTGTACATTCAAGAAATGTACATCAAAACATACACTTTTTCATTGTACATTCAAGAAATATACATCAAAACATACACATTTTCATTGTACATTCAAGTAATGTACATCAAAACATACACATTTTCATTGTACATTCAAGAAATGTACATCAAAACATACACTTTTTCATTGTACATACCAGAAATGCACATCAAAACATACACATTTTCATTGTACATTCAAGAAATGTACATCAAAACATACACATTTTCATTGTACATTCAAGAAATGTACATCAAAACATACACATTTTCAGTGTACATTCAAGAAATGTACATCAAAACATACACATTTTCATTGTACATACCAGAAATGTACATCAAAACATACACATTTTCAGTGTACATTCAAGAAATATACATCAAAACATACACATTTTCATTGTACATTCAAGAAATGTACATCAAAACATACACATTTTCATTGTACATTCAAGAAATGTACATCAAAACATACACTTTTTCATTGTACATACCAGAAATGTACATCAAAACATACACATTTTCAGTGTACATTCAAGAAATGTACATCAAAACATACACATTTTCATTGTACATTCAAGAAATGTACATCAAAACATACACTTTTTCGTTGTACATATCAGAAATGTACATCAAAACATACACATTTTCAGTGTACATTCAAGAAATGTACATCAAAACATACACATTTCCATTGCACATTCAAGAAATGTACATCAAAACATACACTTTTTCATTGTACATTCAAGAAATAGACATCAAAACATACACATTTTCATTGTACATTCAAGAAATGTACATCAAAACATACACATTTTCATTGTGCATTCAAGAAATGTACATCAAAACATACACTTTTTCATTGTACATACCAGAAATGTACATCAAAACATACACATTTTCATTGTACATTCAAGAAATGTACATCAAAACATACACATTTTCATTGTACATTCAAGAAATGTACATCAAAACATACACACTTTCAGTGTACATTCAAGAAACATAGATCAAAACATACACATTTTCATTGTACATACCAGAAATGTACATCAAAACATACGCTTTTTCGTTGTACATATCAGAAATGTACATCAAAACATACACATTTTCAGTGTACATTCAAGAAATGTACATCAAAACATACACATTTTCATTGTACATTCAAGAAATGTACATCAAAACATACACTTTTTCATTGTACATTCAAGAAATATACATCAAAAATACACATTTTCATCGTACATTCAAGAAATGTACATCAAAACATACACATTTTCATTGTACATTCAAGAAATGTACATCAAAACATACACTTTTTCATTGTACATACCAGAAATGTACATCAAAACATACACATTTTCATTGTACATTCAAGAAATGTACATCAAAACATACACATTTTCATTGTACATTCAAGAAATGTACATCAAAACATACACATTTTCAGTGTACATTCAAGAAATGTACATCAAAACATACACATTTTCATTGTACATTCAAGAAATGTACATCAAAACATACACATTTTCATTGTACATTCAAGAAATGTACATCAAAACATACACATTTTCATTGTACATTCAAGAAATGTACATCAAAACATACACTTTTTCATTGTACATACCAGAAATGTACATCAAAACATACACATTTTCATTGTACATTCAAGAAATGTACATCAAAACATACACATTTTCATTGTACATTCAAGAAATGTACATCAAAACATACACATTTTCATTGTACATTCAAGAAATGTTATTCAAAACATACACATTTTCAGTGTACATTCAAGAAATGTACATCAAAACATACACATTTTCATTGTACATTCTAGAAATGTACAACAAAACATACACATTTTCATTGTACATTCAAGAAATGTACATCAAAACATACACATTTTCATTGTACATTCAAGAAATGTACATCAAAACATACACATTTTCAGTGTACATTCAAGAAATATACATCAAAACATACACATTTTCATTGTACATACCAGAAATGTACATCAAAACATACACATTTTCATTGTACATTCAAGAAATGTACATCAAAACATACACATTTTCAGTGTACATTCAAGAAATGTACATCAAAACATACACATTTTCATTGTACATTCAAGAAATGTACAACAAAACATACACATTTTCATTGTACATTCAAGAAATGTACAACAAAACATACACATTTTCATTGTACATTCAAGAACTGTACATCAAAACATACACATTTTCATTGTACATTCAAGAAATGTACATCAAAACATACACATTTTCATTGTACATTCAAGAAATGTACATCAAAACATACACATTTTCAGTGTACATTCAAGAAATATACATCAAAACATACACATTTTCATTGTACATACCAGAAATGTACATCAAAACATACACATTTTCAGTGTACATTCAAGAAATGTACATCAAAACATACACATTTTCATTGTACATTCAAGAAATGTACATCAAAACATACACTTTTTCATTGTACATACCAGAAATGTACATCAAAACATACACATTTTCATTGTACATTCAAGAAATGTACATCAAAACATACACATTTTCATTGTACATTCAAGAAATGTACATCAAAACATACACATTTTCAGTGTACATTCAAGAAATGTACATCAAAACATACACATTTTCATTGTACATACCAGAAATGTACATCAAAACATACACATTTTCAGTGTACATTCAAGAAATATACATCAAAACATACACATTTTCATTGTACATTCAAGAAATGTACATCAAAACATACACATTTTCATTGTACATTCAAGAAATGTACATCAAAACATACACTTTTTCATTGTACATACCAGAAATGTACATCAAAACATACACATTTTCAGTGTACATTCAAGAAATGTACATCAAAACATACACATTTTCATTGTACATTCAAGAAATGTACATCAAAATATACACTTTTTCGTTGTACATATCAGAAATGTACATCAAAACATACACATTTTCAGTGTACATTCAAGAAATGTACATCAAAACATACACATTTTCATTGTACATTCAAGAAATGTACATCAAAACATACACTTTTTCATTGTACATTCAAGAAATGTACATCAAAACATACACATTTTCATTGTACATTCAAGAAATGTACATCAAAACATACACATTTTCATTGTACATTCAAGAAATGTACATCAAAACATACACATTTTCATTGTACATTCAAGAAATGTACATCAAAACATACACTTTTTCATTGTACATTCAAGAAATATACATCAAAACATACACATTTTCATTGTACATTCAAGAAATGTACATCAAAACATACACATTTTCATTGTACATACCAGAAATGTACATCAAAACATACACATTTTCATTGTACATTCAAGAAATGTACATCAAAACATACACATTTTCATTGTACATTCAAGAAATGTACATCAAAACATACACATTTTCATTGTACATTCAAGAAATGTACATCAAAACATACACATTTTCAGTGTACATTCAAGAAATGTACATCAAAACATACACATTTTCATTGTACATTCAAGAAATGTACAACAAAACATACACATTTTCATTGTACATTCAAGAAATGTACATCAAAACATACACATTTTCATTGTACATTCAAGAAATGTACATCAAAACATACACATTTTCAGTGTACATTCAAGAAATATACATCAAAACATACACATTTTCATTGTACATACCAGAAATGTAAATCAAAACATACACATTTTCATTGTACATTCAAGAAATGTACATCAAAACATACACATTTTCAGTGTACATTCAAGAAATGTACATCAAAACATACACATTTTCATTGTACATTCAAGAAATGTACAACAAAACATACACATTTTCATTGTACATTCAAGAAATGTACAACAAAACATACACATTTTCATTGTACATTCAAGAAATGTACATCAAAACATACACATTTTCATTGTACATTCAAGAAATGTACATCAAAACATACACATTTTCATTGTACATTCAAGAAATGTACATCAAAACATACACATTTTCAGTGTACATTCAAGACATATACATCAAAACATACACATTTTCATTGAACATACCAGAAATGTACATCAAAACATACACATTTTCAGTGTACATTCAAGAAATGTACATCAAAACATACACATTCTCATTGTACATTCAAGAAATGTACATCAAAACATACACTTTTTCATTGTACATTCAAGAAATATACATCAAAACATACACATTTTCATTGTACATTCAAGAAATGTACATCAAAACATACACATTTTCATTGTACATTCAAGAAATGTACATCAAAACATACACTTTTTCATTGTACATACCAGAAATGTACATCAAAACATACACATTTTCATTGTACATTCAAGAAATGTACATCACAACATACACATTTTCATTGTACATTCAAGAAATGTACATCTAAACATACACATTTTCAGTGTACATTCAAGAAATGTACATCAAAACATACACATTTTCATTGTACATACCAGAAATGTACATCAAAACATACACATTTTCAGTGTACATTCAAGAAATATACATCAAAACATACACATTTTCATTGTACATTCAAGAAATGTACATCAAAACATACACATTTTCATTGTACATTCAAGAAATGTACATCAAAACATACACTTTTTCATTGTACATACCAGAAATGTACATCAAAACATACACATTTTCAGTGTACATTCAAGAAATGTACATCAAAACATACACATTTTCATTGTACATTCAAGAAATGTACATCAAAACATACACTTTTTCGTTGTACATATCAGAAATGTACATCAAAACATACACATTTTCAGTGTACATTCAAGAAATGTACATCAAAACGTACACATTTTCATTGCACATTCAAGAAATGTACATCAAAACATACACTTTTTCATTGTACATTCAAGAAATATACATCAAAACATACACATTTTCATTGTACATTCAAGAATTGTACATCAAAACACACACATTTTCATTGTGCATTCAAGAAATGTACATCAAAACATACACTTTTTCATTGTACATACCAGAAATGTACATCAAAACATACACATTTTCATTGTACATTCAAGAAATGTACATCAAAACATACACATTTTCATTGTACATTCAAGAAATGTACATCAAAACATACACACTTTCAGTGTACATTCAAGAAATATACATCAAAACATACACATTTTCATTGTACATACCAGAAATGTACATCAAAACATACGCTTTTTCGTTGTACATATCAGAAATGTACATCAAAACATACACATTTTCAGTGTACATTCAAGAAATGTACATCAAAACATACACATTTTCATTGTACATTCAAGAAATGTACATCAAAACATACACTTTTTCATTGTACATTCAAGAAATATACATCAAAAATACACATTTTCATTGTACATTCAAGAAATGTACATCAAAACATACACATTTTCATTGTACATTCAAGAAATGTACATCAAAGCATACACTTTTTCATTGTACATACCAGAAATGTACATCAAAACATACACATTTTCATTGTACATTCAAGAAATGTACATCAAAACATACACATTTTCATTGTACATTCAAGAAATGTACATCAAAACATACACATTTTCAGTGTACATTCAAGAAATGTACATCAAAACATACACATTTTCATTGTACATTCAAGAAAGGTACATCAAAACATACACATTTTCATTGTACATTCAAGAAATGTACATCAAAACATACACATTTTCAGTGTACATTCAAGAAATGTACATCAAAACATACAGATTTTCATTGTACATTCAAGAAATGTACATCAAAACATACACTTTTTCGTTGTACATATCAGAAATGTACATCAAAACATACACATTTTCAGTGTACATTCAAGAAATGTACATCAAAACATACACATTTTCATTATACATTCAAGAAATGTACATCAAAACATACACTTTTTCATTGTACATTCAAGAAATATACATCAAAACATACACATTTTCATTGTACATTCAAGAAATGTACATCAAAACATACACATTTTCATTGTACATTCAAGAAATGTACATCAAAACATACACATTTTCATTGTACATTCAAGAAATGTACATCAAAACATACACTTTTTCATTGTACATTCAAGAAATATACATCAAAACATACACATTTTCATTGTACATTCAAGAAATGTACATCAAAACATACACATTTTCATTGTACATTCAAGAAATGTACATCAAAACATACACTTTTTCATTGTACATTCAAGAAATGTACATCAAAACATACACATTTTCATTGTACATTCAAGAAATGTACATCAAAACATACACATTTTCAGTGTACATTCAAGAAATGTACATCAAAACATACACATTTTCATTGTACATACCAGAAATGTACATCAAAACATACACATTTTCAGTGTACATTCAAGAAATATACATCAAAACATACACATTTTCATTGTACATTCAAGAAATGTACATCAAAACATACACATTTTCTTTGTACATTCAAGAAATGTACATCAAAACATACACTTTTTCATTGTACATACCAGAAATGTACATCAAAACTTACACATTTTCAGTGTACATTCAAGAAATGTACATCAAAACATACACATTTTCATTGTACATTCAAGAAATGTACATCAAAACATACACTTTTTCGTTGTACATATCAGAAATGTACATCAAAACATACACATTTTCAGTGTACATTCAAGAAATGTACATCAAAACATACACATTTTCATTGTACATTCAAGAAATGTACATCAAAACATACACTTTTTCATTGTACATTCAAGAAATATACAACAAAACATACACATTTTCATTGTACATTCAAGAAATGTACATCAAAACATACACATTTTCATTGTACATTCAAGAAATGTACATCAAAACATACACATTTTCATTGTACATTCAAGAAATGTACATCAAAACATACACTTTTTCATTGTACATTCAAGAAATATACATCAAAACATACACATTTTCATTGTACATTCAAGAAATGTACATCAAAACATACACATTTTCATTGTACATTCAAGAAATGTACATCAAAACATACACTTTTTCATTGTACATACCAGAAATGTACATCAAAACATACACATTTTCATTGTACATTCAAGAAATGTACATCAAAACATACACATTTTCATTGTACATTCAAGAAATGTACATCAAAACATACACATTTTCATTGTACATTCAAGAAATGTACATCAAAACATACACATTTTCAGTGTACATTCAAGAAATGTACATCAAAACATACACATTTTCATTGTACATTCAAGAAATGTACAACAAAACATACACATTTTCATTGTACATTCAAGAAATGTACATCAAAACATACACATTTTCATTGTACATTCAAGAAATGTACATCAAAACATACACATTTTCAGTGTACATTCAAGAAATATACATCAAAACATACACATTTTCATTGTACATACCAGAAATGTACATCAAAACATACACATTTTCATTGTACATTCAAGAAATGTACATCAAAACATACACATTTTCAGTGTACATTCAAGAAATGTACATCAAAACATACACATTTTCATTGTACATTCAAGAAATGTACAACAAAACATACACATTTTCATTGTACATTCAAGAAATGTACAACAAAACATACACATTTTCATTGTACATTCAAGAAATGTACATCAAAACATACACATTTTCATTGTACATTCAAGAAATGTACATCAAAACATACACATTTTCATTGTACATTCAAGAAATGTACATCAAAACATACACATTTTCAGTGTACATTCAAGACATATACATCAAAACATACACATTTTCATTGTACATACCAGAAATGTACATCAAAACATACACATTTTCAGTGTACATTCAAGAAATGTACATCAAAACATACACATTTTCATTGTACATTCAAGAAATGTACATCAAAACATACACTTTTTCATTGTACATTCAAGAAATATACATCAAAACATACACTTTTTCATTGTACATTCAAGAAATGTACATCAAAACATACACATTTTCATTGTACATTCAAGAAATGTACATCAAAACATACACATTTTCATTGTACATACCAGAAATGTACATCAAAACATACACATTTTCATTGTACATTCAAGAAATGTACATCAAAACATACACATTTTCATTGTACA
This sequence comes from Tenodera sinensis, assembly GCA_030765045.1. Taxonomy (NCBI): domain Eukaryota; kingdom Metazoa; phylum Arthropoda; class Insecta; order Mantodea; family Mantidae; genus Tenodera; species Tenodera sinensis. The sequence goes on from JAUKNM010000095.1 coordinate 871,289, forward strand.
TTCAAGAAATGTACATGAAAACATACACATTTTCAGTGTACATTCAAGAAATGTACATCAAAACATACACATTTTCATTGTACATACCAGAAATGTACATCAAAACATACACATTTTCAGTGTACATTCAAGAAATATACATCAAAACATACACATTTTCATTGTACATTCAAGAAATGTACATCAAAACATACACATTTTCATTGTACATTCAAGAAATGTACATCAAAACATACACTTTTTCATTGTACATACCAGAAATGTACATCAAAACATACACATTTTCAGTGTACATTCAAGAAATGTACATCAAAACATACACATTTTCATTGTACATTCAAGAAATGTACATCAAAACATACACTTTTTCGTTGTACATATCAGAAATGTACATCAAAACATACACATTTTCAGTGTACATTCAAGAAATGTACATCAAAACATACACATTTTCATTGCACATTCAAGAAATGTACATCAAAACATACACTTTTTCATTGTACATTCAAGAAATATACATCAAAACATACACATTTTCATTGTACATTCAAGAAATGTACATCAAAACACACACATTTTCATTGTGCATTCAAGAAATGTACATCAAAACATACACTTTTTCATTGTACATACCAGAAATGTACATCAAAACATACACATTTTCATTGTACATTCAAGAAATGTACATCAAAACATACACATTTTCATTGTACATTCAAGAAATGTACATCAAAACATACACACTTTCAGTGTACATTCAAGAAATATACATCAAAACATACACATTTTCATTGTACATACCAGAAATGTACATCAAAACATACGCTTTTTCGTTGTACATATCAGAAATGTACATCAAAACATACACATTTTCAGTGTACATTCAAGAAATGTACATCAAAACATACACATTTTCATTGTACATTCAAGAAATGTACATCAAAACATACACATTTTCATTGTACATTCAAGAAATGTACATCAAAACATACACATTTTCAGTGTACATTCAAGAAATGTACATCAAAACATACACATTTTCATTGTACATTCAAGAAATGTACATCAAAACATACACATTTTCATTGTACATTCAAGAAATGTACATCAAAACATACACATTTTCAGTGTACATTCAAGAAATGTACATCAAAACATACAGATTTTCATTGTACATTCAAGAAATGTACATCAAAACATACACTTTTTCGTTGTACATATCAGAAATGTACATCAAAACATACACATTTTCAGTGTACATTCAAGAAATGTACATCAAAACATACACATTTTCATTATACATTCAAGAAATGTACATCAAAACATACACTTTTTCATTGTACATTCAAGAAATATACATCAAAACATACACATTTTCATTGTACATTCAAGAAATGTACATCAAAACATACACATTTTCATTGTACATTCAAGAAATGTACATCAAAACATACACATTTTCATTGTACATTCAAGAAATGTACATCAAAACATACACTTTTTCATTGTACATTCAAGAAATATACATCAAAACATACACATTTTCATTGTACATTCAAGAAATGTACATCAAAACATACACATTTTCATTGTACATTCAAGAAATGTACATCAAAACATACACTTTTTCATTGTACATACCAGAAATGTACATCAAAACATACACATTTTCATTGCACATTCAAGAAATGTACATCAAAACATACACATTTTCATTGTACATTCAAGAAATGTACATCAAAACATACACATTTTCATTGTACATTCAAGAAATGTACATCAAAACATACACATTTTCAGTGTACATTCAAGAAATGTACATCAAAACATACACATTTTCATTGTACATTCAAGAAATGTACAACAAAACATACACATTTTCATTGTACATTCAAGAAATGTACATCAAAACATACACATTTTCATTGTACATACCAGAAATGTACATCAAAACATACACATTTTCAGTGTACATTCAAGAAATATACATCAAAACATACACATTTTCATTGTACATTCAAGAAATGTACATCAAAACATACACATTTTCTTTGTACATTCAAGAAATGTACATCAAAACATACACTTTTTCATTGTACATACCAGAAATGTACATCAAAACTTACACATTTTCAGTGTACATTCAAGAAATGTACATCAAAACATACACATTTTCATTGTACATTCAAGAAATGTACATCAAAACATACACTTTTTCGTTGTACATATCAGAAATGTACATCAAAACATACACATTTTCAGTGTACATTCAAGAAATGTACATCAAAACATACACATTTTCATTGTACATTCAAGAAATGTACATCAAAACATACACTTTTTCATTGTACATTCAAGAAATATACAACAAAACATACACATTTTCATTGTACATTCAAGAAATGTACATCAAAACATACACATTTTCATTGTACATTCAAGAAATGTACATCAAAACATACACATTTTCATTGTACATTCAAGAAATGTACATCAAAACATACACTTTTTCATTGTACATTCAAGAAATATACATCAAAACATACACATTTTCATTGTACATTCAAGAAATGTACATCAAAACATACACATTTTCATTGTACATTCATGAAATGTACATCAAAACATACACTTTTTCATTGTACATACCAGAAATGTACATCAAAACATACACATTTTCATTGTACATTCAAGAAATGTACATCAAAACATACACATTTTCATTGTACATTCAAGAAATGTACATCAAAACATACACATTTTCATTGTACATTCAAGAAATGTACATCAAAACATACACATTTTCAGTGTACATTCAAGAAATGTACATCAAAACATACACATTTTCATTGTACATTCAAGAAATGTACAACAAAACATACACATTTTCATTGTACATTCAAGAAATGTACATCAAAACATACACATTTTCATTGTACATTCAAGAAATGTACATCAAAACATACACATTTTCAGTGTACATTCAAGAAATATACATCAAAACATACACATTTTCATTGTACATACCAGAAATGTACATCAAAACATACACATTTTCATTGTACATTCAAGAAATGTACATCAAAACATACACATTTTCAGTGTACATTCAAGAAATGTACATCAAAACATACACATTTTCATTGTACATTCAAGAAATGTACAACAAAACATACACATTTTCATTGTACATTCAAGAAATGTACAACAAAACATACACATTTTCATTGTACATTCAAGAAATGTACATCAAAACATACACATTTTCATTGTACATTCAAGAAATGTACATCAAAACATACACATTTTCATTGTACATTCAAGAAATGTACATCAAAACATACACATTTTCAGTGTACATTCAAGACATATACATCAAAACATACACATTTTCATTGTACATACCAGAAATGTACATCAAAACATACACATTTTCAGTGTACATTCAAGAAATGTACATCAAAACATACACATTTTCATTGTACATTCAAGAAATGTACATCAAAACATACACTTTTTCATTGTACATTCAAGAAATATACATCAAAACATACACTTTTTCATTGTACATTCAAGAAATGTACATCAAAACATACACATTTTCATTGTACATACCAGAAATGTACATCAAAACATACACATTTTCATTGTACATTCAAGAAATGTACATCAAAACATACACATTTTCATTGTACATTCAAGAAATGTACATGAAAACATACACATTTTCAGTGTACATTCAAGAAATGTACATCAAAACATACACATTTTCATTGTACATACCAGAAATGTACATCAAAACATACACATTTTCAGTGTACATTCAAGAAATATACATCAAAACATACACATTTTCATTGTACATTCAAGAAATGTACATCAAAACATACACATTTTCATTGTACATTCAAGAAATGTACATCAAAACATACACTTTTTCATTGTACATACCAGAAATGTACATCAAAACATACACATTTTCAGTGTACATTCAAGAAATGTACATCAAAACATACACATTTTCATTGTACATTCAAGAAATGTACATCAAAACATACACTTTTTCGTTGTACATATCAGAAATGTACATCAAAACATACACATTTTCAGTGTACATTCAAGAAATGTACATCAAAACATACACATTTTCATTGCACATTCAAGAAATGTACATCAAAACATACACTTTTTCATTGTACATTCAAGAAATATACATCAAAACATACACATTTTCATTGTACATTCAAGAAATGTACATCAAAACACACACATTTTCATTGTGCATTCAAGAAATGTACATCAAAACATACACTTTTTCATTGTACATACCAGAAATGTACATCAAAACATACACATTTTCATTGTACATTCAAGAAATGTACATCAAAACATACACATTTTCATTGTACATTCAAGAAATGTACATCAAAACATACACACTTTCAGTGTACATTCAAGAAATATACATCAAAACATACACATTTTCATTGTACATACCAGAAATGTACATCAAAACATACGCTTTCTCGTTGTACATATCAGAAATGTACATCAAAACATACACATTTTCAGTGTACATTCAAGAAATGTACATCAAAACATACACATTTTCATTGTACATTCAAGAAATGTACATCAAAACATACACATTTTCATTGTACATTCAAGAAATGTACATCAAAACATACACATTTTCAGTGTACATTCAAGAAATGTACATCAAAACATACACATTTTCATTGTACATTCAAGAAATGTACATCAAAACATACACATTTTCATTGTACATTCAAGAAATGTACATCAAAACATACACATTTTCAGTGTACATTCAAGAAATGTACATCATAACATACAGATTTTCATTGTACATTCAAGAAATGTACATCAAAACATACACTTTTTCGTTGTACATATCAGAAATGTACATCAAAACATACACATTTTCAGTGTACATTCAAGAAATGTACATCAAAACATACACATTTTCATTATACATTCAAGAAATGTACATCAAAACATACACTTTTTCATTGTACATTCAAGAAATATACATCAAAACATACACATTTTCATTGCACATTCAAGAAATGTACATCAAAACATACACATTTTCATTGTACATTCAAGAAATGTACATCAAAACATACACATTTTCATTGTACATTCAAGAAATGTACATCAAAACATACACTTTTTCATTGTACATTCAAGAAATATACATCAAAACATACACATTTTCATTGTACATTCAAGAAATGTACATCAAAACATACACATTTTCATTGTACATTCAAGAAATGTACATCAAAACATACACTTTTTCATTGTACATACCAGAAATGTACATCAAAACATACACATTTTCATTGCACATTCAAGAAATGTACATCAAAACATACACATTTTCATTGTACATTCAAGAAATGTACATCAAAACATACACATTTTCATTGTACATTCAAGAAATGTACATCAAAACATACACATTTTCAGTGTACATTCAAGAAATGTACATCAAAACATACACATTTTCATTGTACATTCAAGAAATGTACAACAAAACATACACATTTTCATTGTACATTCAAGAAATGTACATCAAAACATACACATTTTCATTGTACATTCAAGAAATGTACATCAAAACATACACATTTTCAGTGTACATTCAAGAAATATACATCAAAACATACACATTTTCATTGTACATACCAGAAATGTACATCAAAACATACACATTTTCATTGTACATTCAAGAAATGTACATCAAAACATACACATTTTCAGTGTACATTCAAGAAATGTACATCAAAACATACACATTTTCATTGTACATTCAAGAAATGTACAACAAAACATACACATTTTCATTGTACATTCAAGAAATGTACAACAAAGCATACACATTTTCATTGTACATTCAAGAAATGTACATTAAAACATACACATTTTCATTGTACATTCAAGAAATGTACATCAAAACATACACATTTTCATTGTACATTCAAGAAATGTACATCAAAACATACACATTTTCAGTGTACATTCAAGACATATACATCAAAACATACACATTTTCATTGTACATACCAGAAATGTACATCAAAACATACACATTTTCAGTGTACATTCAAGAAATGTACATCAAAACATTACACATTTTCATTGTACATTCAAGAAATGTACATCAAAACATACACTTTTTCATTGTACATTCAAGAAATATACATCAAAACATACACATTTTCATTGTACATTCAAGAAATGTACATCAAAACATACACATTTTCATTGTACATTCAAGAAATGTACATCAAAACATACACTTTTTCATTGTACATACCAGAAATGTACATCAAAACATACACATTTTCATTGTACATTCAAGAAATGTACATCAAAACATACACATTTTCATTGTACATTCAAGAAATGTACATCAAAACATACACATTTTCAGCGTACATTCAAGAAATGTACATCAAAACATACACATTTTCATTGTACATACCAGAAATGTACATCAAAACATACACATTTTCAGTGTACATTCAAGAAATATACATCAATACATACACATTTTCATTGTACATTCAAGAAATGTACATCAAAACATACACATTTTCATTGTACATTCAAGAAATGTACATCAAAACATACACTTTTTCATTGTACATACCAGAAATGTACATCAAAACATACACATTTTCAGTGTACATTCAAGAAATGTACATCAAAACATACACATTTTCATTGTACATTCAAGAAATCTACATCAAAACATACACTTTTTCGTTGTACATATCAGAAATGTACATCAAAACATACACATTTTCAGTGTACATTCAAGAAATGTACATCAAAACATACACATTTTCATTGTACATTCAAGAAATGTACATCAAAACATACACTTTTTCATTGTACATTCAAGAAATATACATCAAAACACACATTTTCATTGTACATTCAAGAAATGTACATCAAAACATACACATTTTCATTGTGCATTCAAGAAATGTACATCAAAACATACACTTTTTCATTGTACATTCCAGAAATGTACATCAAAACATACACATTTTCATTGTACATTCAAGAAATGTACATCAAAACATACACATTTTCATTGTACATTCAAGAAATGTACATCAAAACATACACACTTTCAGTGTACATTCAAGAAATATACATCAAAACATACACATTTTCATTGTACATACCAGAAATGTACATCAAAACATACACTTTTTCGTTGTACATATCAGAAATGTACATCAAAACATACACATTTTCAGTGTACATTCAAGAAGTGTACATCAAAACATACACATTTTCATTGTACATTCAAGAAATGTACATCAAAACATACACTTTTTCATTGTACATTCAAGAAATATACATCAAAAATACACATTTTCATTGTACATTCAAGAAATGTACATCAAAACATACACATTTTCATTGTACATTCAAGAAATGTACATCAAAACATACACTTTTTCATTGTACATACCAGAAATGTACATCAAAACATACACATTTTCATTGTACATTCAAGAAATGTACATCAAAACATACACATTTTCATTGTACATTCAAGAAATGTACATCAAAACATACACATTTTCAGTGTACATTCAAGAAATATACATCAAAACATACACATTTTCATTGTACATACCAGAAATGTACATCAAAACATACACATTTTCAGTGTACATTCAAGAAATGTACATCAAAACATACACATTTTCATTGTACATTCAAGAAATGTACATCAAAACATACACTTTTTCATTGTACATTCAAGAAATATACATCAAAACATACACATTTTCATTGTACATTCAAGAAATGTACATCAAAACATACACATTTTCATTGTACATTCAAGAAATGTACATCAAAACATACACTTTTTCATTGTACATACCAGAAATGTACATCAAAACATACACATTTTCATTGTACATTCAAGAAATGTACATCAAAACATACACATTTTCATTGTACATTCAAGAAATGTACATCAAAACATACACATTTTCATTGTACATTCAAGAAATGTACATCAAAACATACACATTTTCAGTGTACATTCAAGAAATGTACATCAAAACATACACATTTTCATTGTACATTCAAGAAATGTACAACAAAACGTACACATTTTCATTGTACATTCAAGAAATGTACATCAAAACATACACATTTTCATTGTACATTCAAGAAATGTACATCAAAACATACACATTTTCAGTGTACATTCAAGAAATATACATCAAAACATACACATTTTCATTGTACATACCAGAAACGTACATCAAAACATACACATTTTCATTGTACATTCAAGAAATGTACATCAAAACATACACATTTTCAGTGTACATTCAAGAAATGTACATCAAAGCATACACATTTTCATTGTACATTCAAGAAATGTACAACAAAACATACACATTTTCATTGTACATTCAAGAAATGTACAACAAAACATACACATTTTCATTGTACATTCAAGAAATGTACATCAAAACATACACATTTTCATTGTACATTCAAGAAATGTACATCAAAACATACACATTTTCATTGTACATTCAAGAAATGTACATCAAAACATACACATTTTCATTGTACATACCAGAAATGTAAATCAAAACATACACATTTTCAGTGTACATTCAAGAAATGTACATCAAAACATACACATTTTCATTGTACATTCAAGAAATCTACATCAAAACATACACTTTTTCGTTGTACATATCAGAAATGTACATCAAAACATACACATTTTCAGTGTACATTCAAGAAATGTACATCAAAACATACACATTTTCATTGTACATTCAAGAAATGTACATCAAAACATACACTTTTTCATTGTACATTCAAGAAATATACATCAAAACACACATTTTCATTGTACATTCAAGAAATGTACATCAAAACATACACATTTTCATTGTGCATTCAAGAAATGTACATCAAAACATACACTTTTTCATTGTACATTCCAGAAATGTACATCAAAACATACACATTTTCATTGTACATTCAAGAAATGTACATCAAAACATACACATTTTCATTGTACATTCAAGAAATGTACATCAAAACATACACACTTTCAGTGTACATTCAAGAAATATACATCAAAACATACACATTTTCATTGTACATACCAGAAATGTACATCAAAACATACACTTTTTCGTTGTACATATCAGAAATGTACATCAAAACATACACATTTTCAGTGTACATTCAAGAAGTGTACATCAAAACATACACATTTTCATTGTACATTCAAGAAATGTACATCAAAACATACACTTTTTCATTGTACATTCAAGAAATATACATCAAAAATACACATTTTCATTGTACATTCAAGAAATGTACATCAAAACATACACATTTTCATTGTACATTCAAGAAATGTACATCAAAACATACACTTTTTCATTGTACATACCAGAAATGTACATCAAAACATACACATTTTCATTGTACATTCAAGAAATGTACATCAAAACATACACATTTTCATTGTACATTCAAGAAATGTACATCAAAACATACACATTTTCAGTGTACATTCAAGAAATATACATCAAAACATACACATTTTCATTGTACATACCAGAAATGTACATCAAAACATACACATTTTCAGTGTACATTCAAGAAATGTACATCAAAACATACACATTTTCATTGTACATTCAAGAAATGTACATCAAAACATACACTTTTTCATTGTACATTCAAGAAATATACATCAAAACATACACATTTTCATTGTACATTCAAGAAATGTACATCAAAACATACACATTTTCATTGTACATTCAAGAAATGTACATCAAAACATACACTTTTTCATTGTACATACCAGAAATGTACATCAAAACATACACATTTTCATTGTACATTCAAGAAATGTACATCAAAACATACACATTTTCATTGTACATTCAAGAAATGTACATCAAAACATACACATTTTCATTGTACATTCAAGAAATGTACATCAAAACATACACATTTTCAGTGTACATTCAAGAAATGTACATCAAAACATACACATTTTCATTGTACATTCAAGAAATGTACAACAAAACGTACACATTTTCATTGTACATTCAAGAAATGTACATCAAAACATACACATTTTCATTGTACATTCAAGAAATGTACATCAAAACATACACATTTTCAGTGTACATTCAAGAAATATACATCAAAACATACACATTTTCATTGTACATACCAGAAACGTACATCAAAACATACACATTTTCATTGTACATTCAAGAAATGTACATCAAAACATACACATTTTCAGTGTACATTCAAGAAATGTACATCAAAGCATACACATTTTCATTGTACATTCAAGAAATGTACAACAAAACATACACATTTTCATTGTACATTCAAGAAATGTACAACAAAACATACACATTTTCATTGTACATTCAAGAAATGTACATCAAAACATACACATTTTCATTGTACATTCAAGAAATGTACATCAAAACATACACATTTTCATTGTACATTCAAGAAATGTACATCAAAACATACACATTTTCATTGTACATACCAGAAATGTAAATCAAAACATACACATTTTCAGTGTACATTCAAGAAATGTACATGAAAACATACACATTTTCATTGTACATTCAAGAAATGTACATCAAAACATACACTTTTTCATTGTACATTCATGAAATATACATCAAAACATACACATTTTCATTGTACATTCAAGAAATGTACATCAAAACATACACATTTTCATTGTACATTCAAGAAATGTACATCAAAACATACACTTTTTCATTGTACATACCAGAAATGTACATCAAAACATACACATTTTCATTGTACATTCAAGAAATGTACATCAAAACATACACATTTTCATTGTACATTCAAGAAATGTACATCAAAACATACACATTTTCAGTGTACATTCAAGAAATATACATCAAAACATACACATTTTCATTGTACATACCAGAAATGTACATCAAAACATACACATTTTCATTGTACATTCAAGAAATGTACATCAAAACATACACATTTTCAGTGTACATTCAAGAAATGTACATCAAAACATACACATTTTCATTGTACATTCAAGAAATGTACAACAAAACATACACATTTTCATTGTACATTCAAGAAATGTACATCAAAACATACACATTTTCATTGTACATTCAAGAAATGTACATCAAAACATACACATTTTCAGTGTACATTCAAGAAATATACATCAAAACATACACATTTTCAGTGTACATTCAAGAAATATACATCAAAACATACACATTTTCAGTGTACATTCAAGAAATGTACATCAAAACATACACATTTTCATTGTACATTCAAGAAATGTACATCAAAACATACACTTTTTCGTTGTACATATCAGAAATGTACATCAAAACATACACATTTTCAGTGTACATTCAAGAAATGTACATCAAAACGTACACATTTTCATTGTACATTCAAGAAATGTACATCAAAACATACACATTTTCATTGCACATACCAGAAATGTACATCAAAACATACACATTTTCAGTGTACATTCAAGAAATGTACATCAAAACATACACATTTTCATTGTACATTCCAGAAATGTACATCAAAATATACACATTTTCAGTGTACATTCAAGAAATATACATCAAAACATACACATTTTCATTGTACATTCAAGAAATGTACATCAAAACATACACATTTTCATTGTACATTCAAGAAATGTACATCAAAACATACACTTTTTCATTGTACATACCAGAAATGTACATCAAAACATACACATTTTCAGTGTACATTCAAGAAATGTACATCAAAACATACACATTTTCATTGTACATTCAAGAAATGTACATCAAAACATACACTTTTTCGTTGTACATATCAGAAATGTACATCAAAACATACACATTTTCAGTGTACATTCAAGAAATGTACATCAAAACATACACATTTTCATTGTACATTCAAGAAATGTACATCAAAACATACACTTTTTCATTGTACATTCAAGAAATATACATCAAAACATACACATTTTCATTGTACATTCAAGAAATGTACATCAAAACATACACATTTTCATTGTACATTCAAGAAATGTACATCAAAACATACACTTTTTCATTGTACATACCAGAAATGTACATCAAAGCATACACATTTTCATTGTACATTCAAGAAATGTACATCAAAACATACACATTTTCATTGTACATTCAAGAAATGTACATCAAAACATACACATTTTCAGTGTACATTCAAGAAATATACATCAAAACATACACATTTTCATTGTACATACCAGAAATGTACATCAAAACATACACATTTTCAGTGTACATTCAAGAAATGTACATCAAAACATACAGATTTTTATTGTACATTCAAGAAATGTACATCAATACATACACTTTTTCATTGTACATTCAAGAAATATACATCAAAACATACACATTTTCATTGTACATTCAAGAAATGTACATCAAAACATACACATGTTCATTGTACATTCAAGAAATGTACATCAAAACATACACTTTTTCATTGTACATACCAGAAATGTACATCAAAACATACACATTTTCATTGTACATTCAAGAAATGTACATCAAAACATACACATTTTCATTGTACATTCAAGAAATGTACATCAAAACATACACATTTTCAGTGTACATTCAAGAAATATACATCAAAACATACACATTTTCATTGTACATACCAGAAATGTACATCAAAACATACACTTTTTCGTTGTACATATCAGAAAAGTACATCAAAACATACACATTTTCAGTGTAAATTCAAGAAATGTACATCAAAACATACACATTTTCATTGTACATTCAAGAAATGTACAACAAAACATACACATTTTCATAGTACATTCAAGAAATGTGCATCACAACATACACATTTTCATTGTACATTCAAGAAATGTACATCAAAACATACACATTTTCAGTGTACATTCAAGAAATATACATCAAAACATACACATTTTCAGTGTACATTCAAGAAATATACATCAAAACATACACATTTTCATTGTATATACAAGAAATGTACATCAAAACATACACATTTTCATTGTATATACAAGAAATGTACATCAAAACTTACACATTTTCATTGTACACTTAAAAAATGTACATCAACACCTACACATTTTCATTGTACACTCATAAAATATACATCAAAACTTACACATTTTCATTGTACACTCATAAAATGTACATCAAAACATACACATTTTCATTGTACATTCAAGAAATGTACATCAAAACATACACATTTTCATTGTACATTCAAGAAATGTACATCAAAACATACACATTTTCATTGTATATACAAGAAATGTACATCAAAACTTACACATTTTCATTGTACACTTAAAAAATGTACATCAACACCTACACATTTTCATTGTACACTCATAAAATATACATCAAAACTTACACATTTTCATTGTACACTCATAAAATGTACATCAAAACATACACATTTTAATTGTACATTCAAGAAATGTACAACAAAACATACACATTTTCATTGTACATTCAAGAAATGTACATCAAAACATACACATTTTCATTGTACATTCAAGAAATGTACATCAAAACATACACTTTTTCAGTGTACATTCAAGAAATATACATAAAAACATACACATTTTCATTGTACATACAAGAAATGTACATCAAAACATACACATTTTCAGTGTACATTCAAGAAATATACATCAAAACATACACATTTTCAGTGTACATTCAAGAAATATACATCAAAACATACACATTTTCATTGTATATACAAGAAATGTACATCAAAACATACACATTTTCATTGTAATACAAGAAATGTACATCAAAACTTACACATTTTCATTGTACACTTAAAAAATGTACATCAACACCTACACATTTTCATTGTACACTCATAAAATATACATCAAAACTTACACATTTTCATTGTACACTCATAAAATGTACATCAAAACATACACATTTTCATTGTACATTCAAGAAATGTACATCAAAACATACACATTTTCATTGTACATTCAAGAAATGTACATCAAAACATACACATTTTCATTGTATATACAAGAAATGTACATCAAAACTTACACATTTTCATTGTACACTTAAAAAATGTACATCAACACCTACACATTTTCATTGTACACTCATAAAATATACATCAAAACTTACACATTTTCATTGTACACTCATAAAATGTACTTCAAAACATACACATTTTCATTGTACATTCAAGAAATGTACAACAAAACATACACATTTTCATTGTACATTCAAGAAATGTACATCAAAACATACACATTTTCATTGTACATTCAAGAAATGTACAACAAAACATACACATTTTCATTGTACACTCATAAAATGTACATCAAAACATACACATTTTCATTGTACACTCATAAAATATACATCAAAACATACACATTTTCATTGTACATTCAGGAAATGTACATCAAAACATACACATTTTCAGTGTACATTCAAGAAATATACATCAAAACATACACATTTTCATTGTATATACAAGAAATGTACATCAAAACATACACATTTTCATTGTATATACAAGAAATGTACATCAAAACTTACACATTTTCATTGTACACTTAAAAAATGTACATCAACACCTACACATTTTCATTGTACACTCATAAAATATACATCAAAACCTACACATTTTCATTGTACACTCATAAAATGTACATCAAAACATACACATTTTCATTGTACATTCAAGAAATGTACATCAAAACATACACATTTTCATTGTACATTCAAGAAATGTACATCAAAACATACACATTTTCATTGTATATACAAGAAATGTACATCAAAACTTACACATTTTCATTGTACACTTAAAAAATGTACATCAACACCTACACATTTTCATTGTACACTCATAAAATATACATCAAAACTTACACATTTTCATTGTACACTCATAAAATGTACATCAAAACATACACATCTTCATTGTACATTCAAGAAATGTACAACAAAACATACACATTTTCATTGTACATTCAAGAAAAGTACATCAAAACATACACATTTTCATTGTACATTCAAGAAATGTACATCAAAACATACACTTTTTCAGTGTACATTCAAGAAATATACATAAAAACATACACATTTTCATTGTATATACAAGAAATGTACATCAAAACATACACATTTTCAGTGTACATTCAAGAAATATACATCAAAACATACACATTTTCTGTGTACATTCAAGAAATATACATCAAAACATACACATTTTCATTGTATATACAAGAAATGTACATCAAAACATACACATTTTCATTGTATATACAAGAAATGTACATCAAAACTTACACATTTTCATTGTACACTTAAAAAATGTACATCAACACCTACACATTTTCATTGTACAGATAAAATATACATCAAAACCTACACATTTTCATTGTACACTCATAAAATATACATAAAAACCTACACATTTTCATTGTACACTCATAAAATATACATCAAAACTTACACATTTTCATTGTACACTTAAAAATGTACATCAAAACCTACACATTTTCATTGTACACATAAAATATACATCAAAACCTACACATTTTCATTGTACACTCATAAAATATACATCAAAACTTACACATTCTCATTGTACACTTAAAACATGTACATCAAAACCTACACATTTTCATTGTACGCTCATAAAATATACATAAAAAACTACACATTTTCATTGTACACTCATAAAATATACATCAAAACCTACACATTTTCATTGTAAACTTAAAAAATATACATCAAAACCTACACATTTTCATTGTACACTCATAAAATATACATCAAAACCTACACATTTTCATTGTACACTCATAAAATATACATCAAAACTTACACATTCTCATTGTACACTTAAAAAATGTACATCAAAACCTACACATTTTCATTGTACGCTCATAAAATATACATCAAAACCTACACATTTTCATTGTACACTCATAAAATATACATCAAAACTTACACATTCTCATTGTACACTTAAAAAATGTACATCAAAACCTACACATTTTCATTGTACGCTCATAAAATATACATCAAAGCCTACACATTTTCATTGTACATTCAAGAAATGTACATCAAAACATACACATTTTCATTGTACATTCAAGAAATGTACATCAAAACATACACATTTTCAGTGTACATTCAAGAAATATACATCAAAACATACACATTTTCATTGTACATACCAGAAATGTACATCAAAACATACACTTTTTCGTTGTACATATCAGAAAAGTACATCAAAACATACACATTTTCAGTGTAAATTCAAGAAATGTACATCAAAACATACACATTTTCATTGTACATTCAAGAAATGTACAACAAAACATACACATTTTCATAGTACATTCAAGAAATGTGCATCAAAACATACACATTTTCATTGTACATTCAAGAAATGTACATCAAAACATACACATTTTCAGTGTACATTCAAGAAATATACATCAAAACATACACATTTTCAGTGTACATTCAAGAAATATACATCAAAACATACACATTTTCAGTGTACATTCAAGAAATATACATCAAAACATACACATTTTCATTGTATATACAAGAAATGTACATCAAAACATACACATTTTCATTGTATATACAAGAAATGTACATCAAAACTTACACATTTTAATTGTACACTTAAAAAATGTACATCAACACCTACACATTTTCATTGTACACTCATAAAATATACATCAAAACTTACACATTTTCATTGTACACTCATAAAATGTACATCAAAACATACACATTTTCATTGTACATTCAAGAAATGTACATCAAAACATACACGTTTTCATTGTACATTCAAGAAATGTACATCAAAACATACACATTTTCATTGTATATACAAGAAATGTACATCAAAACTTACACATTTTCATTGTACACTTAAAAAATGTACATCAACACCTACACATTTTCATTGTACACTCATAAAATATACATCAAAACTTACACATTTTCATTGTACACTCATAAAATGTACATCAAAACATACACATTTTCATTGTACATTCAAGAAATGTACAACAAAACATACACATTTTCATTATACATTCAAGAAATGTACATCAAGACATACACATTTTCATTGTACATTCAAGAAATGTACATCAAAACATACACTTTTTCAGTGTACATTCAAGAAATATACATAAAAACATACACATTTTCATTGTATATACAAGAAATGTACATCAAAACATACACATTTTCAGTGTACATTCAAGAAATATACATCAAAACATACACATTTTCAGTGTACATTCAAGAAATATACATCAAAACATACACATTTTCATTGTATATACAAGAAATGTACATCAAAACATACACATTTTCATTGTAATACAAGAAATGTACATCAAAACTTACACATTTTCATTGTACACTTAAAAAATGTACATCAACACCTACACATTTTCATTGTACACTCATAAAATATACATCAAAACTTACACATTTTCATTGTACACTCATAAAATGTACATCAAAACATACACATTTTCATTGTACATTCAAGAAATGTACATCAAAACATACACATTTTCATTGTACATTCAAGAAATGTACATCAAAACATACACATTTTCATTGTATATACAAGAAATGTACATCAAAACTTACACATTTTCATTGTACACTTAAAAAATGTACATCAACACCTACACATTTTCATTGTACACTCATAAAATATACATCAAAACTTACACATTTTCATTGTACACTCATAAAATGTACTTCAAAACATACACATTTTCATTGTACATTCAAGAAATGTACAACAAAACATACACATTTTCATTGTACATTCAAGAAATGTACATCAAAACATACACATTTTCATTGTACATTCAAGAAATGTACAACAAAACATACACATTTTCATTGTACACTCATAAAATGTACATCAAAACATACACATTTTCATTGTACACTCATAAAATATACATCAAAACATACACATTTTCATTGTACATTCAAGAAATGTACATCAAAACATACACATTTTCAGTGTACATTCAAGAAATATACATCAAAACATACACATTTTCATTGTATATACAAGAAATGTACATCAAAACATACACATTTTCATTGTATATACAAGAAATGTACATCAAAACTTACACATTTTCATTGTACACTTAAAAAATGTACATCAACACCTACACATTTTCATTGTACACTCATAAAATATACATCAAAACCTACACATTTTCATTGTACACTCATAAAATGTACATCAAAACATACACATTTTCATTGTACATTCAAGAAATGTACATCAAAACATACACATTTTCATTGTTCATTCAAGAAATGTACATCAAAACATACACATTTTCATTGTATATACAAGAAATGTACATCAAAACTTACACATTTTCATTGTACACTTAAAAAATGTACATCAACACCTACACATTTTCATTGTACACTCATAAAATATACATCAAAACTTACACATTTTCATTGTACACTCATAAAATGTACATCAAAACATACACATTTTCATTGTACATTCAAGAAATGTACAACAAAACATACACATTTTTATTGTACATTCAAGAAATGTACATAAAAACATACACATTTTCATTGTACATTCAAGAAACGTACATCAAAACATACACTTTTTCAGTGTACATTCAAGAAATATACATAAAAACATACACATTTTCATTGTATATACAAGAAATGTACATCAAAACATACACATTTTCAGTGTACATTCAAGAAATATACATCAAAACATACACATTTTCTGTGTACATTCAAGAAATATACATCAAAACATACACATTTTCATTGTATATACAAGAAATGTACATCAAAACATACACATTTTCATTGTATATACAAGAAATGTACATCAAAACTTACACATTTTCATTGTACACTTAAAAAATGTACATCAACACCTACACATTTTCATTGTACAGATAAAATATACATCAAAACCTACACATTTTCATTGTACACTCATAAAATATACATAAAAACCTACACATTTTCATTGTACACTCATAAAATATACATCAAAACTTACACATTTTCATTGTACACTTAAAAATGTACATCAAAACCTACACATTTTCATTGTACACATAAAATATACATCAAAACCTACACATTTTCATTGTACACTCATAAAATATACATCAAAACTTACACATTCTCATTGTACACTTAAAACATGTACATCAAAACCTACACATTTTCATTGTACGCTCATAAAATATACATAAAAAACTACACATTTTCATTGTACACTCATAAAATATACATCAAAACCTACACATTTTCATTGTAAACTTAAAAAATATACATCAAAACCTACACATTTTCATTGTACACTCATAAAATATACATCAAAACCTACACATTTTCATTGTACACTCATAAAATATACATCAAAACTTACACATTCTCATTGTACACTTAAAACATGTACATCAAAACCTACACATTTTCATTGTACGCTCATAAAATATACATAAAAAACTACACATTTTCATTGTACACTCATAAAATATACATCAAAACCTACACATTTTCATTGTAAACTTAAAAAATATACATCAAAACCTACACATTTTCATTGTACACTCATAAAATATACATCAAAACCTACACATTTTCATTGTACACTCATAAAATATACATCAAAACTTACACATTCTCATTGTACACTTAAAAAATGTACATCAAAACCTACACATTTTCATTGTACGCTCATAAAATATACATCAAAACCTACACATTTTCATTGTACACTCATAAAATATACATCAAAACTTACACATTCTCATTGTACACTTAAAAAATGTACATCAAAACCTACACATTTTCATTGTACGCTCATAAAATATACATCAAAGCCTACACATTTTCATTGTACATTCAAGAAATGTACATCAAAACATACACATTTTCATTGTACATTCAAGAAATGTACATCAAAACATACACATTTTCAGTGTACATTCAAGAAATATACATCAAAACATACACATTTTCATTGTACATACCAGAAATGTACATCAAAACATACACTTTTTCGTTGTACATATCAGAAAAGTACATCAAAACATACACATTTTCAGTGTAAATTCAAGAAATGTACATCAAAACATACACATTTTCATTGTACATTCAAGAAATGTACAACAAAACATACACATTTTCATAGTACATTCAAGAAATGTGCATCAAAACATACACATTTTCATTGTACATTCAAGAAATGTACATCAAAACATACACATTTTCAGTGTACATTCAAGAAATATACATCAAAACATACACATTTTCAGTGTACATTCAAGAAATATACATCAAAACATACACATTTTCAGTGTACATTCAAGAAATATACATCAAAACATACACATTTTCATTGTATATACAAGAAATGTACATCAAAACATACACATTTTCATTGTATATACAAGAAATGTACATCAAAACTTACACATTTTAATTGTACACTTAAAAAATGTACATCAACACCTACACATTTTCATTGTACACTCATAAAATATACATCAAAACTTACACATTTTCATTGTACACTCATAAAATGTACATCAAAACATACACATTTTCATTGTACATTCAAGAAATGTACATCAAAACATACACATTTTCATTGTACATTCAAGAAATGTACATCAAAACATACACATTTTCATTGTATATACAAGAAATGTACATCAAAACTTACACATTTTCATTGTACACTTAAAAAATGTACATCAACACCTACACATTTTCATTGTACACTCATAAAATATACATCAAAACTTACACATTTTCATTGTACACTCATAAAATGTACATCAAAATATACACATTTTCATTGTACATTCAAGAAATGTACAACAAAACATACACATTTTCATTGTACATTCAAGAAATGTACATCAAGACATACACATTTTCATTGTACATTCAAGAAATGTACATCAAAACATACACTTTTTCAGTGTACATTCAAGAAATATACATAAAAACATACACATTTTCATTGTATATACAAGAAATGTACATCAAAACATACACATTTTCAGTGTACATTCAAGAAATATACATCAAAACATACACATTTTCAGTGTACATTCAAGAAATATACATCAAAACATACACATTTTCATTGTATATACAAGAAATGTACATCAAAACATACACATTTTCATTGTAATACAAGAAATGTACATCAAAACTTACACATTTTCATTGTACACTTAAAAAATGTACATCAACACCTACACATTTTCATTGTACACTCATAAAATGTACATCAAAACGTACACATTTTCATTGTACATTCAAGAAATGTACATCAAAACATACACATTTTCATTGTACATTCAAGAAATGTACATCAAAACATACACATTTTCATTGTATATACAAGAAATGTACATCAAAACTTACACATTTTCATTGTACACTTAAAAAGTGTACATCAACACCTACACATTTTCATTGTACACTCATAAAATATACATCAAAACTTACACATTTTCATTGTACACTCATAAAATGTACTTCAAAACATACACATTTTCATTGTACATTCAAGAAATGTACAACAAAACATACACATTTTCATTGTACATTCAAGAAATGTACATCAAAACATACACATTTTCATTGTACATTCAAGAAATGTACAACAAAACATACACATTTTCATTGTACACTCATAAAATGTACATCAAAACATACACATTTTCATTGTACACTCATAAAATATACATCAAAACATACACATTTTCATTGTACATTCAAGAAATGTACATCAAAACATACACATTTTCAGTGTACATTCAAGAAATATACATCAAAACATACACATTTTCATTGTACACTTAAAAAATGTACATCAACACCTACACATTTTCATTGTACACTCATAAAATATACATCAAAACCTACACATTTTCATTGTACACTCATAAAATGTACATCAAAACATACACATTTTCATTGTACATTCAAGAAATGTACATCAAAACATACACATTTTCATTGTACATTCAAGAAATGTACATCAAAACATACACATTTTCATTGTATATACAAGAAATGTACATCAAAACTTACACATTTTCATTGTACACTTAAAAAATGTACATCAACACCTACACATTTTCATTGTACACTCATAAAATATACATCAAAACTTACACATTTTCATTGTACACTCATAAAATGTACATCAAAACATACACATTTTCATTGTACATTCAAGAAATGTACAACAAAACATACACATTTTCATTGTACATTTAAGAAATGTACATAAAAACATACACATTTTCATTGTACATTCAAGAAATGTACATCAAAACATACACCTTTTCAGTGTACATTCAAGAAATATACATAAAAACATACACATTTTCATTGTATATACAAGAAATGTACATCAAAACATACACATTTTCAGTGTACATTCAAGAAATATACATCAAAACATACACATTTTCTGTGTACATTCAAGAAATATACATCAAAACATACACATTTTCATTGTATATACAAGAAATGTACATCAAAACATACACATTTTCATTGTATATACAAGAAATGTACATCAAAACTTACACATTTTCATTGTACACTTAAAAAATGTACATCAACACCTACACATTTTCATTGTACAGATAAAATATACATCAAAACCTACACATTTTCATTGTACACTCATAAAATATACATAAAAACCTACACATTTTCATTGTACACTCATAAAATATACATCAAAACTTACACATTTTCATTGTACACTTAAAAATGTACATCAAAACCTACACATTTTCATTGTACACATAAAATATACATCAAAACCTACACATTTTCATTGTACACTCATAAAATATACATCAAAACTTACACATTCTCATTGTACACTTAAAACATGTACATCAAAACCTACACATTTTCATTGTACGCTCATAAAATATACATAAAAAACTACACATTTTCATTGTACACTCATAAAATATACATCAAAACCTACACATTTTCATTGTAAACTTAAAAAATATACATCAAAACCTACACATTTTCATTGTACACTCATAAAATATACATCAAAACCTACACATTTTCATTGTACACTCATAAAATATACATCAAAACTTACACATTCTCATTGTACACTTAAAAAATGTACATCAAAACCTACACATTTTCATTGTACGCTCATAAAATATACATCAAAACCTACACATTTTCATTGTACACTCATAAAATATACATCAAAACTTACACATTCTCATTGTACACTTAAAAAATGTACATCAAAACCTACACATTTTCATTGTACGCTCATAAAATATACATCAAAGCCTACACATTTTCATTGTACATTCAAGAAATGTACATCAAAACATACACATTTTCATTGTACATTCAAGAAATGTACATCAAAACATACACATTTTCAGTGTACATTCAAGAAATATACATCAAAACATACACATTTTCATTGTACATACCAGAAATGTACATCAAAACATACACTTTTTCGTTGTACATATCAGAAAAGTACATCAAAACATACACATTTTCAGTGTAAATTCAAGAAATGTACATCAAAACATACACATTTTCATTGTACATTCAAGAAATGTACAACAAAACATACACATTTTCATAGTACATTCAAGAAATGTGCATCAAAACATACACATTTTCATTGTACATTCAAGAAATGTACATCAAAACATACACATTTTCAGTGTACATTCAAGAAATATACATCAAAACATACACATTTTCAGTGTACATTCAAGAAATATACATCAAAACATACACATTTTCAGTGTACATTCAAGAAATATACATCAAAACATACACATTTTCATTGTATATACAAGAAATGTACATCAAAACATACACATTTTCATTGTATATACAAGAAATGTACATCAAAACTTACACATTTTCATTGTACACTTAAAAAATGTACATCAACACCTACACATTTTCATTGTACACTCATAAAATATACATCAAAACTTACACATTTTCATTGTACACTCATAAAATGTACATCAAAACATACACATTTTCATTGTACATTCAAGAAATGTACATCAAAACATACACATTTTCATTGTACATTCAAGAAATGTACATCAAAACATACACATTTTCATTGTATATACAAGAAATGTACATCAAAACTTACACATTTTCATTGTACACTTAAAAAATGTACATCAACACCTACACATTTTCATTGTACACTCATAAAATATACATCAAAACTTACACATTTTCATTGTACACTCATAAAATGTACATCAAAACATACACATTTTCATTGTACATTCAAGAAATGTACAACAAAACATACACATTTTCATTGTACATTCAAGAAATGTACATCAAAACATACACATTTTCATTGTACATTCAAGAAATGTACATCAAAACATACACTTTTTCAGTGTACATTCAAGAAATATACATAAAAACATACACATTTTCATTGTATATACAAGAAATGTACATCAAAACGTATACATTTTCAGTGTACATTCAAGAAATATACATCAAAACATACACATTTTCAGTGTACATTCAAGAAATATACATCAAAACATACACATTTTCATTGTATATACAAGAAATGTACATCAAAACATACACATTTTCATTGTAATACAAGAAATGTACATCAAAACTTACACATTTTCATTGTACACTTAAAAAATGTACATCAACACCTACACATTTTCATTGTACACTCATAAAATATACATCAAAACTTACACATTTTCATTGTACACTCATAAAATGTACATCAAAACATACACATTTTCATTGTACATTCAAGAAATGTACATCAAAACATACACATTTTCATTGTACATTCAAGAAATGTACATCAAAACATACACATTTTCATTGTATATACAAGAAATGTACATCAAAACTTACACATTTTCATTGTACACTTAAAAAATGTACATCAACACCTACACATTTTCATTGTACACTCATAAAATATACATCAAAACTTACACATTTTCATTGTACACTCATAAAATGTACTTCAAAACATACACATTTTCATTGTACATTCAAGAAATGTACAACAAAACATACACATTTTCATTGTACATTCAAGAAATGTACATCAAAACATACACATTTTCATTGTACATTCAAGAAATGTACAACAAAACATACACATTTTCATTGTACACTCATAAAATGTACATCAAAACATACACATTTTCATTGTACACTCATAAAATATACATCAAAACATACACATTTTCATTGTACATTCAAGAAATGTACATCAAAACATACACATTTTCAGTGTACATTCAAGAAATATACATCAAAACATACACATTTTCATTGTATATACAAGAAATGTACATCAAAACATACACATTTTCATTGTATATACAAGAAATGTACATCAAAACTTACACATTTTCATTGTACACTTAAAAAATGTACATCAACACCTACACATTTTCATTGTACACTCATAAAATATACATCAAAACCTACACATTTTCATTGTACACTCATAAAATGTACATCAAAACATACACATTTTCATTGTACATTCAAGAAATGTACATCAAAACATACACATTTTCATTGTACATTCAAGAAATGTACATCAAAACATACACATTTTCATTGTATATACAAGAAATGTACATCAAAACTTACACATTTTCATTGTACACTTAAAAAATGTACATCAACACCTACACATTTTCATTGTACACTCATAAAATATACATCAAAACTTACACATTTTCATTGTACACTCATAAAATGTACATCAAAACATACACTTTTTCATTGTACATTCAAGAAATGTACAACAAAACATACACATTTTCATTGTACATTCAAGAAATGTACATCAAAACATACACATTTTCATTGTACATTCAAGAAATGTACATCAAAACATACACTTTTTCAGTGTACATTCAAGAAATATACATAAAAACATACACATTTTCATTGTATATACAAGAAATGTACATCAAAACATACACATTTTCAGTGTACATTCAAGAAATATACATCAAAACATACACATTTTCTGTGTACATTCAAGAAATATACATCAAAACATACACATTTTCATTGTATATACAAGAAATGTACATCAAAACATACACATTTTCATTGTATATACAAGAAATGTACATCAAAACTTACACATTTTCATTGTACACTTAAAAATATGTACATCAACACCTACACATTTTCATTGTACAGATAAAATATACATCAAAACCTACACATTTTCATTGTACACTCATAAAATATACATAAAAACCTACACATTTTCATTGTACACTCATAAAATATACATCAAAACTTACACATTTTCATTGTACACTTAAAAATGTACATCAAAACCTACACATTTTCATTGTACACATAAAATATACATCAAAACCTACACATTTTCATTGTACACTCATAAAATATACATCAAAACTTACACATTCTCATTGTACACTTAAAACATATACATCAAAACCTACACATTTTCATTGTACGCTCATAAAATATACATAAAAAACTACACATTTTCATTGTACACTCATAAAATATACATCAAAACCTACACATTTTCATTGTAAACTTAAAAAATTGACATCAAAACCTACACATTTTCATTGTACACTCATAAAATATACATCAAAACCTACACATTTTCATTGTACACTCATAAAATATACCTCAAAACTTACACATTCTCATTGTACACTTAAAAAATGTACATCAAAACCTACACATTTTCATTGTACGCTCATAAAATATACATCAAAGCCTACACATTTTCATTGTACACGATTAAAATATACATCAAAACCTACACATTTTCATTGTAAACTTAAAAAATATACATCAAAACCTACACATTTTCATTCTACACTCATAAAATATACATCAAAACCTACACATTTTCATTGTAAACTTAAATAATATACATCAAAACCTACACATTTTCATTCTACACTCATAAAATATACATCAAAACCTACACATTTTCATTGTACACTCATAAAATATACATCAAAACCTACACATTTTCATTGTACGCTCATAAAATATACATCAAAACCTACACATTTTCATTGTTCACTCATAAAATGTACATCAAAACCTACACATTTTCATTGTTCACTCATAAAATGTACATCAAAACTTACACATTTTCATTGTTCACTCATACAATCTACATCAAAACCTACACATTTTCATTGTACACTTAAAAAATGTACATCAACACCTACACATTTTCATTGTACACTCATAAAATATACATCAAAACTTACACATTTTCATTGTACACTCATAAAATGTACATCAAAACATACACATTTTCATTGTACATTCAAGAAGTGTACATCAAAACATACACTTTTTCATTGTACATACCAGAAATGTACATCAAAACATACACATTTTCATTGTACATTCAAGAAATGTACTTCAAAACATACACATTTTCATTGTACATTCAAGAAATGTACATCAAAACATACACATTTTCAGTGTATATTCAAGAAATATACATCAAAACATACACATTTTCATTGTACATACCAGAAATGTACATCAAAACATACACATTTTCAGTGTACATTCAAGAAATGTACATCAAAACATACACATTTTCATTGTACATTCAAGAAATGTACATCAAAACATACACTTCATCATTGTACATTCAAGAAATATACATCAAAACATACACATTTTCATTGTACATTCTAGAAATGTACATCAAAACATACACATTTTCATTGTACATTCAAGAAATGTACATCAAAACATACACTTTTTCATTGTACATACCAGAAATGTACATCAAAACATACACATTTTCATTGTACATTCAAGAAATGTACATCAAAACATACACATTTTCATTGTACATTCAAGAAATGCACATCAAAACATACACATTTTCAGTGTACATTCAAGAAATATACATCAAAACATACACATTTTCATTGTACATACCAGAAATGTACATCAAAACATACACATTTTCATTGTACATTCAAGAAATGTACATCAAAACATACACATTTTCAGTGTACATTCAAGAAATGTACATCAAAACATACACATTTTCATTGTACATTCAAGAAATGTACAACAAAACATACACATTTTCATTGTACATTCAAGAAATGTACATCAAAACATACACATTTTCATTGTACATTCAAGAACTGTACATCAAAACATACACATTTTCAGTGTACATTCAAGAAATATACATCAAAACATACACATTTTCATTGTACATACCAGAAATGTACATCAAAACATACACATTTTCATTGTACATTCAAGAAATGTACATCAAAACATACACATTTTCAGTGTACATTCAAGAAATGTACATCAAAACATACACATTTTCATTGTACATTCAAGAAATGTACAACAAAACATACACATTTTCATTGTACATTCAAGAAATGTACAACAAAACATACACATTTTCATTGTACATTCAAGAAATGTACATCAAAACATACACATTTTCATTGTACATTCAAGAAATGTACATCAAAACATACACATTTTCATTGTACATTCAAGAAATGTACATCAAAACATACACATTTTCAGTGTACATTCAAGAAATATACATCAAAACATACACATTTTCATTGTACATACCAGAAATGTGCATCAAAACATACACATTTTCAGTGTACATTCAAGAAATGTACATCAAAACATACACATTTTCATTGTACATTCAAGAAATGTACATCAAAACATACACTTTTTCATTGTACATTCAAGAAATATACATCAAAACATACACATTTTCATTGTACATTCAAGAAATGTACATCAAAACATACACTTTTTCATTGTACATACCAGAAATGTACATCAAAACATACACATTTTCATTGTACATTCAAGAAATGTTCATCAAAACATACACATTTTCATTGTACATTCAAGAAATGTACATCAAAACATACACATTTTCAGTGTACATTCAAGAAATATACATCAAAACATACACATTTTCATTGTACATACCAGAAATGTACATCAAAACATACACATTTTCATTGTACATTCAAGAAATGTACATCAAAACATACACATTTTCAGTGTACATTCAAGAAATGTACATCAAAACATACACATTTTCATTGTACATTCAAGAAATTTGCAACAAAACATACACATTTTCATTGTACATTCAAGAAATGTACATCAAAACATACACATTTTCATTGTACATTCAAGAAATGTACATCAAAACATACACATTTTCAGTGTACATTCAAGAAATATACATCAAAACATACACATTTTCAGTGTACATTCAAGAAATATACATCAAAACATACACATTTTCAGTGTACATTCAAGAAATGTACATCAAAACATACACATTTTCATTGTACATTCAAGAAATGTACATCAAAACATACACTTTTTCGTTGTACATATCAGAAATGTACATCAAAACATACACATTTTCAGTGTACATTCAAGAAATGTACATCAAAACATACACATTTTCATTGTACATTCAAGAAATGTACATCAAAACATACACATTTTCATTGCACATACCAGAAATGTACATCAAAACATACACATTTTCAGTGTACATTCAAGAAATGTACATCAAAACATACACATTTTCATTGTACATACCAGAAATGTACATCAAAACATACACATTTTCAGTGTACATTCAAGAAATATACATCAAAACATACACATTTTCATTGTACATTCAAGAAATGTACATCAAAACATACACATTTTCACTGTACATTCAAGAAATGTACATCAAAACATACACTTTTTCATTGTACATACCAGAAGTGTACATCAAAACATACACATTCTCAGTGTACATTCAAGAAATGTACATCAAAACATACACATTTTCATTGTACATTCAAGAAATGTACATCAAAACATACACTTTTTGTTTGTACATATCAGAAATGTACATCAAAACATACACATTTTCATTGTACATACCAGAAATGTACATCAAAACATACACTTTTTCGTTGTACATATCAGAAATGTACATCAAAACATACACATTTTCATTGTACATTCAAGAAATGTACATCAAAACATAAACATTTTCATTGTACATTCTAGAAATATACATCAAAACATACGCATTTTCATTGTATATACAAGAAATGTACATCAAAACATACACATTTTCATTGTACACTCAAGAAATGTACATCAAAACATACACATTTTCAGTGTACATTCAAGAAATGTATATCAAAACGTATACATTTTCATTGTACATTCCAGAAATGAACATCAACACATACACATTTTCAGTGTACATTCAAGAAATGTATATCAAAAAATACACATTTTCAGTGTACATTCAAGAAATGTACATCAAAGCAAACACATTTTCATTGTTCACTAAAGAAATGTACATCAAAACATACACATTCTCATTGTACATTCAAGAAATGCACATCAAAACATACACATTTTCATTGTACATTCAAGAAATATACATCAAAACATACACATTTTCATTGTACATTCAAGAAATGTACATCAAAACATACACGTTTTCATTGTACACTCAAGAAATGTACATCAAAACATACACATTTTCATTGTACATTCTAGGAATGTACATCAAAACATACACATTTTGATTGTACATTCAAGAAATGTACATCAAAACACACATATTATCATTTTACACTCAAGAAATGTACATCAAAACATACACATTTTGAGTGTACATTCAAGAGATATACATCAAAACATGCACATTTTCATTGTATATACCAGAAATGTACTTCAAAACATACACATTTTCATTGTATATACAGGAAATGTATATCAAAACATACACATTTTCATTGTATATACAAGAAATGTATATCAAAACATACACATTTTCATTGTATATACCAGAAATGTACATCAAAACATACACATTTTCATTGCACATTCAAGAAATGTACATCAAAACATACACATTTTCATTGTATATACCAGAAATGTACATCAAAACATACACATTTTCATTGTACATTCAAGAAATGTACATCAAAACATACACATTTTCATTGTATATACCAGAAATGTACATCAAAACATACACATTTTCATTGTACATTGAAGAAATGTACATCAAAACATACACATTTTCAGTGTACATTCAAGAAATGTACATCAAAACATACACAGCTTCAGTGTACATTCAAGAAATGTACATCAAAACATACACATTTTCATTGTATATACAAGAAATGTACTTCAAGACATACACATTTTCATTGTACATTAAAGAAATATATATCAAAACATACACATTTTCAGTGTACATTCAAGAAATGTACATCAAAACATATACATTTTCATTGTATATACAAGAAATGTATATCAAAACATACACATTTTCAGTGTACATTCAAGAAATGTACATCAAAACATACACATTTTCATTGTATATACAAGAAATGTACATCAAAACATACACATCTTCATTGTACACTAAAGAAATGTACATCAAAGCATACACACTTTCAGTGTACATTCAAGATATGTACATCAAAACATACACATTTTCATTGTACATTCAAAAAATGTACATCAAAACATACACTTTTTCATTGTTCATTCAAGAAATATACATCAAAACATACACATTTTCATTGTACACTCAAGAAGTGTACATCAAAACATACACATTTTCATTGTATATACCAGAAATGTACATCAAAACATACACATTTTCATTGTATATACAAGAAATGTAGATCAAAGCTTACACATTTTTATTGTATATACAAGAAATGTACATCAAAACATACACATTTTCATTGTATATACAAGAAATGTACATCAAAACATACACATTTTCAGTGTACATTCAAGAAATGTACATCAAAACATACACAGCTTCAGTGTACATTCAAGAAATGTACATCAAAACATACACATTTTCATTGTATATACAAGAAATGTACATCAAAACATACACATTTTCATTGTATATACAAGAAATGTATATCAAAACATACATATTTTCAGTGTACATTCAAGAAATGTACAACAAAGCATACACATTTTCATTGTATATACAAGAAATGTACATCAAAACATACACATTTTCAGTGTACATTCAAGAAATGTACATCAAGACATACACATTTTCATTGTACATTCAAGAAATGTATATCAAAACATACACATTTTCAGTGTACATTCAAGAAATGTACATCAAAACATACACATTTTCATTGTATATACAAGAAATGTACATCAAAACATACACATTTTCATTGTACATTCAAGAAATGTACATGAAAACATATACATTTTCGTTGTACATTCAAGAAATGTATATCAAAACATACACATTTTCAGTGTACATTCAAGAAATGTACATCAAAACATACACATTTTCATTGTATATACAAGAAATGTACATCAAAACATACACATTTTCATTGTACACTAAAGAAATGTTCATCAAAACATACACATTTTCAGTGTACATTCAAGAAATGTACATCAAAACATTCACATTTTCATTGTACATTCAAGAAATGTACATCAAAACATACACATTTTCAGTGTACATTCAAGAAATGTGCATCAAAACATACAAATTTTCAGTGTACATTCAAGAAATGTACATCAAAACATACAAATTTTCAGTGTACATTCAAGAAATTTACATCAAAACATCACATTTTCATTGTACATTCAAGAAATGTACATCAAAACATACACATTTTCAGTGTACATTCAAGAAATGTACATCAAAATATACACTTTTTCATTGTACATTCAAGAAATATACATCAAAACATACACATTTTCATTGTACATTCAAGAAATGTACATCAAAACATACACATTTTCATTGTACATTCAAGAAATGTACATCAAAACATACACTCTTTCATTGTACATACCAGAAATGTACATCAAAACATACACATTTTCATTGTACATTCAAGAAATGTACATCAAAACATACACATTTTCATTGTACATTCAAGAAATGTACATCAAAACATACACATTTTCAGTGTACATTCAAGAAATATACATCAAAACATACACATTTTCATTGTACATACCAGAAATGTACATCAAAACATACACTTTTTCGTTGTACATATCAGAAATGTACATCAAAACATACACATTTTCAGTGTACATTCAAGAAATGTACATCAAAACATACACATTTTCATTGTACATTCAAGAAATGTACATCAAAACATACACTTTTTCATTGTACATTCAAGAAATATACATCAAAACATACACATTTTCATTGTACATTCAAGAAGTGTACATCAAAACATACACTTTTTCATTGTACATACCAGAAATGTACATCAAAACATACACATTTTCATTGTACATTCAAGAAATGTACATCAAAACATACACATTTTCATTGTACATTCAAGAAATGTACATCAAAACATACACATTTTCAGTTTACATTCAAGAAATATACATCAAAACATACACATTTTCATTGTACATACCAGAAATGTACATCAAAACATACACATTTTCATTGTACATTCAAGAAATGTACATCAAAACATACACATTTTCAGTGTACATTCAAGAAATGTACATCAAAACATACACATTTTCATTGTACATTCAAGAAATGTACAACAAAACATACACATTTTCATTGTACATTCAAGAAATGTACATCAAAACATACACATTTTCATTGTACATTCAAGAAATGTACATCAAAACATACACATTTTCAGTGTACATTCAAGAAATATACATCAAAACATACACATTTTCAGTGTACATTCAAGAAATATACATCAAAACATACACATTTTCATTGTACATTCAAGAAATGTACATCAAAAATTACACATTTTCATTGTACATTCAAGAAATGTACATCAAAACATACACTTTTTCATTGTACATACCAGAAATGTACATCAAAACATACACATTTTCAGGGTAAATTCAAGAAATGTACATCAAAACATACACATTTTCATTGTACATTCAAGAAATGTACATCAAAACATACACTTTTTCGTTGTACATATCAGAAATGTACATCAAAACATACACATTTTCAGTGTACATTCAAGAAATGTACATCAAAACATACACATTTTCATTGTACATTCAAGAAATGTACATCAAAGCATACACTTTTTCATTGTACATTCAAGAAATATACATCAAAACATACACATTTTCATTGTACATTCAAGAAATGTACATCAAAACATACACATTTTCATTGTACATTCAAGAAATGTACATCAAAACATACACTTTTTCATTGTACATACCAGAAATGTACATCAAAACATACACATTTTCATTGTACATTCAAGAAATGTACATCAAAACATACACATTTTCATTGTACATTCAAGAAATGTACATCAAAACATACACATTTTCAGTGTACATTCAAGAAATATACATCAAAACATACACATTTTCATTGTACATACCAGAAATGTACATCAAAACATACACTTTTTCGTTGTACATATCAGAAATGTACATCAAAACATACACATTTTCAGTGTACATTCAAGAAATGTACATCAAAACATACACATTTTCATTGTACATTCAAGAAATGTACAACAAAACATACACATTTTCATTGTACATTCAAGAAATGTACATCAAAACATACACATTTTCATTGTACATTCAAGAAATGTACATCAAAACATACACATTTTCAGTGTACATTCAAGAAATATACATCAAAACATACACATTTTCAGTGTAAATTCAAGAAATATACATCAAAACATACACATTTTCAGTGTACATTCAAGAAATATACATCAAAACATACACATTTTCATTGTATATACAAGAAATGTACATCAAAACATACACATTTTCATTGTATATACAAGAAATGTACATCAAAACTTACACATTTTCATTGTACACTTAAAAAATGTACATCAACACCTACACATTTTCATTGTACACTCATAAAATATACATCAAAACTTACACATTTTCATTGTACACTCATAAAATGTACATCAAAACATACACATTTTCATTGTACATTCAAGAAATGTACATCAAAACATACACATTTTCATTGTACATTCAAAAAATGTACATCAAAACATACACATTTTCATTGTATATACAAGAAATGTACATCAAAACTTACACATTTTCATTGTACAGTTAAAAAATGTACATCAACACCTACACATTTTCATTGTACACTCATAAAATATACATCAAAACTTACACATTTTCATTGTACACTCATAAAATGTACATCAAAACATACACATTTTCATTGTATATACAAGAAATGTACATCAAAACTTACACATTTTCATTGTACACTTAAAAAATGTACATCAACACCTACACATTTTCATTGTACACTCATAAAATATACATCAAAACTTACACATTTTCATTGTACACTCTTAAAATGTACATCAAAACATACACATTTTCATTGTACATTCAAGAAATGTACAACAAAACATACACATTTTCATTGTACATTCAAGAAATGTACATCAAAACATACACATTTTCATTGTACATTCAAGAAATGTACATCAAAACATATACTTTTTCAGTGTACATTCAAGAAATATACATAAAAACATACACATTTTCATTGTATATACAAGAAATGTACATCAAAACATACACATTTTCAGTGTACATTCAAGAAATATACATCAAAACATACACATTTTTAGTGTACATTCAAGAAATATACATCAAAACATACACATTTTCATTGTATATACAAGAAATGTACATCAAAACATACACATTTTCATTGTATATACAAGAAATGTACATCAAAACATCCACATTTTCATTGTACACTTAAAAAATGTACATCAACACCTACACATTTTCATTGTACACTCATAAAGTATACATCAAAACTTACACATTTTCATTGTACACTCATAAAATGTACATCAAAACATACACATTTTCATTGTACATTCAAGAAATGTACATCAAAACATACACATTTTCAGTGTACATTCAAGAAATATACATCAAAACATACACATTTTCAGTGTAAATTCAAGAAATATACATCAAAACATACACATTTTCAGTGTACATTCAAGAAATATACATCAAAACATACACATTTTCATTGTATATACAAGAAATGTACATCAAAACATACACATTTTCATTGTATATACAAGAAATGTACATCAAAACTTACACATTTTCATTGTACACTTAAAAAATGTACATCAACACCTACACATTTTCATTGTACACTCATAAAATATACATCAAAACTTACACATTTTCATTGTACACTCATAAAATGTACATCAAAACATACACATTTTCATTGTACATTCAAGAAATGTACATCAAAACATACACATTTTCATTGTACATTCAAAAAATGTACATCAAAACATACACATTTTCATTGTATATACAAGAAATGTACATCAAAACTTACACATTTTCATTGTACACTTAAAAAATGTACATCAACACCTACACATTTTCATTGTACACTCATAAAATATACATCAAAACTTACACATTTTCATTGTACACTCATAAAATGTACATCAAAACATACACATTTTCATTGTATATACAAGAAATGTACATCAAAACTTACACATTTTCATTGTACACTTAAAAAATGTACATCAACACCTACACATTTTCATTGTACACTCATAAAATATACATCAAAACTTACACATTTTCATTGTACACTCATAAAATGTACATCAAAACATACACATTTTCATTGTACATTCAAGAAATGTACAACAAAACATACACATTTTCATTGTACATTCAAGATATGTACATCAAAACATACACTTTTTCATTGTACATACCAGAAATGTACATCAAAACATACACATTTTCATTGTACATTCAAGAAATGTACATCAAAACATACACATTTTCATTGTACATTCAAGAAATGTACATCAAAACATACACATTTTCAGTGTACATTCAAGAAATATACATCAAAACATACACATTTTCATTGTACATACCAGAAATGTACATCAAAACATACACATTTTCATTGTACATTCAAGAAATGTACATCAAAACATACACATTTTCAGTGTACATTCAAGAAATGTACATCAAAACATACACATTTTCATTGTACATTCAAGAAATGTACAACAAAACATACACATTTTCATTGTACATTCAAGAAATGTACATCAAAACATACACATTTTCATTGTACATTCAAGAAATGTACATCAAAACATACACATTTTCAGTGTACATTCAAGAAATATACATCAAAACATACACATTTTCAGTGTACATTCAAGAAATATACATCAAAACATACACATTTTCATTGTACATTCAAGAAATGTACATCAAAAATTACACATTTTCATTGTACATTCAAGAAATGTACATCAAAACATACACTTTTTCATTGTACATACCAGAAATGTACATCAAAACATACACATTTTCAGGGTAAATTCAAGAAATGTACATCAAAACATACACATTTTCATTGTACATTCAAGAAATGTACATCAAAACATACACTTTTTCGTTGTACATATCAGAAATGTACATCAAAACATACACATTTTCAGTGTACATTCAAGAAATGTACATCAAAACATACACATTTTCATTGTACATTCAAGAAATGTACATCAAAGCATACACTTTTTCATTGTACATTCAAGAAATATACATCAAAACATACACATTTTCATTGTACATTCAAGAAATGTACATCAAAACATACACATTTTCATTGTACATTCAAGAAATGTACATCAAAACATACACTTTTTCATTGTACATACCAGAAATGTACATCAAAACATACACATTTTCATTGTACATTCAAGAAATGTACATCAAAACATACACATTTTCATTGTACATTCAAGAAATGTACATCAAAACATACACATTTTCAGTGTACATTCAAGAAATATACATCAAAACATACACATTTTCATTGTACATACCAGAAATGTACATCAAAACATACACTTTTTCGTTGTACATATCAGAAATGTACATCAAAACATACACATTTTCAGTGTACATTCAAGAAATGTACATCAAAACATACACATTTTCATTGTACATTCAAGAAATGTACAACAAAACATACACATTTTCATTGTACATTCAAGAAATGTACATCAAAACATACACATTTTCATTGTACATTCAAGAAATGTACATCAAAACATACACATTTTCAGTGTACATTCAAGAAATATACATCAAAACATACACATTTTCAGTGTAAATTCAAGAAATATACATCAAAACATACACATTTTCAGTGTACATTCAAGAAATATACATCAAAACATACACATTTTCATTGTATATACAAGAAATGTACATCAAAACATACACATTTTCATTGTATATACAAGAAATGTACATCAAAACTTACACATTTTCATTGTACACTTAAAAAATGTACATCAACACCTACACATTTTCATTGTACACTCATAAAATATACATCAAAACTTACACATTTTCATTGTACACTCATAAAATGTACATCAAAACATACACATTTTCATTGTACATTCAAGAAATGTACATCAAAACATACACATTTTCATTGTACATTCAAAAAATGTACATCAAAACATACACATTTTCATTGTATATACAAGAAATGTACATCAAAACTTACACATTTTCATTGTACACTTAAAAAATGTACATCAACACCTACACATTTTCATTGTACACTCATAAAATATACATCAAAACTTACACATTTTCATTGTACACTCATAAAATGTACATCAAAACATACACATTTTCATTGTATATACAAGAAATGTACATCAAAACTTACACATTTTCATTGTACACTTAAAAAATGTACATCAACACCTACACATTTTCATTGTACACTCATAAAATATACATCAAAACTTACACATTTTCATTGTACACTCTTAAAATGTACATCAAAACATACACATTTTCATTGTACATTCAAGAAATGTACAACAAAACATACACATTTCCATTGTACATTCAAGAAATGTACATCAAAACATACACATTTTCATTGTACATTCAAGAAATGTACATCAAAACATACGCTTTTTCAGTGTACATTCAAGAAATATACATAAAAACATACACATTTTCATTGTATATACAAGAAATGTACATCAAAACATACACATTTTCAGTGTACATTCAAGAAATATACATCAAAACATACACATTTTTAGTGTACATTCAAGAAATATACATCAAAACATACACATTTTCATTGTATATACAAGAAATGTACATCAAAACATACACATTTTCATTGTATATACAAGAAATGTACATCAAAACTTCCACATTTTCATTGTACACTTAAAAAATGTACATCAACACCTACACATTTTCATTGTACACTCATAAAGTATACATCAAAACTTACACATTTTCATTGTACACTCATAAAATGTACATCAAAACATACACATTTTCATTGTACATTCAAGAAATGTACATCAAAACATACACATTTTCAGTGTACATTCAAGAAATATACATCAAAACATACACATTTTCAGTGTAAATTCAAGAAATATACATCAAAACATACACATTTTCAGTGTACATTCAAGAAATATACATCAAAACATACACATTTTCATTGTATATACAAGAAATGTACATCAAAACATACACATTTTCATTGTATATACAAGAAATGTACATCAAAACTTACACATTTTCATTGTACACTTAAAAAATGTACATCAACACCTACACATTTTCATTGTACACTCATAAAATATACATCAAAACTTACACATTTTCATTGTACACTCATAAAATGTACATCAAAACATACACATTTTCATTGTACATTCAAGAAATGTACATCAAAACATACACATTTTCATTGTACATTCAAAAAATGTACATCAAAACATACACATTTTCATTGTATATACAAGAAATGTACATCAAAACTTACACATTTTCATTGTACACTTAAAAAATGTACATCAACACCTACACATTTTCATTGTACACGCATAAAATATACATCAAAACTTACACATTTTCATTGTACACTCATAAAATGTACATCAAAACACACACATTTTCATTGTATATACAAGAAATGTACATCAAAACTTACACATTTTCATTGTACACTTAAAAAATGTACATCAACACCTACACATTTTCATTGTACACTCATAAAATATACATCAAAACTTACACATTTTCATTGTACACTCATAAAATGTACATCAAAACATACACATTTTCATTGTACATTCAAGAAATGTACAACAAAACATACACATTTTCATTGTACATTCAAGAAATGTACATCAAAACATACACATTTTCATTGTACATTCAAGAAATGTACATCAAAACATACACTTTTTCAGTGTACATTCAAGAAATATACATAAAAACATACACATTTTCATTGTATATACAAGAAATGTACATCAAAACATACACATTTTCAGTGTACATTCAAGAAATATACATCAAAACATACACATTTTTAGTGTACATTCAAGAAATATACATCAAAACATACACATTTTCATTGTATATACAAGAAATGTACATCAAAACATACACATTTTCATTGTATATACAAGAAATGTACATCAAAACTTCCACATTTTTTTTGTACACTTAAAAAATATACATCAACACCTACACATTTTCATTGTACACTCATAAAGTATACATCAAAACTTACACATTTTCATTGTACACTCATAAAATGTACTTCAAAACATACACATTTTCATTGTACATTCAAGAAATGTATATCAAAACATACACATTTTCATTGTACATTCAAGAAATGTACATCAAAACATACACATTTTCATTGTATATACAAGAAATGTACATCAAAACTTACACATTTTCATTGTACACTTAAAAAATGTACATCAACACCTAAACATTTTCATTGTACACTCATAAAATATACATCAAAACTTACACATTTTCATTGTACACTCATAAAATGTACATCAAAACATACACATTTTCATTGTACATTCAAGAAATGTACAACAAAACATACACATTTTCATTGTACATTCAAGAAATGTACATCAAAGCATACACATTTTCATTGTACATTCAAGAAATGTACAACAAAACATACACATTTTCATTGTACACTCATAAAATGTACATCAAAACATACACATTTTCATTGTACACTCGTAAAATATACATCAAAACATACACATTTTCATTGTACATTCAAGAAATGTACATCAAAACATACACATTTTCAGTGTACATTCAAGAAATATACATCAAAACATACACATTTTCATTGTATATACAAGAAATGTACATCAAAACATACACATTTTCATTGTATATACAAGAAATGTACATCAAAACTTTCACATTTTCATTGTACACTTAAAAAATGTACATAAACACCTACACATTTTCATTGTACACTCATAAAATATACATCAAAACTTACACATTTTCATTGTACACTCATAAAATGTACATCAAAACATACACATTTTCATTGTACATTCAAGAAATGTACATCAAAACATACACATTTTCATTGTACATTCA
Organism: Tenodera sinensis; assembly: GCA_030765045.1. Taxonomy (NCBI): domain Eukaryota; kingdom Metazoa; phylum Arthropoda; class Insecta; order Mantodea; family Mantidae; genus Tenodera; species Tenodera sinensis. The sequence continues at coordinate 913,180 of JAUKNM010000095.1, forward strand.
AGAAATGTACATCAAAACATACACATTTTCATTGTATATACAAGAAATGTACATCAAAACTTACACATTTTATTGTACACTTAAAAAATGTACATCAACAACTACACATTTTCATTGTACACTCATAAAATATACATCAAAACTTACACATTTTCATTGTACACTCATAAAATGTACATCAAAACATACACATTTTCATTGTACATTCAAGAAATGTACATCAAAACATACACATTTTCATTCTACACTCATAAAATATACATCAAAACCTACACATTTTCATTGTAAACTTAAAAAATATACATCAAAACCTACACATTTTCATCCTACACTCATAAAATATACATCAAAACCTACACATTTTCATTGTACACTCATAAAATATACATCAAAACTTACACATTCTCATTGTACACTTAAAAAATGTACATCAAAACCTACACATTTTCATTGTACACTCATAAAATATACATTAAAACTTACACATTTTCATTGTACACTCATAAAATGTACATCAAAACATACACATTTTCATTGTACATTCAAGAAATGTACATCAAAACATACACATTTTCATTGTACACTCATAAAATATACATCAAAACCTACACATTTTCATTGTTCACTCATAAAATATACATCAAAACCTACACATTTTCATTGTACACTCATAAAATGTACATCAAAACTTACACATTTTCATTGTACACTCATAAAATATATATCAAAACCTACACATTTTCATTGTACACTCATAAAATGTACATCAAAACTTACACATTTTCATTGTACACTCATAAAATATACATCAAAACTTACACATTTTCATTGTACACTTAAAAAATGTACATCAAAACCTACACATTTTCATTGTGCACTCATAAAATATACATCAAAACCTACACATTTTCATTGTTCACTCATAAAATGTACATCAACACCTACACATTTTCATTGTTCACTCATAAAATGTACATCAAAACTTACACATTTTCATTGTTCACTCATAAAATGTACATCAAAACCTACACATTTTCATTGTACACTCATAAAATATACATCAAAACCTACACATTTTCATTGTTCACTCATAAAATATACATCAAAACCTACACATTTTCATTGTACACTCATAAAATGTACATCAAAACTTACACATTTTCATTGTACACTCATAAGATATACATCAGAACCTACACATTTTCATTGTACACTCATAAAATATACATCAAAACTTACACATTTTCATTGTACACATAAAAAATGTACATCAACACCTACACATTTTCATTGTACACTCATAAAATATAAATCAAAACCTACACATTTTCATTGTACACTCATAAAATGTACATCAAAACATACACATTTTCATTGTACACTCATAAAATATACATCAAAACCTACACATTTTCATTGTTCACTCATAAAATATACATCAAAACCTACACATTTTCATTGTACACTCATAAAATGTACATCAAAACATACACATTTTCATTGTTCACTCATAAAATGTACATCAAAACCTACACATTTTCATTGTTCACTCATAAAATGTACTTCAAAACTTACACATTTTCATTGTTCACTCATAAAATGTACATCAAAACCTACACATTTTCATTGTACACTCATAAAATATACATCAAAACCTACACATTTTCATTGTTCACTCATAAAATATACATCAAAACCTACACATTTTCATGGTACACTCATAAAATGTACATCAAAACTTACACATTTTCATTGTACACTCATAAAATATACATCAAAACCTACACATTTTCATTGTACACTCATAAAATATACATAAAAACCTACACATTTTCATTCTACACTCATAAAATATACATCAAAACTTACACATTTTCATTGTACACTTAAAAAATGTACATCAAAACCTACACATTTTCATTGTACACTCATAAAATATACATCAAAACCTACACATTTTCATTGTACACTCATAAAATGTACATCAAAACCTACACATTTTCATTGTACACTCAAGAAATGTACATCAAAACACACACTCTTTCATTGTTCACTCATAAAATGTACATCAAAACCTACACATTTTCATTGTACAATCATAAAATGTACATCAAAACCTACACATTTTCATTGTACACTCAAGAAATGTACATCAAAACACACACACTTTCATTGTTCACTCATAAAATGTACATCAAAACCTACACATTTTCATTGTACACTCAAGAAATGTACATCAAAACACACACACTTTCATTGTTCACTCATAAAATGTACATCAAAACCTACACATTTTCATTGTACACTCATAAAATGTACATCAAAACCTACACATTTTCATTGTACACTCAAGAAATGTACATCAAAACACACACACTTTCATTGTTCACTCATAAAATGTACATCAAAACACACACATTTTCATTGTACACTCATAAAATGTACATCAAAACCTACACATTTTCATTGTACACTCAAGAAATGTACATCAAAACACACACACTTTCATTGTTCACTCATAAAATGTACATCAAAACCTACATATTTTCATTGTAAACTTAAAAAATATACATCAAAACCTACACACTTTCATTGTTCACTCATAAAATGTACATCAAAACATACACATTTTCATTGTACATTCAAGAAATGTACAACAAAACATACACATTTTCATTGTACATTCAAGAAATGTACATCAAAACATACACATTTTCATTGTACATTCAAGAAATGTACATCAAAACATACACTTTTTCAGTGTACATTCAAGAAATATACATAAAAACATACACATTTTCATTGTATATACAAGAAATGTACATCAAAACATACACATTTTCAGTGTACATTCAAGAAATATACATCAAAACATACACATTTTCAGTGTACATTCAAGAAATATACATCAAAACATACACATTTTCATTGTATATACAAGAAATGTACATCAAAACATACACAATTTCATTGTATATACAAGAAATGTACATCAAAACTTACACATTTTCATTGTACACTTAAAAAATGTACACCAACACCTACACATTTTTATTGTACACATAAAATATACATCAAAACCTACACATTTTCATTGTACACTCATAAAATATACATAAAAACCTACACATTTTCATTGTACACTCATAAAATATACATCAAAACTTACACATTTTCATTGTACACTTAAAAAATGTACATCAAAACCTACACATTTTCATTGTACACATAAAATATACATCAAAACCTACACATTTTCATTGTACACTCATAAAATATACATCAAAACTTACACATTCTCATTGTACACTTAAAACATGTACATCAAAACCTACACATTTTCATTGTACGCTCATAAAATATACATCAAAACCTACACATTTTCGTTGTACACTCATAAAATATACATCAAAACCTTCACATTTTCATTGTAAACTTAAAAAATATACATCAAAACCTACACATTTTCATTGTACACTCATAAAATATACATCAAAACCTACACATTTTCATTGTACACTCATAAAATATACATCAAAACTTACACATTCTCATTGTACACTTAAAAAATGTACATCAAACCTACACATTTTCATTGTACGCTCATAAAATATACATCAAAACCTACACATTTTCATTGTACACTCATAAAATACACATCAAAACTTACACATTCTCATTGTACACTTAAAAAATGTACATCAAAACCTACACATTTTCATCGTACGCTCATAAAATGTACATCAAAACCTACACATTTTCATTGTACACTCATAAAATATACATCAAAACCTACACATTTTCATTGTAAACTTAAAAACTATACATCAAAACCTACACATTTTCATTGTACACTCATAAAATATACATCAAAACCTCCACATTTTCATTGTACACTCATAAAATATACATCAAAACTTACACATTCTCATTGTACACTTAAAAAATGTACATCAAAACCTACACATTTTCATTGTACGCTCATAAAATATACATCAAAACCTACACTTTTTCATTGTTCACTCATAAAATATACATCAAAACCTACACATTTTCATTGTACACGATTAAAATATACATCAAAACCTACACATTTTCATTGTAAACTTAAAAAATATACATCAAAACCTACACATTTTCATTCTACACTCATAAAATATACATCAAAACCTACACATTTTCATTGTAAACTTAAAAAATATACATCAAAACCTACACATTTTCATCCTACACTCATAAAATATACATCAAAACCTACACATTTTCATTGTACACTCATAAAATATACATCAAAACTTACACATTCTCATTGTACACTTAAAAAATGTACATCAAAACCTACACATTTTCATTGTACACTCATAAAATATACATCAAAACTTACACATTTTCATTGTACACTCATAAAATGTACATCAAAACATACACATTTTCATTGTACATTCAAGAAATGTACATCAAAACATACACATTTTCATTGTACACTCATAAAATATACATCAAAACCTACACATTTTCTATGTTCACTCATAAAATATACATCAAAACCTACACATTTTCATTGTACACTCATAAAATGTACATTAAAACTTACACATTTTCATTGTACACTCATAAAATATATATCAAAACCTACACATTTTCATTGTACACTCATAAAATGTACATCAAAACTTACACATTTTCATTGTACACTCATAAAATATACATCAAAACTTACACATTTTCATTGTACAATTAAAAAATGTACATCAAAACCTACACATTTTCATTGTACACTCATAAAATATACATCAAAACCTACACATTTTCATTGTTCACTCATAAAATGTACATCAAAACCTACACATTTTCATTGTTCACTCATAAAATGTACATCAAAACTTACACATTTTCATTGTTCACTCATAAAATGTACATCAAAACCTACACATTTTCATTGTACACTCATAAAATATACATCAAAACCTACACATTTTCATTGTTCACTCATAAAATATACATCAAAACCTACACATTTTCATTGTACACTCATAAAATGTACATCAAAACTTACACATTTTCATTGTACACTCATAAAATATACATCAGAACCTACACATTTTCATTGTACACTCATAAAATATACATCAAAACTTACACATTTTCATTGTACACATAAAAAATGTACATCAACACCTACACATTTTCATTGTACACTCATAAAATATAAATCAAAACCTACACATTTTCATTGTACACTCATAAAATGTACATCAAAACATACACATTTTCATTGTACACTCATAAAATATACATCAAAACCTACACATTTTCATTGTTCACTCATAAAATATACATCAAAACCTACACATTTTCATTGTACACTCATAAAATGTACATCAAAACATACACATTTTCATTGTTCACTCATAAAATGTACATCAAAGCCTACACATTTTCATTGTTCACTCATAAAATGTACATCAAAACTTACACATTTTCATTGTTCACTCATAAAATGTACATCAAAACCTACACATTTTCATTGTACACTCATAAAATATACATCAAAACCTACACATTTTCATTGTTCACTCATAAAATATATATCAAAACCTACACATTTTCATGGTACACTCATAAAATGTACATCAAAACTTACACATTTTCATTGTACACTCATAAAATATACATCAAAACCTACAGATTTTCATTGTACACTCATAAAATATACATAAAAACCTACACATTTTCATTCTACACTCATAAAATATACATCAAAACTTACACATTTTCATTGTACACTTAAAAAATGTACATCAAAACCTACACATTTTCATTGTACACTCATAAAATATACATCAAAACCTACACATTTTCATTGTTCACTCATAAAATGTACATCAAAACCTACACATTTTCATTGTTCACTCATAAAATGTACATCAAAACTTACACATTTTCATTGTTCACTCATAAAATGTACATCAAAACCTACACATTTTCATTGTACACTCATAAAATATACATCAAAACCTACACATTTTCATTGTTCACTCATAAAATATACATCAAAACCTACACATTTTCATTGTACACTCATAAAATGTACATCAAAACTTACACATTTTCATTGTACACTCATAAGATATACATCAGAACCTACACATTTTCATTGTACACTCATAAAATATACATCAAAACTTACACATTTTCATTGTACACATAAAAAATGTACATCAACACCTACACATTTTCATTGTACACTCATAAAATATAAATCAAAACCTACACATTTTCATTGTACACTCATAAAATGTACATCAAAACATACACATTTTCATTGTACACTCATAAAATATACATCAAAACCTACACATTTTCATTGTTCACTCATAAAATATACATCAAAACCTACACATTTTCATTGTACACTCATAAAATGTACATCAAAACATACACATTTTCATTGTTCACTCATAAAATGTACATCAAAACCTACACATTTTCATTGTTCACTCATAAAATGTACATCAAAACTTACACATTTTCATTGTTCACTCATAAAATGTACATCAAAACCTACACATTTTCATTGTACACTCATAAAATATACATCAAAACCTACACATTTTCATTGTTCACTCATAAAATATACATCAAAACCTACACATTTTCATGGTACACTCATAAAATGTACATCAAAACTTACACATTTTCATTGTACACTCATAAAATATACATCAAAACCTACACATTTTCATTGTACACTCATAAAATATACATAAAAACCTACACATTTTCATTCTACACTCATAAAATATACATCAAAACTTACACATTTTCATTGTACACTTAAAAAATGTACATCAAAACCTACACATTTTCATTGTACACTCATAAAATATACATCAAAACCTACACATTTTCATTGTACACTCATAAAGTGTACATCAAAACCTACACATTTTCATTGTACACTCAAGAAATGTACATCAAAACACACACACTCTCATTGTTCACTCATAAAATGTACATCAAAACCTACACATTTTCATTGTACACTCATAAAATGTACATCAAAACCTACACATTTTCATTGTACACTCAAGAAATGTACATCAAAACACACACACTTTCATTGTTCACTCATAAAATGTACATCAAAACCTACACATTTTCATTGTACACTCATAAAATGTACATCAAAACCTACACATTTTCATTGTACACTCAAGAAATGTACATCAAAACACACACACTTTCATTGTTCACTCATAAAATGTACATCAAAACCTACACATTTTCATTGTACACTCATAAAATGTACATCAAAACCTACACATTTTCATTGTACACTCAAGAAATGTACAACAAAACACACACACTTTCATTGTTCACTCATAAAATGTACATCAAAACACACACATTTTCATTGTACACTCATAAAATGTACATCAAAACCTACACATTTTCATTGTACACTCAAGAAATGTACATCAAAACACACACACTTTCATTGTTCACTCATAAAATGTACATCAAAACCTACATATTTTCATTGTAAACTTAAAAAATATACATCAAAACCTACACACTTTCATTGTTCACTCATAAAATGTACATCAAAACATACACATTTTCATTGTACATTCAAGAAATGTACAACAAAACATACACATTTTCATTGTACATTCAAGAAATGTACATCAAAACATACACATTTTCATTGTACATTCAAGAAATGTACATCAAAACATACACTTTTTCAGTGTACATTCAAGAAATATACATAAAAACATACACATTTTCATTGTATATACAAGAAATGTACATCAAAACATACACATTTTCAGTGTACATTCAAGAAATATACATCAAAACATACACATTTTCAGTGTACATTCAAGAAATATACATCAAAACATACACATTTTCATTGTATATACAAGAAATGTACATCAAAACATACACAATTTCATTGTATATACAAGAAATGTACATCAAAACTTACACATTTTCATTGTACACTTAAAAAATGTACACCAACACCTACACATTTTTATTGTACACATAAAATATACATCAAAACCTACACATTTTCATTGTACACTCATAAAATATACATAAAAACCTACACATTTTCATTGTACACTCATAAAATATACATCAAAACTTACACATTTTCATTGTACACTTAAAAAATGTACATCAAAACCTACACATTTTCATTGTACACATAAAATATACATCAAAACCTACACATTTTCATTGTACACTCATAAAATATACATCAAAACTTACACATTCTCATTGTACACTTAAAACATGTACATCAAAACCTACACATTTTCATTGTACGCTCATAAAATATACATCAAAACCTACACATTTTCGTTGTACACTCATAAAATATACATCAAAACCTTCACATTTTCATTGTAAACTTAAAAAATATACATCAAAACCTACACATTTTCATTGTACACTCATAAAATATACATCAAAACCTACACATTTTCATTGTACACTCATAAAATGTACATCAAAACTTACACATTTTCATTGTACACTCATAAAATATACATCAGAACCTACACATTTTCATTGTACACTCATAAAATATACATCAAAGCTTACACATTTTCATTGCACACATAAAAAATGTACATCAACACCTACACATTTTCATTGTACACTCATAAAATATAAATCAAAACCTACACATTTTCATTGTACACTCATAAAATGTACATCAAAACATACACATTTTCATTGTACACTCATAAAATATACATCAAAACCTACACATTTTCATTGTTCACTCATAAAATATACATCAAAACCTACACATTTTCATAGTACACTCATAAAATGTACATCAAAACATACACATTTTCATTGTTCACTCATAAAATGTACATCAAAACCTACACATTTTCATTGTTCACTCATAAAATGTACATCAAAACTTACACATTTTCATTGTTCACTCATAAAATGTACATCAAAACCTACACATTTTCATTGTACACTCATAAAATATACATCAAAACCTACACATTTTCATTGTTCACTCATAAAATATATATCAAAACCTACACATTTTCATGGTACACTCATAAAATGTACATCAAAACTTACACATTTTCATTGTACACTCATAAAATATACATCAAAACCTACACATTTTCATTGTACACTCATAAAATATACATAAAAACCTACACATTTTCATTCTACACTCATAAAATATACATCAAAACTTACACATTTTCATTGTACACTTAAAAAATGTACATCAAAACCTACACATTTTCATTGTACACTCATAAAATATACATCAAAACCTACACATTTTCATTGTTCACTCATAAAATGTACATCAAAACCTACACATTTTCATTGTTCACTCATAAAATGTACATCAAAACTTACACATTTTCATTGTTCACTCATAAAATGTACATCAAAACCTACACATTTTCATTGTACACTCATAAAATATACATCAAAACCTACACATTTTCATTGTTCACTCATAAAATATACATCAAAACCTACACATTTTCATTGTACACTCATAAAATGTACATCAAAACTTACACATTTTCATTGTACACTCATAAGATATACATCAGAACCTACACATTTTCATTGTACACTCATAAAATATACATCAAAACTTACACATTTTCATTGTACACATAAAAAATGTACACCAACACCTACACATTTTCATTGTACACTCATAAAATATAAATCAAAACCTACACATTTTCATTGTACACTCATAAAATGTACATCAAAACATACACATTTTCATTGTACACTCATAAAATATACATCAAAACCTACACATTTTCATTGTTCACTCATAAAATATACATCAAAACCTACACATTTTCATTGTACACTCATAAAATGTACATCAAAACATACACATTTTCATTGTTCACTCATAAAATGTACATCAAAACCTACACATTTTCATTGTTCACTCATAAAATGTACATCAAAACTTACACATTTTCATTGTTCACTCATAAAATGTACATCAAAACCTACACATTTTCATTGTACACTCATAAAATATACATCAAAACCTACACATTTTCATTGTTCACTCATAAAATATACATCAAAACCTACACATTTTCATGGTACACTCATAAAATGTACATCAAAACTTACACATTTTCATTGTACACTCATAAAATATACATCAAAACCTACACATTTTCATTGTACACTCATAAAATATACATAAAAACCTACACATTTTCATTCTACACTCACAAAATATACATCAAAACTTACACATTTCCATTGTACACTTAAAAAATGTACATCAAAACCTACACATTTTCATTGTACACTCATAAAATATACATCAAAACCTACACATTTTCATTGTACACTCATAAAGTGTACATCAAAACCTACACATTTTCATTGTACACTCAAGAAATGTACATCAAAACACACACACTTTCATTGTTCACTCATAAAATGTACATCAAAACCTACACATTTTCATTGTACACTCATAAAATGTACATCAAAACCTACACATTTTCATTGTACACTCAAGAAATGTACATCAAAACACACACACTTTCATTGTTCACTCATAAAATGTACATCAAAACCTACACATTTTCATTGTACACTCATAAAATGTACATCAAAACCTACACATTTTCATTGTACACTCAAGAAATGTACATCAAAACACACACACTTTCATTGTTCACTCATAAAATGTACATCAAAACCTACACATTTTCATTGTACACTCATAAAATGTACATCAAAACCTACACATTTTCATTGTACACTCAAGAAATGTACAACAAAACACACACACTTTCATTGTTCACTCATAAAATGTACATCAAAACACACACATTTTCATTGTACACTCATAAAATGTACATCAAAACCTACACATTTTCATTGTACACTCAAGAAATGTACATCAAAACACACACACTTTCATTGTTCACTCATAAAATGTACATCAAAACCTACATATTTTCATTGTAAACTTAAAAAATATACATCAAAACCTACACACTTTCATTGTTCACTCATAAAATGTACATCAAAACATACACATTTTCATTGTACATTCAAGAAATGTACAACAAAACATACACATTTTCATTGTACATTCAAGAAATGTACATCAAAACATACACATTTTCATTGTACATTCAAGAAATGTACATCAAAACATACACTTTTTCAGTGTACATTCAAGAAATATACATAAAAACATACACATTTTCATTGTATATACAAGAAATGTACATCAAAACATACACATTTTCAGTGTACATTCAAGAAATATACATCAAAACATACACATTTTCAGTGTACATTCAAGAAATATACATCAAAACATACACATTTTCATTGTATATACAAGAAATGTACATCAAAACACACACAATTTCATTGTATATACAAGAAATGTACATCAAAACTTACACATTTTCATTGTACACTTAAAAAATGTACACCAACACCTACACATTTTTATTGTACACATAAAATATACATCAAAACCTACACATTTTCATTGTACACTCATAAAATATACATAAAAACCTACACATTTTCATTGTACACTCATAAAATATACATCAAAACTTACACATTTTCATTGTACACTTAAAAAATGTACATCAAAACCTACACATTTTCATTGTACACATAAAATATACATCAAAACCTACACATTTTCATTGTACACTCATAAAATATACATCAAAACTTACACATTCTCATTGTACACTTAAAACATGTACATCAAAACCTACACATTTTCATTGTACGCTCATAAAATATACATCAAAACCTACACATTTTCGTTGTACACTCATAAAATATACATCAAAACCTTCACATTTTCATTGTAAACTTAAAAAATATACATCAAAACCTACACATTTTCATTGTACACTCATAAAATATACATCAAAACCTACACATTTTCATTGTACACTCATAAAATATACATCAAAACTTACACATTCTCATTGTACACTTAAAAAATGTACATCAAACCTACACATTTTCATTGTACGCTCATAAAATATACATCAAAACCTACACATTTTCATTGTACACTCATAAAATATACATCAAAACTTACACATTCTCATTGTACACTTAAAAAATGTACATCAAAACCTACACATTTTCATTGTACGCTCATAAAATGTACATCAAAACCTACACATTTTCATTGTACACTCATAAAATATACATCAAAACCTACACATTTTCATTGTAAACTTAAAAAATATACATCAAAACCTACACATTTTCATTGTACACTCATAAAATATACATCAAAACCTCCACATTTTCATTGTACACTCATAAAATATACATCAAAACTTACACATTCTCATTGTACACTTAAAAAATGTACATCAAAACCTACACATTTTCATTGTACGCTCATAAAATATACATCAAAACCTACACATTTTCATTGTTCACTCATAAAATATACATCAAAACCTACACATTTTCATTGTACACGATTAAAATATACATCAAAACCTACACATTTTCATTGTAAACTTAAAAAATATACATCAAAACCTACACATTTTCATTCTACACTCATAAAATATACATCAAAACCTACACATTTTCATTGTAAACTTAAAAAATATACATCAAAACCTACACATTTTCATCCTACACTCATAAAATATACATCAAAACCTACACATTTTCATTGTACACTCATAAAATATACATCAAAACTTACACATTCTCATTGTACACTTAAAAAATGTACATCAAAACCTACACATTTTCATTGTACACTCATAAAATATACATCAAAACTTACACATTTTCATTGTACACTCATAAAATGTACATCAAAACATACACATTTTCATTGTACATTCAAGAAATGTACATCAAAACATACACATTTTCATTGTACACTCATAAAATATACATCAAAACCTACACATTTTCATTGTTCACTCATAAAATATACATCAAAACCTACACATTTTCATTGTACACTCATAAAATGTACATCAAAACTTACACATTTTCATTGTACACTCATAAAATATATATCAAAACCTACACATTTTCATTGTACACTCATAAAATGTACATCAAAACTTACACATTTTCATTGTACACTCATAAAATATACATCAAAACTTACACATTTTCATTGTACACTTAAAAAATGTACATCAAAACCTACACATTTTCATTGTACACTCATAAAATATACATCAAAACCTACACATTTTCATTGTTCACTCATAAAATGTACATCAAAACCTACACATTTTCATTGTTCACTCATAAAATGTACATCAAAACTTACACATTTTCATTGTTCACTCATAAAATGTACATCAAAACCTACACATTTTCATTGTACACTCATAAAATATACATCAAAACCTACACATTTTCATTGTTCACTCATAAAATATACATCAAAACCTACACATTTTCATTGTACACTCATAAAATGTACATCAAAACTTACACATTTTCATTGTACACTCATAAAATATACATCAGAACCTACACATTTTCATTGTACACTCATAAAATATACATCAAAACTTACACATTTTCATTGTACACATAAAAAATGTACATCAACACCTACACATTTTCATTGTACACTCATAAAATATAAATCAAAACCTACACATTTTCATTGTACACTCATAAAATGTACATCAAAACATACACATTTTCATTGTACACTCATAAAATATACATCAAAACCTACACATTTTCATTGTTCACTCATAAAATATACATCAAAACCTACACATTTTCATTGTACACTCATAAAATGTACATCAAAACATACACATTTTCATTGTTCACTCATAAAATGTACATCAAAACCTACACATTTTCATTGTTCACTCATAAAATGTACATCAAAACTTACACATTTTCATTGTTCACTCATAAAATGTACATCAAAACCTACACATTTTCATTGTACACTCATAAAATATACATCAAAACCTACACATTTTCATTGTTCACTCATAAAATATATATCAAAACCTACACATTTTCATGGTACACTCATAAAATGTACATCAAAACTTACACATTTTCATTGTACACTCATAAAATATACATCAAAACCTACACATTTTCATTGTACACTCATAAAATATACATAAAAACCTACACATTTTCATTCTACACTCATAAAATATACATCAAAACTTACACATTTTCATTGTACACTTAAAAAATGTACATCAAAACCTACACATTTTCATTGTACACTCATAAAATATACATCAAAACCTACACATTTTCATTGTACACTCATAAAATGTACATCAAAACCTACACATTTTCATTGTACACTCAAGAAATGTACATCAAAACACACACACTTTCATTGTTCACTCATAAAATGTACATCAAAACCTACATATTTTCATTGTAAACTTAAAAAATATACATCAAAACCTACACACTTTCATTGTTCACTCATAAAATGTACATCAAAACCTACATATTTTCATTGTAAACTTAAGAAATATACATCAAAAACTACACATTTTCATTGTACACTCATAAAATGTACATCAAAACATACACATTTTCATTGTACATTCAAGAAATGTACAACAAAACATACACATTTTCATTGTACATTCAAGAAATGTACATCAAAACATACACATTTTCATTGTACATTCAAGAAATGTACATCAAAACATACACATTTTCATTGTATATACAAGAAATGTACATCAAAACATACACATTTTCAGTGTACATTCAAGAAATATACATCAAAACATACACATTTTCATTGTATATACAAGAAATGTACATCAAAACATACACATTTTCAGTGTACATTCAAGAAATATACATCAAAACATACACATTTTCATTGTATATACAAGAAATGTACATCAAAACATACACATTTTCAGTGTACATTCAAGAAATATACATCAAAACATACACATTTTCATTGTATATACAAGAAATGTACATCAAAACATACACATTTTCAGTGTACATTCAAGAAATATACATAAAAACATACACATTTTCATTGTATATACAAGAAATGTACATCAAAACATACACATTTTCAGTGTACATTCAAGAAATGTACATCAAAACATACACATTTTCAGTGTACATTCAAGAAATATACATAAAAACATACACATTTTCATTGTATATACAAGAAATGTACATCAAAACATACACATTTTCAGTGTACATTCAAGAAATGTACATCAAAACATACACATTTTCAGTGTACATTCAAGAAATATACATCAAAACATACACATTTTCATTGTATATACAAGAAATGTACATCAAAACATACACATTTTCAGTGTACATTCAAGAAATATACATCAAAACATACACATTTTCATTGTATATACAAGAAATGTACATCAAAACATACACATTTTCAGTGTACATTCAAGAAATATACATAAACACATACACATTTTCATTGTATATACAAGAAATGTACATCAAAACATACACATTTTCAGTGTACATTCAAGAAATATACATCAAAACATACACATTTTCAGTGTACATTCAAGAAATATACATCAAAACATACACATTTTCATTGTATATACAAGAAATCTACATCAAAACATACACAATGTCATTGTATATACAAGAAATGTACATCAAAACTTACACATTTTCATTGTACACTTAAAAAATGTACACCAACACCTACACACTTTCATTGTACACATAAAATATACATCAAAACCTACACATTTTCATTGTACACTCATAAAATATACATAAAAACCTACACATTTTCATTGTACACACATAAAATATACATCAAAACTTACACATTTTCATTGTACACTTAAAAAATGTACATCAAAACCTACACATTTTCATTGTACACATAAAATATACATCAAAACCTACACATTTTCATTGTACACTCATAAAATATACATCAAAACTTACACATTCTCATTGTACACTTAAAACATGTACATCAAAACCTACACATTTTCATTGTACGCTCATAAAATATACAACAAAACCTACACATTTTCATTGTACACTCATAAAATATACATCAAAACCTACACATTTTCATTGTAAACTTAAAAAATATACATCAAAACCTACACATTTTCATTGTACACTCATAAAATATACATCAAAACCTACACATTTTCATTGTACACTCATAAAGTATACATCAAAACTTACACATTCTCATTGTACACTTAAAAAATGTACATCAAAACCTACACATTTTCATTGTACGCTCATAAAATATACATCAAAACCTACACATTTTCATTGTACACTCATAAAATATACATCAAAACTTACACATTCTCATTGTACACTTAAAAAATGTACATCAAAACCTACACATTTTCATTGTACGCTCATAAAATGTACATCAAAACCTACACATTTTCATTGTACACTCATAAAATATACATCAAAACCTACACATTTTCATTGTAAACTTAAAAAATATACATCAAAACCTACACATTTTCATTGTACACTCATAAAATATACATCAAAACCTCCACATTTTCATTGTACACTCATAAAATATACATCAAAACTTACACATTCTCATTGTACACTTAAAAAATGTACATCAAAACCTACACATTTTCATTGTACGCTCATAAAATATACATCAAAACCTACACATTTTCATTGTTCACTCATAAAATATACATCAAAACCTACACATTTTCATTGTACACGATTAAAATATACATCAAAACCTACACATTTTCATTGTAAACTTAAAAAATATACATCAAAACCTACACATTTTCATTCTACACTCATAAAATATACATCAAAACCTACACATTTTCATTGTAAACTTAAAAAATATACATCAAAACCTACACATTTTCATCCTACACTCATAAAATATACATCAAAACCTACACATTTTCATTGTACACTCATAAAATATACATCAAAACCTACACATTTTCATTGTACGCTCATAAAATATACCTCAAAACCTACACATTTTCATTGTTCACTCATAAAATGTACATCAAAACCTACACATTTTCATTGTTCACTCATAAAATGTACATCAAAACTTACACATTTTCATTGTTCACTCATAAAATGTACATCAAAACCTACACATTTTCATTGTACACTCATAAAATATACATCAAAACCTACACATTTTCATTGTTCACTCATAAAATATACATCAAAACCTACACATTTTCATTGTACACTCATAAAATGTACATCAAAACTTACACATTTTCATTGTACACACATAAAATATATATCAAAACCTACACATTTTCATTGTACACTCATAAAATGTACATCAAAACTTACACATTTTCATTGTACACTCATAAAATATACATCAAAACTTACATATTTTCATTGTACACTTAAAAAATGTACTTCAAAACCTACACATTTTCATTGTACACTCATAAAATATACATCAAAACCTACACATTTTCATTGTTCAGTCATAAAATGTACATCAAAACCTACACATTTTCATTGTTCACTCATAAAATGTACATCAAAACTTACACATTTTCATTGTTCACTCATAAAATGTACATCAAAACCTACACATTTTCATTGTACACTCATAAAATATACATCAAAACCTACACATTTTCATTGTTCACTCATAAAATATACATCAAAACCTACACATTTTCATTGTACACTCATAAAATGTACATCAAAACTTACACATTTTCATTGTACACTCATAAAATATACATCAAAACCTACACATTTTCATTGTACACTCATAAAATATACATCAAAACTTACACATTTTCATTGTACACATAAAAAATGTACATCAACACCTACACATTTTCATTGTACACTCATAAAATATACATAAAAACCTACACATTTTCATTGTACACTCATAAAATATACATCAAAACTTACACATTTTCATTGTACACTTAAAAAATGTACATCAAAACCTACACATTTTCATTGTACACTCATAAAATATACATCAAAACCTACACATTTTCATTGTACACTCATAAAATGTACATCAAAACCTACACATTTTCATTGTACACTCAAGAAATGTACATCAAAACACACACACTTTCATTGTTCACTCATAAAATGTACATCAAAACCTACATATTTTCATTGTAAACTTAAAAAATATACATCAAAACCTACACACTTTCATTGTTCACTCATAAAATGTACATCAAAACCTACATATTTTCATTGTAAACTTAAGAAATATACATCAAAACCTACACATTTTCATTGTACACTCATAAAATGTACATCAAAACATACACATTTTCATTGTACATTCAAGAAATGTACAACAAAACATACACATTTTCATTGTACATTCAAGAAATGTACATCAAAACATACACATTTTCATTGTACACTCATAAAGTATACATCAAAACTTACACATTCTCATTGTACACTTAAAAAATGTACATCAAAACCTACACATTTTCATTGTACGCTCATAAAATATACATCAAAACCTACACATTTTCATTGTACACTCATAAAATATACATCAAAACTTACACATTCTCATTGTACACTTAAAAAATGTACATCAAAACCTACACATTTTCATTGTACGCTCATAAAATGTACATCAAAACCTACACATTTTCATTGTACACTCATAAAATATACATCAAAACCTACACATTTTCATTGTAAACTTAAAAAATATACATCAAAACCTACACATTTTCATTGTACACTCATAAAATATACATCAAAACCTCCACATTTTCATTGTACACTCATAAAATATACATCAAAACTTACACATTCTCATTGTACACTTAAAAAATGTACATCAAAACCTACACATTTTTATTGTACGCTCATAAAATATACATCAAAACCTACACATTTTCATTGTTCACTCATAAAATATACATCAAAACCTACACATTTTCATTGTACACGATTAAAATATACATCAAAACCTACACATTTTCATTGTAAACTTAAAAAATATACATCAAAACCTACACATTTTCATTCTACACTCATAAAATATACATCAAAACCTACACATTTTCATTGTAAACTTAAAAAATATACATCAAAACCTACACATTTTCATCCTACACTCATAAAATATACATCAAAACCTACACATTTTCATTGTACACTCATAAAATATACATCAAAACCTACACATTTTCATTGTACGCTCATAAAATATACCTCAAAACCTACACATTTTCATTGTTCACTCATAAAATGTACATCAAAACCTACACATTTTCATTGTTCACTCATAAAATGTACATCAAAACTTACACATTTTCATTGTTCACTCATAAAATGTACATCAAAACCTACACATTTTCATTGTACACTCATAAAATATACATCAAAACCTACACATTTTCATTGTTCACTCATAAAATATACATCAAAACCTACACATTTTCATTGTACACTCATAAGATGTACATCAAAACTTACACATTTTCATTGTACACACATAAAATATATATCAAAACCTACACATTTTCATTGTACACTCATAAAATGTACATCAAAACTTACACATTTTCATTGTACACTCATAAAATATACATCAAAACTTACACATTTTCATTGTACACTTAAAAAATGTACTTCAAAACCTACACATTTTCATTGTACACTCATAAAATATACATCAAAACCTACACATTTTCATTGTTCACTCATAAAATGTACATCAAAACCTACACATTTTCATTGTTCACTCATAAAATGTACATCAAAACTTACACATTTTCATTGTTCACTCATAAAATGTACATCAAAACCTACACATTTTCATTGTACACTCATAAAATATACATCAAAACCTACACATTTTCATTGTTCACTCATAAAATATACATCAAAACCTACACATTTTCATTGTACACTCATAAAATGTACATCAAAACTTACACATTTTCATTGTACACTCATAAAATATACATCAAAACCTACACATTTTCATTGTACACTCATAAAATATACATCAAAACTTACACATTTTCATTGTACACATAAAAAATGTACATCAACACCTACACATTTTCATTGTACACTCATAAAATATACATAAAAACCTACACATTTTCATTGTACACTCATAAAATATACATCAAAACTTACACATTTTCATTGTACACTTAAAAAATGTACATCAAAACCTACACATTTTCATTGTACACTCATAAAATATACATCAAAACCTACACATTTTCATTGTACACTCATAAAATGTACATCAAAACCTACACATTTTCATTGTACACTCAAGAAATGTACATCAAAACACACACACTTTCATTGTTCACTCATAAAATGTACATCAAAACCTACATATTTTCATTGTAAACTTAAAAAATATACATCAAAACCTACACACTTTCATTGTTCACCCATAAAATGTACATCAAAACCTACATATTTTCATTGTAAACTTAAGAAATATACATCAAAACCTACACATTTTCATTGTACACTCATAAAATGTACATCAAAACATACACATTTTCATTGTACATTCAAGAAATGTACAACAAAACATACACATTTTCATTGTACATTCAAGAAATGTACATCAAAACATACACATTTTCATTGTACATTCAAGAAATGTACATCAAAACATACACTTTTTCAGTGTACATTCAAGAAATATACATAAAAACATACACATTTTCATTCTATATACAAGAAATGTACATCAAAACATACACATTTTCAGTGTACATTCAAGAAATATACATCAAAACATACACATTTTCAGTGTACATTCAAGAAATATACATCAAAACATACACATTTTCATTGTATATACAAGAAATGTACATCAAAACATACACATTTTCATTGTATATACAAGAAATGTACATCAAAACTTACACATTTTCATTGTACACTTAAAAAATGTACATCAACACCTACACATTTTCATTGTACACATAAAATATACATCAAAACCTACACATTTTCATTGTACACTCATAAAATATACATAAAAACCTACACATTTTCATTGTACACTCATAAAATATACATCAAAACTTACACATTTTCATTGTACACTTAAAAAATGTACATCAAAACCTACACATTTTCATTGTACACATAAAATATACATCAAAACCTACACATTTTCATTGTACACTCATAAAATATACATCAAAACATACACATTCTCATTGTACACTTAAAACATGTACATCAAAACCTACACATTTTCATTGTACGCTCATAAAATATACATCAGAACCTACACATTTTCATTGTACACTCATAAAATATACATCAAAACCTACACATTTTCATTGTAAACTTAAAAAATATACATCAAAACCTACACATTTTCATTGTACACTCATAAAATATACATCAAAACCTACACATTTTCATTGTACACTCATAAAATATACATCAAAACTTACACATTCTCATTGTACACTTAAAAAATGTACATCAAAACCTACACATTTTCATTGTACGCTCATAAAATATACATCAAAACCTACACATTTTCATTGTACACTCATAAAATATACATCAAAACTTACACATTCTCATTGTACACTTAAAAAATTTACATCAAAACCTACACATTTTCATTGTACACTCATAAAATATACATCAAAACCTACACATTTTCATTGTAAACTTAAAAAATATACATCAAAACCTACACATTTTCATTGTACACTCATAAAATATACATCAAAACCTACACATTTTCATTGTACACTCATAAAATATACATCAAAACTTACACATTCTCATTGTACACTTAAAAAATGTACATCAAAACCTACACATTTTCATTGTACGCTCATAAAATATACATCAAAACATACACATTTTCATTGTACATTCAAGAAATGTACATCAAAACATACACTTTTTCAGTGTACATTCAAGAAATATACATAAAAACATACACATTTTCATTCTATATACAAGAAATGTACATCAAAACATACACATTTTCAGTGTACATTCAAGAAATATACATCAAAACATACACATTTTCAGTGTACATTCAAGAAATATACATCAAAACATACACATTTTCATTGTATATACAAGAAATGTACATCAAAACATACACATTTTCATTGTATATACAAGAAATGTACATCAAAACTTACACATCTTCATTGTACACTTAAAAAATGTACATCAACACCTACACATTTTCATTGTACACATAAAATATACATCAAAACCTACACATTTTCATTGTACACTCATAAAATATACATAAAAACCTACACATTTTCATTGTACACTCATAAAATATACATCAAAACTTACACATTTTCATTGTACACTTAAAAAATGTACATCAAAACCTACACATTTTCATTGTACACATAAAATATACATCAAAACCTACACATTTTCATTGTACACTCATAAAATATACATCAAAACTTACACATTCTCATTGTACACTTAAAACATGTACATCAAAACCTACACATTTTCATTGTACGCTCATAAAATATACATCAAAACCTACACATTTTCATTGTACACTCATAAAATATACATCAAAACCTACACATTTTCATTGTAAACTTAAAAAATATACATCAAAACCTACACATTTTCATTGTACACTCATAAAATATACATCAAAACCTACACATTTTCATTGTACACTCATAAAATATACATCAAAACTTACACATTCTCATTGTACACTTAAAAAATGTACATCAAAACCTACACATTTTCATTGTACGCTCATAAAATATACATCAAAACCTACACATTTTCATTGTACACTCATAAAATATACATCAAAACTTACACATTCTCATTGTACACTTAAAAAATGTACATCAAAACCTACACATTTTCATTGTACACTCATAAAATATACATCAAAACCTACACATTTTCATTGTAAACTTAAAAAATATACATCAAAACCTACACATTTTCATTGTACACACATAAAATATACATCAAAACCTACACATTTTCATTGTACACTCATAAAATATACATCAAAACTTACACATTCTCATTGTACACTTAAAAAATGTACATCAAAACCTACACATTTTCATTGTACGCTCATAAAATATACATCAAAACCTACACATTTTCATTGTTCACTCATAAAATATACATCAAAACCTACACATTTTCATTGTACACGATTAAAATATACATCAAAACCTACACATTTTCATTGTAAACTTAAAAAATATACATCAAAACCTACACATTTTCATTCTACACTCATAAAATATACATCAAAACCTACACATTTTCATTGTAAACTTAAAAAATATACATCAAAACCTACACATTTTCATTCTACACTCATAAAATATACATCAAAACCTACACATTTTCATTGTACACTCATAAAATATACATCAAAACCTACACATTTTCATTGTACGCTCATAAAATATACATCAAAAGCTACACATTTTCATTGTTCACTCATAAAATGTACATCAAAACCTACACATTTTCATTGTTCACTCATAAAATGTACATCAAAACTTACACATTTTCATTTTTTTTTTTTTTTTTAATTTATTTATTATTTGAAGTCGCTTCAACATAAAAGTCATATCGCGACTAAACATTGAGGAAAAAAAGGAGGAAACATATCATGAAGTTTACAATGAGTTTAAATATTAACTTTGCATGCTTTGATGAACTTGATGATTTTCTTATGATACTGTTGATCACCCAAAGCTAGCTGAAGGTTCTCAGGAACTCCATACTGAAGTCGCTGGTGAGTGTATCTTGGTCAAACAGTGAGAAGATGTTGAACGGTAAGAGTAGAATCACACAGAGTACATTTAGGAGGAAGTTCACGGGACAGAATGTAGGAGTGAGTAAGCGCAGTGTGGCCAATGCATAATCGGGTTATTAGCACCTGGTCTCGCCGGGTTAGTGTTGTAATTGTTGTGGAGAGGTTATGTATTGGACAGATATCATGCAGTTTGCTGTTGGATGTAATTGTCCAATCTGTCTTCCATCGGTGTAGGATAGTTCTTTTAAGATGCCGTAAATAGTCTTCATGAGGTAGCTTAAGATCTGGTAAGCTAGGAGGATGCTTGGTAGCTTCTTTTGCGGCAATGTCAGCAAGATCATTTCCTGGTATGTTACAGTGAGATGGTATCCATGCCAAGATTAGTTGTTTACCTGATGAAATAAGCTCACTGTATAATTCACGTATCTCCCTTACCAAGGTGTGGCAAGGAGATCGTTGTTGTATAGCCATTAATGCACTAAGGGAATCTGTGTATATAATGAATGATTTGAAGTCTCCATTCTTTGATATATAGTCCATGGCGTAACGTATAGCAAACAGTTCACTAGAGAAAATGGTGAGAGTGTTTGGTAGACTATACATCATGGTTTGGTTAGGAGTAACCACCGCACAGCCATTATTGTTGTCACACCGGGAACCATCGGTATAAATTGGCTCAAAATTGGCATACGTGTCACACAATTCTTTGAACAGCATGGTAAAACAAGATTTTTGGGTATGAGCCTTCACATATTTTGTCAAAGTGGTGTTGATGACAGGTAATTTTATTCTCCATGGTATATCATTTATGTTGAAGGTACGGGAAATGAAAGAAGGAATAGTCAGATTAAACTCTTCAAGGTATGTAACAATTCTTTGGGAGAAGGGTTGGATAGGGAACCCTTTGGGTTGAGTATTATCTTGGCGTGATATATGAGCAACTGCACCAGAATTAGGTCTGGTTAAGGTCTTGGTAAAATAAGTAAGACTTAACATTTTACGTCGGAAAGAAAGTGGTGGTTCATCTGCTGCAATTTTTAGACTCTCTGTAGGACTCGTATGGAATGCCCCAAGTGCAATTCTTAGAGCTGTGGTTTGAACAGTGTCCAGCATTTTAAGACTTGATAGTTTGGCGGAGTTATAAACAATAGAACCATAATCCAACTTGGAGAGGATAGTCATTCTGTAAGTGCGAAGTAGAACACTGAGATCGGCTCCCCACCCTTTGGCAGATATGACTTTTAAAAGATTAAGCCGCCTAACACAATCAGCTTTAAGAAGCTTAAGATGGTGTATCCAAGTCAACTTATGATCAAAGTGCATGCCCAGTATACGGACGGTATTTACCACTGGGAGTTGGCAGTTGGTAATGTGTAGTATAGGGTTTGGGCTAGGAGTTTTCAATCTGGAGAAAAGAATAGCTTGACTTTTTTGGGAAGAAAAAATAAGGCCAGTGTTGTGGCTCCAATTTTTAAAATTGTTGAGTGTTGATTGTAGTAGCTCTTGTGTAGTAGTAATATTCTTTCCTTTACAATATATTGTCAGGTCATCAGCAAACAGTACAGCCTTTACTGGAGGTTGAATACATGAAAATACTGAGTTAACAGCCACTAAAAAAAAGTGTTACACTCAATACCGAGCCCTGCGGTATACCTTTATCAAGGACAACACTTTGTGACAAGACACCATTGGTTCTCACACACATCCTTCGATCTTGAAGGAAGTTAATAATAAATGCAAGCATATTTCCTTTGACGTTGGCCTTAAGGAGTTCTAGAATGATGTGAGGACGTTTCACCGTATCATAGGCTTTAGAAATGTCGAGACACACAGTAAGCATGTGCTGATGGCTGGCAAAAGCATTGCAAATTTCAGACTCCAGTATCAACAAGGTATCTAGCGTAGACCTGTATTGGCGGAAGCCACTTTGTAAATCGTTGAAGAATTTGTTGTGTTCCAAAAACCATCGCAATCTTCTGTTAATGATCTTCTCTAGCAGTTTACACATGGTGCATGTCAGTGAAATAGGGCGATAGTTGTTAGGATTCGAATGATCCTTGTTTGGCTTAGGTATAGGAATCACAATAGACGATCGCCACTGACGGGGAAAGCGTTGTGCTTTCCAGATGTAATTGAATACTTTCAATAAATACTGTAACCCCCTGTGCGGCAGTTCTTTAAGAAGCGCATAAGGAATGTTGTCAGGTCCAGCGCTTTTGCTCTTACAGTGATGTAATTCAGCAAGCATTTCATCCATTGTAAGGTCTTCGTTGAAGGGCTGACTGAAATCTATGGAAGCCGAGGAAAGAGTTGTTTGTAAGGGGCAAGGGGTTAGAAAATCTGCCTGGTTATCCTTGGATTCACTGGATACAGAAGAAAAGGTAGATGCAAGAGTATCTGCAATAATCTGTGGTTCAGTGATGGCTTCGCCAGAGGGTGTTCTTCGAAGATGATTGATCGAAGGTTTCCGACGTGTACCACATATAGCTTGGAGTTTATGCCACAGTTCAGTCTGAGAAGTTTTGTTGGTAAGGGATGAGACGTAGGTCAACCAAGATTCCCTTTTACTTCGCTTAATTTCACGTCGTGCAGCAGCTCGAAGTTGCTGGAACTCATAAAATGTACATCAAAACCTACATAATTTCATTGTAAACTTAAGAAATATACATCAAAACCTACACATTTTCATTGTACACTCATAAAATATACATCAAAACCTACACATTTTCATTGTAAACTTAAAAAATATACATCAAAACCTACACATTTTCATTGTTCACTCATAAAATATACATCAAAACCTACACATTTTCATTGTAAACTTAAAAAATATACATCAAAACCTACACATTTTCATTGTACACTCATAAAATGTACATCAAAACCTACACATTTTCATTTTAATCTTAAAAAATATACATCAAAACCTACACATTTTCATTGTACACTCATAAAATGTACATCAAAACCTACACATTTTCATTTTAATCTTTAAAAATATACATCAAAACCTACACATTTTCATTGTACACTCATAAAATGTACATCAAAACTTACACATTTTCATTGTAAACTTAAAAAATATACATCAAAACCTACACATTTTCATTGTACAGTCAAGAACTGTACATCAAAACACACACATTTTGACTGTACATTCAAGAAATATACCTCAAAACATACACATTTTCAGTGTACATTCAAGAAATATACCTCAAAACATACACACTTTCATTGTATATACCAGAAATGTACATCAAAACATACATTTTCATTGTACATTCAAGAAATGTACATCAAAACATACACACTTTCATTGTTCACTCATAAAATGTACATCAAAACCTACATATTTTCATTGTAAACTTAAAAAATATACATCAAAACCTACACACTTTCATTGTTCACTCATAAAATGTACATCAAAACCTACATATTTTCATTGTAAACTTAAGAAATATACATCAAAACCTACACATTTTCATTGTACACTCATAAAATATACATCAAAACCTACACATTTTCATTGTACACTCATAAAATATACATCAAAACCTACACATTTTCATTGTAAACTTAAAAAATATACATCAAAACCTACACATTTTCATTGTACACTCATAAAATGTACATCAAAACCTACACATTTTCATTTTAATCTTAAAAAATATACATCAAAACCTACACATTTTCATTGTACACTCATAAAATGTACATCAAAACCTACACATTTTCATTTTAATCTTAAAAAATATACATCAAAACCTACACATTTTCATTGTACACTCATAAAATGTACATCAAAACTTACACATTTTCATTGTAAACTTAAAAAATATACATCAAAACCTACACATTTTCATTGTACACTCAAGAAATGTACATCAAAACACACACATTTTGACTGTACATTCAAGAAATATACCTCAAAACATACACATTTTCATTGTATATACCAGAAATGTACATCAAAACATATACATTTTCATTGTACACTCATAAAATATACATCAAAACTTACACATTCTCATTGTACACTTAAAAAATGTACATCAAAACCTACACATTTTCATTGTACGCTCATAAAATATACATCAAAACCTACACATTTTCATTGTACACTCATAAAATATACATCAAAACTTACACATTCTCATTGTACACTTAAAAAATGTACATCAAAACCTACACATTTTCATTGTACACTCATAAAATATACATCAAAACTTACACATTTTCATTGTACACTCATAAAATGTACATCAAAACATACACATTTTCATTGTACATTCAAGAAATGTACATCAAAACATACACATTTTCATTGTACACTCATAAAATATACATCAAAACCTACGCATTTTCATTGTTCACTCATAAAATATACATCAAAACCTACACATTTTCATTGTACACTCATAAAATGTACATCAAAACTTACACATTTTCATTGTACACTCATAAAATATACATCAAAACCTACACATTTTCATTGTACACTCATAAAATGTACATCAAAACTTACACATTTTCATTGTACACTCATAAAATATACATCAAAACTTACACATTTTCATTGTACACTTAAAAAATGTACATCAAAACCTACACATTTTCATTGTACACTCATAAAATATACATCAAAACCTACACATTTTCATTGTTCACTCATAAAATGTACATCAAAACCTACACATTTTCATTGTTCACTCATAAAATGTACATCAAAACTTACACATTTTCATTGTTCACTCATAAAATGTACATCAAAACCTACACATTTTCATTGTACACTCATAAAATATACATCAAAACCTACACATTTTCATTGTTCACTCATAAAATATACATCAAAACCTACACATTTTCATTGTACACTCATAAAATGTACATCAAAACTTACACATTTTCATTGTACACTCATAAAATATACATCAAAACCTACACATTTTCATTGTACACTCATAAAATGTACATCAAAACTTACACATTTTCATTGTACACTCATAAAATATACATCAAAGCTTACACATTTTCATTGTACACATAAAAAATGTACATCAACACCTACACATTTTCATTGTACACTCATAAAATATACATAAAAACCTACACATTTTCATTGTACACTCATAAAATATACATCAAAACTTACACATTTTCATTGTACACTTAAAAAATGTACATCAAAACCTACACATTTTCATTGTACACTCATAAAATATACATCAAAACCTACACATTTTCATTGTACACTCATAAAATGTACATCAAAACCTACACATTTTCATTGTACACTCAAGAAATGTACATCAAAACACACACACTTTCATTGTTCACTCATAAAATGTACATCAAAACCTACATATTTTCATTGTAAACTTAAAAAATATACATCAAAACCTACACACTTTCATTGTTCACTCATAAAATGTACATCAAAACCTACATATTTTCATTGTAAACTTAAGAAATATACATCAAAACCTACACATTTTCATTGTACACTCATAAAATATACATCAAAACCTACACATTTTCATTGTAAACTTAAAAAATATACATCAAAACCTACACATTTTCATTGTTCACTCATAAAATATACATGAAAACCTACACATTTTCATTGTAAACTTAAAAATATCCATCAAAACCTACACATTTTCATTGTACACTCATAAAATGTACATCAAAACCTACACATTTTCATTTTAATCTTAAAAAATATACATCAAAACCTACACATTTTCATTGTACACTCATAAAATGTACATCAAGACCTACACATTTTCATTTTAATCTTAAAAAATATACATCAAAACCTACACATTTTCATTGTACACTCATAAAATGTACATCAAAACTTACACATTTTCATCGTAAACTTAAAAAATATACATCAAAACCTACACATTTTCATTGTACACTCAAGAAATGTACATCAAAACACACACCTTTTGACTGTACATTCAAGAAATATACCTCAAAACATACACATTTTCAGTGTACATTCAAGAAATATACATCAAAACCTACACATTTTCATTGTACACTCAAGAAATGTACATCAAAACACACACATTTTGACTGTACATTCAAGAAATATACCTCAAAACATACACATTTTCAGTGTACATTCAAGAAATGTACATCAAAACATACACATTTTCATTGTACATTCAATAAATGTACATCAAAACATACACATTTTCAGAATACATTCAAGAAATATACATCAAAACATACACATTTTCATTGTACATACCAGAAATGTACATCAAAACATACACTTTTTCGTTGTACATATCAGAAATGTACATCAAAACATACACATTTTCAGTGTACATTCAAGAAATGTACATCAAAACATACACATTTTCATTGTACATTCAAGAAATGTACAACAAAACATACACATTTTCATTGTACATTCAAGAAATGTACATCAAAACATACACATTTTCATTGTACATTCAAGAAATGTACATCAAAACATACACATTTTCAGTGTACATTCAAGAAATATACATCAAAACATACACATTTTCAGTGTACATTCAAGAAATATACATCAAAACATACACATTTTCAGTGTACATTCAAGAAATATACATCAATACATACACATTTTCATTGTATATACAAGAAATGTACATCAAAACATACACATTTTCATTGTATATACAAGAAATGTACATCAAAACTTACACATTTTCATTGTACACTTAAAAAATGTACATCAACACCTACACATTTTCATTGTACACTCATAAAATATACTTCAAAACTTACACATTTTCATTGTACACTCATAAAATGTACATCAAAACATACACATTTTCATTGTACATTCAAGAAATGTACATCAAAACATACACATTTTCATTGTACATTCAAGAAATGTACATCAAAACATACACATTTTCATTGTATATACAAGAAATGTACATCAAAACTTACACATTTTCATTGTACACTTAAAAAATGTACATCAACACCTACACATTTTCATTGTACACTCATAAAATATACATCAAAACTTACACATTTTCATTGTACACTCATAAAATGTACATCAAAACATACACATTTTCATTGTACATTCAAGAAATGTACAACAAAACATACACATTTTCATTGTACATTCAAGAAATGTACATCAAAACATACACATTTTCATTGTACACTCATAAAATATACATCAAAACTTACACATTTTCATTGTACACTCATAAAATGTACATCAAAACATACACATTTTCATTGTACATTCAAGAAATGTACAACAAAACATACACATTTTCATTGTACATTCAAGAAATGTACATCAAAACATACACATTTTCATTGTACATTCAAGAAATGTACATCAAAACATACACTTTTTCAGTGTACATTCAAGAAATATACATAAAAACATACACATTTTCATTGTATATACAAGAAATGTACATCAAAACATACACATTTTCAGTGTACATTCAAGAAATATACATCAAAACATACACATTTTTAGTGTACATTCAAGAAATATACATCAAAACATACACATTTTCATTGTATATACAAGAAATGTACATCAAAACATACACATTTTCATTGTATATACAAGAAATGTACATCAAAACTTACACATTTTCATTGTACACTTAAAAAATGTACATCAACACCTACACATTTTCATTGTACACTCATAAAATATACATCAAAACGTACACATTTTCATTGTACACTCATAAAATGTACACCAAAACATACACATTTTCATTGTACATTCAAGAAATGTACATCAAAACATACACATTTTCATTGTACATTCAAGAAATGTACATCAAAACATACACATTTTCAGTCTATATACAAGAAATGTACATCAAAACTTACACATTTTCATTGTACACTTAAAAAGTGTACATCAACACCTACACATTTTCATTGTACACTCATAAAATATACATCAAAACTTACACATTTTCATTGTACACTCATAAAATGTACATCAAAACATACACGTTTTCATTGTACATTCAAGAAATGTACAACAAAACATACACATTTTCATTGTACATTCAAGAAATGTACATCAAAACATTCACATTTTCATTGTACATTCAAGAAATGTACAACAAAGCATACACATTTTCATTGTACACTCATAAAATGTACATCAAAACATACACATTTTCATTGTACACTCATAAAATATACATCAAAACATACACATTTTCATTGTACATTCAAGAAATGTACATCAAAACATACACATTTTCAGTGTACATTCAAGAAATATACATCAAAACATACACATTTTCATTGTATATACAAGAAATGTACATCAAAACATACACATTTTCATTGTATATACAAGAAATGTACATCAAAACTTACACATTTTCATTGTACACTTAAAAAATGTACATCAACACCTACACATTTTCATTGTACACTCATAAAATATACATCAAAACTTACACATTTTCATTGTACACTCATAAAATGTACATCAAAACATACACATTTTCATTGTACATTCAAGAAATGTACATCAAAACATACACATTTTCATTGTACATTCAAGAAATGTACATCAAAACATACACATTTTCATTGTATATACAAGAAATGTACATCAAAACTTACACATTTTCATTGTACACTCATAAAATGTACATCAAAACATACACATTTTCATTGTACATTCAAGAAATGTACAACAAAACATACACATTTTCATTGTACATTCAAGAAATGTACATCAAAACATACACATTTTCATTGTACATTCAAGAAATGTACATCAAAACATACACTTTTTCAGTGTACATTCAAGAAATATACATAAAAACATACGCATTTTCATTGTATATACAAGAAATGTACATCAAAACATACACATTTTCAGTGTACATTCAAGAAATATACATCAAAACATACACATTTTCAGTGTACATTCAAGAAATATACATCAAAACATACACATTTTCATTGTATATACAAGAAATGTACATCAAAACATACACATTTTGATTGTATATACAAGAAATGTACATCAAAACTTACACATTTTCATTGTACACTTAAAAAATGTACATCAACACCTACACATTTTCATTGTACACATAAAATATACATCAAAACCTACACATTTTCATTGTACACTCATAAAATATACATAAAAACCTACACATTTTCATTGTACACTCATAAAATATACATCAAAACTTACACATTTTCATTGTACACTTAAAAAATGTACATCAAAACCTACACATTTTCATTGTACACATAAAATATAATCAAAACCTACACATTTTCATTGTACACTCATAAAATATACATCAAAACTTACACATTCTCATTGTACACTTAAAACATGTACATCAAAACCTACACATTTTCATTGTACGCTCATAAAATATACATCAAAACCTACACATTTTCATTGTACACTCATAAAATATACATCAAAACCTACACATTTTCATTGTAAACTTAAAAAATATACATCAAAACCTACACATTTTCATTGTACACTCATAAAATATACATCAAAACTTACACATTCTCATTGTACACTTAAAAAATGTACATCAAAACCTACACATTTTCATTGTACGCTCATAAAATATACATCAAAACCTACACATTTTCATTGTACACTCATAAAATATACATCAAAGCTTACACATTCTCATTGTACACTTAAAAAATGTACATCAAAACCTACACATTTTCATTGTACGCTCATAAAATGTACATCAAAACCTACACATTTTCATTGTACACTCATAAAATATACATCAAAACCTACACATTTTCATTGTAAACTTAAAAAATATACATCAAAACCTACACATTTTCATTGTACACTCATAAAATATACATCAAAACCTACACATTTTCATTGTACACTCATAAAATATACATCAAAACTTACACTATCTCATTGTACACTTAAAAAATGTACATCAAAACCTACACATTTTCATTGTACGCTCATAAAATATACATCAAAACCTACACATTTTCATTGTTCACTCATAAAATATACATCAAAACCTACACATTTTCATTGTACACGATTAAAATATACATCAAAACCTACACATTTTCATTGTAAACTTAAAAAATATACATCAAAACCTAAACATTTTCATACTACACTCATAAAATATACATCAAAACCTACACATTTTCATTGTAAACTTAAAAAATATACATCAAAACCTACACATTTTCATTCTACACTCATAAAATATACATCAAAACCTACACATTTTCATTGTTCACTCATAAAATGTACATCAAAACCTACACATTTTCATTGTACACTCATAAAATATACATCAAAACCTACACATTTTCATTGTTCACTCATAAAATATACATCAAAACCTACACATTTTCATATTACACTCATAAAATGTACATCAAAACTTACACATTTTCATTGTACACTCATAAAATATACATCAAAACCTACACATTTTCATTGTACACTCATAAAATGTACATCAAAACTTACACATTTTCATTGTACACTCATAAAATATACATCAAAACTTACACATTTTCATTGTACACATAAAAAATGTACATCAACACCTACACATTTTCATTGTACACTCATAAAATATACATAAAAACCCTTCACATTTTCATTGTACACTCATAAAATATACATCAAAACTTACACATTTTCATTGTACACTTAAAAAATGTACATCAAAACCTACACATTTTCATTGTACACTCATAAAATATACATCAAAACCTACACATTTTCATTGTACGCTCATAAAATGTACATCAAAACCTACACATTTTCATTGTACACTCAAGAAATGTACATCAAAACACACACACTTTCATTGTTCACTCATAAAATGTACATCAAAACCTACATATTTTCATTGTAAACTTAAAAAATATACATCAAAACCTACACACTTTCATTGTTCACTCATAAAATGTACATCAAAACCTACATATTTTCATTGTAAACTTAAGAAATATACATCAAAACCTACACATTTTCATTGTACACTCATAAAATATACATCAAAACCTACACATTTTCATTGTAAACTTAAAAAATATACATCAAAACCTACACATTTTCATTGTAAACTTAAAAAATATACATCAAAACCTACACATTTTCATTGTACACTCATAAAATGTACATCAAAACCTACACATTTTCATTTTAATCTTAAAAAATATACATCAAAACCTACACATTTTCATTGTACACTCATAAAATGTACATCAAAACCTACACATTTTCATTTTAATCTTAAAAAATATACATCATAACCTACACATTTTCATTGTACACTCATAAAATGTACATCAAAACTTACACATTTTCATTGTAAACTTAAAAAATATACATCAAAACCTACACATTTTCATTGTACACTCAAGAAATGTACATCAAAACACACACATTTTGACTGTACATTCAAGAAATATACCTCAAAACATACACATTTTCAGTGTACATTCAAGAAATATACCTCAAAACATACACATTTTCATTGTATATACCAGAAATGTACATCAAAACATACATTTTCATTGTACATTCAAGAAATGTACATCAAAACATACACACTTTCATTGTACACTCATAAAATGTATATCAAAACCTACATATTTTCATTGTAAACTTAAAAAATATACATCAAAACCTACACACTTTCATTGTTCACTCATAAAATGTACATCAAAACC
Organism: Tenodera sinensis; assembly: GCA_030765045.1. Taxonomy (NCBI): domain Eukaryota; kingdom Metazoa; phylum Arthropoda; class Insecta; order Mantodea; family Mantidae; genus Tenodera; species Tenodera sinensis. The sequence goes on from JAUKNM010000095.1 coordinate 948,773, forward strand.
TACATATTTTCATTGTAAACTTAAGAAATATACATCAAAACCTACACATTTTCATTGTACACTCATAAAATATACATCAAAACTTACACATTTTCATTGTACACTCATAAAATGTACATCAAAACATACACATTTTCATTGTACATTCAAGAAATGTACAACAAAACATACACATTTTCATTGTACATTCAAGAAATGTACATCAAAACATTCACATTTTCATTGTACATTCAAGAAATGTACAACAAAGCATACACATTTTCATTGTACACTCATAAAATGTACATCAAAACATACACATTTTCATTGTACACTCATAAAGTATACATCAAAACATACACATTTTCATTGTACATTCAAGAAATGTACATCAAAACATACACATTTTCAGTGTACATTCAAGAAATATACATCAAAACATACACATTTTCATTGTATATACAAGAAATGTACATCAAAACATACACATTTTCATTGTATATACAAGAAATGTACATCAAAACTTACACATTTTCATTGTACGCTTAAAAAATGTACATCAACACCTACACATTTTCATTGTACACTCATAAAATATACATCAAAACTTACACATTTTCATTGTACACTCATAAAATGTACATCAAAACATACACATTTTCATTGTACATTCAAGAAATGTACATCAAAACATACACATTTTCATTGTACATTCAAGAAATGTACATCAAAACATACACATTTTCATTGTATATACAAGAAATGTACATCAAAACTTACACATTTTCATTGTACACTTAAAAAATGTACATCAACACCTACACATTTTCATTGTACACTCATAAAATATACATCAAAACTTACACATTTTCATTGTACACTCATAAAATGTACATCAAAACATACACATTTTCATTGTACATTCAAGAAATGTACAACAAAACATACACATTTTCATTGTACATTCAAGAAATGTACATCAAAACATACACATTTTCATTGTACATTCAAGAAATGTACATCAAAACATACACTTTTTCAGTGTACATTCAAGAAATATACATAAAAACATACACATTTTCATTGTATATACAAGAAATGTACATCAAAACATACACATTTTCAGTGTACATTCAAGAAATATACATCAAAACATACACATTTTCAGTGTACATTCAAGAAATATAAATCAAAACATACACATTTTCATTGTATATACAAGAAATGTACATCAAAACATACACATTTTCATTGTATATACAAGAAATGTACATCAAAACTTACACATTTTCATTGTACACTTAAAAAATGTACATCAACACCTACACATTTTCATTGTACACATAAAATATACATCAAAACCTACACATTTTCATTGTACACTCATAAAATATACATCAAAACTTACACATTTTCATTGTACACTTAAAAAATGTACATCAAAACCTACACATTTTCATTGTACACATAAAATATACATCAAAACCTACACATTTTCATTGTACACTCATAAAATATACATCAAAACTTACACATTCTCATTGTACACTTAAAACATGTACATCAAAACCTACACATTTTCATTGTACGCTCATAAAATATACATCAAAACCTACACATTTTCATTGTACACTCATAAAATATACATCAAAACTTACACATTCTCATTGTACACTTAAAAAATGTACATCAAAACCTACACATTTTCATTGTACGCTCATAAAATGTACATCAAAACCTACACATTTTCATTGTACACTCATAAAATATACATCAAAACCTACACATTTTCATTGTAAACTTAAAAAATATACATCAAAACCTACACATTTTCATTGTACACTCATAAAATGTACATCAAAACCTACACATTTTCATTTTAATCTTAAAAAATATACATCAAAACCTACACATTTTCATTGTACACTCATAAAATGTACATCAAAACCTACACATTTTCATTTTAATCTTAAAAAATATACATCAAAACCTACACATTTTCATTGTACACTCATAAAATGTACATCAAAACTTACACATTTTCATTGTAAACTTAAAAAATATACATCAAAACCTACACATTTTCATTGTACACTCAAGAAATGTACATCAAAACACACACATTTTGACTGTACATTCAAGAAATATACCTCAAAACATACACATTTTCATTGTATATACCAGAAATGTACATCAAAACATATACATTTTCATTGTACACTCATAAAATATACATCAAAACTTACACATTCTCATTGTACACTTAAAAAATGTACATCAAAACCTACACATTTTCATTGTACGCTCATAAAATATACATCAAAACCTACACATTTTCATTGTACACTCATAAAATATACATCAAAACTTACACATTCTCATTGTACACTTAAAAAATGTACATCAAAACCTACACATTTTCATTGTACACTCATAAAATATACATCAAAACTTACACATTTTCATTGTACACTCATAAAATGTACATCAAAACATACACATTTTCATTGTACATTCAAGAAATGTACATCAAAACATACACATTTTCATTGTACACTCATAAAATATACATCAAAACCTACGCATTTTCATTGTTCACTCATAAAATATACATCAAAACCTACACATTTTCATTGTACACTCATAAAATGTACATCAAAACTTACACATTTTCATTGTACACTCATAAAATATACATCAAAACCTACACATTTTCATTGTACACTCATAAAATGTACATCAAAACTTACACATTTTCATTGTACACTCATAACATATACATCAAAACTTACACATTTTCATTGTACACTTAAAAAATGTACATCAAAACCTACACATTTTCATTGTACACTCATAAAATATACATCAAAACCTACACATTTTCATTGTTCACTCATAAAATGTACATCAAAACCTACACATTTTCATTGTTCACTCATAAAATGTACATCAAAACTTACACATTTTCATTGTTCACTCATAAAATGTACATCAAAACCTACACATTTTCATTGTACACTCATAAAATATACATCAAAACCTACACATTTTCATTGTTCACTCATAAAATATACATCAAAACCTACACATTTTCATTGTACACTCATAAAATGTACATCAAAACTTACACATTTTCATTGTACACTCATAAAATATACATCAAAACCTACACATTTTCATTGTACACTCATAAAATGTACATCAAAACTTACACATTTTCATTGTACACTCATAAAATATACATCAAAGCTTACACATTTTCATTGTACACATAAAAAATGTACATCAACACCTACACATTTTCATTGTACACTCATAAAATATACATAAAAACCTACACATTTTCATTGTACACTCATAAAATATACATCAAAACTTACACATTTTCATTGTACACTTAAAAAATGTACATCAAAACCTACACATTTTCATTGTACACTCATAAAATATACATCAAAACCTACACATTTTCATTGTACACTCATAAAATGTACATCAAAACCTACACATTTTCATTGTACACTCAAGAAATGTACATCAAAACACACACACTTTCATTGTTCACTCATAAAATGTACATCAAAACCTACATATTTTCATTGTAAACTTAAAAAATATACATCAAAACCTACACACTTTCATTGTTCACTCATAAAATGTACATCAAAACCTACATATTTTCATTGTAAACTTAAGAAATATACATCAAAACCTACACATTTTCATTGTACACTCATAAAATATACATCAAAACCTACACATTTTCATTGTAAACTTAAAAAATATACATCAAAACCTACACATTTTCATTGTTCACTCATAAAATATACATGAAAACCTACACATTTTCATTGTAAACTTAAAAATATCCATCAAAACCTACACATTTTCATTGTACACTCATAAAATGTACATCAAAACCTACACATTTTCATTTTAATCTTAAAAAATATACATCAAAACCTACACATTTTCATTGTACACTCATAAAATGTACATCAAGACCTACACATTTTCATTTTAATCTTAAAAAATATACATCAAAACCTACACATTTTCATTGTACACTCATAAAATGTACATCAAAACTTACACATTTTCATCGTAAACTTAAAAAATATACATCAAAACCTACACATTTTCATTGTACACTCAAGAAATGTACATCAAAACACACACCTTTTGACTGTACATTCAAGAAATATACCTCAAAACATACACATTTTCAGTGTACATTCAAGAAATATACATCAAAACCTACACATTTTCATTGTACACTCAAGAAATGTACATCAAAACACACACATTTTGACTGTACATTCAAGAAATATACCTCAAAACATACACATTTTCAGTGTACATTCAAGAAATGTACATCAAAACATACACATTTTCATTGTACATTCAATAAATGTACATCAAAACATACACATTTTCAGAATACATTCAAGAAATATACATCAAAACATACACATTTTCATTGTACATACCAGAAATGTACATCAAAACATACACTTTTTCGTTGTACATATCAGAAATGTACATCAAAACATACACATTTTCAGTGTACATTCAAGAAAAGTACATCAAAACATACACATTTTCATTGTACATTCAAGAAATGTACAACAAAACATACACATTTTCATTGTACATTCAAGAAATGTACATCAAAACATACACATTTTCATTGTACATTCAAGAAATGTACATCAAAACATACACATTTTCAGTGTACATTCAAGAAATATACATCAAAACATACACATTTTCAGTGTACATTCAAGAAATATACATCAAAACATACACATTTTCAGTGTACATTCAAGAAATATACATCAATACATACACATTTTCATTGTATATACAAGAAATGTACATCAAAACATACACATTTTCATTGTATATACAAGAAATGTACATCAAAACTTACACATTTTCATTGTACACTTAAAAAATGTACATCAACACCTACACATTTTCATTGTACACTCATAAAATATACTTCAAAACTTACACATTTTCATTGTACACTCATAAAATGTACATCAAAACATACACATTTTCATTGTACATTCAAGAAATGTACATCAAAACATACACATTTTCATTGTACATTCAAGAAATGTACATCAAAACATACACATTTTCATTGTATATACAAGAAATGTACATCAAAACTTACACATTTTCATTGTACACTTAAAAAATGTACATCAACACCTACACATTTTCATTGTACACTCATAAAATATACATCAAAACTTACACATTTTCATTGTACACTCATAAAATGTACATCAAAACATACACATTTTCATTGTACATTCAAGAAATGTACAACAAAACATACACATTTTCATTGTACATTCAAGAAATGTACATCAAAACATACACATTTTCATTGTACACTCATAAAATATACATCAAAACTTACACATTTTCATTGTACACTCATAAAATGTACATCAAAACATACACATTTTCATTGTACATTCAAGAAATGTACAACAAAACATACACATTTTCATTGTACATTCAAGAAATGTACATCAAAACATACACATTTTCATTGTACATTCAAGAAATGTACATCAAAACATACACTTTTTCAGTGTACATTCAAGAAATATACATAAAAACATACACATTTTCATTGTATATACAAGAAATGTACATCAAAACATACACATTTTCAGTGTACATTCAAGAAATATACATCAAAACATACACATTTTTAGTGTACATTCAAGAAATATACATCAAAACATACACATTTTCATTGTATATACAAGAAATGTACATCAAAACATACACATTTTCATTGTATATACAAGAAATGTACATCAACACCTACACATTTTCATTGTACACTCATAAAATATACATCAAAACGTACACATTTTCATTGTACACTCATAAAATGTACATCAAAACATACACATTTTCATTGTACATTCAAGAAATGTACATCAAAACATACACATTTTCATTGTACATTCAAGAAATGTACATCAAAACATACACATTTTCAGTGTATATACAAGAAATGTACATCAAAACTTACACATTTTCATTGTACACTTAAAAAGTGTACATCAACACCTACACATTTTCATTGTACACTCATAAAATATACATCAAAACTTACAGATTTTCATTGTACACTCATAAAATGTACATCAAAACATACACGTTTTCATTGTACATTCAAGAAATGTACAACAAAACATACACATTTTCATTGTACATTCAAGAAATGTACATCAAAACATTCACATTTTCATTGTACATTCAAGAAATGTACAACAAAGCATACACATTTTCATTGTACACTCATAAAATGTACATCAAAACATACACATTTTCATTGTACACTCATAAAATATACATCAAAACATACACATTTTCATTGTACATTCAAGAAATGTACATCAAAACATACACATTTTCAGTGTACATTCAAGAAATATACATCAAAACATACACATTTTCATTGTATATACAAGAAATGTACATCAAAACATACACATTTTCATTGTATATACAAGAAATGTACATCAAAACTTACACATTTTCATTGTACACTTAAAAAATGTACATCAACACCTACACATTTTCATTGTACACTCATAAAATATACATCAAAACTTACACATTTTCATTGTACACTCATAAAATGTACATCAAAACATACACATTTTCATTGTACATTCAAGAAATGTACATCAAAACATACACATTTTCATTGTACATTCAAGAAATGTACATCAAAACATACACATTTTCATTGTATATACAAGAAATGTACATCAAAACTTACACATTTTCATTGTACACTCATAAAATGTACATCAAAACATACACATTTTCATTGTACATTCAAGAAATGTACAACAAAACATACACATTTTCATTGTACATTCAAGAAATGTACATCAAAACATACACATTTTCATTGTACATTCAAGAAATGTACATCAAAACATACACTTTTTCAGTGTACATTCAAGAAATATACATAAAAACATACGCATTTTCATTGTATATACAAGAAATGTACATCAAAACATACACATTTTCAGTGTACATTCAAGAAATATACATCAAAACATACACATTTTCAGTGTACATTCAAGAAATATACATCAAAACATACACATTTTCATTGTATATACAAGAAATGTACATCAAAACATACACATTTTGATTGTATATACAAGAAATGTACATCAAAACTTACACATTTTCATTGTACACTTAAAAAATGTACATCAACACCTACACATTTTCATTGTACACATAAAATATACATCAAAACCTACACATTTTCATTGTACACTCATAAAATATACATAAAAACCTACACATTTTCATTGTACACTCATAAAATATACATCAAAACTTACACATTTTCATTGTACACTTAAAAAATGTACATCAAAACCTACACATTTTCATTGTACACATAAAATATAATCAAAACCTACACATTTTCATTGTACACTCATAAAATATACATCAAAACTTACACATTCTCATTGTACACTTAAAACATGTACATCAAAACCTACACATTTTCATTGTACGCTCATAAAATATACATCAAAACCTACACATTTTCATTGTACACTCATAAAATATACATCAAAACCTACACATTTTCATTGTAAACTTAAAAAATATACATCAAAACCTACACATTTTCATTGTACACTCATAAAATATACATCAAAACTTACACATTCTCATTGTACACTTAAAAAATGTACATCAAAACCTACACATTTTCATTGTACGCTCATAAAATATACATCAAAACCTACACATTTTCATTGTACACTCATAAAATATACATCAAAGCTTACACATTCTCATTGTACACTTAAAAAATGTACATCAAAACCTACACATTTTCATTGTACGCTCATAAAATGTACATCAAAACCTACACATTTTCATTGTACACTCATAAAATATACATCAAAACCTACACATTTTCATTGTAAACTTAAAAAATATACATCAAAACCTACACATTTTCATTGTACACTCATAAAATATACATCAAAACCTACACATTTTCATTGTACACTCATAAAATATACATCAAAACTTACACTATCTCATTGTACACTTAAAAAATGTACATCAAAACCTACACATTTTCATTGTACGCTCATAAAATATACATCAAAACCTACACATTTTCATTGTTCACTCATAAAATATACATCAAAACCTACACATTTTCATTGTACGCGATTAAAATATACATCAAAACCTACACATTTTCATTGTAAACTTAAAAAATATACATCAAAACCTAAACATTTTCATACTACACTCATAAAATATACATCAAAACCTACACATTTTCATTGTAAACTTAAAAAATATACATCAAAACCTACACATTTTCATTCTACACTCATAAAATATACATCAAAACCTACACATTTTCATTGTTCACTCATAAAATGTACATCAAAACCTACACATTTTCATTGTACACTCATAAAATATACATCAAAACCTACACATTTTCATTGTTCACTCATAAAATATACATCAAAACCTACACATTTTCATATTACACTCATAAAATGTACATCAAAACTTACACATTTTCATTGTACACTCATAAAATATACATCAAAACCTACACATTTTCATTGTACACTCATAAAATGTACATCAAAACTTACACATTTTCATTGTACACTCATAAAATATACATCAAAACTTACACATTTTCATTGTACACATAAAAAATGTACATCAACACCTACACATTTTCATTGTACACTCATAAAATATACATAAAAACCTACACATTTTCATTGTACACTCATAAAATATACATCAAAACTTACACATTTTCATTGTACACTTAAAAAATGTACATCAAAACCTACACATTTTCATTGTACACTCATAAAATATACATCAAAACCTACACATTTTCATTGTACGCTCATAAAATGTACATCAAAACCTACACATTTTCATTGTACACTCAAGAAATGTACATCAAAACACACACACTTTCATTGTTCACTCATAAAATGTACATCAAAACCTACATATTTTCATTGTAAACTTAAAAAATATACATCAAAACCTACACACTTTCATTGTTCACTCATAAAATGTACATCAAAACCTACATATTTTCATTGTAAACTTAAGAAATATACATCAAAACCTACACATTTTCATTGTACACTCATAAAATATACATCAAAACCTACACATTTTCATTGTAAACTTAAAAAATATACATCAAAACCTACACATTTTCATTGTAAACTTAAAAAATATACATCAAAACCTACACATTTTCATTGTACACTCATAAAATGTACATCAAAACCTACACATTTTCATTTTAATCTTAAAAAATATACATCAAAACCTACACATTTTCATTGTACACTCATAAAATGTACATCAAAACCTACACATTTTCATTTTAATCTTAAAAAATATACATCAAAACCTACACATTTTCATTGTACACTCATAAAATGTACATCTTAACTTACACATTTTCATTGTAAACTTAAAAAATATACATCAAAACCTACACATTTTCATTGTACACTCAAGAAATGTACATCAAAACACACACATTTTGACTGTACATTCAAGAAATATACCTCAAAACATACACATTTTCAGTGTACATTCAAGAAATATACCTCAAAACATACACATTTTCATTGTATATACCAGAAATGTACATCAAAACATACATTTTCATTGTACATTCAAGAAATGTACATCAAAACATACACACTTTCATTGTTCACTCATAAAATGTATATCAAAACCTACATATTTTCATTGTAAACTTAAAAAATATACATCAAAACCTACACACTTTCATTGTTCACTCATAAAATGTACATCAAAACCTACATATTTTCATTGTAAACTTAAGAAATATACATCAAAACCTACACATTTTCATTGTACACTCATAAAATATACATCAAAACTTACACATTTTCATTGTACACTCATAAAATGTACATCAAAACATACACATTTTCATTGTACATTCAAGAAATGTACAACAAAACATACACATTTTCATTGTACATTCAAGAAATGTACATCAAAACATTCACATTTTCATTGTACATTCAAGAAATGTACAACAAAGCATACACATTTTCATTGTACACTCATAAAATGTACATCAAAACATACACATTTTCATTGTACACTCATAAAATATACATCAAAACATACACATTTTCATTGTACATTCAAGAAATGTACATCAAAACATACACATTTTCAGTGTACATTCAAGAAATATACATCAAAACATACACATTTTCATTGTATATACAAGAAATGTACATCAAAACATACACATTTTCATTGTATATACAAGAAATGTACATCAAAACTTACACATTTTCATTGTACGCTTAAAAAATGTACATCAACACCTACACATTTTCATTGTACACTCATAAAATATACATCAAAACTTACACATTTTCATTGTACACTCATAAAATGTACATCAAAACATACACATTTTCATTGTACATTCAAGAAATGTACATCAAAACATACACATTTTCATTGTACATTCAAGAAATGTACATCAAAACATACACATTTTCATTGTATATACAAGAAATGTACATCAAAACTTACACATTTTCATTGTACACTTAAAAAATGTACATCAACACCTACACATTTTCATTGTACACTCATAAAATATACATCAAAACTTACACATTTTCATTGTACACTCATAAAATGTACATCAAAACATACACATTTTCATTGTACATTCAAGAAATGTACAACAAAACATACACATTTTCATTGTACATTCAAGAAATGTACATCAAAACATACACATTTTCATTGTACATTCAAGAAATGTACATCAAAACATACACTTTTTCAGTGTACATTCAAGAAATATACATAAAAACATACACATTTTCATTGTATATACAAGAAATGTACATCAAAACATACACATTTTCAGTGTACATTCAAGAAATATACATCAAAACATACACATTTTCAGTGTACATTCAAGAAATATAAATCAAAACATACACATTTTCATTGTATATACAAGAAATGTACATCAAAACATACACATTTTCATTGTATATACAAGAAATGTACATCAAAACTTACACATTTTCATTGTACACTTAAAAAATGTACATCAACACCTACACATTTTCATTGTACACATAAAATATACATCAAAACCTACACATTTTCATTGTACACTCATAAAATATACATAAAAACCTACACATTTTCATTGTACACTCATAAAATATACATCAAAACTTACACATTTTCATTGTACACTTAAAAAATGTACATCAAAACCTACACATTTTCATTGTACACATAAAATATACATCAAAACCTACACATTTTCATTGTACACTCATAAAATATACATCAAAACTTACACATTCTCATTGTACACTTAAAACATGTACATCAAAACCTACACATTTTCATTGTACGCTCATAAAATATACATCAAAACCTACACATTTTCATTGTACACTCATAAAATATACATCAAAACTTACACATTCTCATTGTACACTTAAAAAATGTACATCAAAACCTACACATTTTCATTGTACGCTCATAAAATGTACATCAAAACCTACACATTTTCATTGTACACTCATAAAATATACATCAAAACCTACACATTTTCATTGTAAACTTAAAAAATATACATCAAAACCTACACATTTTCATTGTACACTCATAAAATATACATCAAAACCTACAAATTTTCATTGTACACTCATAAAATATACATCAAAACTTACACATTCTCATTGTACACTTAAAAAATGTACATCAAAACCTACACATTTCCATTGTACGCTCATAAAATATACATCAAAACCTACACATTTTCATTGTTCACTCATAAAATATACATCAAAACCTACACATTTTCATTGTACACGATTAAAATATACATCAAAACCTACACATTTTCATTGTAAACTTAAAAAATATACATCAAAACCTACACATTTTCATACTACACTCATAAAATATACATCAAAACCTACACATTTTCATTGTAAACTTAAAAAATATACATCAAAACCTACACATTTTCATTCTACACTCATAAAATATACATCAAAACCTACACATTTTCATTGTTCACTCATAAAATGTACATCAAAACCTACACATTTTCATTGTACACTCATAAAATATACATCAAAACCTACACATTTTCATTGTTCACTCATAAAATATACATCAAAACCTACACATTTTCATATTACACTCATAAAATGTACATCAAAACTTACACATTTTCATTGTACACTCATAAAATATACATCAAAACCTACACATTTTCATTGTACACTCATAAAATGTACATCAAAACTTACACATTTTCATTGCACACTCATAAAATATACATCAAAACTTACACATTTTCATTGTACACATAAAAAATGTACATCAACACCTACACATTTTCATTGTACACTCATAAAATATACATAAAAACCTACACATTTTCATTGTACACTCATAAAATATACATCAAAACTTACACATTTTCATTGTACACTTAAAAAATGTACATCAAAACCTACACATTTTCATTGTACACTCATAAAATATACATCAAAACCTACACATTTTCATTGTACACTCATAAAATGTACATCAAAACCTACACATTTTCATTGTACACTCAAGAAATGTACATCAAAACACACACACTTTCATTGTTCACTCATAAAATGTACATCAAAACCTACATATTTTCATTGTAAACTTAAAAAATATACATCAAAACCTACACACTTTCATTGTTCACTCATAAAATGTACATCAAAACCTACATATTTTCATTGTAAACTTAAGAAATATACATCAAAACCTACACATTTTCATTGTACACTCATAAAATATACATCAAAACCTACACATTTTCATTGTAAACTTAAAAAATATACATCAAAACCTACACATTTTCATTGTAAACTTAAAAAATATACATCAAAACCTACACATTTTCATTGTACACTCATAAAATGTACATCAAAACCTACACATTTTCATTTTAATCTTAAAAAATATACATCAAAACCTACACATTTTCATTGTACACTCATAAAATGTACATCAAAACCTACACATTTTCATTTTAATCTTAAAAAATATACATCAAAACCTACACATTTTCATTGTACACTCATAAAATGTACATCAAAACTTACACATTTTCATTGTAAACTTAAAAAATATACATCAAAACCTACACATTTTCATTGTACACTCAAGAAATGTACATCAAAACACACACATTTTGACTGTACATTCAAGAAATATACCTCAAAACATACACATTTTCAGTGTACATTCAAGAAATATACCTCAAAACATACACATTTTCATTGTATATACCAGAAATGTACATCAAAACATACATTTTCATTGTACATTCAAGAAATGTACATCAAAACATACACACTTTCATTGTTCACTCATAAAATGTACATCAAAACCTACATATTTTCATTGTAAACTTAAAAAATATACATCAAAACCTACACACTTTCATTGTTCACTCATAAAATGTACATCAAAACCTACATATTTTCATTGTAAACTTAAGAAATATACATCAAAACCTACACATTTTCATTGTACACTCATAAAATATACATCAAAACCTACACATTTCCATTGTAAACTTAAAAAATATACATCAAAACCTACACATTTTCATTGTACACTCATAAAATGTACATCAAAACCTACATTTTTTCATTTTAATCTTAAAAAATATACATCAAAACCTACACATTTTCATTGTACACTCATAAAATGTACATCAAAACCTACACATTTTCATTTTAATCTTAAAAAATATACATCAACACCTACACATTTTCATTGTACACTCATAAAATGTACATCAAAACTTACACATTTTCATTGTAAACTTAAAAAATATACATCAAAACCTACACATTTTCATTGTACACTCAAGAAATGTACATCAAAACACACACATTTTGACTGTACATTCAAGAAATATACCTCAAAACATACACATTTTCATTGTATATACCAGAAATGTACATCAAAACATATACATTTTGATTGTACACTCACAAAATATACATCAAAACTTACACATTCTCATTGTACAATTAAAAAATGTACATCAAAACCTACACATTTTCATTGTACGCTCATAAAATGTACATCAAAACCTACACATTTTCATTGTACACTCATAAAATATACATCAAAACTTGCACATTTTCATTGTACACTCATAAAATGTACATCAAAACATACACATTTTCATTGTACATTCAAGAAATGTACATCAAAACATACACATTTTCATTGTACACTCATAAAATATACATCAAAACCTACACATTTTCATTGTTCACTCATAAAATATACATCAAAACCTACACATTTTCATTGTACACTCATAAAATGTACATCAAAACTTACACATTTTCATTGTACACTCATAAAATATACATCAAAACCTACACATTTTCATTGTACACTCATAAAATGTACATCAAAACTTACACATTTTCATTGTACACTCATAAAATATACATCAAAACTTACACATTTTCATTGTACACTTAAAAAATGTACATCAAAACCTACACATTTTCATTGTACACTCATAAAATATACATCAAAACCTACACATTTTCATTGTTCAATCATAAAATGTACATCAAAACCTACACATTTTCATTGTTCACTTATAAAATGTACATCAAAACTTACACATTTTCATTGTTCACTCATAAAATGTACATCAAAACCTACACATTTTCATTGTACACTCATAAAATATACATCAAAACCTACACATTTTCATTGTTCACTCATAAAATATACATCAAAACCTACACATTTTCATTGTAAACTTAAAAAATATACATCAAAACCTACACATTTTCATTGTACACTCATAAAATGTACATCAAAACCTACACATTTTCATTTTAATCTTAAAAAATATACATCAAAACCTACACATTTTCATTGTACACTCATAAAATGTACATCAAAACCTACACATTTTCATTTTAATCTTAAAAAATATACATCAAAACCTACATATTTTCATTGTACACTCATAAAATGTACATCAAAACTTACACATTTTCATTGTAAACTTAAAAAATATACATCAAAACCTACACATTTTCATTGTACACTCAAGAAATGTACATCAAAACACACACATTTTGACTGTACATTCAAGAAATATACCTCAAAACATACACATTTTCAGTGTACATTCAAGAAATATACCTCAAAACATACACATTTTCATTGTATATACCAGAAATGTACATCAAAACATACATTTTCATTGTACATTCAAGAAATGTACATCAAAACATACACACTTTCATTGTTCACTCATAAAATGTACATCAAAACCTACATATTTTCATTGTAAACTTAAAAAATATACATCAAAACCTACACACTTTCATTGTTCACTCATAAAATGTACATCAAAACCTACATATTTTCATTGTAAACTTAAGAAATATTCATCAAAACCTACACATTTTCATTGTACACTCATAAAATATACATCAAAACCTACACATTTTCATTGTACACTCATAAAATATACATCAAAACCTACACATTTTCATTGTAAACTTAAAAAATATACATCAAAACCTACACATTTTCATTGAACACTCATAAAATGTACATCAAAACCTACACATTTTCATTTTAATCTTAAAAAATATACATCAAAACCTACACATTTTCATTGTACACTCATAAAATGTACATCAAAACCTACACATTTTCATTTTAATCTTAAAAAATATACATCAAAACCTACACATTTTCATTGTACACTCATAAAATGTACATCAAAACTTACACATTTTCATTGTAAACTTAAAAAATATACATCAAAACCTACACATTTTCATTGTACACTCAAGAAATGTACATCAAAACTCACACATTTTGACTGTACATTCAAGAAATATACCTCAAAACATACACATTTTCATTGTATATACCAGAAATGTACATCAAAACATATACATTTTCATTGTACATTCAAGAAATGTACATCAAAACATACACACTTTCATTGTTCAGTCATAAAATGTACATCAAAACCTACATATTTTCATTGTAAACTTAAGAAATATACATCAAAACCTACACATTTTCATTGTACACTCATAAAATATACATCAAAACCTACACATTTTCATTGTACGCTCATAAAATATACATCAAAACCTACACATTTTCATTGTAAACTTAAAAAATATACATCAAAACCTACACACTTTCATTGTTCACTCGTAAAATGTACATCAAAACCTACATATTTTCATTGTAAACTTAAGAAATATACATCAAAACCTACACATTTTCATTGTACACTCATAAAATATACATCAAAACCTACACATTTTCATTGTACACTCATAAAATATACATCAAAACCTACACATTTTCATTGTAAACTTAAAAAATATACATCAAAACCTACACATTTTCATTGTACACTCATAAAATGTACATCAAAACCTACACATTTTCATTTTAATCTTAAAAAATATACATCAAAACCTACACATTTTCATTGTACACTCATAAGATGTACATCAAAACTTACACATTTTCATTGTAAACTTAAAAAATATACATCAAAACCTACACAATTTCATTGTAAACTTAAAAAATATACATCAAAACCTACACATTTTCATTGTACATTCATAAAATGTACATCAAAACCTACACATTTTCATTGTAATCTTAAAAAATATACATCAAAACCTACACATTTTCACTGTACACTCATAAAATGTACATCAAAACCTACACATTTTCATTGTACACTTAAAAATTATACATCAAAACCTACACATTTTCATTGTACACTCATAAAATGTACATCAAAACTTACACATTTTCATTGTACACTTAAAAAATGTACATCAAAACCTAAACATTTTCATTGTACGCTCATAAAATATACATCAAAACCTACACATTTTCTTTGTACACTCATAAAATATACATCAAAACTTACACATTTTCATTGTACACTTAAAAAATGTACATCAAAACCTACACATTTTCATTGTACACTCATAAAATATACATCAAAACCTACACATTTTCATTGTACACTCATAAAATATACATCAAAACCTACACATTTACATTGTACACTCATAAAATATACATCAAAACCTACACATTTTCATTGTACACTCATAAAATATACATCAAAACTTACACATTTTCATTGTACACTTAAAAAATGTACATCAAAACCTACACATCTTCATTGTACACTCATATAATATACATCAAAACCTACACATTTTCATTGTACACTCATAAAATGTACATCAAAACCTACACATTTTCATTGTACACTCATAAAATGTACATGAAAACCTACACATTTTCATTGTAAACTTAAAAAATATACATCAAAACCTACACACTTTCATTGTTCACTCATAAAATGTACATCAAAACCTACATATTTTCATTGTAAACTTAAGAAATATACATCAAAACCTACACATTTTCATTGTACACTCATAAAATATACATCAAAACCTACACATTTTCATTGTACACTCATAAAATATACATCAAAACCTACACATTTTCATTGTAAACTTAAAAAATATACATCAAAACCTACACATTTTCATTGTACACTCATAAAATGTACATCAAAACCTACACATTTTCATTTTAATCTTAAAAAATATACATCAAAACCTACACATTTTCATTGTACACTCATAAAATATACATCAAAACCTACACATTTTCATTGTAAACTTAAAAAATATACATCAAAACCTACACATTTTCATTGTACACTCATAAAATGTACATCAAAACCTACACATTTTCATTGTACACTCATAAAATGTACATGAAAACCTACACATTTTCATTGTAAACTTAAAAAATATACATCAAAACCTACACACTTTCATTGTTCACTCATAAAATGTACATCAAAACCTACATATTTTCATTGTAAACTTAAGAAATATACATCAAAACCTACACATTTTCATTGTACACTCATAAAATATACATCAAAACCTACACATTTTCATTGTACACTCATAAAATATACATCAAAACCTACACATTTTCATTGTACACTCATAAAATGTACATCAAAACCTACACATTTTCATTTTAATCTTAAAAAATATACATCAAAACCTACACATTTTCATTGTACACTCATAAAATGTACATCAAAACTTACACATTTTCATTGTAAACTTAAAAAATATACATCAAAGCCTACACAATTTCATTGTAAACTTAAAAAATATACATCAAAACCTACACATTTTCATTGTACATTCATAAAATGTACATCAAAACCTACACATTTTCATTGTAATCTTAAAAAATATACATCAAAACCTACACATTTTCACTGTACACTCATAAAATGTACATCAAAACTTACACATTTTCATTGTAAACTTAAAAAATATACATCAAAACCTACACATTTTCATTGTACGCTCATAAAATATACATCAAAACCTACACATTTTCTTTGTACACTCATAAAATATACATCAAAACTTACACATTTTCATTGTACACTTAAAAAATGTACATCAAAACCTACACATTTTCATTGTACACTCATAAAATATACATCAAAACCTACACATTTTCATTGTTCACTCATAAAATATACATCAAAACCTACACATTTTCATTGTAAACTTAAAAAATATACATCAAAACCTACACATTTTCATTGTACACTCATAAAATGTACATCAAAACCTACACATTTTCATTTTAATCTTAAAAAATATACATCAAAACCTACACATTTTCATTGTACACTCATAAAATGTACATCAAAACCTACACATTTTCATTTTAATCTTAAAAAATATACATCAAAACCTACATATTTTCATTGTACACTCATAAAATGTACATCAAAACTTACACATTTTCATTGTAAACTTAAAAAATATACATCAAAACCTACACATTTTCATTGTACACTCAAGAAATGTACATCAAAACACACACATTTTGACTGTACATTCAAGAAATATACCTCAAAACATACACATTTTCAGTGTACATTCAAGAAATATACCTCAAAACATACACATTTTCATTGTATATACCAGAAATGTACATCAAAACATACATTTTCATTGTACATTCAAGAAATGTACATCAAAACATACACACTTTCATTGTTCACTCATAAAATGTACATCAAAACCTACATATTTTCATTGTAAACTTAAAAAATATACATCAAAACCTACACACTTTCATTGTTCACTCATAAAATGTACATCAAAACCTACATATTTTCATTGTAAACTTAAGAAATATTCATCAAAACCTACACATTTTCATTGTACACTCATAAAATATACATCAAAACCTACACATTTTCATTGTACACTCATAAAATATACATCAAAACCTACACATTTTCATTGTAAACTTAAAAAATATACATCAAAACCTACACATTTTCATTGAACACTCATAAAATGTACATCAAAACCTACACATTTTCATTTTAATCTTAAAAAATATACATCAAAACCTACACATTTTCATTGTACACTCATAAAATGTACATCAAAACCTACACATTTTCATTTTAATCTTAAAAAATATACATCAAAACCTACACATTTTCATTGTACACTCATAAAATGTACATCAAAACTTACACATTTTCATTGTAAACTTAAAAAATATACATCAAAACCTACACATTTTCATTGTACACTCAAGAAATGTACATCAAAACTCACACATTTTGACTGTACATTCAAGAAATATACCTCAAAACATACACATTTTCATTGTATATACCAGAAATGTACATCAAAACATATACATTTTCATTGTACATTCAAGAAATGTACATCAAAACATACACACTTTCATTGTTCAGTCATAAAATGTACATCAAAACCTACATATTTTCATTGTAAACTTAAGAAATATACATCAAAACCTACACATTTTCATTGTACACTCATAAAATATACATCAAAACCTACACATTTTCATTGTACGCTCATAAAATATACATCAAAACCTACACATTTTCATTGTAAACTTAAAAAATATACATCAAAACCTACACACTTTCATTGTTCACTCGTAAAATGTACATCAAAACCTACATATTTTCATTGTAAACTTAAGAAATATACATCAAAACCTACACATTTTCATTGTACACTCATAAAATATACATCAAAACCTACACATTTTCATTGTACACTCATAAAATATACATCAAAACCTACACATTTTCATTGTAAACTTAAAAAATATACATCAAAACCTACACATTTTCATTGTACACTCATAAAATGTACATCAAAACCTACACATTTTCATTTTAATCTTAAAAAATATACATCAAAACCTACACATTTTCATTGTACACTCATAAGATGTACATCAAAACTTACACATTTTCATTGTAAACTTAAAAAATATACATCAAAACCTACACAATTTCATTGTAAACTTAAAAAATATACATCAAAACCTACACATTTTCATTGTACATTCATAAAATGTACATCAAAACCTACACATTTTCATTGTAATCTTAAAAAATATACATCAAAACCTACACATTTTCACTGTACACTCATAAAATGTACATCAAAACCTACACATTTTCATTGTACACTTAAAAATTATACATCAAAACCTACACATTTTCATTGTACACTCATAAAATGTACATCAAAACTTACACATTTTCATTGTACACTTAAAAAATGTACATCAAAACCTAAACATTTTCATTGTACGCTCATAAAATATACATCAAAACCTACACATTTTCTTTGTACACTCATAAAATATACATCAAAACTTACACATTTTCATTGTACACTTAAAAAATGTACATCAAAACCTACACATTTTCATTGTACACTCATAAAATATACATCAAAACCTACACATTTTCATTGTACACTCATAAAATATACATCAAAACCTACACATTTACATTGTACACTCATAAAATATACATCAAAACCTACACATTTTCATTGTACACTCATAAAATATACATCAAAACTTACACATTTTCATTGTACACTTAAAAAATGTACATCAAAACCTACACATCTTCATTGTACACTCATATAATATACATCAAAACCTACACATTTTCATTGTACACTCATAAAATGTACATCAAAACCTACACATTTTCATTGTACACTCATAAAATGTACATGAAAACCTACACATTTTCATTGTAAACTTAAAAAATATACATCAAAACCTACACACTTTCATTGTTCACTCATAAAATGTACATCAAAACCTACATATTTTCATTGTAAACTTAAGAAATATACATCAAAACCTACACATTTTCATTGTACACTCATAAAATATACATCAAAACCTACACATTTTCATTGTACACTCATAAAATATACATCAAAACCTACACATTTTCATTGTAAACTTAAAAAATATACATCAAAACCTACACATTTTCATTGTACACTCATAAAATGTACATCAAAACCTACACATTTTCATTTTAATCTTAAAAAATATACATCAAAACCTACACATTTTCATTGTACACTCATAAAATATACATCAAAACCTACACATTTTCATTGTAAACTTAAAAAATATACATCAAAACCTACACATTTTCATTGTACACTCATAAAATGTACATCAAAACCTACACATTTTCATTGTACACTCATAAAATGTACATGAAAACCTACACATTTTCATTGTAAACTTAAAAAATATACATCAAAACCTACACACTTTCATTGTTCACTCATAAAATGTACATCAAAACCTACATATTTTCATTGTAAACTTAAGAAATATACATCAAAACCTACACATTTTCATTGTACACTCATAAAATATACATCAAAACCTACACATTTTCATTGTACACTCATAAAATATACATCAAAACCTACACATTTTCATTGTACACTCTTAAAATGTACATCAAAACCTACACATTTTCATTTTAATCTTAAAAAATATACATCAAAACCTACACATTTTCATTGTACACTCATAAAATGTACATCAAAACTTACACATTTTCATTGTAAACTTAAAAAATATACATCAAAGCCTACACAATTTCATTGTAAACTTAAAAAATATACATCAAAACCTACACATTTTCATTGTACATTCATAAAATGTACATCAAAACCTACACATTTTCATTGTAATCTTAAAAGATATACATCAAAACCTACACATTTTCACTGTACACTCATAAAATGTACATCAAAACTTACACATTTTCATTGTAAACTTAAGAAATATACATCAAAACCTACACATTTTCATTGTACACTCATAAAATATACATCAAAACCTACACATTTTCTTTGTACACTCATAAAATATACATCAAAACTTACACATTTTCATTGTACACTTAAAAAATGTACATCAAAACCTACACATTTTCATTGTACACTCATAAAATATACATCAAAACCTACACATTTTCATTGTACACTCATAAAATATACATCAAAACCTACACATTTACATTGTACACTCATAAGATATACATCAAAACCTACACATTTTCATTGTACACTCATAAAATATACATCAAAACTTACACATTTTCATTGTACACTTAAAAAATGTACATCAAAACCTACACATTTTCATTGTACACTCATAAAATATACATCAAAACCTACACATTTTCATTGTACACTCATAAAATGTACATCAAAACCTACACATTTTCATTGTACACTCATAAGATGTACATGAAAACCTACACATTTTCATTGTAAACTTAAAAAATATACATCAAAACCTACACACTTTCATTGTTCACTCATAAAATGTACATCAAAACCTACATATTTTCATTGTACACTCATAAAATGTACATGAAAACCTACACATTTTCATTATAAACTTAAAAAATATACATCAAAACCTACACATTTTCATTGTACACTCATAAAATGTACATGAAAACCTACACATTTTCATTTTAATCTTAAAAAATATACATCAAAACCTACACATTTTCATTGTACACTCATAAAATATACATCAAAACCTACACATTTTCATTGTAAACTTAAAAAATATACATCAAAACCTACACATTTTCATTGTACACTCATAAAATGTACATCAAAACCTACACATTTTCATTGTACACTCATAAAATGTACATGAAAACCTACACATTTTCATTGTAAACTTAAAAAATATACATCAAAACCTACACACTTTCATTGTTCACTCATAAAATGTACATCAAAACCTACATATTTTCATTGTAAACTTAAGAAATATACATCAAAACCTACACATTTTCATTGTACACTCATAAAATATACATCAAAACCTACACATTTTCATTGTACACTCATAAAATATACATCAAAACCTACACATTTTCATTGTACACTCATAAAATGTACATCAAAACCTACACATTTTCATTTTAATCTTAAAAAATATACATCAAAACCTACACATTTTCATTGTACACTCATAAAATGTACATCAAAACTTACACATTTTCATTGTAAACTTAAAAAATATACATCAAAACCTACACAATTTCATTGTAAACTTAAAAAATATACATCAAAACCTACACATTTTCATTGTACATTCATAAAATGTACATCAAAACCTACACATTTTCATTGTAATCTTAAAAGATATACATCAAAACCTACACATTTTCACTGTACACTCATAAAATGTACATCAAAACTTACACATTTTCATTGTAAACTTAAGAAATATACATCAAAACCTACACATTTTCATTGTACACTCATAAAATATACATCAAAACCTACACATTTTCATTGTAAACTTAAAAAATATACATCAAAACCTACACATTTTCATTGTACACTCATAAAATGTACATCAAAACCTACACATTTTCATTTTAATCTTAAAAAATATACATCAAAACCTACACATTTTCATTGTACACTCATAAGATGTACATCAAAACTTACACATTTTCATTGTAAACTTAAAAAATATACATCAAAGCCTACACAATTTCATTGTAAACTTAAAAAATATACATCAAAACCTACACATTTTCATTGTACATTCATAAAATGTACATCAAAACCTACACATTTTCATTGTAATCTTAAAAAATATACATCAAAACCTACACATTTTCACTGTACACTCATAAAATGTACATCAAAACTTACACATTTTCATTGTAAACTTAAAAAATATACATCAAAACCTACACATTTTCATTGTACGCTCATAAAATATACATCAAAACCTACACATTTCCATTGTAAACTTAAAAAATATACATCAAAACCTACACATTTTCATTGTACACTCATAAAATGTACATCAAAACCTACATTTTTTCATTTTAATCTTAAAAAATATACATCAAAACCTACACATTTTCATTGTACACTCATAAAATGTACATCAAAACCTACACATTTTCATTTTAATCTTAAAAAATATACATCAACACCTACACATTTTCATTGTACACTCATAAAATGTACATCAAAACTTACACATTTTCATTGTAAACTTAAAAAATATACATCAAAACCTACACATTTTCATTGTACACTCAAGAAATGTACATCAAAACACACACATTTTGACTGTACATTCAAGAAATATACCTCAAAACATACACATTTTCATTGTATATACCAGAAATGTACATCAAAACATATACATTTTGATTGTACACTCATAAAATATACATCAAAACTTACACATTCTCATTGTACAATTAAAAAATGTACATCAAAACCTACACATTTTCATTGTACGCTCATAAAATGTACATCAAAACCTACACATTTTCATTGTACACTCATAAAATATACATCAAAACTTGCACATTTTCATTGTACACTCATAAAATGTACATCAAAACATACACATTTTCATTGTACATTCAAGAAATGTACATCAAAACATACACATTTTCATTGTACACTCATAAAATATACATCAAAACCTACACATTTTCATTGTTCACTCATAAAATATACATCAAAACCTACACATTTTCATTGTACACTCATAAAATGTACATCAAAACTTACACATTTTCATTGTACACTCATAAAATATACATCAAAACCTACACATTTTCATTGTACACTCATAAAATGTACATCAAAACTTACACATTTTCATTGTACACTCATAAAATATACATCAAAACTTACACATTTTCATTGTACACTTAAAAAATGTACATCAAAACCTACACATTTTCATTGTACACTCATAAAATATACATCAAAACCTACACATTTTCATTGTTCAATCATAAAATGTACATCAAAACCTACACATTTTCATTGTTCACTTATAAAATGTACATCAAAACTTACACATTTTCATTGTTCACTCATAAAATGTACATCAAAACCTACACATTTTCATTGTACACTCATAAAATATACATCAAAACCTACACATTTTCATTGTTCACTCATAAAATATACATCAAAACCTACACATTTTCATTGTAAACTTAAAAAATATACATCAAAACCTACACATTTTCATTGTACACTCATAAAATGTACATCAAAACCTACACATTTTCATTTTAATCTTAAAAAATATACATCAAAACCTACACATTTTCATTGTACACTCATAAAATGTACATCAAAACCTACACATTTTCATTTTAATCTTAAAAAATATACATCAAAACCTACATATTTTCATTGTACACTCATAAAATGTACATCAAAACTTACACATTTTCATTGTAAACTTAAAAAATATACATCAAAGCCTACACATTTTCATTGTACACTCAAGAAATGTACATCAAAACACACACATTTTGACTGTACATTCAAGAAATATACCTCAAAACATACACATTTTCAGTGTACATTCAAGAAATATACCTCAAAACATACACATTTTCATTGTATATACCAGAAATGTACATCAAAACATACATTTTCATTGTACATTCAAGAAATGTACATCAAAACATACACACTTTCATTGTTCACTCATAAAATGTACATCAAAACCTACATATTTTCATTGTAAACTTAAAAAATATACATCAAAACCTACACACTTTCATTGTTCACTCATAAAATGTACATCAAAACCTACATATTTTCATTGTAAACTTAAGAAATATTCATCAAAACCTACACATTTTCATTGTACACTCATAAAATATACATCAAAACCTACACATTTTCATTGTACACTCATAAAATATACGTCAAAACCTACACATTTTCATTGTAAACTTAAAAAATATACATCAAAACCTACACATTTTCATTGAACACTCATAAAATGTACATCAAAACCTACACATTTTCATTTTAATCTTAAAAAATATACATCAAAACCTACACATTTTCATTGTACACTCATAAAATGTACATCAAAACCTACACATTTTCATTTTAATCTTAAAAAATATACATCAAAACCTACACATTTTCATTGTACACTCATAAAATGTACATCAAAACTTACACATTTTCATTGTAAACTTAAAAAATATACATCAAAACCTACACATTTTCATTGTACACTCAAGAAATGTACATCAAAACTCACACATTTTGACTGTACATTCAAGAAATATACCTCAAAACATACACATTTTCATTGTATATACCAGAAATGTACATCAAAACATATACATTTTCATTGTACATTCAAGAAATGTACATCAAAACATACACACTTTCATTGTTCACTCATAAAATGTACATCAAAACCTACATATTTTCATTGTAAACTTAAGAAATATACATCAAAACCTACACATTTTCATTGTACACTCATAAAATATACATCAAAACCTACACATTTTCATTGTACGCTCATAAAATATACATCAAAACCTACACATTTTCATTGTAAACTTAAAAAATATACATCAAAACCTACACACTTTCATTGTTCACTCGTAAAATGTACATCAAAACCTACATATTTTCATTGTAAACTTAAGAAATATACATCAAAACCTACACATTTTCATTGTACACTCATAAAATATACATCAAAACCTACACATTTTCATTGTACACTCATAAAATATACATCAAAACCTACACATTTTCATTGTAAACTTAAAAAATATACATCAAAACCTACACATTTTCATTGTACACTCATAAAATGTACATCAAAACCTACACATTTTCATTTTAATCTTAAAAAATATACATCAAAACCTACACATTTTCATTGTACACTCATAAGATGTACATCAAAACTTACACATTTTCATTGTAAACTTAAAAAATATACATCAAAACCTACACAATTTCATTGTAAACTTAAAAAATATACATCAAAACCTACACATTTTCATTGTACATTCATAAAATGTACATCAAAACCTACACATTTTCATTGTAATCTTAAAAAATATACATCAAAACCTACACATTTTCACTGTACACTCATAAAATGTACATCAAAACCTACACATTTTCATTGTACACTTAAAAATTATACATCAAAACCTACACATTTTCATTGTACACTCATAAAATGTACATCAAAACTTACACATTTTCATTGTACACTTAAAAAATGTACATCAAAACCTAAACATTTTCATTGTACGCTCATAAAATATACATCAAAACCTACACATTTTCTTTGTACACTCATAAAATATACATCAAAACTTACACATTTTCATTGTACACTTAAAAAATGTACATCAAAACCTACACATTTTCATTGTACACTCATAAAATATACATCAAAACCTACACATTTTCATTGTACACTCATAAAATATACATCAAAACCTACACATTTACATTGTACACTCATAAAATATACATCAAAACCTACACATTTTCATTGTACACTCATAAAATATACATCAAAACTTACACATTTTCATTGTACACTTAAAAAATGTACATCAAAACCTACACATCTTCATTGTACACTCATATAATATACATCAAAACCTACACATTTTCATTGTACACTCATAAAATGTACATCAAAACCTACACATTTTCATTGTACACTCATAAAATGTACATGAAAACCTACACATTTTCATTGTAAACTTAAAAAATATACATCAAAACCTACACACTTTCATTGTTCACTCATAAAATGTACATCAAAACCTACATATTTTCATTGTAAACTTAAGAAATATACATCAAAACCTACACATTTTCATTGTACACTCATAAAATATACATCAAAACCTACACATTTTCATTGTACACTCATAAAATATACATCAAAACCTACACATTTTCATTGTAAACTTAAAAAATATACATCAAAACCTACACATTTTCATTGTACACTCATAAAATGTACATCAAAACCTACACATTTTCATTTTAATCTTAAAAAATATACATCAAAACCTACACATTTTCATTGTACACTCATAAAATATACATCAAAACCTACACATTTTCATTGTAAACTTAAAAAATATACATCAAAACCTACACATTTTCATTGTACACTCATAAAATGTACATCAAAACCTACACATTTTCATTGTACACTCATAAAATGTACATGAAAACCTACACATTTTCATTGTAAACTTAAAAAATATACATCAAAACCTACACACTTTCATTGTTCACTCATAAAAAGTACATCAAAACCTACATATTTTCATTGTAAACTTAAGAAATATACATCAAAACCTACACATTTTCATTGTACACTCATAAAATATACATCAAAACCTACACATCTTCATTGTACACTCATAAAATATACATCAAAACCTACACTATTTCATTGTACACTCATAAAATGTACATCAAAACCTACACATTTTCATTTTAATCTTAAAAAATATACATCAAAACCTACACATTTTCATTGTACACTCATAAAATGTACATCAAAACTTACACATTTTCATTGTAAACTTAAAAAATATACATCAAAGCCTACACAATTTCATTGTAAACTTAAAAAATATACATCAAAACCTACACATTTTCATTGTACATTCATAAAATGTACATCAAAACCTACACATTTTCATTGTAATCTTAAAAAATATACATCAAAACCTACACATTTTCACTGTACACTCATAAAATGTACATCAAAACTTACACATTTTCATTGTAAACTTAAAAAATATACATCAAAACCTACACATTTTCATTGTACGCTCATAAAATATACATCAAAACCTACACATTTTCTTTGTACACTCATAAAATATACATCAAAACTTACACATTTTCATTGTACACTTAAAAAATGTACATCAAAACCTACACATTTTCATTGTACACTCATAAAATATACATCAAAACCTACACATTTTCATTGTACACTCATAAAATATACATCAAAACCTACACATTTACATTGTACACTCATAAGATATACATCAAAACCTACACATTTTCATTGTACACTCATAAAATATACATCAAAACTTACACATTTTCATTGTACACTTAAAAAATGTACATCAAAACCTACACATTTTCATTGTAAACTTAAAAAATATACATCAAAACCTACACATTTTCATTGAACACTCATAAAATGTACATCAAAACCTACACATTTTCATTTTAATCTTAAAAAATATACATCAAAACCTACACATTTTCATTGTACACTCATAAAATGTACATCAAAACCTACACATTTTCATTTTAATCTTAAAAAATATACATCAAAACCTACACATTTTCATTGTACACTCATAAAATGTACATCAAAACTTACACATTTTCATTGTAAACTTAAAAAATATACATCAAAACCTACACATTTTCATTGTACACTCAAGAAATGTACATCAAAACTCACACATTTTGACTGTACATTCAAGAAATATACCTCAAAACATACACATTTTCATTGTATATACCAGAAATGTACATCAAAACATATACATTTTCATTGTACATTCAAGAAATGTACATCAAAACATACACACTTTCATTGTTCACTCATAAAATGTACATCAAAACCTACATATTTTCATTGTAAACTTAAGAAATATACATCAAAACCTACACATTTTCATTGTACACTCATAAAATATACATCAAAACCTACACATTTTCATTGTACGCTCATAAAATATACATCAAAACCTACACATTTTCATTGTAAACTTAAAAAATATACATCAAAACCTACACACTTTCATTGTTCACTCGTAAAATGTACATCAAAACCTACATATTTTCATTGTAAACTTAAGAAATATACATCAAAACCTACACATTTTCATTGTACACTCATAAAATATACATCAAAACCTACACATTTTCATTGTACACTCATAAAATATACATCAAAACCTACACATTTTCATTGTAAACTTAAAAAATATACATCAAAACCTACACATTTTCATTGTACACTCATAAAATGTACATCAAAACCTACACATTTTCATTTTAATCTTAAAAAATATACATCAAAACCTACACATTTTCATTGTACACTCATAAGATGTACATCAAAACTTACACATTTTCATTGTAAACTTAAAAAATATACATCAAAACCTACACAATTTCATTGTAAACTTAAAAAATATACATCAAAACCTACACATTTTCATTGTACATTCATAAAATGTACATCAAAACCTACACATTTTCATTGTAATCTTAAAAAATATACATCAAAACCTACACATTTTCACTGTACACTCATAAAATGTACATCAAAACCTACACATTTTCATTGTACACTTAAAAATTATACATCAAAACCTACACATTTTCATTGTACACTCATAAAATGTACATCAAAACTTACACATTTTCATTGTACACTTAAAAAATGTACATCAAAACCTAAACATTTTCATTGTACGCTCATAAAATATACATCAAAACCTACACATTTTCTTTGTACACTCATAAAATATACATCAAAACTTACACATTTTCATTGTACACTTAAAAAATGTACATCAAAACCTACACATTTTCATTGTACACTCATAAAATATACATCAAAACCTACACATTTTCATTGTACACTCATAAAATATACATCAAAACCTACACATTTACATTGTACACTCATAAAATATACATCAAAACCTACACATTTTCATTGTACACTCATAAAATATACATCAAAACTTACACATTTTCATTGTACACTTAAAAAATGTACATCAAAACCTACACATCTTCATTGTACACTCATATAATATACATCAAAACCTACACATTTTCATTGTACACTCATAAAATGTACATCAAAACCTACACATTTTCATTGTACACTCATAAAATGTACATGAAAACCTACACATTTTCATTGTAAACTTAAAAAATATACATCAAAACCTACACACTTTCATTGTTCACTCATAAAATGTACATCAAAACCTACATATTTTCATTGTAAACTTAAGAAATATACATCAAAACCTACACATTTTCATTGTACACTCATAAAATATACATCAAAACCTACACATTTTCATTGTACACTCATAAAATATACATCAAAACCTACACATTTTCATTGTAAACTTAAAAAATATACATCAAAACCTACACATTTTCATTGTACACTCATAAAATGTACATCAAAACCTACACATTTTCATTTTAATCTTAAAAAATATACATCAAAACCTACACATTTTCATTGTACACTCATAAAATATACATCAAAACCTACACATTTTCATTGTAAACTTAAAAAATATACATCAAAACCTACACATTTTCATTGTACACTCATAAAATGTACATCAAAACCTACACATTTTCATTGTACACTCATAAAATGTACATGAAAACCTACACATTTTCATTGTAAACTTAAAAAATATACATCAAAACCTACACACTTTCATTGTTCACTCATAAAAAGTACATCAAAACCTACATATTTTCATTGTAAACTTAAGAAATATACATCAAAACCTACACATTTTCATTGTACACTCATAAAATATACATCAAAACCTACACATCTTCATTGTACACTCATAAAATATACATCAAAACCTACACTATTTCATTGTACACTCATAAAATGTACATCAAAACCTACACATTTTCATTTTAATCTTAAAAAATATACATCAAAACCTACACATTTTCATTGTACACTCATAAAATGTACATCAAAACTTACACATTTTCATTGTAAACTTAAAAAATATACATCAAAGCCTACACAATTTCATTGTAAACTTAAAAAATATACATCAAAACCTACACATTTTCATTGTACATTCATAAAATGTACATCAAAACCTACACATTTTCATTGTAATCTTAAAAAATATACATCAAAACCTACACATTTTCACTGTACACTCATAAAATGTACATCAAAACTTACACATTTTCATTGTAAACTTAAAAAATATACATCAAAACCTACACATTTTCATTGTACGCTCATAAAATATACATCAAAACCTACACATTTTCTTTGTACACTCATAAAATATACATCAAAACTTACACATTTTCATTGTACACTTAAAAAATGTACATCAAAACCTACACATTTTCATTGTACACTCATAAAATATACATCAAAACCTACACATTTTCATTGTACACTCATAAAATATACATCAAAACCTACACATTTACATTGTACACTCATAAGATATACATCAAAACCTACACATTTTCATTGTACACTCATAAAATATACATCAAAACTTACACATTTTCATTGTACACTTAAAAAATGTACATCAAAACCTACACATTTTCATTGTACACTCATAAAATATACATCAAAACCTACACATTTTCATTGTACACTCATAAAATGTACATCAAAACCTACACATTTTCATTGTACACTCATAAGATGTACATGAAAACCTACACATTTTCATTGTAAACTTAAAAAATATACATCAAAACCTACACACTTTCATTGTTCACTCATAAAATGTACATCAAAACCTACATATTTTCATTGTACACTCATAAAATGTACATGAAAACCTACACATTTTCATTATAAACTTAAAAAATATACATCAAAACCTACACATTTTCATTGTACACTCATAAAATGTACATGAAAACCTACACATTTTCATTTTAATCTTAAAAAATATACATCAAAACCTACACATTTTCATTGTACACTCATAAAATATACATCAAAACCTACACATTTTCATTGTAAACTTAAAAAATATACATCAAAACCTACACATTTTCATTGTACACTCATAAAATGTACATCGAAACCTACACATTTTCATTGTACACTCATAAAATGTACATGAAAACCTACACATTTTCATTGTAAACTTAAAAAATATACATCAAAACCTACACACTTTCATTGTTCACTCATAAAATGTACATCAAAACCTACATATTTTCATTGTAAACTTAAGAAATATACATCAAAACCTACACATTTTCATTGTACACTCATAAAATATACATCAAAACCTACACATTTTCATTGTACACTCATAAAATATACATCAAAACCTACACATTTTCATTGTACACTCATAAAATGTACATCAAAACCTACACATTTTCATTTTAATCTTAGAAAATATACATCAAAACCTACACATTTTCATTGTACACTCATAAAATGTACATCAAAACTTACACATTTTCATTGTAAACTTAAAAAATATACATCAAAACCTACACAATTTCATTGTAAACTTAAAAAATATACATCAAAACCTACACATTTTCATTGTACATTCATAAAATGTACATCAAAACCTACACATTTTCATTGTAATCTTAAAAGATATACATCAAAACCTACACATTTTCACTGTACACTCATAAAATGTACATCAAAACTTACACATTTTCATTGTAAACTTAAGAAATATACATCAAAACCTACACATTTTCATTGTACACTCATAAAATATACATCAAAACCTACACATTTTCATTGTAAACTTAAAAAATATACATCAAAACCTACACATTTTCATTGTACACTCATAAAATGTACATCAAAACCTACACATTTTCATTTTAATCTTAAAAAATATACATCAAAACCTACACATTTTCATTGTACACTCATAAGATGTACATCAAAACTTACACATTTTCATTGTAAACTTAAAAAATATACATCAAAGCCTACACAATTTCATTGTAAACTTAAAAAATATACATCAAAACCTACACATTTTCATTGTACATTCATAAAATGTACATCAAAACCTACACATTTTCATTGTAATCTTAAAAAATATACATCAAAACCTACACATTTTCACTGTACACTCATAAAATGTACATCAAAACTTACACATTTTCATTGTAAACTTAAAAAATATACATCAAAACCTACACATTTTCATTGTACGCTCATAAAATATACATCAAAACCTACACATTTTCTTTGTACACTCATAAAATATACATCAAAACTTACACATTTTCATTGTACACTTAAAAAATGTACATCAAAACCTACACATTTTCATTGTACACTCATAAAATATACATCAAAACCTACACATTTTCATTGTACACTCATAAAATATACATCAAAACCTACACATTTACATTGTACACTCATAAAATATACATCAAAACCTACACATTTTCATTGTACACTCATAAAATATACATCAAAACTTACACATTTTCATTGTACACTTAAAAAATGTACATCAAAAGCTACACATTTTCATTGTACACTCATAAAATATACATCAAAACCTACACATTTTCATTGTACACTCATAAAATGTACATCAAAACCTACACATTTTCATTGTACACTCATAAAATGTACATGAAAACCTACACATTTTCATTGTAAACTTAAAAAATATACATCAAAACCTACACACTTTCATTGTTCACTCATAAAATGTACATCAAAACCTACATATTTTCATTGTAAACTTAAGAAATATACATCAAAACCTACACATTTTCATTGTACACTCATAAAATATACATCAAAACCTACACATTTTCATTGTACACTCATAAAATATACATCAAAACCTACACATTTTCATTGTAAACTTAAAAAATATACATCAAAACCTACACATTTTCATTGTACACTCATAAAATGTACATCAAAACCTACACATTTTCATTTTAATCTTAAAAAATATACATCAAAACCTACACATTTTCATTGTACACTCATAAAATATACATCAAAACCTACACATTTTCATTGTAAACTTAAAAAATATACATCAAAACCTACACATTTTCATTGTACACTCATAAAATGTACATCAAAACCTACACATTTTCATTGTACACTCATAAAATGTACATGAAAACCTACACATTTTCATTGTAAACTTAAAAAATATACATCAAAACCTACACACTTTCATTGTTCACTCATAAAATGTACATCAAAACCTACATATTTTCATTGTACACTCATAAAATATACATCAAAACCTACACATTTTCATTGTACACTCATAAAATATACATCAAAACCTACACATTTTCATTGTACACTCATAAAATATACATCAATTTCTACACATTTTCATTGTACACTCATAAAATGTACATCAAAACCTACACATTTTCATTTTAATCTTAAAAAATATACATCAAAACCTACACATTTTCATTGTACACTCATAAAATGTACATCAAAACTTACACATTTTCATTGTAAACTTAAAAAATATACATCAAAACCTACACAATTTCATTGTAAACTTAAAAAATATACATCAAAACCTACACATTTTCATTGTACATTCATAAAATGTACATCAAAACCTACACATTTTCATTGTAATCTTAAAAGATATACATCAAAACCTATACATTTTCACTGTACACTCATAAAATGTACATCAAAACTTACACATTTTCATTGTAAACTTAAAAAATATACATCAAAACCTACACACTTTCATTGTACACTCATAAAATGTACATCAAAACCTACACATTTTCATTGTAAACTTAAAAAATATACATCATAACCTACACATTTTTGTTTGGCTTCGAACAGGTCGTTCTTTCGCGACAATTCGCTTCCTTGAAGCAACTTCACTCAAATTATCGATATTCTCTGATTTTTTTTACACATGTCTCAAACTGTTTCTGAGGCTCCATAGAGACACCTGAGCGCAGTTTAGTTTGGCTTCGAAGAACTCGTTGTTTCGTAATAATTCGCTTCTTTGAAGCATCTATACAACTATTTTCGATAGTCTCTGATATTTGTAACACTTGTCTCAAACGGTTTCTGAGGCTTCATAGACACCTGAGCACAGTTTAGTTTGGCTTCGAACAACTCGTTGTTTCGAGATAATTTGCTTCTTTGAAGCAACTTCAGGCAAATTTTCGATATTCTCACATATATGTAACACTTGTCCCAAAACGTTTCAGAGACCCCATATGACGTTTGAGCGCAGTTTAGTTTGGATTCGAACAGGACGTTCTTTCGCGATAATTCGCTTCTTAGAAGCTCCTTCACTCAAATTTTCGATATTCTCTGATATTTGTAACACTTGTCTCAAACGTTTTCTGAGATTCCATAGAGACACCTGAGCACAGTTTAGTTTGGCTTCGAACAACTCGTTTCGCGATAATTCGCATCTTTGAAGCAACTTCACGCAAATTTTCGATATTCTCAGATATTTGTAACACTTGTCTCAAAGCGTTTCAGAGAGCCCATAAACACGTTTGATCGCAGTTTAGTTTGGATTCGAACAGGTCGTTCTTTCGCGACAATTCGCTTCTTTGAAGCAACTTCACTCAAATTTTCGATATTCTCTGATATTTGTCACACTTGTCTCAAACTGATTCTGAGGCTCCATAGAGACACCTGAGCACAGTTTAGTTTGGATTCGAACAACTCGTTTCGAAAAAATTCGCTTCTTTAAAGCAACTTTACTCATATTTTCGATATTCTCTGATATTTGTAACACCTGTCTCAAACGGTTTCTGAGGCTTCATAGAGACACCTGAGCACAGTTTAGTTTGGCTTCGAACAACTCGTTTCCCGATAATTCGCTTCTTTGAAGCAACTTCACGCAAATTTTCGATATTCTCTGATATTTGTAACACTTGTCGCAAACGCTTTCTGAGGCTCCATAGAGACACCTGAGCTCAGTTTAGTTTGGCTTCGAAGAACTCGTTGTTTCGTAATAATTCGCTTCTTTGAAGCATCTATACTCCTATTTTCGATATCTTCACGCAAATTTTCGATATTCTCTGATATTTATAACACTTGACACAAACGCTTTCTGAGGCTCCATAGAGACACCTGAGATCAGTTTAGTTTGGCTTCGACCAACTTGTTGTTTCGCGATAATTTGCTTCTTTGAAGGAACTTCACGCAAATTTTCGATATTCTCTGATATTAGTAACACTTGTCTCAAAAGATTTATGAGGTTCCATTGAGACACCTGAGCACAGTTATGTTTGGCTTCGAACAACTCGTAATTTCGCGATAATTCGCTTCTTTGAAGCAACTTCACGGAAATTTTCGATATTGTCTGATATTTGTAACACTTATCTCAAACGGTTTCTGAGGCTCCATAGAGACACCTGAGCACAGTTTAGTTTGGCTTCGAACAACTCGTAGTTTCGCAAAAATTCGCTTCTTTGAAGCAACTTTACTCATATTTTCGATATTCTCTGATATTTGTAACATTTGTCTCAAACGGTTTCTGAGGCTTCATAGAGACACCTGTGCGCAGTTTAGTTTGGCTTCGAACATCTCGTTTCCCGATAATTCGCTTCTTTGAAGCAACTTCACTCCTATTTTCGATATTCTCTGATACTTGTAACAGTTGTCTCAAACTGTTTCTGAGGTTCCATAGAGACACCTGAGCGCAGTTTAGTTTGGCTTACAACAAACCGTTGTTTCGCCATAATTCGCTTCTTTGAAGCAACTTCACTCCTATATTCGATATTCTCTGATATTTGTAACACTTGTCATAAACGGTTAATGAGGCTCCATAGAGACACCTGAGCACAGTTATGTTTGGCTTCGGACAACTCGTTTCGCGATAATTCGCTTCTTTGAAGCAACTTCAGGCAAATTTTCGAACTTCTCAGATATATGTAACACTTGTCTCAAAACGTTTCAGAGACCCCATAAGACGTTTGAGCGGAGTTTAGTTTGGATTCGAACAGGTCGTTCTTTCGCGATAATTCGCTTCTTAGAAGCTACTTCACTGAAATTTTCGATATTCTCTGATATTTGTAACACTTGTCTCAAACGTTTTCTGAGGCTTCATAGAAACACCTGAAAACAGTTTAGTTTGGCTTCGAACAACTCGTTGTTTCGCGATAATTTGCTTCTTTGAAGCAACTTCAGGCAAATTTTCGATATTGTCAGATATATGTAACACTTGTCTCAAAACGTTTCAGAGACCCCATAAGACGTTTGAGCGGAGTTTAGTTTGGATTCGAACAGGTCGTTCTTTCGCGACAATTCGCTTCTTTGAAGCAACTTCACTCAAATTTTCGATATTCTCTGATATTTGTAACACTTGTCTCAAACTGTTTCTGAGGCTCCATAGAGACACCTGAGCAGAGTTATGTTTGGCTTCGGACAACTCGTTTCGCGATAATTCGCATCTTTGAAGCAACCTCACGCAAATTTTCGATATTCTCATATATTTGTAACACTTGTCTCAAAGCGTTTCAGAGAGCCCATTAAGACGTTTGAGCGCAGTTTAGTTTGGATTCGAACAGGTCGTTTTTTCGCGATAATTCGCTTCTTTGAAGCAACTTCACTCCTATTTTCGATATTCTCTGATATTTGTATCACTTGTTTCAAACGTTTTCTGAGGCTCCATAGAGACACCTGAGCACAGTTATGTTTGGCTTCGAACAACTTGTTTCGCGATAATTTGCTTCTTTGAAGCTACTTCACTCAAATTTTCGATATTCTCCGATATTTGTAACACTTGTCTCAAACGTTTTCTGGGGCTCCATAGAGACACCTGAGCACAGTTATGTTTGGCTTCGGACAACTCTTTGTTTCGCGATAATTCGCTTCTTTGAAGCAACTTCACGCAAATTTTCGATATTCTCTGATACTTGTAACAGTTGTCTCAAACTGTTTCTGAGGTTCCATAGAGACACCTGAGCACAGTTTAGTTTGGCTTACAACAAACCGTTGTTTCGCAATAATTCGCTTCTTTGAAGCAACTTCACTCCTATTTTCGATATTCTCTGATATTTGTAACACTTGTCATAAACCGTTTCTGAGGCTCCATAGAGACACCTGAGCACAGTTTAGTTTGTCTTCGAACAACTCGTTTCGCGATAATTCGCATCTTTGAAGCAACTTCACGCAAATTTTCGATATTCTCATATATTTGTAACACTTGTCTCAAAGCGTTTCAGAGAGCCCATTAAGACGTTTGAGCGCAGTTTAGTTTGGATTCGAACAGGTCGTTTTTTCGCGATAATTCGCTTCTTTGAAGCAACTTCACTCCTATTTTCGATATTCTCTGATATTTGTATCACTTGTTTCAAACGTTTTCTGAGGCTCCATAGAGACACCTGAGCACAGTTATGTTTGGCTTCGAACAACCCGTAGTTTCGCGATAATTCGCTTCTTTGAAGCAACTTCAGGCAAATTTTCGATATTCTCAGATATATGTAACACTTGTCTCAAAACGTTTCAGAGAACCCATAAAACGTTTGAGCGCAGTTTAGTTTGGATTCGAACAGGTCGTTCTTTCGCGATAATTCGCATCTTAGAAGCTACATCACCCAAATTTTCGATATTCTCTGATATTTGTAACACGTCTCAAACGGTTTCTGAGGCTTCATAGAGACACCTGAAAACAGTTTAGTTTGGTTTCGAACAACTTGTTGTTTCGCGATAATTACTTCTTTGAAGCAACTTCAGGCAAATTTTCGATATTCTTTGATATTTGTAACACTTGTCTCAAACTGTTTCTGAGGCTCCATAGAGACACCTGAGCACAGTTTAGTTTGGCTTCGAACAAACCGTTGTTTCGCCATAAGTCGCTTCTTTGAAGCAAGTATACTCATATTTTCGATATTCTCTGATATTTCTAACACTTATCTTAAACGGTTTCTGAGGCTCCATAGAGACACCTGAGCACAGTTTAGTTTGGCTTCGGACAACTCGTTGTTTCGGGATAATTCGCTTCTTTGAAGCAACTTCACTCCTATTTTCCACATTCTCTGATATTTGTAACACTTGTCTCAAACGGTTTCTGAGGCTCCATAGAGACACCTGAGCACAGTTTAGTTTGGCTTCGAACAAACCATTGTTTCGCCATAATTCGCTTCTTTGAAACAAGTATACTCATATTTTCGATATTCTCCTATATTTGTAACACTTGTCTTAAACGGTTTCTGAGGCTCCATAGAGACACCTGAGCAGAGTTATGTTTGGCTTCCGACAACACGTTTCGCGATAATATGCTTCTTTGAAGCAACTTCAGGCAAATTTTCGATATTCTCAGATATATGTAGCACTTGTCTCAAAACGTTTCAGAGACCCCATAAGACGTTAGGAGCGCAGTTTAATTTTTTTCGAAAAGGTCGTTCTTTCGCGATAATTCGCTTCTTTGAAGCAACTTCACTCAAATTTTCGATATTCTCTGATATTTGTAACACTTGTCACAAAGCGTTTCAGAGAGCCCATAAACACGTTTGAGCGCAGTTTAGTTTGGATTCGAAGAGGTCGTTTTTTTCGCGATAATTCGCTTCTTTGATGCAACTTCACTCCTATTTTCGATATTCTCTGATATTTCTAACACTTGTATCAAACGGTTTCTGAGGCTCCAAAGAGAAACCTGAGCAATGTTTAGTTTGGCTTCGAACAACTTGTTGTTTCGCAATAATTCGCTTCTTTGAAGCAAATTCACTCATATTTTCGATATTCTCTGATATTTGTAACACTTGTCTCAAACGTTTTCTGAGGCTCCACAGAGACACCTGAGCACAGTATATGTAACACTTGTCTCAAAACGTTTCAGAGACCCCGTAAGACGTTTGAGCCCAGTTTAGCTTTGAATTGGAACAGGTCGTTCTTTCGCGATAATTCGCTTCATAGAAACTACTTCACTCAAATTTTCGATATTCTCCGATATTTGTAACACTTGTCTCAAACGTTTTCTGGGGCTCCATAGAGACACCTGAGCACAGTTATGTTTGGCTTCGGACAACTCGTTTCGCGATAATTCGCTTCTTTGAAGCAACTTCACGCAAATTTTCGATATTCTGTGATATTTGGAACACTTGTCACAAAACGTTTCAGAGACCCCGTAAGACGTTTGAGCGCAGTTTAGTTTGCATTCGAACAGGTCGTACTTTCGCGATAATTCGCTTCTTTGAAGCAACTTCACTCAAATTTTCGATATTCTCTGATATTTGTAGCACTTGTCTCAATCGGTTTCTGAGGCTCCACAGAGACACTTGTCTCAAACGGTTTTTTAGGCGACATAGACACACCTGAGCACAGTTTAGTTTGGCTTCGAACAAACCGTTGTTTCGCCATAATTCATTTCTTTGAAGCAACTTCACTCCTATTTTCGATATTCTCTGATATTTGTAACACTTGTCTCAGACGGTTTCTGAGGCATCATAGAGACACTTGGAAACAGTTTGGTTTGGCTTCAAACAACTTGTTTGGCGATAATTTGCTTCTTTGAAGCGAATTG
This sequence comes from Tenodera sinensis, assembly GCA_030765045.1. Lineage (NCBI taxonomy): Eukaryota > Metazoa > Arthropoda > Insecta > Mantodea > Mantidae > Tenodera > Tenodera sinensis. The sequence continues at coordinate 990,546 of JAUKNM010000095.1, forward strand.
TCGCCAAAGAACGACCTGTTCGAATCCAAACTAAACTGCGCTCAAACGTTTTATGGGGTCTCTGAAACGTTTTGAGACAAGTGTTACATATATCTGAGAATATCGAAAATTTGCCTGAAGTTGCTTCAAAGAAGCGAATTATTGCGAAATGAGTTGTTCGAAGCCAAACTAAACTGTGCTCATGTGTCTCTATGGAGCCTCAGAAACCGTTTGCGACAAGTGTTACAAATATCAGAGAATATCGAAAATTTGCGTGAAGTAGCTTCAAAGAAGCGAATTATCGCGAAAAAACGAGTTGTCCGAAGCCAAACATAACTGTGCTCAGGTGTCACAATGGAGCCTCAGAAACCGTTTGAGACAAGTGTTACAAATATCAGAGAATATCGAAAATTTGCGTGAAGTAGCTTCAAAGAAGCGAATTATCGCGAAAAAACGAGTTATCCGAAGCCAAACATAACTGTGCTCAGGTGTCTCAATGGAGCCTCAGAAAACGTTTTGTGACAAGTGTTACAAATATCAGAGAATATCGAAAATTTGAGTGAAGTAGCTTCTAAGAAGCAAATTATCGCGACACAACGAGTTGTTTGTAGCCAAACTAAACTGTGTTCAGGTGTCTCTATGAAGCCTCAGAAACCGTTTGAGACAAGTGTTACAAATATCAGAGAATATCGAAAATCGGAGTATAGATGCTTCAAAGAAGCGAATCATTAGGAAACAACGAGTTGTTCGAAGCCAAACTAAACTGTGCTCAGGTGTCTCAATGGAGCCTCAGAAAACGTTTTGTGACAAGTGTTACAAATATCAGAGAATATCGAAAATTTGAGTGAAGTAGCTTCTAAGAAGCAAATTATCGCGACACAACGAGTTGTTTGTAGCCAAACTAAACTGTGTTCAGGTGTCTCTATGAAGCCTCAGAAACCGTTTGAGACAAGTGTTACAAATATCAGAGAATATCGAAAATAGGAGTATAGATGCTTCAAAGCGAATCATTAGGAAACAACGAGTTGTTCGAAGCCAAACTAAACTGTGCTCAGGTGTCTCAATGGAGCCTCAGAAAACGTTTTGTGACAAGTGTTACAAATATCAGAGAATATCGAAAATTTGAGTGAAGTAGCTTCTAAGAAGCGAATTATCGCGAAAGAACGACCTGTTCTAATCCAAACTAAACTGCGCTCAAACGTCTCTGAAACGTCTTGAGACAAGTGTTATATATATCTGAGAATATCGAAAATTTGCGTGAAGTTGCTTCAAAGAAGCGAATTATTGCGAAACAACGAGTTGTTCGAAGCCAAACTAAACTGTGCTCAGGTGTCTCTGTGGAGCCTCAGAAGCCGTTTGCGACAAGTGTTACAAATATCAGAGGATATCGAAAATAGGAGTGAAGTTGCTTCAAAGAAGCGAATTATCGCGAAAGAACGACCTGTTCGAATCCAAACTAAACTGCGCTCAAACGTCTATGGGGCTCTGAAACGTTTTGAGACAAGTGTTACATATATCTGAGAATATCGAAAATTTGCCTGAAGTTGCTTCAAAGAAACGAATTATTGCGAAATGAGTTGTTCGAAGCCAAACTAAACTGTGCTCATGTGTCTGTATGGAGCCTCAGAAACCGTTTGCGACAAGTGTTACAAATATCAGAGAATATCGAAAATTTGCGTGAAGTAGCTTCAAAGAAGCGAATTATCGCGAAAAAACGAGTTGTCCGAAGCCAAACATAACTGTGCTCAGGTGTCACAATGGAGCCTCAGAAACCGTTTGAGACAAGTGTTACAAATATCAGAGAATATCGAAAATTTGCGTGAAGTAGCTTCAAAGAAGCGAATTATCGCGAAAAAACGAGTTGTCCGAAGCCAAACATAACTGTGCTCAGGTGTCTCAATGGAGCCTCAGAAAACGTTTTGTGACAAGTGTTACAAATATCAGAGAATATCGAAAATTTGAGTGAAGTAGCTTCTAAGAAGCAAATTATCGCGACACAACGAGTTGTTTGTAGCCAAACTAAACTGTGTTCAGGTGTCTCTATGAAGCCTCAGAAACCGTTTGAGGCAAGTGTTACAAATATCAGAGAATATCGAAAATCGGAGTATAGATGCTTCAAAGAAGCGAATCATTAGGAAACAACGAGTTGTTCGAAGCCAAACTAAACTGTGCTCAGGTGTCTCAATGGAGCCTCAGAAAACGTTTTGTGACAAGTGTTACAAATATCAGAGAATATCGAAAATTTGAGTGAAGTAGCTTCTAAGAAGCTAATTATCGCGACACAACGAGTTGTTTGTAGCCAAACTAAACTGTGTTCAGGTGTCTCTATGAAGCCTCAGAAACCGTTTGAGACAAGTGTTACAAATATCAGAGAATATCGAAAATTTGAGTGAAGTAGCTTCTAAGAAGCAAATTATCGCGACACAACGAGTTGTTTGTAGCCAAACTAAACTGTGTTCAGGTGTCTCTATGAAGCCTCAGAAACCGTTTGAGACAAGTGTTACAAATATCAGAGAATATCGAAAATAGGAGTATAGATGCTTCAAAGCGAATCATTAGGAAACAACGAGTTGTTCGAAGCCAAACTAAACTGTGCTCAGGTGTCTCAATGGAGCCTCAGAAAACGTTTTGTGACAAGTGTTACAAATATCAGAGAATATCGAAAATTTGAGTGAAGTAGCTTCTAAGAAGCGAATTATCGCGAAAGAACGACCTGTTCCAATCCAAACTAAACTGCGCTCAAACGTCTCTGAAACGTCTTGAGACAAGTGTTATATATATCTGAGAATATCGAAAATTTGCGTGAAGTTGCTTCAAAGAAGCGAATTATGGCGAATCAACAGTTTGTTAGAAGCCAAACTAAACTGTGCTCAGGTGTCTCTATGGAGCCTCAGAAACCGTTTGAGACAAGTGTTACAAATATCAGAGAATATCGAAAATAGGAGTGAAGTTGCTTCAAAGAAGCGAATTATCGCGAAACGAGTTTTTCGAAGCCAAACTAAACTGTGCTCAGGTGTTTCTATGGAGCCTCAGAAAACGTTTGAGACAAGTGTTACAAATATAAGAGAATATCGAAAATATGAGTAAACTTGGTTCAAAGAAGCGAATTATGGCGAAACCAAAAAACGACCTGTTCGAATCCAAACTAAACTGCGCTCAAACTTCTTTATGGGCTCTCTGAAACGCTTTGAGACAAGTGTTACAAATATCAGAGAATTTCGAAAATTTGAGTGAAGTTGCTTCAAAGAAGCGAATTATTGCGAAACAACGAGTTGTTCGAAGCTAAGCTAAACTGTGCTCAGGTGTCTCTATGGAGCCTCAGAAACCGTCTGAGACAAGTTTTACAAATATCAGAGAATATCGAAAATAGGAGTGGAGTTGCTTCAAAGAAGCGAATTATCGCGAAACAACGAGTTGTCCGAAGCCAAACTAAACTGTGCTCAGGTGTTTCCATGGAGCCTCAGAAAACGTTTGAGACAAGTGTTATAAATATCAGAGAATATCGTAAATATGAGTAAACTTGCCTCAAAGAAGCGAATTATGGCGAAACAACGGTTTGTTCGAAGCCAAACTATCCTGCGCTTAGGTGTCTCTATGGAGCCTCAGAAACAGATTGAGATAACTGTTACCAGTATCAGAGAATATCGAAAATAGGAGTGAAGTTGCTTCAAGGAAGCGAATTATTGCGAAACGAGTTGTTCGAAGCCAAACTAAACTGTGCTCAGGTGTCTCTATGGAGCCTCAGAAACCGTTTGAGACAAGTGTTAGAAATATCAGAGAATATCGAAAATAGGAGTGAAGTTGCTCCAAAGAAGCGAATTATGGCGAAACAACGGTTTGTTCGAATCCAAACTAAACTGCGCTCAAACGTCTTTATGGGCTCTCTGAAACGTTTTGTGACAAGTGTTACAAATATCACAGAATATCGAAAATTTGCGTGAAGTTGCTTCAAAGAAGCGAATTATCGCGATACGAGTTGTTGGAAGCCAAACTAAACTGTGCTCAGGTGTCTCTATGGAGCCTAAGAAACCGTTTGAGACAAGTGTTACAAATATCAGAGAATATCGAAAATTTGAGTGAAGTTGCTTCAAAGAAGCGAATTATCGCGAAAGAACGACCTGTTCGAATCCAAACTAAACTGCGCTCAAACCTCTTATGGGGTCTCTGAAACGTTTTGAGACAAGTGTTACATACATCTGAGAATATCGACAATTTGCGTCAAGTTGCCTCAAAGAAGCCTATTATGGCGAAACAACGGTTTGTTAGAAGCCAAACTAAACTGTGCTCAGGTGTATCTATGGAGCCTCAGAAACCGTTTGAGACAAGTGTTACAAATATAAGAGAATATCGAAAATATGAGTAAACTTGGTTCAAAGAAGCGAATTATGGCGAAACAACGGTTTGTTCGAAGCCAAACTAAACTGTGCTCAGGTGTCTCTATGGAGCCTCAGAAACCGTTTGAGACAAGTGTTCCAAATATCAGAGAATATCGAAAATAGGAGTGAAGTTGCTTCAACGAAGCGAATTATCGCGAAAAAACGACCTGTTCGAATCCAAACTAAACTGCGCTCAAATTTCTTTATGGGCTCTCTGAAACGCTTTGAGACAGGTGTTACAAATATCAGAGAATTTCGAAAATTTGAGTGAAGTTGCTTCAAAGAAGCGAATTATCGCGAAACGAGTTGTCCGAAGCCAAACTAAACTGTGCTCAGGTGTTTCTATGGAGCCTCAGAAAACGTTTGAGACAGGTGTTACAAATACCAGAGAATATCGAAAATATGAGTAAACTTGGTTCAAAGAAGCGAATTATGGCGAAACAACGGTTTGTTCGAAGCCAAACTAAACTGCGCTCAGGTGTCTCTATGGAGCGTCAGAAACAGTTTGAGACAACCGTTACAAGTATCAGAGAATATCGAAAATTTCAGTGAAGTTGCTTCAAAGAAGCGAATTATCGCGAAAGAACGAGATGTTCAAAGCCAAACTAAACTGTGCTCAGGTGTCCTTATGGAGCCCCAGAGAGCGTTTGTGACAAGTGTTACAAATATCAGAGAATATAGAAAATTTGAGTGAAGTAGCTCCTAAGAAGCGAATTATCGCGAAAGAACGACCTGTTCGAATGCAAACTAAACTGCGCTCAAACTTCTTTATGGGCTCTCTGAAACGCTTTGAGACAAGTGTTACAAATATCAGAGAATTTCGAAAATTTGAGTGAAGTTGCTTCAAAGAAGCGAATTATTGCGAAACGAGTTGTTCGAAGCCAAACTAAACTGTGCTCAGGTGTCTCTATGGAGCCTCAGAAACCGTTTGCGACAAGTGTTACAAATATCAGAGAATATCGAAAATTTGAGTGAAGTTGCTTCAAAGAAGCGAATTATCGCGAAAGAACGACCTGTTCGAATGCAAACTAAACTGCGCTCAAGCGTCTTATGGGGTCTCTGAAACACTTTGAGACAAGTGTTCTGAGAATATCGAAAATTTGCGTGAAGTTGCTTCAAAGAAGCGAATTATCGCGAAACGAGTTGTCAGAAGCCTATGGAGCCTCAGAAACCGTTTGAGACAAGCCTTACAAATATCACAGAATATCGAAAATAGGAGTATTGATGCTTCAAAGAAGCGAATTATTACGAAATAACGAGTCGTTCGAAGCCAAACTAAACTGTGCTCAGGTGTCTTTATGGAGCCTCAGAAACCGTTTGAGACAAGTGTTACAAATATCGGAGAATATCGAAAATTTGCGTGAAGTTGCTTCAAAGAAACGAATTATGGCGAAACAACCGTTTGTTCGCAGCCAAACTAAACTGTGCTCAGGTGTCTATATGGAGCCTCAGAAACAGTTTGAGATAACTGTTACCAGTATCAGAGAATATCGAAAATAGGAGTGAACTTGCTTCAAAGAAGCGAATTATTGCGAAACGAGTTGTTCGAAGCCAAACTAAACTGTGCTCAGGTGTCTCTAAGGAGCCTCAGAAACCGTTTGAGACAAGTGTTATAAATATCAGAGAATATCGTAAATATGAGTAAACTTGCCTCAAAGAAGCGAATTATGGCGAAACAACGGTTTGTTCGAAGCCAAACTATCCTGCGCTCAGGTGTCTCTATGGAGCCTCAGAAACAGATTGAGATAACTGTTACCAGTATCAGAGAATATCGAAAATAGGAGTGAAGTTGCTTCAAGGAAGCGAATTATTGCGAAACGAGTTGTTCGAAGCCAAACTAAACTGTGCTCAGGTGTCTCTATGGAGCCTCAGAAACCGCTTGAGACAAGTGTTAGAAATATCAGAGAATATCGAAAATAGGAGTGAAGTTGCTCCAAAGAAGCGAATTATGGCGAAACAACGGTTTGTTCGAATCCAAACTAAACTGCGCTCAAACGTCTTTATGGGCTCTCTGAAACGTTTTGTGACAAGTGTTACAAATATCACAGAATATCGAAACTTTGCGTGAAGTTGCTTCAAAGAAGCGAATTATCGCGATATGAGTTGTTGGAAGCCAAACTAAACTGTGCTCAGGTGTCTCTATGGAGCCTAAGAAACCGTTTGAGACAAGTGTTACAAATATCAGAGAATATCGAAAATTTGAGTGAAGTTGCTTCAAAGAAGCGAATTATCGCGAAAGAACGACCTGTTCGAATTCAAACTAAACTGCGCTCAAACCTCTAATGGGGTCTCTGAAACGTTTTGAGACAAGTGTTACATATATCTGAGAATATCGACAATTTGCGTCAAGTTGCCTCAAAGAAGCCTATTATGGCGAAACAACGGTTTGTTAGAAGCCAAACTAAACTGCGCTCAGGTGTATCTATGGAGCCTCAGAAACCGTTTGAGACAAGTGTTACAAATATAAGAGAATATCGAAAATATGAGTAAACTTGGTTCAAAGAAGCGAATTATGGCGAAACAACGGTTTGTTCGAAGCCAAACTAAACTTTGCTCAGGTGTCTCTATGGAGCCTCAGAAACCGTTTGAGACAAGTGTTCCAAATATCAGAGAATATCGAAAATAGGAGTGAAGTTGCTTCAACGAAGCGAATTATCGCGAAAAAACGACCTGTTCGAATCCAAACTAAACTGCGCTCAAATTTCTTTATGGGCTCTCTGAAACGCTTTGAGACAGGTGTTACAAATATCAGAGAATTTCGAAAATTTAAGTGAAGTTGCTTCAAAGAAGCGAATTATCGCGAAACGAGTTGTCCGAAGCCAAACTAAACTGTGCTCAGGTGTTTCTATGGAGCCTCAGAAAACGTTTGAGACAAGTGTTACAAATACCAGAGAATATCGAAAATATGAGTAAACTTGGTTCAAAGAAGCGAATTATGGCGAAACAACGGTTTGTTCGAAGCCAAACTAAACTGCGCTCAGTTGTCTCTATGGAGCGTCAGAAACAGTTTGAGACAACCGTTACAAGTATCAGAGAATATCGAAAATTTCAGTGAAGTTGCTTCAAAGAAGCGAATTATCGCGAAAGAACGAGTTGTTCGAAGCCAAACTAAACTGTGCTCAGGTGTCCTTATGGAGCCCCAGAGAGCGTTTGTGACAAGTGTTACAAATATCAGAGAATATCGAAAATTTGAGTGAAGTAGCTCCTAAGAAGCAAATTATCGCGAAAGAACGACCTGTTCGAATGCAAACTAAACTGCGCTCAAACTTCTTTATGGGCTCTCTGAAACGCTTTGAGACAAGTGTTACAAATATCAGAGAATTTCGAAAATTTGAGTGAAGTTGCTTCAAAGAAGCGAATTATTGCGAAACGAGTTGTTCGAAGCCAAACTAAACTGTGCTCAGGTGTCTCTATGGAGCCTCAGAAACCGTTTGCGACAAGTGTTACAAATATCAGAGAATATCGAAAATTTGAGTGAAGTTGCTTCAAAGAAGCGAATTATCGCGAAAGAACGACCTGTTCGAATGCAAACTAAACTGCGCTCAAGCGTCTCATGGGGTCTCTGAAACACTTTGAGACAAGTGTTCTGAGAATATCGAAAATTTGCGTGAAGTTGCTTCAAAGAAGCGAATTATCGCGAAACGAGTTGTCAGAAGCCTATGGAGCCTCAGAAACCGTTTGAGACAAGCCTTACAAATATCACAGAATATCGAAAATAGGAGTATTGATGCTTCAAAGAAGCGAATTATTACGAAATAACGAGTCGTTCGAAGCCAAACTAAACTGTGCTCAGGTGTCTTTATGGAGCCTCAGAAACCGTTTGAGACAAGTGTTACAAATATCAGAGAATATCGAAAATTTGCGTGAAGTTGCTTCAAAGAAACGAATTATGGCGAAACAACCGTTTGTTCGCAGCCAAACTAAACTGTGCTCAGGTGTCTATATGGAGCCTCAGAAACAGTTTGAGATAACTGTTACCAGTATCAGAGAATATCGAAAATAGGAGTGAACTTGCTTCAAAGAAGCGAACTATTGCGAAACGAGTTGTTCGAAGCCAAACTAAACTGTGCTCAGGTGTCTCTAAGGAGCCTCAGAAACCGTCTGAGACAAGTGTTAGAAATATCAGAGAATATCCAAAATAGGAGTGAAGTTGCTCCAAACAAGCGATTTATGGCGAAACAACGGTTTGTTCGAATCCAAACTAAACTGCGCTCAAATGTCTTTATGGGCTCTCTGAAACGTTTTGAGACAAGTGTTACATATATCTGAGAATATCGTAAATTTGCGTGAAGTTGCTTCAAAGAAGCGAATTATGGCGAAACAACCGTTTGTTCGCAGCCAAACTAAACTGTGCTCAGGTGTCTATATGGAGCCTCAGAAACAGTTTGAGATAACTGTTACCAGTATCAGAGAATATCGAAAATAGGAGTGAAGTTGCTTCAAAGAAGCGAATTATTGCGAAACGAGTTGTTCGAAGCCAAACTAAACTGTGCTCAGGTGTCTCTAAGGAGCCTCAGAAACCGTTTGAGACAAGTGTTAGAAATATCAGAGAATATCGAAAATAGGGGTGAAGTTGCTCCAAAGAAGCAAATTATAGCGAAACAACGGTTTGTTCGAATCCAAACTAAACTGCGCTCAAACGTCTTTATGGGCTCTCTGAAACGTTTTGTGACAAGTGTTACAAATATCAGAGAATATCGAAAATTTGAAAGAAGTTGATTGAAAGAAGCGAATTATCGCGAAAGAACGACCTGTCGAAACCAAACTAAACTGCGCTCAAACGTCTTATGGAGTCTCTGAAACGTTTTGAGACAAGTGTTACATATGTCTGAGAATATGGAAAATTTGCAAGTTGCTTCAAAGGAGCGAATTATGGCGAAACAACGGTTTGTTAGAAGCCAAACTAAACCGTGCTCAGGTGTCTGTATGGAGCCTCAGAAACCGTTTGAGACAAGTGTTACAAATATCAGAGAATATCGAAAATAGGATTGGAGTTGCTTCAAAGAAGCGAAATATCGCGAAACAACGAGTTGTCCGAAGCCAAACTAAACTGTCCTCAGGTGTTTCTATGGAGCCTCAGAAAACGTTTGAGACAAGTGTTACAAATATAAGAGAATATCGAAAATATGAGTAAACTTGGTTCAAAGAAGAAAATTATGGCGAAACAATGGTTTGTTCGAAGCCAAACTAAACTGTGCTCAGGTGTCTCTATGGAGCCTCAGAAACCGTTTGAGACAAGTGTTCCAAATATCAGAGAAAATCGAAAATAGGAGTTAAGTTGCTTCAAAGAAGCGAATTATCGCGAAAAAACGACCTGTTCGAATCCAAACTAAACTGCGCTCAAACTTCTTTATGGGCTCTCTGAAACGCTTTGAGACAAGTGTTACAAATATCAGAGAATTTGGAAAATTTGAGTGAAGTTGCTTCAAAGAAGTGAATTATAGCGAAACAACCAGTTGTTCGAAGCCAAACTAAACTGTGCTCAGGTGTCTCTATGGAGCCTCAGAAACCGTCTGAGACAAGTGTTATAAATATCAGAGAATATCGAAAATTTGCGTGAAGATGCTTCAAAGAAGCGAATTATCGCGAAACAACGGTTTGTTAGAAGCCAAACATAACTGTGCTCATGTGTCTCAATGGAGCCTCATAAACCTTTTGAGACAAGTGTTACAAATATCAGAGAATATCGAAAATTTGAGTGAAGTAGCTTCTAAGAAGCGAATTATCGCGAAAGAACAACCTGTTCGAATTCAAACTAAACTGCGCTCAAACGTCTTATGGGGTCTCTGAAACGTTTTGAGACAAGTGTTACATATATCTGAGAATAATGAAAATTTGCTTGAAGTTGCTTCAAAGAAGCAAATTATCGCGAAACGAGTTGTCCGAAGCCAAACTAAACTGTGCTCAGGTGTCTCTATGGAGCCTCAGAAAACGTTTGAGACAAGTGTTACAAATATCAGAGAATATCGAAAATATGAGTATACTTGCTTCAAAGAAGCGAATTATGGCGAAACAACGGTTTGTTCGAAGCCAAACTAAACTGTGCTCAGGTGTCTCTATGGAGCCTCAGAAGCCTTTTGAGACAAGTGTTACAAATATAAGAGAATATCGAAAATTTGCGTGAAGTTGCTTCAAAGAAACGAATTATCGCGAAACAACGAGTTGTTCGAAGCCAAACTAAACTGTGCTCAGGTGTATCTATGGAGCCTCAGAAACCGTTTGAGAGAAGTGTTAGAAATATCAGAGAATATCCAAAATAGGAATGAAGTTGCTCCAAAGAAGCGATTTATGGCGAAACAACGGTTTTTTCGAATCCAAACTAAACTGCGCTCAAACGTCTTTATGGGCTCTCTGAAACGTTTTGGGACAAGTGTCACATATATCTGAGAATATCGAAAATTTGCGTGAAGTTGCTTCAAAGAAGCGAATTATGGCGAAACAACCGTTTGTTTGAAGCCAAACTAAACTGTGCTCAGGTGTCTATATGGAGCCTCAGAAAAAGTTTGAGATAACTGTTACCAGTATCAGAGAATATCGAAAATAGGAGTGAAGTTGCTTCAAAGAAGCGAACTATTGCGAAACGAGATGTTCGAAGCCAAACTAAACTGTGCTCAGGTGTTTATGGAGCCTCAGAAACCGTTTAACACAAGTGTTAGAAATATCAGAGAATATCGAAAATCGGAGTGAAGTTGCTCCATAGAAGCGAATTATGGCGAAATAACGCTTTGTTCGAATCCAAACTAAACTGCGCTCAAACGTCTTTATGGGCTCTCTGAAACGTTTTGTGACAAGTGTTACAAATATCACAATATCGAAAATTTGCGTGAAGTTGCTTCAAAGAAGCGAATTATCGCGAAACGAGTTGTTCGAAGCCAAACTAAACTGTGCTCAGGTGTCTCTAAAGAGCCTAAGAAACCGTTTGAGACAAGTGTTACAAATATCAGAGAATATCGAAAATTTGAGTGAAGTTGCTTCAAACAAGCGAATTATCGCGAAAGAACGACCTGTTCGAATCCAAACTAAACTGCGCTCAAACGTCTTATGGGGTCTCTGAAACGTTTTGAGACAAGTGTTACAGATATCTGAGAATATCGAAAATTTGCGTCAAGTTGCTTCAAAGAAGCGAATTATGGCGAAACAACGGTTTGTTAGAAGACAAACTAAACTGTGCTCAGGTGTCTCTAAGGATCCTCAGAAACCGTTTGAGACAAGTGTTACAAATATCAGAGAATATCGAAAATAGGAGTGAAGTTGCTTCAAAGAAGCGAATTATCGCGAAACGAGTTGTCCGAAGCCAAAAAAAACTGTGCTCAGGTGTTTCTGTGGAGCCTCAGAAAACGTTTGAGACAAGTGTTACAAATATAAGAGAATATCGAAAATATGAGTAAACTTGGTTCAAAGAAGCGAATTATGGCGAAACAACGGTTTGTTCGAAGCCAAACTAAACTGTGCTCAGGTGTCTCTATGGAACTTCAGAAACCGTTTGAGACAAGTGTTCCAAATATCAGAGAATATCGAAAATAGGAGTGAAGTTGCTTCAAAGAAGCGAATTATTACGAAACGAGTTGTTCGAAGCCAAACTAAACTGTGCTCAGGTGTCCTTATGGGCTCTCTGAAACGCTTTGAGACAGGTGTTACAAATATCAGAGAATTTCGAAAATTTGAGTGAAGTTGCTTCAAAGAAGCGAATTATTGCGAAACAACGAGTTGTTCGAAGCCAAACTAAACTGTGCTCAGGTGTTTCTATGGAGCCTCAGAAAACGTTTGAGACAAGTGTTACAAATATCAGAGAATATCGAAAATATGAGTATACTTGCTTCAAAGAAGCGAATTATGGCGAAACAACGGTTTGTTCGAAGCCAAACTAAACTGTGCTCAGGTGTCTCTATGGAGCCTCAGAAGCCTTTTGAGACAAGTGTTACAAATATAAGAGAATATCGAAAATTTGCGTGAAGTTGCTTCAAAGAAACGAATTATCGCGAAACAACGAGTTGTTCGAAGCCAAACTAAACTGTGCTCAGGTGTATCTATGGAGCCTCAGAAACCGTTTGAGAGAAGTGTTAGAAATATCAGAGAATATCCAAAATAGGAATGAAGTTGCTCCAAAGAAGCGATTTATGGCGAAACAACGGTTTGTTCGAATCCAAACTAAACTGCGCTCAAACGTCTTTATGGGCTCTCTGAAACGTTTTGAGACAAGTGTTACATATATCTGAGAATATCGAAAATTTGCGTGAAGTTGCTTCAAAGAAGCGAATTATGGCGAAACAACCGTTTGTTCGAAGCCAAACTAAACTGTGCTCAGGTGTCTATATGGAGCCTCAGAAAAAGTTTGAGATAACTGTTACCAGTATCAGAGAATATCGAAAATAAGAGTGAAGTTGCTTCAAAGAAGCGAACTATTGCGAAACGAGATGTTCGAAGCCAAACTAAACTGTGCTCAGGTGTTTATGGAGCCTCAGAAACCGTTTAACACAAGTGTTAGAAACATCAGAGAATTACGAAAATCGGAGTGAAGTTGCTCCAAAGAAGCGAATTATGGCGAAACAACGCTTTGTTCGAATCCAAACTAAACTGCGCTCAAACGTCTTTATGGGCTCTCTGAAACGTTTAATGACAAGTGTTACAAATATCACAGAATATCGAAAATTTGCGTGAAGTTGCTTCAAAGAAGCGAATTATCGCGAAACGAGCTGTTCGAAGCCAAACTAAACTGTGCACAGGTGTCTCAATGGAGCCTCAGAAAACGTTTGAGACAAGTGTTACAAATATCAGAAAAATCGAAAATTTGAGTGAAGTAGCTTCTAAGAAGCGAATTATCGCGAAAGAACGACCTGTTCGAATTCAAACTAAACTGTACTCAGGTGTCTCTAGGGAGTTTCAGAAACCGTTTGAGACAAGTGTTACACATATTAGAGAATATCGAAAATTTGCTTTTAGTTGCTTCTAAGAAGTGAATTATCGCGAAAGAACGATCTGTTCGAATTAAAACTAAACTGCGCTCAGACGTCTTATGGGGTCTCTGAAACGTTTTGAGACAAGTGTTACATATATCTGACAATATCGAAAATTTGCTTGTAGTTGCTTCAAAGAAGCGAATTATGGCGAAACAACGGTTTGTTAGAAGCCAAACCAAACTGTGCTCAGGTGTTGCTGTGGAGCCTCAGAAACCGTTTGAGACAAGTGTTACAAATATCAGAGAATATCGAAAATAGGAGTGAAGTTGCTTCAAAGAAGCGAATTATCGCGAAACGAGTTGTCCGAAGCCAAACTAAACTGTGCTCCGGTGTTTATATCTAGCCTCAGAAAACGTTTGTACAACTGTTACAAATATAAGTGAATATCGAAAATATGAGTAAACTTGGTTCAAAGAAGCGAATTATGGCGAAACAACGGTTTGTTAGAAGCCAAACTAAACTGTGCACAGGTGTCTCTATGGAGCCTCAGAAACCGTTTGAGACAAGTGTTACAAATATCAGAGAATATCGAAAATAGGAGTGAAGATGCTTCAAAGAAGCGAATTATCGCGAAAGAACGACCTGTTCGAATCCAAACTAAACTGCGCTCAAACGTCTTATGGGGTCTCTGAAACGTTTTGAGACAAGTGTTACATATATCTGAGAATATCGAAAATTTGCGCAAGTTGCTTCAAAGAAGCGAATTATGGCGAAACAACGGTTTGTTAGAAGCCAAACTAAACTGTGCTCAGGTGTCTCTGTGGAGCTTCAGAAACCGTTTGAGACAAGTGTTACAAATATCAGAGAATATCGAATATAGGAGTGAAGTTGCTTCAAAGAAGCGAATTATCGCGAAAGAACGACCTGTTCGAATCCAAACTAAACTGCGCTCAAACGTCTTATGGGGTCTCTGAAACGTTTTGAGACAAGTGTTACATATATCTGAGAATATCGAAAATTTGCGCAAGTTGCTTCAAAGAAGCGAATTATGGCGAAACAACGGTTTGTTAGAAGCCAAACTAAACTGTGCTCAGGTGTCTCTGTGGAGCTTCAGAAACCGTTTGAGACAAGTGTTACAAATATCAGAGAATATCGAAAATAGGAGTGAAGTTGCTTCAAAGAAGCGAATTATCGCGAAACGAGTTGTCCGAAGCCAAACTAAACTGTGCTCATGTGTTTATATCTAGCCTCAGAAAACGTTTGTACAACTGTTACAAATATAAGAGAATATCGAAAATATGAGTAAACTTGGTTCAAAGAAGCGAATTATGGCGAAACAACGGTTTGTTCGAAGCCAAACTAAACTGTGCACAGGTGTCTCTATGGAACCTCAGAAACCGTTTGAGACAAGTGTTACAAATATCAGAGAATATCGAAAATAGGAGTGAAGTTGCTTCAAAGAAGCGAATTATTGCGAAACAACGAGTTGTTCGAAGCCAAACTAAACTGTGCTCAGGTGTCTCTATGGAGCCTCAGAAACCGTTTGCGACAAGTGTTACAAATATCAGAGAAAATCGAAAATTTGAGTCAAGTTGCTTCAAAAGAGCGAATTATTGCGAAACGAATTGTTCGAAGCTAAACTAAACTGTGCTCAGAAGTCTCTATGGAGCCTCAGAAACCGTTTGAGACAAGTGTTAGAAATATCAGAGAATATCGAAAATAGGAGTGAAGTTGCTCCAAAGAAGCGAATTATGGCTAAACAACGGTTTGTTCGAATCCAAACTAAACTGCGCTCAAACGTCTTTATGGGCTCTCTGAAACGTTTTGCGACAAGTGTTACATATATCTGAGAATATCGAACATTTGCGTGAAGTTGCTTCAAAGGAGCGAATTATGGCGAAACAACCGTTTGTTCGAAGCCAAACTAAACTGTGCTCAGGTGTCTCTATGGAGCCTCAGAAGCAGTTTGAGATAACTGTTACCAGTATCAGAGAATATCGAAAATAGGAGTGAAGTTGCTTCAAAGAAGCGAATTATTGCGAAGCGAGTTGTTCGAAGCCAAACTAAACTGTGCTCAGGTGTATCTATGGAACCTCAGAAACCGTTTGAGACAAGTGTTAGAAATATCAGAGAATATCGAAAATAGGAGTGAAGTTGCTCCAAAGAAGCGAATTATGGCGAAACAACCGTTTGTTCGAAGCCAAACTAAACTGTGCTCAGGTGTCTTTATGGAGCCTCAGAAACCGTTTGAGACAAGTGTTACAAATATCAGAGAATATCGAAAATTTGCGTGAAGTTGCTTCAAAGAAACGAATTGTCGCGAAACGAGTTGTTCGAAGCCAAATTAAACTGTGCTCAGGTGTATCTATGGAACCTCAGAAACCGTTTGAGACAAGTGTTAGAAATATCAGAGCATATCCAAAATAGGAGTGAAGTTGCTCCAAACAAGCGATTTATGGCGAAACAACGGTTTGTTCGAATCCAAACTAAACTGCGCTCAAATGTCTTTATGGGCTCTCTGAAACGTTTTGAGACAAGTGTTACATATATCTGAGAATATCGAAAATTTGCGTGAAGTTGCTTCAAAGAAGCGAATTATGGCGAAACAACCGTTTGTTCGCAGCCAAACTAAACTGTGCTCAGGTGTCTATATTGTCACCGCGCCCGCCGCATCTAATTGCCGACAACCGTAGTGTCACGCATCGCATTATTGTCGGCGCTACCGCAAAGGAGCCGAAGGAAAGAGACAGAGCATGGTCGCACATTTGGGGCGCTTGCCGAAAGAGAGAAAAGGATAGAGGCTACTGGAATCTTCTACTTTGTACCCCAGCGCAATAAGTGAACGTTCTTGAAGCTTCCATAATAGTGCCGGGGAGATATAAATAGCGGTAAAGTGTGAGAAGGGACAGTCCAGACAGACAGACGTAAGTGAGAGACGTATGTGAAGCGTTGAGTAGTGCCGACGGAGAACAGTCAGACGTATGTGAAGGTTGAGTAGTCGTGCCGACGGAGAAGGGACAGTTGGTTGTGTTACGAGTTCGAAGCCGTGCTGTTGGAGAATCGGAAAAGACTTTCTTGTTGTTGCAACGAGTGTACAAAGTTACTGTTTACGGAAATAAAAGTGTTTCTTTATCTAGACTACATCTGTCTACTTTACTACACACACACAAAAAAAGTTACACTGGTGTCAGAAGTGGGATTCGTCGAATTGCTTCTAGTTTCATTACATCGTCGTTAGAAGTTGCAACGTTAGAACCAAGATGGAGGGAGATTCGGAAACCAGGATGATGGCAATGATGAAAGAATTATTTGCCGAGCTGAAAGAGATGAAGACGGCAAAACACAACCTCGCTGCCAAAATGGAAACGAGAAACGACAACCTCGTTGCCGAGCTGAAAGAAGAAATGAAGACGGCAAGCGACAACCTCGCTGCTGAACTGAAAGACATGAAGACGACAAACGACAACCTCGCTACAGAAATGAAGGCGGCAAACGACAACCTCGCTACAGAAATGAAGACGAGAAACGACAACCTCGCTGCCGAGCTGAAAGAGATGAAGACGGAGCTATCGGCGAAAATTGACGGCGAACTGATTGGCGTGACGGAAGACGTGGAAGAACTCGGCGAAAAGGTGGAAGACCTCTGCCAGCACGTGGACGTCGTGGAGGACGACGGGGAACGTCTTGGCGCCCTGGTAGTAAGAGTTGACGAGAGCGTCAAAGTACTGGATGTCAGGGGCAGACGGAATAGCGCGGAGCCGGAGAGGGAGCACCTAGTGGCCGAGGCGACAGTCGCGCCCGTTTCGGATGATATGAGGGAAGACCTGGAACAACTCGGCGAACTGATTGGCGTGAGGGAAGACGTGGAACAACTCGGCGAACTGATTGGCATGACGGAAGACGTGGAACAACTCGGCGAACTGATTGGCGTGACGGAAGACGTGGAAGAACTCGGCGAAAAGGTGGAAGACCTCTGCCAACATGTGGACGTCGTGGAGGACGACGGGGAACGTCTTGGCGCCCTGGTAGTAAGAGTTGACGAGAGCGTCAAAGTACTGGATGCCAGGGGCAGACGGAATAGCACAGACCCGGGGAGGGAGCACCTAGTGGCCGAGGCGACAGTTGCGCCCGTTTCAGATAACGAAAGTGTAGGTCTCGGGGAAGACAAAGGGGCAGTTCAGGGACGTCGTCGAGGATCCCCTGGAGGAGTGTGTCGGGTACGTAACCAACCAGGATATGACGTGGAGGACGATCAGCAGGGAAGCGCACAAGCAGGCGAGCAACACGCGAGAACCGACTTGGCGTGTGACATGGGAGGACCGTCGGAGCCATCCAAGCACCTGACGCATAGTGCCGTGAACGAAAGAATGGTGGACATCATCTTGGACGGCAGGATACAGGAGAGGCCGTGCCGAGCACGAGTGAACACGAGTGCAGTGGTGGACGCGACTCGCGCGGATGTGGCGGGGCTTGTTGCCGGACCCATCGGAAGAGAGGTGGCTGCGAAGGTGCGCCAGAGAGGTCGGCGGACATGGTACCCAGTGAGCCGTTTCCAAGTGCGCAGGATGGCCCGTCAACACACCAGGAAGAAGGGCAACTGGACGAGGGACCGTCAAGACCGGCGGTACTGTTGCAGAATTTCGAAGCAGGATGGCATACATCGTCCTACCCAGACCAAGGGACACTATCCAACAGCGATACCTAGGATCGTGCCTCCTGGAGAAGAGGTTCGATGGGTTAGTCCACCAGGACGCAAGGGAGATGCCGCAGTGATAGTGCTGGTCGGGACGACCAGCTCTGAGGAGGGAGCAGTGTCACCGCGCCCGCCGCATCTAATTGCCGACAACCGTAGTGTCACGCATCGCATTATTGTCGGCGCTACCGCAAAGGAGCCGAAGGAAAGAGACAGAGCATGGTCGCATTGTTGGGGCGCTTGCCGAAAGAGAGAAAAGGATAGAGGCTACAGGAATCTTCTACTTTGTACCCCAGCGCAATAAGTGAACGTTCTTGAAGCTTCCAGAATAGTGCCGGGGAGATATAAATAGCGGTAAAGTGTGAGAAGGGACAGTCCAGACAGACAGACGTAAGTGAGAGACGTATGTGAAGCGTTGAGTAGTGCCGACGGAGAACAGTCAGACGTATGTGAAGGTTGAGTAGTCGTGCCGACGGAGAAGGGACAGTTGGTTGTGTTACGAGTTCGAAGCCGTGCTGTTGGAGAATCGGAAAAGACTTTCTTGTTGTTGCAACGAGTGTACAAAGTTACTGTTTACGGAAATAAAAGTGTTTCTTTATCTAGACTACATCTGTCGTATTTACTTCACACCCACACCAAAAAGTTACAATATGGAGCCTCAGAAACAGTTTGAGATAACTGTTACCAGTATCAGAGAATATCGAAAATAGGAGTGAAGTTGCTTCAAAGAAGCGAATTATTGCGAAACGAGTTGTTCGAAGCCAAACTAAACTGTGCTCAGGTGTCTCTAAGGAGCCTCAGAAACCGTTTGAGACAAGTGTTAGAAATATCAGAGAATATCGAAAATAGGAGTGAAGTTGCTCCAAAGAAGCAAATTATGGCGAAACAACGGTTTGTTCGAATCCAAACTAAACTGTGCTCAAACGTCTTTATGGGCTCTCTGAAACGTTTTGTGACAAGTATTACAAATATCACAGAATATCGAAAATTTGCGTGAAGTTCCTTCAAAGAAGCGAATTATCGCGAAACGAGTTGTTCGAAGCCAAACTAAACTGTGCTCAGGTGTCTCTATGGAGCCTAAGAAACCGTTTGAGACAAGTGTTACAAATATCAGAGAATATCGAAAATTTGAAAGAAGTTGATTCAAAGAAGCGAATTATCGCGAAAGAACGACCTGTCGAAACCAAACTAAACTGCGCTCAAACGTCTTATGGAGTCTCTGAAACGTTTTGAGACAAGTGTTACATATATCTGAGAATATGGAAAATTTGCAAGTTGCTTCAAAGAAGCGAATTATGGCGAAACAACGGTTTGTTAGAAGCCAAACTAAACCGTGCTCAGGTGTCTCCATGGAGCCTCAGAAACCGTTTGAGACAAGTGTTACAAATATCAGAGAATATCGAAAATAGGATTGGAGTTGCTTCAAAGAAGCGAATTATCGCGAAACAACGAGTTGTCCGAAGCCAAACTAAACTGTGCTCAGGTGTTTCTATGGAGCCTCAGAAAACGTTTGAGACAAGTGTTACAAATATAAGAGAATATCGAAAATATGAGTAAACTTGGTTCAAAGAAGAAAATTATGGCGAAACAACGGTTTGTTCGAAGCCAAACTAAACTGTGCTCAGGTGTCTCTATGGAGCCTCAGCAACCGTTTGAGACAAGTGTTCCAAATATCAGAGAATATCGAAAATAGGAGTGAAGTTGCTTCAAAGAAGCGAATTATCGCGAAAAAACGACCTGTTCGAATCCAAACTAAACTGCGCTCAAACTTCTTTATGGGCTCTCTGAAACGCTTTGAGACAGGTGTTACAAATATCAGAGAATTTCGAAAATTTGAGTGAAGTTGCTTCAAAGAAGTGAATTATAGCGAAACAACGAGTTGTTCGAAGCCAAACTAAACTGTGCTCAGGTATCTCTATGGAGCCTCAGAAACCGTCTGAGACAAGTGTTATAAATATCAGAGAATATCGAAAATAGGATTGGAGTTGCTTCAAAGAAGCGAATTATCGCGAAACAACGAGTTGTCCGAAGCCAAACTAAACTGTGCTCAGGTGTTTCTATGGAGCCTCAGAAAACGTTTGAGACAAGTGTTACAAATATCAGAGAATATCGAAAATATGAGTAAACTTGCATCAGAGAAGCGAATTATGGCGAAACAACGGTTTGTTCAAAGCCAAACTAAACTGCGATCAGGTGTCTCAATGGAGCCTCATAAACCGTTTGAGACAAGTGTTACAAACATCAGAGAATATCGAAAATTTGAGTGAAGTAGCTTCTTTGAAGCGAATTATCGCCAAAGAACGACCTGTTCGAATTCAAACTAAACTGCGCTCAAACGTCTTAGGGGTCTCTGAAACGTTTTGAGACAAGTGTTACATATATCTGACAATATCGAAAATTTGCTTGTAGTTGCTTCAAAGAAGCAAATTATCGCGACACAACGAGTTGTTTGTAGCCAAACTAAACTGTGTTCAGGTGTCCCTATGAAGCCTCAGAAACCGTTTGAGACAAGTGTTACAAATATCATAGAATATCGAAAATAGGAGTATAGATGCTTCAAAGAAGCGAATTATTACGAAACGAGTTGTTCGAAGCCAAACTAAACTGTGCTCAGGTGTCCTTATGGAGCCCCAGAAAGCGTTTGTGACAAGTGTTACAAATATCAGAGAATATCGAAAATTATGTGAAGTTGCTTCCAAGAAGCGAATTATCGCGAAACGAGTTGTTCGAAGCCAAACTAAACTGTGCTCAGGTGTCTCAATGGAGCCTCAGAAAACGTTTGAGACAAGTGTTACAAATATCAGAAAAATCGAAAATTTGAGTGAAGTAGCTTCTAAGAAGCGAATTATCGCGAAAGAACGACCTGTTCGAATTCAAACTAAACTGTACTCAGGTGTCTCTAGGGAGTTTCAGAAACCGTTTGAGACAAGTGTTACACATATTAGAGTATATCGAAAATTTGCTTTTAGTTGTTTCTAAGAAGTGAATTATCGCGAAAGAACGACCTGTTCGAATTAAAACTAAACTGCACTCAGACGTCTTATGGTGTATCTGAAACGTTTTGAGACAAGTGTTACATATATCTGACAATATCGAAAATTTGCTTGTAGTTGCTTCAAAGAAGCAAATTATCGCGACACAACGAGTTGTTTGTAGCCAAACTAAACTGTGCTCAGGTGTCTCTATGGAGCCTCAGAAAACGTTTGAGACAAGTGTTACAAAAATCAGAGAATATCGGAAATATGAGTATACTTGCTTCAAAGAAGCGAATTATTACGAAACAACGAGTTGTTCGAAGCCAAACTAAACTGTGCTCAGGTGTCCTTATGGAGCCCCAGAGAGCGTTTGTGACAAGTGTTACAAAAATCCGAGAATATCGAAAATTTGCGTGAAGTTGCTTCAAAGAAGCGAATTATCGCGAAACGAGTTGTTCGAAGCCAAACTAAACTGTGCTCAGGTGTCTCTGTGGAGCCTCAGAAACCGTTTGAGACAAGTGTTACAAACATCAGAGAATATCGAAAATAGGAGTAAACTTGTTTCAAAGAAGCGAATTATTGCGAAACAACGAGTTGTTCGAAGCCAAACTAAACTGTGCTCAGGTGTCTCTGTGGAGCCTCAGAAACCGTTTGCGACAAGTGTTACAAATATCAGAGAATATCGAAAATAGGAATGAAGTTGCTTCAAAGAAGCGAATTATCGCGAAAGAACGACCTGTTCGAATCCAAACTAAACTGCGCTCAAACGTCTTATGGGGTCTCTGAAGCGTTTTGAGACAAGTGTTACATATATCTGAGAATATCGAAAATTTGCGCAAGTTGCTTCAAAGAAGCGAATTATGGCGAAACAACGGTTTGTTAGAAGCCAAACTAAACTGTGCACAGGTGTCTCTATGGAGCCTCAGAAACCGTTTGAGACAAGTGTTACAAATATCAGAGAATATCGAAAATAGGAGTGAAGTTGCTTCAAAGAAGCGAATTATCGCGAAACGAGTTGTCCGAAGCAGAACTAAACTGTCCTCAGGTGTTTCTATGGAGCCTCACAAAACGTTTGAGACAAGTGTTACAAATATAAGAGAATATCGAAAATATGAGTAAACTTGTTTCAAAGAAGCGAATTATTGCGAAACAACGAGTTGTTCGAAGCCAAACTAAACTGTGCTCAGGTGTCTCTATGGAGCCTCAGAAACCGTTTGCGACAAGTGTTACAAATATCAGAGAAAATCGAAAATTTGAGTCAAGTTGCTTCAAAAGAGCGAATTATTGCGAAACGAGTTGTTCGAAGCTAAACTAAACTGTGCTCAGAAGTCTCTATGGAGCCTCAGAAACCGTTTGAGACAAGTGTTAGAAATATCAGAGAATATCGAAAATAGGAGTGAAGTTGCTCCAAAGAAGCGAATTATGGCGAAACAACGGTTTGTTCGAATCCAAACTAAACTGCGCTCAAACGTCTTTATGGGCTCTCTGAAACGTTTTGCGACAAGTGTTACATATATCTAAGAATATCGAAAATTTGGCTGAAGTTGCTTCAAAGGAGCGAATTATGGCGAAACAACCGTTTGTTCGAAGCCAAACTAAACTGTGCTCAGGTGTCTCTATGGAGCCACAGAAGCAGTTTGAGATAACTGTTACCAGTATCAGAGAATATCGAAAATAGGAGTGAAGTTGCTTCAAAGAAGCGAATTATTGCGAAACGAGTTGTGCGAAGCCAAACATAACTGTGCTCAGGTGTCTCAATGGAACCTCAGAAAACGTTTGAGACAAGTGTTACAAATATCAGAGAATATCGAAAATTTGAGTGAAGTAGCTTCTAAGAAGCGAGTTGTCGCGAAAGAACGACCTGTTCGAATTCAAGCTAAACTGCGCTCAAACGCCTCATGGGGTCTCTGAAACGTTTTGAGACAAGTGTTACATATATCAGAGAATATCGAAAATTTGCGTGAAGTTGCTTCAAAGAAGCGAATTATCGCGAAACAACGAGCTGTTTGTAGCCAAACTAAACTGTGTTCAGGTGTCTCTATGAAGCCTCAGAAACCGTTTGAGACAAGTGTTAGAAATATCAGAGAATATCGAAAATAGGAGTGAAGTTGCTCCAAAGAAGCGAATTATGGCGAAACAACGGTTTGTTCGAATCCAAACTAAACTGCGCTCAAACGCCTCATGGGGTCTCTGAAACGTTTTGCGACAAGTGTTACATATATCTGAGAATATCGAAAATTTGGCTGAAGTTGCTTCAAAGGAGCGAATTATGGCGAAACAACCGTTTGCTCGAAGCCAAACTAAACTGTGCTCAGGTGTCTCTATGGAGCCACAGAAGCAGTTTGAGATAACTGTTACCAGTATCAGAGAATATCGAAAATAGGAGTGAAGTTGCTTCAAAGAAGCGAATTATTGCGAAACGAGTTGTGCGAAGCCAAACATAACTGTGCTCAGGTGTCTCAATGGAACCTCAGAAAACGTTTGAGACAAGTGTTACAAATATCAGAGAATATCGAAAATTTGAGTGAAGTAGCTTCTAAGAAGCGAGTTGTCGCGAAAGAACGACCTGTTCGAATTCAAGCTAAACTGCGCTCAAACGCCTCATGGGGTCTCTGAAACGTTTTCAGACAAGTGTTACAAATATCAGAGAATATCGAAAATTTGCGTGAAGTTGCTTCAAAGAAGCGAATTATGGCGAAAAAACGAGTTGTGCGAAGCCAAACATAACTGTGCTCAGGTGTCTCAATGGAACCTCAGAAAACGTTTGAGAGAAGTGTTACAAATATCAGATAATATCGAAAATTTGAGAGAAGTTGCTTCAAAGAAGCAAATTATGGCGAAACGAGTTGTTCGAAGCCAAACTAAACTGTTTTCAGGTGTCTCTATGAAGCCTCAGAAGCCGTTTGAGACAAGTGTTACAAATATCAGATAATATCGAAAATAGGAGTATAGGTGCTTCAAAGAAGCGAATTATTACGAAACAACGAGTTGTTCGAGGCCAAACTAAACTGTGCTCAGGTGTCCTTATGGAGCCTCAGAAAAAGTTTGTGACAAGTGTTACAAATATCAGAGAATATCCAAAATATGAGTGAAGATGCTTCAAAGTAGCGAATTATCGCGAAAGAACGACCTGTTCGAATGCAAACTAATCTGCGCTCAAACGTCTTATGGGGTCTCTGAAACGTTTTGAGACAAGTGTTACATATATCTGAGAATATCGAGAATTTGCGTGAAGTTGCTTCAAAGAGGCGAATTATGGCGAAACAACGGTTTGTTCGAAGCCAAACTAAACTGTGATCAGGTGTCTCTATGGAGCCTCAGAAAGCGTTTGTGACAAGTGTTACAAATATCTGAGAATATCGAAAATTTGCGTGAAGTTGCTTCAAAGAGGCGAATTATGGCGAAACAATGGTTTGTTCGAAGCCAAACTAAACTGTGATCAGGTGTCTCTATGGAGCCTAAGGAACCGTTTGAGACAAGTGTTACAAATATCAGAGAATATCGAAAATTTGAGTGAAGTTGCTTCAAAGATGCGAATTATCGCGAAACGAGTTGTCCGAAACCAAACATAACTGTGCTCAGGTGTCTATGGATTCTCAGAAAACGTATGAGACAAGTGTTACAAATATCAGAGAATATACAAAATTTGAGTGAAGTAGCTTCGAAGAAGCGAATTATCGCGAAAGAACGACCTGTTCGAAGCCAAACTAAACTGCGCTCAAACGTCTTATGGGTCTCTGAAACGTTTTGAGACAAGTGTTACAAATATCAGAGAATATCGAAAATTTGAGTGAAGTTGGTTCAAAGAAGGGAATTATCGCGAAAGAACGACCTGTTCGAATGCAAATTAAACTGCGCTCAAACGTCTTATGGGGTCTCTGAAACGTTTTGAGACAAGTGTTACATATATCTGAGAATATCGAAAATAGGAGTGTAGATGCTTCAAAGAAGCGAATTATTACCAAACAACGAGTTGTTCCAAGCCAAACTAAACTGTGCTCAGGTGTCCTTATGGAGCCCCAGAAATCGTTTGTGACAAGTGTTACAAATATCTGAGAATATCGAAAATTTGCGTGAAGTTGCTTCAAAGAAGCGAATTATCGCGAAACGAGTTGTTCGAAGCCAAACTAAACTGTGCTCAGGTGTCTCAATGGAGCCTCCGAAAACGTTTGAGACAAGTGTTACAAATATCAGAGAATATCGAAAATTTGAGTGAAGTAGCTCCTAAGAAGCGAATTATCGCGAAAGAACGACCTGTTCGAATTCAAACTAAACTCCGCTCAAACGTCTTATGGGGTCTCTGAAAGCGTTTGAGACAAGTGTTGCAAATATCAGAGAATATCGAAAATTTGAGTCAAGTTGCTTCAAAAGAGCGAATTATTGCGAAACAACGAGTTGTTCGAAGCCAAACTAAACTGTGCTCAGGTGTCTCTAAGGAGGCTAAGAAACCGTTTGAGACAAGTGTTACAAATATCAGAGAAAATCGAAAATTTGAGTCTAGTTGCTTCAAAAGAGCGAATTATTGCGAAACAACCAGTTGTTCGAAGCCAAACTAAACTGTGCTAAGGTGTCTCTATGGAGCCTGAGAAACCGTTTGAGACAAGTGTTACAAATATCAGAGAATATCGAAAATTTGAGTGAAGTTGCATCAAAGAAGCGAATTATCGAGGAAGAACGACCTGTTCGAATGCAAACTAAACTGCTCTCAAACGTCTTATGGGGTCTCTGAAACACTTTGAGACAAGTGTTCTGAGAATATCGAAAATTTGCGTGAAGTTGCTTCAAAGAAGCGAATTATCGCGAAACAACGAGTTGTCAGAAGCCATACATAACTGTGCTCATGTGTCTCTATGGAGCCTCAGAAACCGTTTGAGACAAGCGTTACAAATATCAGAGAATATCGAAAATAGGAGTATTGATGTTTCAAAGAAGCGAATTATTACGAAACGAGTTGTTCGAAGCCAAACTAAACTGTGCTCAGGTGTCTCTATGGAGCCTCAGAAACCGTTTGAGACAAGTGTTACAAATATCAGAGAATATCGAAAATAGGAGTGAAGTTGCTTCAAAGAAGCAAATTATCACGAAACAACGAGTTGTCCGAAGTCGGACATAACTGTGCTCAGGTGTCTCTATGGAGCCTCAGAAACCGTTTAAGGCAAGAGTTACAAATATCAGAGAATATCGAAAATATGAGTATACTTGCTTCAAAGAAGCGAATTATGTGTTCAGGTGTCTCCATGAAGCCTCAGAAACCGTTTGAGAAAAGTGTTAGAAATATCAGAGAATATCAAAAATTTGCCTGAACTTGCTTCAAAGAATCAAATTATCGCGAAACAACGAGTTGTTCGAGGTCAAACTAAACTGTTTTCAGGTGTCTCTATGAAGCCTCAGAAACCGTTTGAGACAAGTGTTACAAATATCAGAGAATATCGAAAATAGGAGTATAGATGCTTCAAAGAAGCTTATTATTACGAAACAACGAGTTGTTCGAAGCCAAACTAAACTGTGCTCAGGTGTCTCTATGGAGCCTCAGAAAACGTTTGAGACAAGTGTTACATATACCTGAGAATATCCAAAATTTGCGTGAAGTTGCTTCAAAGAAGCGAATTATGGCGAAACAACGGTTTGTTCGAAGCCAAACTATACTATGCTCAGGTGTCTCTATCGAGCCTCAGAAACCGTTTGAGACAAGAGTTACAAATATCAGAGAATATCGAAAATAGGAGTGAAGTTGCTTCAAACAAGCGAATTATCGCGAAAGAACGACCTCTTCGAATCCACACTACACTGCGCTCAAACGTCTTATGGGGTCTGTGAAACGTTTTGAGACAAGTGCTACATATATCTGAGAATATCAAAAATTTGCGTGAAGGTGCTTCAAAGAAGCAAATTATCGCGAAAGAACGAGTTGTTTGTAGCCAAACTACACTGTATTCAGGTGCCTCTATAAATCCTCAGAAACCGTTTGAGACAAGTGTTACAAATATTAGAGAATATAGAAAATTTGCGTAAGTTGCTTCAAAGAAGCGAATTATCGCGAAACAACGAGTTGTCCGAAGCCAAACATAACTGTGCTCAGGTGTCTCAATGGAGCCTCAGAAAACGTTTGAGACAAGTGTTACAAATATCAGAGAATATCGAAAATAGGAGTATAGATGCTTCAAAGAAGCGAATTATTACGAAACAACGAGTCGTTCGAGGGCCAAACTAAACTGTGCTCAGGTGTCCTTATGGAGCCTCAGAAAGCGTTTGTGACAAGTGTTACAAATATCAGAGAATATCGAAAATTTGCGTGAAGTAGCTTCTAAGAAGCGAATTATCGCGAAAGAACGACCTGTTCGAATTCAAACTAAACTGCGCTCAAACGTCTTATGGGGTCTCTGAAACGTTTTGAGACAAGTGTTACATATATCTGAGAATATCGAAAATTTGCGTGAAGTTGCTTCAAAGAAGCGAATTATCGCGAAACGAGTTGTTCGAAGCCAAACTAAACTGTGCTCAGGTGTCTCAATGGAGCCTCAGAAAACGTTTGAGACAAGTGTTACAAATATCAGAGAATATCGAAAATTTGAGTGAAGTAGCTCCTAAGAAGCGAATTATCGCGAAAGAACGACCTGTTCGAATTCAAACTAAACTGCGCTCAAACGTCATATGGGGACTCTTAAACGTTTTGAGACAAGTGTTACATATATCTGAGAATATCCAAAATTTGCGTGAAGTTGCTCCAAAGAAGCGAATTATGGCGAAACAACGGTTTGTTCGAAGCCAAACTATACTATGCTCAGGTGTCTCTATCGAGCCTCAGAAGCCGTTTGAGACAAGAGTTACAAATATCAGAGAATATCGAAAATAGGAGTGAAGTTGCTTCAAACAAGCGAATTATCGCGAAAGAACGACCTCTTCGAATCCACACTACACTGCGCTCAAGCGTCTTATGGGGTCTGTGAAACGTTTTGAGACAAGTGCTACATATATCTGAGAATATCAAAAATTTGCGTGAAGGTGCTTCAAAGAAGCAAATTATCGCGAAAGAACGAGTTGTTTGTAGCCAAACTACACTGTGTTCAGGTGCCTCTATAAAGCCTCAGAAACCGTTTGAGACAAGTGTTACAAATATCAGAGAATATCGAAAATTTGCGTAAGTTGCTTCAAAGAAGCGAATTATCGCGAAACAACGAGTTGTCCGAAGCCAAACATAACTGTGCTCAGGTGTCTCAATGGAGCCTCAGAAAACGTTTGAGACAAGTGTTACAAATATCAGAGAATATCGAAAATAGGAGTATAGATGCTTCAAAGAAGCGAATTATTACGAAACAACGAGTCTTTCGAGGGCCAAACTAAACTGTGCTCAGGTGTCCATATGGAGCCTCAGAAAGCGTTTGTGACAAGTGTTACAAATATCAGAGAATATCGAAAATTTGCGTGAAGTTGCTGCAAAGAAGCGAATTATCGCGGAAGAACGAGTTGTTCGAAGCCAAACTAAACTGCGCTCAAACGTGTTATGGTGTCTCTGAAACGCTTTGAGACAAGTGTTCTGAGAATATCGAAAATTTGCGTGGTTGCTTCAAAGAAGCGAATTATCGCGAAACAAGTTGTCCGAAGCCAAATATAACTGTGCTCAGGTGTCTCTATGGAGCCTCAGAAACCGTTTGAGACAAGCGTTACAAATATCAGAGAATATCGAAATTTGCGTGAAGTTGCTTCAAAGAAGCGAATTATCGCGAAACAACGAGTTGTCCGAAGCCAAATAAACTGTGCTCAAGTGTCTCTATGGAGAATCATAAAACGTTTGCGACAAGTGTTACAAATATCAGAGAATATCGAAAATATGAGTAAACTTGCTTCAAAGAAGCGAATTATAGCGAAACAACGGTTTGTTCGAAGCCAAACTAAACTGTAATCAGGTCTCTCTATGGAGCCTCAGAAACCGTTTGAGACAAGTGTTACAAATATCAGAGAATATCGAAAATAGGAGTGAAGTTGCTTCAAAGAAGCGAATTATCGCGAAAAGACGACCTGTTCGAATCCAAACTAAACTGCGCTCAAACGTGTTTATGGGCTCTCTGAAACGTTTTGAGACAAGTGTTACATATATCTGAGAATATCGAAAATTTGAGTGAAGTTGCTTCAAAGAAGCGAATTATCGCGAAAGAACGATCTTTTCGAATCCAAACTAAACTGTGCTCAAACGTCTTATGGGGTCTCTGAAACGTTTTGAGACAAGTACTACATATATCTGAGAATATCGAAAATTTGCGTGAAGTTGCTTCAAAGAAGCGAATTATGGCGAAACAAGGGTTTGTTCGAAGCCAAACTAAACTGCGCTCAGGTGTCTCAATGGAGTCTCAGAAACAGTTTGAGACAACTGTTACAAGTAACAGAGAATATCGAAAATAGGAGTGAAATTGCTACAAAGAGGCGAATTATTGCGAAACGAGCTGTTCCAAGCCAAACTAAATTGCTCAGGTGTCTCTATGGAGCCTCAGAAACCGTTTGAGACATGTGTTACAAATATCAGAGAATATCCAAAATAGGAGTGAAGTTGCTTCAAAGAAGTGAATTATCGCGAAACAACGAGTTGTCCGAAGCCAAACATAACTGTGCTCAGGTGTCTCAATGGAGCCTCAGAAAATGTTTGAGACAAGTGTTACAAATATCAGAGAATATTGAAAATTTTGAGTGAAGTAACTTCTAAGAAGCGAATTATCGCGAAAGAACGACCTGTTCGAATTCAAACTAAACTGTCCTCAGGTGTCTCTAGGGAGTTTCAGAAACCGTTTGAGACAAGTGTTACACATATTAGAGAATATCGAAAATTTGCTTCTAGTTGCTTCAAAGAGGCAAATTATCGCGAAACAACGAGTTGTTTGGAGCCAAACGAAACTGTGTTCAGGTGTCTCTATGAAGCCTCAGAAACCGTTGGAGACAAGTGTTATAATATCTCTGATATCGAAAATTTGCCTGAAATTGCTTCAAAGAAGCAAATTATCGCGAAACAAGTTGTTCGAAGCCAAACTAAACTGCTTTCAGGTGTCTCTATGAAGCCTCAGAAACCGTTTGAGACAAGTGTTACAAATAACAGAGTATATCGAAAATAGGAGTATAGATGCTTCAAAGAAGCCAATTATTACGAAACGAGTTGTTCGAAGCCAAACTAAACGATCCTCAGGTGTCCTTATGGAGCCTCAGAAACCGTTTGTGACAAGTGTTACAAATATCACAGAATATCAAAAATTTGCGTGAAGTTGCTTCAAAGTAGCGAATTATCGCGAAACAACGAGTTGTCCGAAGCCAAACATAACTGCGCTCAAACGTCTTATGCGGTGTCTGAAACGTTTTGAGACAAGTGTTACATATATCTGAGAATAATGAAAATTTGCTTGAAGTTGCTTCAAAGAAGCAAATTATCGCGAAACAACCAGTTCTTCGTAGCCAAACTAAACTGTGTTCAGGTGTCTCTATGGAGCCTCAGAAACCGTTTGAGACAAGTGTTACAAATATCACAGAATATCGAAAATAGGAGTGAAGTTGCTTCAAAGAAGCGAATTATCGCGAAAGAACGACGTTTTCAAATCCAAACTAAACTGTGCTCAAACGTCTTATGGGGTCTCCGAAACGTTTGGAGACAAGTGCTTATATATCTGAGAATATCGAAAATTTGCCTGAAGTTGCTTCAAAGAAGCAAATTATCGCGAAACAACGATTTGTCCGAAGCCAAACATAACTGTGCTCAGGTGTCTTTAAGGAGCCTCAGAAACCGTTTAAGATTAGTGTTACAAATATCAGAGAATATCGAAAATATGAGTATACTTGCTTCAAAGAAGCGAATTATGGCGAAACAACGGTTTGTTCGAAGCCAAACTAAACTGTGCTCAGGTGTCTCTATGGAGCCTCAGAAGCCTTTTGAGACAAGTGTTACAAATATAAGAGAATATCGAAAATAGGAGTGAAGTTGCTTCAAAGAAGCGAATTATTGCGAAACGACTTGTTCGAAGCCAAACTAAACTGTGCTCAGGTGTCTCTATGGAGCCTCAGAAACAGTTTGCGACAAGTGTTACAAATATCAGAGAATATCGAAAATGTGAGTGAAGTAACTGATAAGAAGCGAATTATCGCGAAAGAACGACCTGTTCGAATTCAAACTAAACTGTCCTCAGGTGTCTCTAGGGAGTTTCAGAAACCGTTTGAGACAAGTGTTACATATATGTGAGAATATCGAAAATTTGCTTGTAGTTGCTTCAAAGAGGCAAATTATCGCGATACAACGAGTTGTTTGTAGCCAAACGAAACTGTGTTCAGGTGTCTCTATGAAGCCTCAGAAACCGTTTGAGACAAGTGTTATAATATCTCTGATATCGAAAATTTGCCTGAAGTTGCTTCAAAGAAGCAAATTATCGCGAAACAACTTGTTCGAGGTCAAACTAAACTGTTTTCAGGTGTCTCTATGAAGCCTCAGAAACCGTTTGAGACAAGTGTTACAAATATCAGAGAATATCGAAAATAGGAGTATAGATGCTTCAAGGAAGCGAATTATTACGAAACGAGTTGTTCGAAGCCAAACTAAACTGTGCTCATGTGTCTCTATGGAGCCTAAGAAACCGTTTGAGACAAGTGTTACAAATATCAGAGGATATCGAAAATAGGAGTATAGATGCTTCAAAGAAGCGAATTATTACGAAACAACGAGTTGTTCGAAGCCAAACTAAACGGTGCTCAGGTGTTCTTATGGAGCCTCAGAAAGCGTTTGTGACAAGTGTTACAAATATCACATAATATCGAAAATTTGCGTGAGCTTGCTTCTAACAAGCGAATTATCGCGAAACGAGTTGTTCGAAGCCAAACTAAACTGTGCTCAGGTGTCTGTATGGAGCCTAAGAAACCGTTTGAGACAAGTGTTACAAATATCAGAGAATATCGAAAATTTGAGTGAAGTTGCTTCAAAGAAGCGAATTATCGCGAAAGGACGACCTGTTCGAATCCAAACTAAACTGCGCTCAAACGTCTTATGGGGTCTCTGAAACGTTTTGAGACAAGTGTTACATATATCTAAGAATATCGAAAATTTGCGTCAAGTTGCTTCAAAGAAGCGAATTATGGCGAAACAAGGGTTTGTTCGAAGCCAAATCTAAACTGCGCTCAGGTGTCTCTATGGAGCCTCAGAAACAGTTTGAGACAACCGTTACAAGTATCAGAGAATATCGAAAATAGGAGTGAAGTTGCTTCAAAGAAGCGAATTATTGCAAAACGAGTTGTTCGAAGCCAAACTAAACTGTGCTCAGGTGTCTCTATGGAGCCTCAGAAACCGTTTGCGACAAGTGTTACAAATATCAGAGAATATCGAGAATATGCGTGAAGTTGCTTCAAAGAAGCCAATTATCGCGAAACGAGTTGTCCGAAGCCAAACATAACTATGCTCAGGTGTCTCAATGGAGCCTCATAAACCTTTCGAGACAAGTGTTACAAATATCAGAGAATATCGAAAATAGGAGTGAAGTTGCTTCAAAGAAGCGAATTATCGCGAAACGAGTTGTCCGAAGCCAAACTAAACTGCGCTCAAACTTGTTTATGGGCTCTCTGAATCGCTTTGAGACAAGTGTTACAAATATCAGAGAATTTCGAAAATTTGAGTGAAGTTGCTTCAAAGAAGCGAATTATTGCGAAACAACGAGTTGTTCGAAGACAAACTAAACTGTGCTCAGGTGTCAATATGGAGCCTCAGAAACCGTTTGAGACAAGTGTTACAAATATCAGAGAATATCGAAAATAGGAGTGAAGTTGCTTCAAAGAAGCGAATTATCGCGAAACAACGAGTTGTCCGAAGCCAATCTAAACTGTGCTCAGGTGTTTCTATGGAGCCTCAGAAAACGTTTAGGACAAGTGTTACAAATATCAGAGAATATCGAAAATATGAGTAAACTTACCTCAAAGAAGTGAATTATGGCGAAACAACGGTTTGTTCGAAGCCAAACTAAACTGTGCTCAGGTGTCTGTATGGAGCCTCAGAAACCGTTTGCGGCAAGTGTTACAAATATCAGAGAATATCGAAAATTTGCGTGAAGTTGCTTCAAAGAAGCGAATTATCGCGAAACAACGAGTTGTCCGAAGCCAAACATAACTGTGCTCAGGTGTCTCAATGGAGCCTCATAAACCTTTTGAGACAAGTGTTACAAATATCAAAGAATATCGAAAATTTGAGTGAAGTAGCTTCTAAGAAGCGAATTATCGCGAAAGAACGACCTGTTCGAATTCAAACTAAACTGCGCTCAAACGTTTAATGGGGTCTCTGAAACACTATGAGACAAGTGTTCTGAGAATATCGAAAATTTGCGTGAAGTTGCTTCAAAGAGGCGAATTATCGCGAAACAACGAGTTGTCAGAAGCCATACATAACTGTGCTCAGGTGTCTCTATGGAGCCTCAGAAACCGTTTGAGACAAGCGTTACAATTATCAGAGAATATCGAAAGTAGGAGTATTGATGCTTCAAAGAAGCGAATTATTACGAAACGAGTAGTTCGAATCCAAATTAAACTGCGCTCAAACGTCTTTATGGGCTCTCTGAAACGTATTTGAGACAAGTGCTACATATATATGAGAATATCGAAAATTTGCGTGAAGTTGCTTCAAAGAAGCGAATTATGGCGAAACAACCGTTTGTTCGAAGCCAAACTAAACTGTGCTCAGGTGTCTCTATGGAGCCTAAGAAACCGTTTGAGACAAGTGTTACAAATATCACATAATATCGAAAATAGGACTGAAGTTGCTTCAAAGAAGCGAATTATCGCGAAAAAACGACCTGTTCGAATCCAAACTAAACTGCGCTCAAACGTCTCTATGGGCTCTCTGAAACGTTTAGAGACAAGAGTTACATATATCTGAGATTATCGAAAATTTGAGTGAAGTGGCTTCAAAGAAGCGAATTATCGCGAAAGAACGACCTTTTCGAATCCAAACTAAACTGTGCTCAAACGTCTTATGGGGTCTGTGAAACGTTTAGAGACAAGTGTTACATATATATGAGAATATCGAAAATTTGAGTGAAGTTGCTTCAAAGAAGCGAATTATCACGAAACAACGAGTTGTCCGAAGCCAAACTAAACTGTGCTGAGGTGTCTCTATGGAGCCTCAGAAAACGTTTGAGACAAGTGTTTAAATATCAGAGAATATCGAAAATATGCGTGAAGTTG
This sequence comes from Tenodera sinensis, assembly GCA_030765045.1. Lineage (NCBI taxonomy): Eukaryota > Metazoa > Arthropoda > Insecta > Mantodea > Mantidae > Tenodera > Tenodera sinensis. The sequence goes on from JAUKNM010000095.1 coordinate 1,024,651, forward strand.
CTTCAAAGAAGCGAATTATCGCGAAACGAGTTGTTCGAAGGCAAACTAAACTGTGCTCAGGTGTCTCAATGGAGCCTCAGAAAACGTATGAGACAAGTGTTACAAATATCAGAGAATATCGAAAATTTGAGTGAAGTGCTTCTAAGAAGCGAATTATCGCGAAAGAACGACGTTTTCAAATCCAAACTAAACTGTGCTCAAATGTCTTATGGGGTCTCCGAAACGTTTTGAGACAAGTGCTTATATATCTGAGAATATCGAAAATTTGCCTGAAGTTGCTTCAAAGAACCAAATTATCGCGAAACAACGATTTGTCCGAAGCCAAACATAACTGTGCTCAGGTGTATCTAAGGAGCCTCAGAAACCGTTTAAGACAAGTGTTACAAATATCAGAGAATATCGAAAATATGAGTATACTTGCTTCAAAGAAGCGAATTATGGCGAAACAACGGTTTGTTCGGAGCCAAACTAAACTGTGCTCAGGTGTCTCTATGGAGCCTCAGAAGCCTTTTGAGACAAGTGTTACAAATATAAGAGAATATCGAAAATAGGAGTGAAGTTGCTTCAAAGAAGCGAATTATTGCGAAACGACTTGTTCGAAGCCAAACTAAACTGTGCTCAGGTGTCTCTATGGAGCCTCAGAAACAGTTTGCGACAAGTGTTACAAATATCAGAGAATATCGAAAATTTGCGTGAAGTTGCTTCAAAGAAGCGAATTATCGCGAAAAAACTAGTTGTCCGAAGCCAAACAACTGTGCTCAGGTGTCTCAATGGAGCCTCAGAAAACGTTTGAGACAAGTGTTACAAATATCAGAGAATATCGATAATTTGAGTGAAGTAGCTTCTAAGAAGCGAATTATCGCGAAAGAACGACCTGTTCGAATTCAAGCTAAACTGCGCTCAAACGTTTTATGGGGTATCGGAAACGTTTTGAGACAAGTGTTACATATATCTGACAATATCGAAAATTTGCTTGTAGTTGCTTCAAAGAAGCAAATTATCGCGAGACGAGTTGTTTGTAGCCAAACTAAACTGTGTTCAGGTGTCTCTATGAAGGCTCAGAAACCGTTTGAGACAAGTGTTACAAATATCAGAGAATATCGAAAATAGGAGTATAGATGCTTCAAAGAAGCGAATTATTACGAAACAGCGAGTTGTTCGAAGCCAAACTAAACTGTGCTCAGGTGTCCTTATGGAGCCCCAGAAAGAGTTTGAGACAAGTGTTACAAATATCAGAGAATATCGAAAATAGGAGTGAAGTTGCTTCAAAGAAGCGAATTATCGCGAAACGAGTTGTCCGAAGCCAAACTAAACTGTGCTCAGGTGTCTCTATGAAGCCTCAGAAAACGTTTGAGACAAGTGTTACAAATATAAGAGAATATCGAAAATATGAGTAAACTTGCTTCAAAGAAGCGAATTATGGCGAAACAACGGTTTGTTCGAAGCCAAAGTAAAACGTGCTCAGGTGTCTATGGAGCCTCGGAAACCGTTTGAGGCAAGTGTTACAAATATCAGAGAATATCGAAAATTTGAGTGAGTAGCTTCTAAGAAGCGAATTATCGCGAAAGAACGACCTGTTCGAATTCAAACTAAACTGCGCTCAAACGTCTTATGGGGTCTCTGAAACGTTTTGAGACAGGTGTTACATATATCTGAGAATATCGAAAATTTGAGTGAAGTTGCTTCAAAGAAGCGAATTATCGCGAAAGAACGACCTGTTCGAATCCAAACTAAACTGCGCTCAAACGTCTTATGGTGTGTCTGAAACGTTTTGAGACAAGTGTTACATATATCTGAGAATATCGAAAATTTGCGTGAAGTTGCTTCAAAGAAGGGAATTATGGCGAACCAACGGTTTGTTCGAAGCCAAACTAAACTATACTCAGGTGTCTCTATGGAGCCTCAGAACCCGTTTGAGACAAGTGTTACAAATATCTGAGAATATCGAAAATAGGAGTGAAGTTGCTTCAAAGAAGCGAATTATCGCGAAACAACGGGTTGTCCGAAGCCAAACTAAGCTGTGCTCAGGTGTCTCTATGGAGCCTAAGAAACCGTTTGAGACAGGTGTTACAAATATCAGAGAATATCGAAAATATGAGTAACGTTGCTTCAACGAAGTGAATTATCGCGAAAGAACCACCTTTTCGAATCCAAACTAAACTGTGCTCAAACGTCTTATGGGGTCTCTGAAACGTTTTGAGAAACGTGCTACATATATCTGAGAATATCGAAAATTTGCCTGAAGTTGCTTCAAAGAAGCCAATTATCGCGAAACAACGAGTTGTCCGAAGCCGAACATAACTGTGCTCAGGTGTCTCCATGGAGCCTCAGAAACCGTTTAAGACAAGAGTTACAAATATCAGAGAATATCGAAAATATGAGTATACTTGCCTCAAAGAAGCGAATTATGGCGAAACAACGGTTTGTTCGAAGCCAAACTAAACTGTGCTCAGGTTTCTCTATGGAGCCTCAGAAAACGTTTTAGACAAGTGTTACAAATATCAGAGAATATCGAAAATAGGAGTGAAGTTGCTTCAAAGAAGCGAATTATCGCGAAACGAGTTGTCCGAAGCCAAACTAAACTGTGCTCAGGTTTCTCTATGGAGCCTCAGAAAACGTTTGAGACAAGTGTTACAAATATCAGAGAATAACGAAAATTTGAGTGAAGTTGCTTCAAAGAAGCGAATTATCGCGAAAGAACGACCTGTTCGAATCCAAACTAAACTGCGCTCAAACGTCTTATGGGGTCTCTGTATCGCTTTGAGACAAGTGTTCTGAGAATATCGAAAATTTGCGTGGTTGCTTCAAAGAAGCGAATTATCGCCAAACGAGTTGTCCGAAGCCAAACATAACTGTGCTCAGGTGTCTCTATGGAGCCTCAGAAACCGTTTGAGATAGTGTTACAAGTATCAGAGAATATCGAAGATAGGAGTGAAGTTGCTCCAAAGAAGCGAATTATCGCGAGAAAACGACCTGTTCGAATCCAAACTAAACTACGCTCAAACGTCTCTATGGGCTCTCTGAAACGTTTTGAGACAAGAGTTACATATATCTGAGATTATCGAAAATTTGAGTGAAGTTGCTCCAAAGAAGCGAATTATCGCGAAAGAACGACCTGTTCGAATTCAAACTAAACTGTCCTCAGGTGTCTCTAGGGAGTGTCAGAAACCGTTTGAGACAAGTGTTACATATATGTGAGAATATCGAAAATTTGCTTGTAGTTGCTTCGGAGGCAAATTATCGCGATACAACGAGTAGTTTGTAGCCAAACGAAACTGTGTTCAGGTGTCTCTATGAAGCCTCAGAAACCGTTTGAGACAAATGTTATAATATCTCTGATATCGAAAATTTGCCTGAAGTTGCTTCAAAGAAGCAAATTATCGCGAAACAACTTGTTCGAGGTCAAACTAAACTGTTTTCAGGTGTCTCTATGAAGCCTCAGAAACCGTTTGAGACAAGTGTTACAAATATCAGAGAATATCGAAAATAGGAGTATAGATGCTTCAAGGAAGCGAATTATTACGAAACAACGAGTTGTTCGAAGCCAAACTAAACTGTGCTCATGTGTCTCTATGGAGCCTAAGAAACCGTTTGAGACAAGTGTTACAAATATCAGAGGATATCGAAAATAGGAGTATAGATGCTTCAAAGAAGCGAATTATTACGAAACAACGAGTTGTTCGAAGCCAAACTAAACGGTGCTCAGGTGTCCTTATGGAGCCTCAGAAAGCGTTTGTGACAAGTGTTACAAATATCACATAATATCGAAAATTTGCGTGAGCTTGCATAAAAAGAAGCGAATTATCGCGAAAATAGTTGTTCGAAGCCAAACTAAACTGTGCTCAGGTGTCTCTATGGAGCCTAAGAAACCGTTTGAGACAAGTGTTACAAATATCAGAGAATATAGAAAATTTGAGTGAAGTTGCTTCAAAGAAGCGAATTATCGCGAAAGAACGACCTGTTCGAATCCAAACTAAACTGCGCTTAAACGTCTTATGGGGTCTCTGAAACGTTTTGAGACAACTGTTACATATATCTAAGAATATCGAAAATTTGCGTCAAGTTGCCTCAAAGAGGCGAATTATGGCGAAACAATGGTTTGTTCGAAGCCAAACTAAACTGTGCTAAGGTGTCTCTATGGAGCCTAAGAAGCCGTTTGAGACAAGTGTTACTAATATCAGAGAATATCGAAAATTTGCGTGAAGTTGCTTCAAAGAAGCGAATTATGGCGAAACAAGGGTTTTTTCGAAGCCAAACTAAACTGCGCTCAGGTGTCTCTATGGAGCCTCAGAAACAGTTTGAGACAACCGTTACAAGTATCAGAGAATATCGAAAATAGGAGTGAAGTTGCTTCAAAGAAGCGAATTATTGCAAAACGAGTTGTTCGAAGCCAAACTAAACTGTGCTCAGGTGTCTCTATGGAGCCTCAGAAACCGTTTGGGACAAGTGTTACAAATATCAGAGAATATCGAGAATTTGCGTGATATTGATGCTTCAAAGAAGCGAATTATTACGAAACGAGTTGTTCAAATCCAAACTAAACTGCGCTCAAAAGTCTTTATGGGCTCTCTGAAACGTTTTGAGACAAGTGCTACATATATCTGAGAATATCGAAAATTTGCGTGAAGTTGCTTCAAAGAAGCGAATTATGGCGAAACAACCGTTTTTCGAAGCCAAACTAAACTGTGCTCAGGTGTCTCTATGGAGCCTAAGAAACCGTTTGAGACAAGTGTTACAAATATCACATAATATCGAAAATAGGAGTGAAGTTGCTTCAAAGAAGCGAATTATCGCGAAAGAACCACCTTTTCGAATCCAAACTAAACTGCGCTCAAACGTCTTTATGGGCTCTCTGAAACGTTTTGAGACACGTGCTACATATATCTGAGAATATCGAAAATTTGCGTGAAGTTGCTTCAAAGAAGCGAATTATGGCGAAAGAACCGTTTGTTCGAAGCCAAACTAAACTGTGCTCAGGTGTCTCTATGGAGCCTAAGAAACCGTTTGAGACAAGTGTTACAAATATCAGAGAATATCGAAAATATGAGTAACGTTGCTTCAAAGAAGCGAATTATCGCGAAAGAACCACCTTTTCGAATCCAAACTAAACTGTGCTCAAACGTCTTATGGGGTCTCTGAAACGTTTTAAGGCACGTGCTACATATATCTGAGAATATCGAAAATTTGCCTGAAGTTGCTTCAAAGAAGCAAATTATCGCGAAACGAGTTGTCCGAAGCCGAACATAACTGTGCTCAGGTGTCTCTATGGAGCCTCAGAAACCGTTTAAGACAAGAGTTACAAATATCAGAGAATATCGAAAGTATGAGTATACTTGCTTCAAAGAAGCGAATTATGGCGAAACAACGGTTTGTTCGAAGCCAAACTAAACTGTGCTCAGGTTTCTCTATGGAGCCTCAGAAAACGTTTTAGACAAGTGTTACAAATATCAGAGAATATCGAAAATTTGATTGAAGTTGCTTCAAAGAAGCGAATTATCGCGAAAGAACGACCTTTTCGAATCCACACTACACTGCGCTCAAACGTCTTATGGGGTCTGTGAATCGTTTTGAGACAAGTGCTACATATATGTGAGAAAATCAAAAATTTGCGTGAAGGTGCTTCAAAGAAGCAAATTATCGCGAAAGAACGAGTTGTTTGTAGCCAAACTAAACTGTGTTCAGGTGTCTCTATGAAGCCTCGGAAACCGTCTGAGACAAGTGTTACAAATATCAGAGAATATCGAAAATAGGAGTATAGATGCTTCAAAGAAGCGAATTATTACGAAACAACGAGTTGTTCGAAGCCAAACTAAACTGTGCTCAGGTGTCCTTATGGAGCCTCAGAAAGCTTTGTGACAAGTGTTACAAATATGAGAGAATATCGAAAATTTCCGTGAAGTTGCTTCAAAGAAGTGAATTATCGCGAAAGAACGAGTTGTTCGAAGCAAACTAAACTCCTCAGGTGTCTCTATGGAGCCTAAGAAACCGTTTGAGAAAAGTGTTACAAATATCAGAGAATATCGAAAATTTGAGTGAAGTTGCTTCAAAGAAGCGAAGTATCGCGAAAGAACGACCTGTTCAAATCCAAACTAAACTGCGCTCAAACGTCTTATGGGGTCTCTGAAACGCTTTGAGACCAGTGTTCTGAGAATATCGAAAATTTGCGTGGTTGCTTCAAAGAAGCGAATTATCGCCAAACGAGTTGTCCGAAGCCAATCATAACTGTGCTCAGGTGTCTCTATGGAGCCTCAGAAACCGTTTGAGACAAGCGTTACAAATATCAGAGAATATCGAAAATTTGCGTGAAGTTGCTTCAAAGAAGCGAATTATCGCGAAACAACGAGTTGTTCGAAGCCAAACTAAACTGTGCTCAGGTGTCTCTATGGAGCCTCAGAAACCGTTTGAGACAAGTGTTACAAATATCAGAGAATATCGAAAATAGGAGTGAAGTTGCTTCAAAGAAGCGAATTATCGCGAAAAAACGAGTTGTCCGAAGCCAAACTAAACTGTGCTCAGGTGTCTCTATGGAGCCTCAGAAAACGTTTGAGACAAGTGTTACAAATATCAGAGAATATCGAAAATATGAGTAAACTTGCTTCTAAGAAGCGAATTATAGCGAAACAACGGTTTGTTCGAAGCCAAACTAAACTGTAATCAGGTCTCTCTATGGAGCCTCAGAAACCGTTTGAGACAAGTGTTACAAATATCAGAGAATATCGAAAATAGGAGTGAAGTTGCTTCAAAGAAGCGAATTATCGCGAAAAAACGACCTGTTCGAATCCAAACTAAACTGCGCTCAAACGTCTTTATGGGCTCTCTGAAACGTTTTGAGACAAGAGTTACATATATCTGAGAATATCGAAAATTTGAGTGAAGTTGCTTCAAAGAAGCGAATTATCGCGAAAGAACGACCTTTTCGAATCCAAACTAAATTGTGCTCAATGGTCTTATGGGGTCTCTGAAACGTTTTGAGAAGAGTGCTACATATATCTGAGAATATCGAAAATTTGCCTGAAGTTGCTTCAAAGAAGCAAATTATCGCGAAACGAGTTGTCCGAAGCCAAACTAAACTGTGCTCAAACGTCTTATGGGGTGTGTGAAACGTTTTGAGACAAGTGTTACAAATATCAGAGAATATCGAAAATAGGAGTGAAGTTGCTTCAAAGAAGCGAATTATCGCGAAAAAAGGACCTGTTCGAATCCAAACTAAATTGCGCTCAAACTTCTTTATGGGCTCTCTGAAACGCTTTGAGACAAGTGTTACAAATATCAGAGAATATCGAAAATATGAGTGAAGTTGCTTGAAAGAAGCGAATTATCGCGAAAGAACGACCTTTTCAAATCCAAACTAAACTGTTCTCAAACGTCTTATGGGGTCTCCGAAACGTTTTGAGAGAAGTGCTACATATATCTGAGAATATCGAAAATTTGCCTGAAGTTGCTTCAAAGAAGCAAATTATCGCGAAGCAACGAGTTGTCCGAAGCCAAACTAAACTGTGCTCAGGTGTTTCTATGGAGCCTCAGAAAACGTTTGAGACAAGTATTACTAATATCAGAGAATATCGAAAATTTGCGTGAAGTTGCTTCCAAGAAGCGAATTATGGCTAAACGAGTTGTTCGAAGCCAAACTAAACTGTGCTCAGGTGTCTCTAGGGAGCCTCAGAAACCGTTTGCGACAAGTGTTACAAATATCAGAGAATATCGAAAATTTGCATGAAGTTGCTTCAAAGAAGCGAATTATCGCTAAAATACGAGTTGTCCGAAGCCAAACATAACTGTGCTCAGGTGTCTCAATGGAGCCTCATAAACCTTTTGAGACAAGTGTTACAAATATCAGAGAATATCGAAAATTTGAGTGAAGTTGCTTCAAAGAAGCGAATTATTGCGAAAGAACGACCTTTTCAAATCCAAACTAAACTGTGCTCAAACGTCTTATGGGGTCTCCGAAACGTTTTGAGACAAGTGCTACATATATCTGAGAATATCAAAAATTTGCGTGAAGGTGCTTCAAAGAAGCAAATTATCGCGAAAGAACGAGTTGTTTGTAGCCAAACTAAACTGTGTTCAGGTGTCTCTATGAAGCCTCAGAAACCGTTTGACACAAGTGTTACAAATATCAGAGAATATCGAAAATAGGAGTATAGATGCTTCAAAGAAGCGAATTATCGCCAAACGAGTTGTCCAAAGCCAATCATAACTGTGCTCAGGTGTCTCTATGGAGCCTCAGAAACCGTTTGAGACAAGCGTTACAAATATCAGAGAATATCGAAAATATGAGTGAAGTTGCCTCAAAGAAGCGAATTATCATGAAAGAACGACCTTTTCAAATCCAAACTAAACTGTGCTCAAACGTCTTATGGGGTCTCCCAAACGTTTTGAGACAAGTGCTACATATATCTGAGAATATCGAAAATTTGCCTGAAGTTGCTTCAAAGAAGCAAATTATCGCGAAACAACGAGTTGTCCGAAGCCAAACTAAACTGTGCTCAGGTGTTTCTATGGAGCCTCAGAAAACGTTTGAGACAAGTGTTACAAATATCAGAGAATATCGAAAATATGAGTAAACTTGCCTCAAAGAAGCGAATTATGGCGAAACAACGGTTTGTTCGAAGCCAAACTAAACTGTGCTTAGGTGTCTCTATGGAGCCTCAGAAACCGTTTGCGACAAGTGTTACAAATATCAGAGAATATCGAAAATTTGCGTGAAGTTGCTTCAAAGAAGCGAATTATCGCTAAAATACGAGTTGTCCGAACCCAAACATAACTGTGCTCAGGTGTCTCAATGGAGCCTCATAAACCTTTTGAGACAAGTGTTACAAATATCAGAGAATATCGAAAATTTGAGAGAAGTTGCTTCAAAGAAGCGAATTATCGCGAAACAACGATTTGTCCGAAGCCAAACATAACTGTGCTCAGGTGTCTCTATGGAGCCTAAGAAACCGTTTGAGACAAGTGTTACAAATATCACATAATATCGAAAATAGGAGTGAAGTTGCTTCAAAGAAGCGAATTATCGCGAAAGAACCACCTTTTCGAATCCAAACTAAACTGCGCTCAAACGTCTTTATGGGCTCTCTGAAACGTTTTGAGACACGTGCTACATATATCTGAGAATATCGAAAATTTGCGTGAAGTTGCTTCAAAGAAGCGAATTATGGCGAAAGAACCGTTTGTTCGAAGCCAAACTAAACTGTGCTCAGGTGTCTCTATGGAGCCTAAGAAACCGTTTGAGACAAGTGTTACAATTATCAGAGAATATCGAAAATATGAGTAACGTTGCTTCAAAGAAGCGAATTATCGCGAAAGAACCACCTTTTCGAATCCAAACTAAACTGTGCTCAAACGTCTTATGGGGTCTCTGAAACGTTTTAAGGCACGTGCTACATATATCTGAGAATATCGAAAATTTGCCTGAAGTTGCTTCAAAGAAGCAAATTATCGCGAAACGAGTTGTCCGAAGCCGAACATAACTGTGCTCAGGTGTCTCTATGGAGCCTCAGAAACCGTTTAAGACAAGAGTTACAAATATCAGAGAATATCGAAAGTATGAGTATACTTGCTTCAAAGAAGCGAATTATGGCGAAACAACGGTTTGTTCGAAGCCAAACTAAACTGTGCTCAGGTTTCTCTATGGAGCCTCAGAAAACGTTTTAGACAAGTGTTACAAATATCAGAGAATATCGAAAATTTGATTGAAGTTGCTTCAAAGAAGCGAATTATCGCGAAAGAACGACCTTTTCGAATCCACACTACACTGCGCTCAAACGTCTTATGGGGTCTGTGAATCGTTTTGAGACAAGTGCTACATATATGTGAGAAAATCAAAAATTTGCGTGAAGGTGCTTCAAAGAAGCAAATTATCGCGAAAGAACGAGTTGTTTGTAGCCAAACTAAACTGTGTTCAGGTGTCTCTATGAAGCCTCGGAAACCGTCTGAGACAAGTGTTACAAATATCAGAGAATATCGAAAATAGGAGTATAGATGCTTCAAAGAAGCGAATTATTACGAAACAACGAGTTGTTCGAAGCCAAACTAAACTGTGCTCAGGTGTCCTTATGGAGCCTCAGAAAGCTTTGTGACAAGTGTTACAAATATGAGAGAATATCGAAAATTTCCGTGAAGTTGCTTCAAAGAAGTGAATTATCGCGAAAGAACGAGTTGTTCGAAGCAAACTAAACTCCTCAGGTGTCTCTATGGAGCCTAAGAAACCGTTTGAGAAAAGTGTTACAAATATCAGAGAATATCGAAAATTTGAGTGAAGTTGCTTCAAAGAAGCGAAGTATCGCGAAAGAACGACCTGTTCAAATCCAAACTAAACTGCGCTCAAACGTCTTATGGGGTCTCTGAAACGCTTTGAGACCAGTGTTCTGAGAATATCGAAAATTTGCGTGGTTGCTTCAAAGAAGCGAATTATCGCCAAACGAGTTGTCCGAAGCCAATCATAACTGTGCTCAGGTGTCTCTATGGAGCCTCAGAAACCGTTTGAGACAAGCGTTACAAATATCAGAGAATATCGAAAATTTGCGTGAAGTTGCTTCAAAGAAGCGAATTATCGCGAAACAACGAGTTGTTCGAAGCCAAACTAAACTGTGCTCAGGTGTCTCTATGGAGCCTCAGAAACCGTTTGAGACAAGTGTTACAAATATCAGAGAATATCGAAAATAGGAGTGAACTTGCTTCAAAGAAGCGAATTATCGCGAAAAAACGAGTTGTCCGAAGCCAAACTAAACTGTGCTCAGGTGTCTCTATGGAGCCTCAGAAAACGTTTGAGACAAGTGTTACAAATATCAGAGAATATCGAAAATATGAGTAAACTTGCTTCTAAGAAGCGAATTATAGCGAAACAACGGTTTGTTCGAAGCCAAACTAAACTGTAATCAGGTCTCTCTATGGAGCCTCAGAAACCGTTTGAGACAAGTGTTACAAATATCAGAGAATATCGAAAATAGGAGTGAAGTTGCTTCAAAGAAGCGAATTATCGCGAAAAAACGACCTGTTCGAATCCAAACTAAACTGCGCTCAAACGTCTTTATGGGCTCTCTGAAACGTTTTGAGACAAGAGTTACATATATCTGAGAATATCGAAAATTTGAGTGAAGTTGCTTCAAAGAAGCGAATTATCGCGAAAGAACGACCTTTTCGAATCCAAACTAAATTGTGCTCAATGGTCTTATGGGGTCTCTGAAACGTTTTGAGAAGAGTGCTACATATATCTGAGAATATCGAAAATTTGCCTGAAGTTGCTTCAAAGAAGCAAATTATCGCGAAACGAGTTGTCCGAAGCCAAACTAAACTGTGCTCAAACGTCTTATGGGGTGTGTGAAACGTTTTGAGACAAGTGTTACAAATATCAGAGAATATCGAAAATAGGAGTGAAGTTGCTTCAAAGAAGCGAATTATCGCGAAAAAAGGACCTGTTCGAATCCAAAATAAATTGCGCTCAAACTTCTTTATGGGCTCTCTGAAACGCTTTGAGACAAGTGTTACAAATATCAGAGAATATCGAAAATATGAGTGAAGTTGCTTGAAAGAAGCGAATTATCGCGAAAGAACGACCTTTTCAAATCCAAACTAAACTGTTCTCAAACGTCTTATGGGGTCTCCGAAACGTTTTGAGAGAAGTGCTACATATATCTGAGAATATCGAAAATTTGCCTGAAGTTGCTTCAAAGAAGCAAATTATCGCGAAGCAACGAGTTGTCCGAAGCCAAACTAAACTGTGCTCAGGTGTTTCTATGGAGCCTCAGAAAACGTTTGAGACAAGTATTACTAATATCAGAGAATATCGAAAATTTGCGTGAAGTTGCTTCCAAGAAGCGAATTATGGCTAAACGAGTTGTTCGAAGCCAAACTAAACTGTGCTCAGGTGTCTCTAGGGAGCCTCAGAAACCGTTTTCGACAAGTGTTACAAATATCAGAGAATATCGAAAATTTGCATGAAGTTGCTTCAAAGAAGCGAATTATCGCTAAAATACGAGTTGTCCGAAGCCAAACATAACTGTGCTCAGGTGTCTCAATGGAGCCTCATAAACCTTTTGAGACAAGTGTTACAAATATCAGAGAATATCGAAAATTTGAGTGAAGTTGCTTCAAAGAAGCGAATTATTGCGAAAGAACGACATTTTCAAATCCAAACTAAACTGTGCTCAAACGTCTTATGGGGTCTCCGAAACGTTTTGAGACAAGTGCTACATATATCTGAGAATATCAAAAATTTGCGTGAAGGTGCTTCAAAGAAGCAAATTATCGCGAAAGAACGAGTTGTTTGTAGCCAAACTAAACTGTGTTCAGGTGTCTCTATGAAGCCTCAGAAACCGTTTGACACAAGTGTTACAAATATCAGAGAATATCGAAAATAGGAGTATAGATGCTTCAAAGAAGCGAATTATCGCCAAACGAGTTGTCCAAAGCCAATCATAACTGTGCTCAGGTGTCTCTATGGAGCCTCAGAAACCGTTTGAGACAAGCGTTACAAATATCAGAGAATATCGAAAATATGAGTGAAGTTGCCTCAAAGAAGCGAATTATCATGAAAGAACGACCTTTTCAAATCCAAACTAAACTGTGCTCAAACGTCTTATGGGGTCTCCCAAACGTTTTGAGACAAGTGCTACATATATCTGAGAATATCGAAAATTTGCCTGAAGTTGCTTCAAAGAAGCAAATTATCGCGAAACAACGAGTTGTCCGAAGCCAAACTAAACTGTGCTCAGGTGTTTCTATGGAGCCTCAGAAAACGTTTGAGACAAGTGTTACAAATATCAGAGAATATCGAAAATATGAGTAAACTTGCCTCAAAGAAGCGAATTATGGCGAAACAACGGTTTGTTCGAAGCCAAACTAAACTGTGCTTAGGTGTCTCTATGGAGCCTCAGAAACCGTTTGCGACAAGTGTTACAAATATCAGAGAATATCGAAAATTTGCGTGAAGTTGCTTCAAAGAAGCGAATTATCGCTAAAATACGAGTTGTCCGAACCCAAACATAACTGTGCTCAGGTGTCTCAATGGAGCCTCATAAACCTTTTGAGACAAGTGTTACAAATATCAGAGAATATCGAAAATTTGAGAGAAGTTGCTTCAAAGAAGCGAATTATCGCGAAACAACGATTTGTCCGAAGCCAAACATAACTGTGCTCAGGTGTCTCTATGGAGCCTCAGAAACCGTTTAAGACAAGTGTTACAAATATCAGAGAATATCGAAAATAGGAGTATAGATGCTTCAAAGAAGCGAATTATTACGAAACAACGAGTTGTTCGAAGCCAAACTAAACTGTGCTCAGGTGTCTCTATGGAGCCTCCGAAACCGTTTGAGACAAGTGTTACAAATATCAGAGAATATCGAAAATTTGGCTGAAGTTGCTTCAAAGAAGCAAATTATCGCCAAACAAGTTGTTCGAAGCCAAACCAAACTGTTTCCAGGTGTCTCTATGATGCCTCAGAAACCGTCCGAGACAAGTGTTACAAATATCAGAGAATATCGAAAATAGGAGTATAGATGCTTCAAAGAAGCGAATTATTACGAAACAACGAGTTCTTCGAAGCCAAACTAAACTGTGCTCAGGTGTCACTATGGAGCCTCAGAAACCGTTTGAGACAAGTGTTACAAATATCAGAGAATATCGAAAATAGGAGAGAAGTTGCTTCAAAGAAGCGAATTATCGCGAAAGAACGACCTGTTCAAATCTAAACTAGACTGCGCTCAAACGTTTTATGGGGTCTCTGAAACGTTTTTAGAAAAGTGTTACATATATCTGAGAATATCGAAAATTTGCCTCAAGTTGCTTCAAAGAAGCGAATTATCGCGAAACGAGTTGTCCGAAGCCAAACATAACTGTGCTCAGGTGTCTCTATGTAGCCTCAGAAACCGTTTTTGACAAGTGTTACAAATATCAGAGAATATCGAAAATTTGAGTGAAGTAGCTTCTAAGAAGCGAATTATCGCGAAAGAACGAACTGTGCGAATTCAAACTAAACTGCGCTCAAACGTCTTACGGGTTCTCTGAAACGTGTTGAGACAAGTGTTACATATTTCTGAGAATATCGAAAATTTGCCTGAAGTTGCTTCAAAGAAGCAAATTATCGCGAAACAACGAGTTGTTCGAAGCCAAACTAAACTGTGTTCAGGTGCCTCTATGAAGCCTCAGAAACCGTTTGAGACAAGTGTTACAAATATCAGAGAATATCGAAAATTTGCCTGAAGTTGCTTCAAAGAAGCAAATTATCGCGAAACAACAAGTTGGTCGAAGCCATACTAAACCGTTTTCAGGTGTCTCTATGAAGCCTCAGAAAACGTTTGAGACAAGTGTTACAAATATCAGAGAATATCGAAAATAGGAGTATAGATGTTTCAAAGAAGCGAATTATTACGAAACAACGAGGTGTTCGAAGCCAAACTAAAATGAGCTCAGGTGTCTCTATGGAGCCTCAGAAAGCGTTTGTGTCAAGTGTTACAAATATCAGAGAATATCGAAAATTTGAGTGAAGCAGCTTCTAAGAAGCGAATTATCGCGAAAGAACGACCTGTGCGAATTCAAACTAAACTGCGCTCAATCGTCTGACGGGGTCTCTGAAACGTGTTGAGACAAGTGTCACATATATCTGAAGATATCGAAAATTTGCCTGAAGTTGCTTCAAAGAAGCAAATTATCGCGAAACAACGAGTTGTTCGAAGCCAAACTAAACTGTGCTCAGGTGTCTCTATGGAGCCTCAGCAGCCGTTTGAGACAAGTGTTACAAATATCAGAGAATATCGAAAATATGAGTAAAGTTGCTTTAAAGAAGCGAATTTTTGCGAAACGAGTTGTTCGAAGCCAAACTATACTGTGCTCAGGTGTGTCTATGGAGCCTCAGAATCAGTTTGAGACAAGTGTGACAAATATCAGAGAATATCGAAAATTTGAGTGAAGTTGCTTCAAAGAAGCGAATTGTCGCGAAAGAACGACCTGTTCCAATGCAAACTAAACTGCGATCAAACGTGTTTATGGGCTCTCTGAAACGCTTTGAGACAAGTGTTACAAATATCTGAGAATATCGAAAATTTGCGTGAAGTTGTTTCAAAGATGCGAATTATCGCGAAACAACGAGTTGTCCGAAGCCAAACATAACTGTTCTCAGGTGTCTCTATGGAATCTCAGAAAACGTTTGAGACAAGTGTTACAAATATCAGAGAATATCGAAAACTTAAGTGAAGTAGCTTCTAAGAAGCGAATTATCGCGAAAGAACGTCCTGTTCGAATCCAAACTAAACTGCGCTCAAACGTCATATGGGGTCTCTGAAACGTTTTGAGACAAGTGTTACATATATGTGAGAATATTGAAAATTTGCCTGAAGTTGCTTCAAAGAAGCAAATTATCTCGAAACAACGAGTTGTTCGAAGCCAAACTAAACTGTGCTCAGGTGTCTATGAAGCCCCAGAAACCGTTTGAGACAAGTGTTACAAATATCAGAGACTATCGAAAATAGTTGTATAGATGCTTCAAAGAAGCGAATTATTACGAAACAACGAGTTCTTCGAAGCCAAACTAAACTGCGCTCAGGTGTCTCTATGGAGCCTCAGAAACAGTTTGAGACATGTGTAAAAAAAATCAGAGAATATCGATAATTTGAGTGAAGTTGCTTCAAGGAAGCGAATTGTCGCGAAAGAACGACCTGTTCGAATCCAAACTAAACTGCGCTCAAACGTCTTTATGGGCTCTCTGAAACGCTTTGAGACAAGTGTTGCAAATATCTGAGAATAACGAAAATTTGAGTGAAGTAGCTTCTAAGAAGCGAAATATCGCGAAAGAACGAACTGTTCGAATCCAAATTAAAATGCGCTCAAACGTCTTAAGGGGTCTCTGAAACGTTTTGAGACAAGTGCTACATATATCTGAGAATATCGAAAATTTGCGTGAAGTTGCTTCAAAGAAGCGAATTATCGCGAAACGAGTTGTCCGAAGCCAAACATAACTGTGCTCAGGTGTCTCTATGGATTCTCAGAAACCGTTTGAGACAAGTGTTACAAATATCAGAGAATATCGAAAATAGTTGTATAGATGCTTCAAAGAAGCGATTTATTACGAAACGAGTTCTTCGAAGCCAAACTAAACTGCGCTCAGGTGTCTCTATGGAGCCTCAGAAACAGTTTGAGACATGTGTTACAAAAATCAGCGAATATCGATAATTTGAGTGAAGTTGCTTCAAAGAAGCGAATTATTGCGAAACAACGAGTTGTTCGAAGCCAAACAAAAATGTGTAGGTTTTGATGTATATTTTTTAAGTTTACAATGAAAATGTGTAGGTTTTGATGTACATTTTATGAGTGTACAATGAAAGTGTGTAGGTTTTGATGTATATTTTTTAAGTTTACAATGAAAATGTGTAAGTTTTGATGTACATTTTATGAATGTACAGTGAAAATGTGTAGGTTTTGATGTATATTTTTTAAGTTTACAATGAAAATGTGTAGGCTTTGATGTATATTTTTTAAGTTTACAATGAAAATGTGTAAGTTTTGATGTACATTTTATGAGTGTACAATGAAAATGTGTAGGTTTTGATGTAAATTTTTTAAGATTAAAATGAAAATGTGTAGGTTTTGATGTACATTTTATGAGTGTACAATGAAAATGTGTAGGTTTTGATGTATATTTTTTAAGTTTACAATGAAAATGTGTAGGTTTTGATGTATATTTTATGAGTGTACAATGAAAATGTGTAGGTTTTGATGTATATTTTATGAGTGTACCATGAAAATGTGTAGGTTTTGATGTATATTTCTTAAGTTTACAATGAAAATATGTAGGTTTTGATGTACATTTTATGAGTGAACAATGAAAGTGTGTAGGTTTTGATATATATTTTTTAAGTTTACAATGAAAATGTGTAGGTTTTCATGTACATTTTATGAGTGTACAATGAAAATGTGTAGGTTTTGTTGTACATTTCATGAGTGTACAATGAAAATGTGTAGGTTTTGATGTATATTTTATGAGTGTACAATGAAAATGTGTAGGTTTTGATGTACATTTTTTAAGTGTACAATGAAAATGTGTAAGTTTTGATGTATATTTTATGAGTGTACAATGAAAATGTGTAGGTTTTGATGTATATTTTATGAGTGTACAATGAAAATGTGTAGGTGTTGATGTACATTTTTTAAGTGTACAATGAAAATGTGTAAGTTTTGATGTATATTTTATGAGTGTACAATGAAAATGTGTAAGTTTTGATGTATATTCTATGAGTGTACAATGAAAATGTGTAAGTTTTGATGTACATTTAATGAGTGTACAATGAAAATGTGTAGGTTTTGATGTATATTTTTTAAGTTTACAATGAAAATGTGTAGGTTTTGATGTACATTTTATGAGTGTACAATGAAAATGTGTAAGTTTTGATGTACATTTTATGAGTGTACAATGAAAATGTGTAGGTTTTGATGTACATTTTATGAGTGTACAATGAAAATGTGTAGGTTTTGATGTATATTTTATGAGTGTACAATGAAAATGTGTAGGTTTTGTGGTATATTTTATGAGTGTACAATGAAAATGTGTAGGTTTTGATGTATATTTTATGAGTGTACAATGAAAATGTGTAGGTTTTGATGTACATTTTTTAAGTGTACAATGAAAATGTGTATGTTTTGATGTATATTTTATGAGTGTACAAAGAAAATGTGTAGGTTTTGATGTATATTTTATGAGCGTACAATGAAAATGTGTAGGTTTTGATGTACATTATTTAAGTGTACAATGAGAATGTGTAAGTTTTGATGTACATTTTATGAGTGTACAATGAAAATGTGTAGGTTTTGATGTATATTTTTTAAGTGTACAATGAAAATGTGTAAGTTTTGATGTACATTTTATGAGTGTACAGTGAAAATGTGTAGGTTTTGATGTATATTTTTTAAGATTACAATGAAAATGTGTAGGTTTTGATGTACATTTTATGAATGTACAATGAAAATGTGTAGGTTTTGATGTATATTTTTTAAGTTTACAATGACATTGTGTAGGTTTTGATGTATATTTTTTAAGTTTACAATGAAAATGTGTAAGTTCTGATGTACATTTTATGAGTGTACAATGAAAATGTGTAGGTTTTGATGTATATTTTTTAAGATTAAAATGGAAATGTGTAGGTTTTGATGTACATTTTATGAGTGTACAATGAAAATGTGTAGGTATTGATGTATATTTTTTAAGTTTACAATGAAAATGTGTAGTTTTTGATGTATATTTTATGAGTGTACAATGAAAATGTGTAGGTTTTGATGTATATTTTATGAGTGTACAATGAAAATGTGGTCAGGTTTTGATGTATATTTCTTAAGTTTACAATGAAAATATGTAGGTTTTGATGTACATTTTATGAGTGAACAATGAAAGTGTGTAGGTTTTGATGTGTATTTTTTAAGATTAAAATGAAAATGTGTAGGTTTTGATGTACATTTTATGAGTGTACAATGAAAATGTGTAGGTTTTGATGTATATTTTTTAAGTTTACAATGAAAATGTGTAGGTTTTGATGTATATTTTATGAGTGTACAATGAAAATGTGTAGGTTTTGATGTATATTTTATGAGTGTACAATGAAAATGTGTAGGTTTTGATGTATATTTCTTAAGTTTACAATGAAAATATGTAGGTTTTGATGTACATTTTATGAGTGAACAATGAAAGTGTGTATGTTTTGATGTACATTTCTTGAATGTACAATGAAAATGTATATGTTTTGATGTACATTTCTGGTATATACAATGAAAATGTGTATGTTTTGAGGTATATTTCTTGAATGTACAGTCAAAATGTGTGTGTTTTGATGTACATTTCTTGAGTGTACAATGAAAATGTGTAGGTTTTGATGTACATTTTATGAGTGTACAATGAAAATGTGTAGGTTTTGATGTATATTTTATGAGTGTACAATGAAAATGTGTAGGTTTTGATGTACATTTTTTAAGTGTACAATGAAAATGTGTAAGTTTTGATGTATATTTTATGAGTGTACAATGAAAATGTGTAGGTTTTGATGTATATTTTATGAGTGTACAATGAAAATGTGTAGGTGTTGATGTACATTTTTTAAGTGTACAATGAAAATGTGTAAGTTTTGATGTATATTTTATGAGTGTACAATGAAAATGTGTAAGTTTTGATGTACATTTTATGAGTGTACAATGAAAATGTGTAGGTTTTGATGTATATTTTATGAGTGTACAATGAAAATGTGTAGGTTTTGATATATATTTTATGAGTGTACAATGAAAATGTGCAGGCTTTGATGTATATTTCTTAAGTTTACAATGAAAATATGTAGGTTTTGATGTACATTTTATGAGTGAACAATGAAAGTGTGTAGGTTTTGATGTATATTTTTTAAGTTTACAATGAAAATGTGTAGGTTTTCATGTACATTTTATGAGTGTACAATGAAAATGTGCAGGTTTTGATGTACATTTTATGAGTGTACAATGAAAATGTGTAGGTTTTGATGTATATTTTTTAAGATTACAATGAAAATGTGTAGGTTTTGATGTACATTTTATGAATGTACAATGAAAATGTGTAGGTTTTGATGTATATTTTTTAAGTTTACAATGAATTTTGTAGGTTTTGATGTATATTTTTTAAGTTTACAATGAAAATGTGTAAGTTTTGATGTACATTTTATGAGTGTACAATGAAAATGTGTAGGTTATGATGTATATTTTTTAAGATTAAAATGAAAATGTGTAGGTTTTGATGTACATTTTATGAGTGTACAATGAAAATGTGTAGGTTTTGATGTATATTTTTTAAGTTTACAATGAAAATGTGTAGGTTTTGATGTATATTTTATGAGTGTACAATGAAAATGTGTAGGTTTTGATGTATATTTTATGAGTGTACCATGAAAATGTGTAGGTTTTGATGTATATTTCTTAAGTTTACAATGAAAATATGTAGGTTTTGATGTACATTTTATGAGTGAACAATGAAAGTGTGTAGGTTTTGATATATATTTTTTAAGTTTACAATGAAAATGTGTAGGTTTTCATGTACATTTTATGAGTGTACAATGAAAATGTGTAGGTTTTGATGTACATTTCATGAGTGTACAATGAAAATGTGTAGGTTTTGATGTATATTTTATGAGTGTACAATGAAAATGTGTAGGTTTTGATGTACATTTTTTAAGTGTACAATGAAAATGTGTAAGTTTTGAAGTATATTTTATGAGTGTACAATGAAAATGTGTAGGTTTTGATGTATATTTTATGAGTGTACAATGAAAATGTGTAGGTGTTGATGTAAATTTTTTAAGTGTACAATGAAAATGTGTAAGTTTTGATGTATATTTTATGAGTGTACAATGAAAATGTGTAAGTTTTGATGTATATTCTATGAGTGTACAATGAAAATGTGTAAGTTTTGATGTACATTTAATGAGTGTACAATGAAAATGTGTAGGTTTTGATGTATATTTTTTAAGTTTACAATGAAAATGTGTAGGTTTTGATGTACATTTTATGAGTGTACAATGAAAATGTGTAAGTTTTGATGTACATTTTATGAGTGTACAATGAAAATGTGTAGGTTTTGATGTACATTTTATGAGTGTACAATGAAAATGTGTAGGTTTTGATGTATATTTTATGAGTGTACAATGAAAATGTGTAGGTTTTGTGGTATATTTTATGAGTGTACAATGAAAATGTGTAGGTTTTGATGTATATTTTATGAGTGTACAATGAAAATGTGTAGGTTTTGATGTACATTTTTTAAGTGTACAATGAAAATGTGTAAGTTTTGATGTATATTTTATGAGTGTACAAAGAAAATGTGTAGGTTTCGATGTATATTTTATGAGCGTACAATGAAAATGTGTAGGTTTTGATGTACATTTTTTAAGTGTACAATGAGAATGTGTAAGTTTTGATGTACATTTTATGAGTGTACAATGAAAATGTGTAGGTTTTGATGTATATTTTTTAAGTGTACAATGAAAATGTGTAGGTTTTGATGTATATTTTATGAGTGTACAATGAAAGTGTGTAGGTTTTGATGTATATTTTTTAAGTTTACAATGAAAATGTGTAAGTTTTGATGTACATTTTATGAGTGTACAGTGAAAATGTGTAGGTTTTGATGTATATTTTTTAAGATTACAATGAATATGTGTAGGTTTTGATGTACATTTTATGAATGTACAATGAAAATGTGTAGGTTTTGATGTATATTTTTTAAGTTTACAATGACATTGTGTAGGTTTTGATGTATATTTTTTAAGTTTACAATGAAAATGTGTAAGTTTTGATGTACATTTTATGAGTGTACAATGAAAATGTGTAGGTTTTGATGTATATTTTTTAAGATTAAAATGGAAATGTGTAGGTTTTGATGTACATTTTATGAGTGTACAATGAAAATGTGTAGGTTTTGATGTATATTTTTTAAGTTTACAATGAAAATGTGTAGTTTTTGATGTATATTTTATGAGTGTACAATGAAAATGTGTAGGTTTTGATGTATATTTTATGAGTGTACAATGAAAATGTGTAGGTTTTGATGTATATTTCTTAAGTTTACAATGAAAATATGTAGGTTTTGATGTACATTTTATGAGTGTACAATGAAAATGTGTAGGTTTTGATGTATATTTTTTAAGTTTACAATGAAAATGTGTAGGTTTTGATGTATATTTTATGAGTGTACAATGAAAATTTGTAGGTTTTGATGTATATTTCTTAAGTTTACAATGAAAATATGTAGGTTTTGATGTACATTTTATGAGTGAACAATGAAAGTGTGCATGTTTTGATGTACATTTCTGGAATGTACAATGAAAATGTATATGTTTTGATGTACATTTCTGGTATATACAATGAAAATGTGTATGTTTTGAGGTATATTTCTTGAATGTACAGTCAAAATGTGTGTGTTTTGATGTACATTTCTTGAGTGTACAATGAAAATGTGTAGGTTTTGATGTATATTTTTTAAGTTTACAATGAAAATGTGTAAGTTTTGATGTACATTTTATGAGTGTACAATGAAAATGTGTAGGTTTTGATGTATATTTTTTAAGATTAAAATGAAAATGTGTAGGTTTTGATGTACATTTTATGAGTGTACAATGAAAATGTGTAGGTTTTCATGTATATTTTATGAGTGTACAATGAAAATGTGTAGGTTTTGATGTACATTTTTTAAGTGTACAATGAAAATGTGTAAGTTTTGATGTATATTTTATGAGTGTACAATGAAAATGTGTAGGTTTTGATGTATATTTTATGAGTGTACAATGAAAATGTGTAGGTGTTTATGTACATTTTTTAAGTGTACAATGAAAATGTGTAAGTTTTGATGTATATTTTATGAGTGTACAATCAAAATGTGTAAGTTTTGATGTACATTTTATGAGTGTACAATGAAAATGTGTAGGTTTTGATGTATATTTTATGAGTGTACAATGAAAATGTGTAGGTTTTGATGTATATTTTATGAGTGTACAATGAAAATGTGTTGGTTTTGATGTATATTTCTTAAGTTTACAATGAAAAGATGTAGGTTTTGATGTACATTTTATGAGTGAACAATGAAGGTGTGTAGGTTTTGATGTATATTTTTTAAGTTTACAATGAAAATGTGTAGGTTTTCATGTACATTTTATGAGTGTACAATGAAAATGTGTAGGTTTTGATGTACATTTTATGAGTGTACAATGAAAATGTGTAGGTTTTGATGTATATTTTTTAAGATTACAATGAAAATGTGTAGGTTTTGATGTACATTTTATGAATGTACAATGAAAATGTGTAGGTTTTGATGTATATTTTTTAAGTTTACAATGAATTTTGTAGGTTTTGATGTATATTTTTTAAGTTTACAATGAAAATGTGTAAGTTTTGATGTACATTTTATGAGTGTACAATGAAAATGTGTAGGTTATGATGTATATTTTTTAAGATTAAAATGAAAATGTGTAGGTTTTGATGTACATTTTATGAGTGTACAATGAAAATGTGTAGGTTTTGATGTATATTTTTTAAGTTTACAATGAAAATGTGTAGGTTTTGATGTATATTTTATGAGTGTACAATGAAAATGTGTAGGTTTTGATGTATATTTTATGAGTGTACAATGAAAATGTGTAGGTTTTGATGTATATTTCTTAAGTTTACAATGAAATTGTGTAGGTTTCGATGTATATTTTTTAAGTTTACAATGAAAATGTGTAAGTTTTGATGTACATTTTATGAGTGTACAATGAAAATGTGTAGGTTTTGATGTATATTTTTTAAGATTAAAATGAAAATGTGTAGGTTTTGATGTACATTTTATGAGTGTACAATGAAAATGTGTAGGTTTTGATGTATATTTTATGAGTGTACAATGAAAATGTGTAGGTTTTGATGTATATTTTTTAAGTTTACAATGAAAATGTGTAGGTTTTGATGTATATTTTATGAGTGTACAATGAAAATGTGTAGGTTTTGATGTATATTTTATGAGTGTACAATGAAAATGTGTAGGTTTTGATGTATATTTCTTAAGTTTACAATGAAAATATGTAGGTTTTGATGTACATTTTATGAGTGAACAATGAAAGTGTGTAGGTTTTGATGTATATTTTTTAAGTTTACAATGAAAATATGTAGGTTTTCATGTACATTTTATGAGTGTACAATGAAAATGTGTAGGTTTTGATGTACACTTTATGAGTGTACAATGAAAATGTGTAGGTTTTGATGTATATTTTATGAGTGTACAATGAAAATGTGTAGGTTTTGATGTACATTTTTTAAGTGTACAATGAAAATGTGTAAGTTTTGATGTATATTTTATGAGTGTACAATGAAAATGTGTAAGTTTTGATGTACATTTTATGAGTGTACAATGAAAATGTGTAGGTTTTGATGTATATTTTATGAGTGTACAATGAAAATGTGTAAGTTTTGATGTACATTTAATGAGTGTACAATGAAAATGTGTAGGTTTTGATGTATATTTTTTAAGTTTACAATGAAAATGTGTAGGTTTTGATGTACATTTTATGAGTGTACAATGAAAATGTGTAAGTTTTGATGTACATTTTATGAGTGTACAATGAAAATGTGTAGGTTTTGATGTACATTTTATGAGTGTACAATGAAAATGTGTAGGTTTTGATGTATATTTTATGAGTGTACAATGAAAATGTGTAGGTTTTGATGTATATTTTATGAGTGTACAATGAAAATGTGTAGGTTTTGATGTATATTTTATGAGTGTACAAGTAAAATGTGTAGGTTTTGATGTACATTTTTTAAGTGTACAATGAAAATGTGTAAGTTTTGATGTATATTTTATGAATGTACAAAGAAAATGTGTAGGTTTTAATGTACATTTTTTAAGTGTACAATGAAAATGTGTAAGTTTTGATGTATATTTTATGAGTGTACAATGAAAATGTGTAGGTTTTGATGTATATTTTATGAGTGTACAATGAAAATGTGTAGGTGTTGATGTACATTTTTTAAGTGTACAATGAAAATGTGTATGTTTTGATGTATATTTTATGAGTGTACAATGAAAATGTGTAAGTTTTGATGTACATTTTATGAGTGTACAATGAAAATGTGTAGGTTTTGATGTATATTTTATGAGTGTACAATGAAAATGTGTAGGTTTTGATGTATATTTTATGAGTGTACAATGAAAATGTGTAGGTCTTGATGTACATTTTATGAGTGTACAATGAAAATGTGTAGGTTTTGATGTACATTTTTTAAGTGTACAATGAAAATGTGTAAGTTTTGATGTATATTTTATGAGTGTACAAAGAAAATGTGTAGGTTTTAATGTACATTTTTTAAGTGTACAATGAAAATGTGTAAGTTTTGATGTATATTTTATGAGTGTACAATGAAAATGTGTAGGTTTTGATGTATATTTTATGAGTGTACAATGAAAATGTGTAGGTTTTGATGTATATTTTATGAGTGTACAATGAAAATGTGTAGGTTTTGATGTATATTTCTTAAGTTTACAATGAAAATATGTAGGTTTTGATGTACATTTTATGAGTGAACAATGAAAGTGTGTAGGTTTTGATGTATATTTTTTAAGTTTACAATGAAAATGTGTAGGTTTTCATGTACATTTTATGAGTGTACAATGAAAATGTGTAGGTTTTGATGTACATTTTATGAGTGTACAATGAAAATGTGTAGGTTTTGATGTATATTTTTTAAGATTACAATGAAAATGTGTAGGTTTTGATGTACATTTTATGAATGTACAATGAAAATGTGTAGGTTTTGATGTATATTTTTTAAGTTTACAATGAATTTTGTAGGTTTTGATGTATATTTTTTAAGTTTACAATGAAAATGTGTAAGTTTTGATGTACATTTTATGAGTGTACAATGAAAATGTGTAGGTTATGATGTATATTTTTTAAGATTAAAATGAAAATGTGTAGGTTTTGATGTACATTTTATGAGTGTACAATGAAAATGTGTAGGTTTTGATGTATATTTTTTAAGTTTACAATGAAAATGTGTAGGTTTTGATGTATATTTTATGAGTGTACAATGAAAATGTGTAGGTTTTGATGTATATTTTATGAGTGTACAATGAAAATGTGTAGGTTTTGATGTATATTTCTTAAGTTTACAATGAAATTGTGTAGGTTTTGATGTATATTTTTTAAGTTTACAATGAAAATGTGTAAGTTTTGATGTACATTTTATGAGTGTACAATGAAAATGTGTAGGTTTTGATGTATATTTTTTAAGATTAAAATGAAAATGTGTAGGTTTTGATGTACATTTTATGAGTGTACAATGAAAATGTGTAGGTTTTGATGTATATTTTATGAGTGTACAATGAAAATGTGTAGGTTTTGATGTATATTTTTTAAGTTAAAATGAAAATGTGTAGGTTTTGATGTATATTTTATGAGTGTACAATGAAAATGTGTAGGTTTTGATGTATATTTTATGAGTGTACAATGAAAATGTGTAGGTTTTGATGTATATTTCTTAAGTTTACAATGAAAATATGTAGGTTTTGATGTACATTTTATGAGTGAACAATGAAAGTGTGTAGGTTTTGATGTATATTTTTTAAGTTTACAATGAAAATGTGTAGGTTTTCATGTACATTTTATGAGTGTACAATGAAAATGTGTAGGTTTTGATGTACATTTTATGAGTGTACAATGAAAATGTGTAGGTTTTGATGTATATTTTATGAGTGTACAATGAAAATGTGTAGGTTTTGATGTACATTTTTTAAGTGTACAATGAAAATGTGTAAGTTTTGATGTATATTTTATGAGTGTACAATGAAAATGTGTAAGTTTTGATGTACATTTTATGAGTGTACAATGAAAATGTGTAGGTTTTGATGTATATTTTATGAGTGTACAATGAAAATGTGTAAGTTTTGATGTACATTTAATGAGTGTACAATGAAAATGTGTAGGTTTTGATGTATATTTTTTAAGTTTACAATGAAAATGTGTAGGTTTTGATGTACATTTTATGAGTGTACAATGAAAATGTGTAAGTTTTGATGTACATTTTATGAGTGTACAATGAAAATGTGTAGGTTTTGATGTACATTTTATGAGTGTACAATGAAAATGTGTAGGTTTTGATGTATATTTTATGAGTGTACAATGAAAATGTGTAGGTTTTGATGTATATTTTATGAGTGTACAATGAAAATGTGTAGGTCTTGATGTACATTTTATGAGTGTACAATGAAAATGTGTAGGTTTTGATGTACATTTTTTAAGTGTACAATGAAAATGTGTAAGTTTTGATGTATATTTTATGAGTGTACAAAGAAAATGTGTAGGTTTTAATGTACATTTTTTAAGTGTACAATGAAAATGTGTAAGTTTTGATGTATATTTTATGAGTGTACAATGAAAATGTGTAGGTTTTGATGTATATTTTATGAGTGTACAATGAAAATGTGTAGGTGTTGATGTACATTTTTTAAGTGTACAATGAAAATGTGTATGTTTTGATGTATATTTTATGAGTGTACAATGAAAATGTGTAAGTTTTGATGTACATTTTATGAGTGTACAATGAAAATGTGTAGGTTTTGATGTATATTTTATGAGTGTACAATTAAAATGTGTAAGTTTTGAGGTACATTTTATGAGTGTACAATGAAAATGTGTAGGTTTTGATGTATATTTTTTAAGTTTACAATGAAAATGTGTAGGTTTTGATGTACATTTTATGAGTGTACAATGAAAATGTGTAAGTTTTGATGTACATTTTATGAGTGTACAATGAAAATGTGTAGGTTTTGATGTACATTTTTTGAGTGTACAATGAAAATGTGTAGGTTTTGATGTACATTTTATGAGTGTACAATGAAAATGTGTAGGTTTTGTTGTATATTTTATGAGTGTACAATGAAAATGTGTAGGTTTTGATGTATATTTTATGAGTGTACAATGAAAATGTGTAGGTTTGATGTACATTTTTTAAGTGTACAATGAAAATGTGTAAGTCTTGATGTATATTTTATGAGTGTACAAAGAAAATGCGTAGGTTTTGATGTATATTTTATGAGCGTACAATGAAAATGTGTAGGTTTTGATGTACATTTTTTAAGTGTACAATGAGAATGTGTAAGTTTTGATGTACATTTTATGAGTGTACAATGAAAATGTGTAGGCTTTGATGTATATTTTTTAAGTGTACAATGAAAATGTGTAGGTTTTGATGTACATTTTATGAGTGTACAATGAAAGTGTTTAGGTTTTGATGTATATTTTTTAAGTTTACAATGAAAATGTGTAAGTTTTGATGTACATTTTATGAGTGTACAGTGAAAATGTGTAGGTTTTGATGTATATTTTTTAAGATTACAATGAAAATGTGTAGATTTTGATGTACATTTTATGAATGTACAATGAAAATGTGTAGGTTTTGATGTATATTTTTTAAGTCTACAATGAAATTGTGTAGGTTTTGATGTATATTTTTTATGTTTACAATGAAAATGTGTAAGTTTTGATGTACATTTTATGAGTGTCCAATGAAAATGTGTAGGTTTTGATGTATATTTTTTAAGATTAAAATGAAAATGTGTAGGTTTTGATGTACATTTTATGAGTGTACAATGAAAATGTGTAGGTTTTGATGTATATTTTTTAAGTTTACAATGAAAATGTGTAGGTTTTGATGTATATTTTATGAGTGTACAATGAAAATGTGTAGGTTTTGATGTATATTTCTTAAGTTTACAATGAAAATATGTAGGTTTTGATGTACATTTTATGAGTGTACAATGAAAATGTGTAGGTTTTGATGTATATTTTATGAGTGTACAATGAAAATGTGTAGGTTTTGATGTATATTTCTTAAGTTTACAATGAAAATATGTAGGTTTTGATGTACATTTTATGAGTGAACAATGAAAGTGTGTAGGTTTTGATGTATATTTTTTAAGATTAAAATGAAAATGTGTAGGTTTTGATGTACATTTTATGAGTGTACAATGAAAATGTGTAGGTTTTGATGTACATTTTATGAGTGTACAATGAAAATGTGTAGGTTTTGATGTATATTTTATGAGTGTACAATGAAAATGTGTAGGTTTTGATGTATATTTCTTAAGTTTACAATGAAAATATGTAGGTTTTGATGTACATTTTATGAGTGAACAATGAAAGTGTGTAGGTTTTGATGTATATTTTTTAAGATTAAAATGAAAATGTGTAGGTTTTGATGTACATTTTATGAGTGTACAATGAAAATGTGTAGGTTTTGATGTATATTTTATGAGTGTACAATGAAAATGTGTAGGTTTTGATGTATATTTTTTAAGTTTACAATGAAAATGTGTAGGTTTTGATGTATATTTTATGAGTGTACAATGAAAATGTGTAGGTTTTGATGTATATTTTATGAGTGTACAATGAAAATGTGTAGGTTTTGATGTATATTTCTTAAGTTTACAATGAAAATATGTAGGTTTTGATGTACATTTTATGAGTGAACAATGAAAGTGTGTAGGTTTTGATGTTTATTTTTTAAGATTAAAATGAAAATGTGTAGGTTTTGATGTACATTTTATGAGTGTACAATGAAAATGTGTAGGTTTTGATGTATATTTCTTAAGTTTACAATGAAAATATGTAGGTTTTGATGTTCATTTTATGAGTGAACAACGAAAGTGTGTATGTTTTGATGTACATATCTGGAATGTACATAGAAAATGTATATGTTTTGATGTACATTTCTGGTATATACAATGAAAATGTGTATGTTTTGAGGTATATTTCTTGAATGTACAGTCAAAATGTGTGTGTTTTGATGTACATTTCTTGAGTGTACAATGAAAATGTGTAGGTTTTGATGTACATTTTATGAGTGTACAATGAAAATGTGTAGGTTTTGATGTATATTTTATGAGTGTACAATGAAAATGTGTAGGTTTTGATGTATATTTTATGAGTGTACAATGAAAATGTGTAAGTTTTGATGTACATTTTATGAGTGTACAATGAAAATGTGTAGGTTTTGATGTATATTTTATGAGTGTACAATGAAAATGTGTAAGTTTTGATGTACATTTAATGAGTGTACAATGAAAATGTGTAGGTTTTGATGTATATTTTTTAAGTTTACAATGAAAATGTGTAGGTTTTGATGTACATTTTATGAGTGTACAATGAAAATGTGTAAGTTTTGATGTACATTTTATGAGTGTACAATGAAAATGTGTAGGTTTTGATGTACATTTTATGAGTGTACAATGAAAATGTGTAGGTTTTGATGTATATTTTATGAGTGTACAATGAAAATGTGTAGGTTTTGATGTATATTTTATGAGTGTACAATGAAAATGTGTAGGTTTTGATGTATATTTTATGAGTGTACAAGTAAAATGTGTAGGTTTTGATGTACATTTTTTAAGTGTACAATGAAAATGTGTAAGTTTTGATGTATATTTTATGAATGTACAAAGAAAATGTGTAGGTTTTAATGTACATTTTTTAAGTGTACAATGAAAATGTGTAAGTTTTGATGTATATTTTATGAGTGTACAATGAAAATGTGTAGGTTTTGATGTATATTTTATGAGTGTACAATGAAAATGTGTAGGTGTTGATGTACATTTTTTAAGTGTACAATGAAAATGTGTATGTTTTGATGTATATTTTATGAGTGTACAATGAAAATGTGTAAGTTTTGATGTACATTTTATGAGTGTACAATGAAAATGTGTAGGTTTTGATGTATATTTTATGAGTGTACAATGAAAATGTGTAGGTTTTGATGTACATTTTTTAAGTGTACAATGAAAATGTGTAAGTTTTGATGTATATTTTATGAGTGTACAATGAAAATGTGTAGGTTTTGATGTATATTTTATGAGTGTACAATGAAAATGTGTAGGTGTTGATGTACATTTTTTATGTGTACAATGAAAATGTGTAAGTTTTGATGTATATTTTATGAGTGTACAATGAAAATGTGTAAGTTTTGATGTACATTTTATGAGTGTACAATGAAAATGTGTAGGTCTTGATGTATATTTTATGAGTGTACAATGAAAATGTGTAGGTTTTGATGTATATTTTATGAGTGTACAATGAAAATGTGTAGGTTTTGATGTATATTTCTTAAGTTTACAATGAAAATATGTAGGTTTTGATGTACATTTTATGAGTGAACAATGAAAGTGTGTAGGTTTTGATGTATATTTTTTAAGTTTACAATGAAAATGTGTAGGTTTTCATGTACATTTTATGAGTGTACAATGAAAATGTGTAGGTTTTGATGTACATTTTATGAGTGTACAATGAAAATGTGTAGGTTTTGATGTATATTTTTTAAGATTACAATGAAAATGTGTAGGTTTTGATGTACATTTTATGAATGTACAATGAAAATGTGTAGGTTTTGATGTATATTTTTTAAGTTTACAATGAATTTTGTAGGTTTTGATGTATATTTTTTAAGTTTACAATGAAAATGTGTAAGTTTTGATGTACATTTTATGAGTGTACAATGAAAATGTGTAGGTTATGATGTATATTTTTTAAGATTAAAATGAAAATGTGTAGGTTTTGATGTACATTTTATGAGTGTACAATGAAAATGTGTAGGTTTTGATGTATATTTTTTAAGTTTACAATGAAAATGTGTAGGTTTTGATGTATATTTTATGAGTGTACAATGAAAATGTGTAGGTTTTGATGTATATTTTATGAGTGTACAATGAAAATGTGTAGGTTTTGATGTATATTTCTTAAGTTTACAATGAAATTGTGTAGGTTTTGATGTATATTTTTTAAGTTTACAATGAAAATGTGTAAGTTTTGATGTACATTTTATGAGTGTACAATGAAAATGTGTAGGTTTTGATGTATATTTTTTAAGATTAAAATGAAAATGTGTAGGTTTTGATGTACATTTTATGAGTGTACAATGAAAATGTGTAGGTTTTGATGTATATTTTATGAGTGTACAATGAAAATGTGTAGGTTTTGATGTATATTTTTTAAGTTTACAATGAAAATGTGTAGGTTTTGATGTATATTTTATCAGTGTACAATGAAAATGTGTAGGTTTTGATGTATATTTTATGAGTGTACAATGAAAATGTGTAGGTTTTGATGTATATTTCTTAAGTTTACAATGAAAATATGTAGGTTTTGATGTACATTTTATGAGTGAACAATGAAAGTGTGTAGGTTTTGATGTATATTTTTTAAGTTTACAATGAAAATGTGTAGGTTTTCATGTACATTTTATGAGTGTACAATGAAAATGTGTAGGTTTTGATGTACATTTTATGAGTGTACAATGAAAATGTGTAGGTTTTGATGTATATTTTATGAGTGTACAATGAAAATGTGTAGGTTTTGATGTACATTTTTTAAGTGTACAATGAAAATGTGTAAGTTTTGATGTATATTTTATGAGTGTACAATGAAAATGTGTAAGTTTTGATGTACATTTTATGAGTGTACAATGAAAATGTGTAGGTTTTGATGTATATTTTATGAGTGTACAATGAAAATGTGTAAGTTTTGATGTACATTTAATGAGTGTACAATGAAAATGTGTAGGTTTTGATGTATATTTTTTAAGTTTACAATGAAAATGTGTAGGTTTTGATGTACATTTTATGAGTGTACAATGAAAATGTGTAAGTTTTGATGTACATTTTATGAGTGTACAATGAAAATGTGTAGGTTTTGATGTACATTTTATGAGTGTACAATGAAAATGTGTAGGTTTCGATGTATATTTTATGAGTGTACAATGAAAATGTGTAGGTTTTGATGTATATTTTATGAGTGTACAATGAAAATGTGTAGGTCTTGATGTACATTTTATGAGTGTACAATGAAAATGTGTAGGTTTTGATGTACATTTTTTAAGTGTACAATGAAAATGTGTAAGTTTTGATGTATATTTTATGAGTGTACAAAGAAAATGTGTAGGTTTTAATGTACATTTTTTAAGTGTACAATGAAAATGTGTAAGTTTTGATGTATATTTTATGAGTGTACAATGAAAATGTGTAGGTTTTGATGTATATTTTATGAGTGTACAATGAAAATGTGTAGGTTTTGATGTATATTTTATGAGTGTACAATGAAAATGTGTAGGTTTTGATGTATATTTCTTAAGTTTACAATGAAAATATGTAGGTTTTGATGTACATTTTATGAGTGAACAATGAAAGTGTGTAGGTTTTGATGTATATTTTTTAAGTTTACAATGAAAATGTGTAGGTTTTCATGTACATTTTATGAGTGTACAATGAAAATGTGTAGGTTTTGATGTACATTTTATGAGTGTACAATGAAAATGTGTAGGTTTTGATGTATATTTTTTAAGATTACAATGAAAATGTGTAGGTTTTGATGTACATTTTATGAATGTACAATGAAAATGTGTAGGTTTTGATGTATATTTTTTAAGTTTACAATGAATTTTGTAGGTTTTGATGTATATTTTTTAAGTTTACAATGAAAATGTGTAAGTTTTGATGTACATTTTATGAGTGTACAATGAAAATGTGTAGGTTATGATGTATATTTTTTAAGATTAAAATGAAAATGTGTAGGTTTTGATGTACATTTTATGAGTGTACAATGAAAATGTGTAGGTTTTGATGTATATTTTTTAAGTTTACAATGAAAATGTGTAGGTTTTGATGTATATTTTATGAGTGTACAATGAAAATGTGTAGGTTTTGATGTATATTTTATGAGTGTACAATGAAAATGTGTAGGTTTTGATGTATATTTCTTAAGTTTACAATGAAATTGTGTAGGTTTTGATGTATATTTTTTAAGTTTACAATGAAAATGTGTAAGTTTTGATGTACATTTTATGAGTGTACAATGAAAATGTGTAGGTTTTGATGTATATTTTTTAAGATTAAAATGAAAATGTGTAGGTTTTGATGTACATTTTATGAGTGTACAATGAAAATGTGTAGGTTTTGATGTATATTTTATGAGTGTACAATGAAAATGTGTAGGTTTTGATGTATATTTTTTAAGTTAAAATGAAAATGTGTAGGTTTTGATGTATATTTTATGAGTGTACAATGAAAATGTGTAGGTTTTGATGTATATTTTATGAGTGTACAATGAAAATGTGTAGGTTTTGATGTATATTTCTTAAGTTTACAATGAAAATATGTAGGTTTTGATGTACATTTTATGAGTGAACAATGAAAGTGTGTAGGTTTTGATGTATATTTTTTAAGTTTACAATGAAAATGTGTAGGTTTTCATGTACATTTTATGAATGTACAATGAAAATGTGTAGGTTTTGATGTACATTTTATGAGTGTACAATGAAAATGTGTAGGTTTTGATGTATATTTTATGAGTGTACAATGAAAATGTGTAGGTTTTGATGTACATTTTTTAAGTGTACAATGAAAATGTGTAAGTTTTGATGTATATTTTATGAGTGTACAATGAAAATGTGTAAGTTTTGATGTACATTTTATGAGTGTACAATGAAAATGTGTAGGTTTTGATGTATATTTTATGAGTGTACAATGAAAATGTGTAAGTTTTGATGTACATTTAATGAGTGTACAATGAAAATGTGTAGGTTTTGATGTATATTTTTTAAGTTTACAATGAAAATGTGTAGGTTTTGATGTACATTTTATGAGTGTACAATGAAAATGTGTAAGTTTTGATGTACATTTTATGAGTGTACAATGAAAATGTGTAGGTTTTGATGTACATTTTATGAGTGTACAATGAAAATGTGTAGGTTTTGATGTATATTTTATGAGTGTACAATGAAAATGTGTAGGTTTTGATGTATATTTTATGAGTGTACAATGAAAATGTGTAGGTCTTGATGTACATTTTATGAGTGTACAATGAAAATGTGTAGGTTTTGATGTACATTTTTTAAGTGTACAATGAAAATGTGTAAGTTTTGATGTATATTTTATGAGTGTACAAAGAAAATGTGTAGGTTTTAATGTACATTTTTTAAGTGCACAATGAAAATGTGTAAGTTTTGATGTACATTTTATGAGTGTACAATGAAAATGTGTAGGTTTTGATGTATATTTTATGAGTGTACAATGAAAATGTGTAGGTGTTGATGTACATTTTTTAAGTGTACAATGAAAATGTGTATGTTTTGATGTATATTTTATGAGTGTACAATGAAAATGTGTAAGTTTTGATGTACATTTTATGAGTGTACAATGAAAATGTGTAGGTTTTGATGTATATTTTATGAGTGTACAATTAAAATGTGTAAGTTTTGAGGTACATTTTATGAGTGTACAATGAAAATGTGTAGGTTTTGATGTATATTTTTTAAGTTTACAATGAAAATGTGTAGGTTTTGATGT
Organism: Tenodera sinensis; assembly: GCA_030765045.1. Lineage (NCBI taxonomy): Eukaryota > Metazoa > Arthropoda > Insecta > Mantodea > Mantidae > Tenodera > Tenodera sinensis. The sequence goes on from JAUKNM010000095.1 coordinate 1,059,500, forward strand.
ACATTTTATGAGTGTACAATGAAAATGTGTAAGTTTTGATGTACATTTTATGAGTGTACAATGAAAATGTGTAGGTTTTGATGTACATTTTTTGAGTGTACAATGAAAATGTGTAGGTTTTGATGTACATTTTATGAGTGTACAATGAAAATGTGTAGGTTTTGTTGTATATTTTATGAGTGTACAATGAAAATGTGTAGGTTTTGATGTATATTTTATGAGTGTACAATGAAAATGTGTAGGTTTGATGTACATTTTTTAAGTGTACAATGAAAATGTGTAAGTTTTGATGTATATTTTATGAGTGTACAAAGAAAATGCGTAGGTTTTGATGTATATTTTATGAGCGTACAATGAAAATGTGTAGGTTTTGATGTACATTTTTTAAGTGTACAATGAGAATGTGTAAGTTTTGATGTACATTTTATGAGTGTACAATGAAAATGTGTAGGTTTTGATGTACATTTTTTGAGTGTACAATGAAAATGTGTAGGTTTTGATGTACATTTTATGAGTGTACAATGAAAATGTGTAGGTTTTGTTGTATATTTTATGAGTGTACAATGAAAATGTGTAGGTTTTGATGTATATTTTATGAGTGTACAATGAAAGTGTTTAGGTTTTGATGTATATTTTTTAAGTTTACAATGAAAATGTGTAAGTTTTGATGTACATTTTATGAGTGTACAGTGAAAATGTGTAGGTTTTGATGTATATTTTTTAAGATTACAATGAAAATGTGTAGATTTTGATGTACATTTTATGAATGTACAATGAAAATGTGTAGGTTTTGATGTATATTTTTTAAGTCTACAATGAAATTGTGTAGGTTTTGATGTATATTTTTTATGTTTACAATGAAAATGTGTAAGTTTTGATGTACATTTTATGAGTGTCCAATGAAAATGTGTAGGTTTTGATGTATATTTTTTAAGATTAAAATGAAAATGTGTAGGTTTTGATGTACATTTTATGAGTGTACAATGAAAATGTGTAGGTTTTGATGTATATTTTTTAAGTTTACAATGAAAATGTGTAGGTTTTGATGTATATTTTATGAGTGTACAATGAAAATGTGTAGGTTTTGATGTATATTTCTTAAGTTTACAATGAAAATATGTAGGTTTTGATGTATATTTTATGAGTGTACAATGAAAATGTGTAGGTTTTGATGTATATTTTATGAGTGTACAATGAAAATGTGTAGGTTTTGATGTATATTTCTTAAGTTTACAATGAAAATATGTAGGTTTTGATGTACATTTTATGAGTGAACAATGAAAGTGTGTAGGTTTTGATGTATATTTTTTAAGATTAAAATGAAAATGTGTAGGTTTTGATGTACATTTTATGAGTGTACAATGAAAATGTGTAGGTTTTGATGTACATTTTATGAGTGTACAATGAAAATGTGTAGGTTTTGATGTATATTTTATGAGTGTACAATGAAAATGTGTAGGTTTTGATGTATATTTCTTAAGTTTACAATGAAAATATGTAGGTTTTGATGTACATTTTATGAGTGAACAATGAAAGTGTGTAGGTTTTGATGTATATTTTTTAAGATTAAAATGAAAATGTGTAGGTTTTGATGTACATTTTATGAGTGTACAATGAAAATGTGTAGGTTTTGATGTATATTTTATGAGTGTACAATGAAAATGTGTAGGTTTTGATGTATATTTTTTAAGTTTACAATGAAAATGTGTAGGTTTTGATGTATATTTTATGAGTGTACAATGAAAATGTGTAGGTTTTGATGTATATTTTATGAGTGTACAATGAAAATGTGTAGGTTTTGATGTATATTTCTTAAGTTTACAATGAAAATATGTAGGTTTTGATGTACATTTTATGAGTGAACAATGAAAGTGTGTAGGTTTTGATGTTTATTTTTTAAGATTAAAATGAAAATGTGTAGGTTTTGATGTACATTTTATGAGTGTACAATGAAAATGTGTAGGTTTTGATGTATATTTTTTAAGTTTACAATGAAAATGTGTAGGTTTTGATGTATATTTTATGAGTGTACAATGAAAATGTGTAGGTTTTGATGTATATTTCTTAAGTTTACAATGAAAATATGTAGGTTTTGATGTTCATTTTATGAGTGAACAACGAAAGTGTGTATGTTTTGATGTACATATCTGGAATGTACATAGAAAATGTATATGTTTTGATGTACATTTCTGGTATATACAATGAAAATGTGTATGTTTTGAGGTATATTTCTTGAATGTACAATGAAAATGTGTAGGTTTTGATGTACATTTTATGAGTGTACAATAAAAATGTGTAGGTTTTGATGTATATTTTATGAGTGTACAATGAAAATGTGTAGGTTTTGATGTACATTTTTTAAGTGTACAATGAAAATGTGTAAGTTTTGATGTATATTTTATGAGTGTACAATGAAAATGTGTAGGTTTTGATGTATATTTTATGAGTGTACAATGAAAATGTGTAGGTGTTGATGTACATTTTTTAAGTGTACAATAAAAATGTGTAAGTTTTGATGTACATTTTATGAGTGTACAATGAAAATGTGTAGGTTTTGATGTATATTTTATGAGTGTACAATGAAAATGTGTAGGTTTTAATGTATATTTTATGAGTGTACAATGAAAATGTGTAGGTTTTGATGTACATTTTATGAGTGAACAATGAAAATGTGTAAGTTTTGATGTACATTTTATGAGTGAACAATGAAAATGTGTAGGTTTTGATGTACATTTTATGAGTGAACAATGATAATGTGTAGGTTTTGATGTATATTTTATGAGTGTACAATGAAAATGTGTAGGTTTTTATGTATATTTTATGAGTGTACAATGAAAATGTGTAGGTTTTGATGTATATTTTATGAGCGTACAATGAAAATGTGTAGGTTTTGATGTATATTTTATTAGCGTACAATGAAAATGTGTATGTTTTGATGTATATTTTATGAGTGTACAATGAAAATGTGTAGGTTTTGATGTATATTTTATGAGTGTACAATGCAAATGTGTAGGTTTTGATGTACATATTTTAAGTGTACAATGAAAATGTGTAAGTTTTGATGTATATTTTATGAGTGTACAATGAAAATGTGTAGGTTTTGATGTATATTTTATGTGTACAATGAAAATGTGTAGGTTTTGATGTACATTTTTTAAGTGTACAATGAAAATATGTAAGTTTTGATGTATATTTTATGAGTGTACAATGAAAATGTGTAGGTTTTTATGTATATTTTATGAGTGTACAATGAAAATGTGTAGGTGTTGATGTACATTTTGTAGGTGTACAATGAAAATGTGTATGTTTTGATGTACGTTTCTTGTATATACAATGAAAATGTGTATGTTTTGATGTATATTTCTTGAATGTACACTGAAAATGTGTATGTTTTGATGTATATTTCTTGAATGTACACTGAAAATGTGTATGTTTTGATGTACATTTCTTGTATATACAATGAAAATGTGTATGTTTTGATGTATATTTCTTGAATGTACACTGAAAAAGTGTATGTTTTGATGTACATTTCTTGAATGTACAATGAAAATGTGTATGTTTTGATGTACATTTCTTGAATGTACACTGAAAATGTGTATGTTTTGATGTATATTTCTTGAATGTACACTGAAAATGTGTATGTTCTGATGTACATTTCTTGAATGTACAATGAAAAAGTGTATGTTTTGATGTACATTTCTTGAATGTACACTGAAAATGTGTATGTTTTGATGTACATTTCTTGAATGCACACTGAAAATGTGTATGGTTTGATGTACATTTCTTGAATGTACACTGAAAATGTGTATGTTTTGATGTACATTTCTGGTATGTACAATGAAAATGTGTATGTTTTGATGTACATTTCTTGAATGTACACTGAAAATGTGTATGTTTTGATGTATATTTCTTGAATGTACACTGAAAATGTGTATGTTCTGATGTACATTTCTTGAATGTACAATGAAAAAGTGTATGTTTTGATGTACATTTCTTGAATGTACAATGAAAATGTGTATGTTTTGATGTATATTTCTTGAATGTACCCTTAAAATGTGTATGTTTTGATGTACATTTCTTGAATGTACAATGAAAATGTTTGTTTTGATGTACATTTCTTGAATGTACACTGAAAATGTGTATGTTTTGATGTACATTTCTGGTATGTACAATGAAAAAGTGTATGTTTTGATGTACATTTCTTGAATGTACAATGAAAATGTGTATGTTTTGATGTACATTTCTTGAATGTACAATGAAAATGTGTATGTTTTGATGTATATTTCTTGAATGTACACTGAAAATGTGTATGTCTTGATGTACATTTCTTGAATGTACAATGAAAATGTGTATGTTTTGATGTACATTTCTTGAATGTACAATGAAAATGTGTATGTTTTGATGTACATTTCTTGAATGTACAATGAAAATGTGTATGTTTTGATGTACATTTCTTGAATGTACACTGAAAATGTGTATGTTTTGATGTACATTTCTTGAATGTACACTGAAAATGTGTATGTTTTGATGTACATTTCTTGAATGTACAATGAAAATGTGTATGTTTTGATGTATATTTCTGGTATGTACAATGAAAAAGTGTATGTTTTGATGTATATTTCTTGAATGTACAATGAAAATGTGTATGTTTTGATGTACATTCCTTGAATGTACACTGAAAATGTGTATGTTTTGATGTACATTTCTTGAATGTACAATGATAATGTGTATGTTTTGATGTACATTTCTGGTATGTACAATGAAAAAGTGTATGTTTTGATGTATATTTCTTGAATGTACACTGAAAATGTGTATGTTTTGATGTACATTTCTTGTATATACAATGACAATGTGTATGTTTTGATGTATATTTCTTGAATGTACACTGAAAATGTGTATGTTCTGATGTACATTTCTTGAATGTACAATGAAAATGTGTATGTTTTGATGTACATTTCTTGTATATACCATGAAAATGTGTATGTTTTGATGTACATTTCTTGAATGTACAATGAAAATGTGTATGTTTTGATGTACATTTCTTGTATATACCATGAAAATGTGTATGTTTTGATGTATATTTCTTGAATGTATCCTGAAAATGTGTATGTTTTGATGTATATTTCTTGAATGGACACTGAAAATGTGTATGTTTGGATGTACATTTCTTGAATGTACAATGAAAATCTGTATGTTTTGATGTACATTTCTTGAATGTACAATGAAAATGTGTATGTTTTGATGTACATTTCTTGAATGTACAATGAAAATGTGTATGTTTTGATGTACATTTCTTGAATGTACACTGAAAATGTGTATGTTTTGATGTACATTTCTTGAATTGTACAATGAAAATGTGTATGTTTTGATGTACATTTCTTGAATGTACAATGAAAATGTGTATGTTTTGATGTACATTTCTTGAATGTACACTGGAAATGTGTATGTTTTGATGTACATTTCTTGAATGTACACTGAAAATGTGTATGTTTGAATGTACAATGAAAATGTGTATGTTTTGATGTACATTTCTGGTATATACAATGAAAATGTGTATGTTTTGTTGTACATTTCTTGTATATACAATGAAAATGTGTATGTTTTGATGTACATTTCTTGAATGTACACTGAAAATGTGTATGTTTGGATGTACATTTCTTGAATGTACAATGAAAATGTGTATGTTTTGATGTACATTTCTGGTATATACAATGAAAATGTGTATGTTTTGATGTATATTTCTTGAATGTACACTGAAAATGTGTATGTTTTGATGTACATTTCTTGAATGTACAATGAAAATGTGTATGCTTTGATGTACATTTCTTGAATGTACAATGAAAATGTGTATGTTTTGATGTACATTTCTTGAATGTACAATGAAAATGTGTATGTTTTGATGTACATTTCTTGAATGTACACTGAAAATGTGTATGTTTTGATGTACATTTCTTGAATGTACACTGAAAATGTGTATGTTTTGATGTACATTTCTTGAATGTACAATGAAAATGTGTATGTTTTGATGTATATTTCTTGAATGTACACTGAAAATGTGTATGTTTTGATGTACATTTCTTGAATGTACAATGAAAATGTGTATGTTTTGATGTACATTTCTTGAATGTACACTGAAAATGTGTGTGTTTTGATGTACATTTCTTGAATGTACACTGAAAATGTGTATGTTTTGATGTACATTTCTTGAATGTACACTGAAAATGTGTATGTTTTGATGTACATTTCTTGAATGTACAATGAAAATGTGTATGTTTTGATGTATATTTCTTGAATGTACACTGAAAATGTGTATGTTTTGATGTACATTTCTTGAATGTACAATGAAAATGTGTATGCTTTGATGTACATTTCTTGAATGTACAATGAAAATGTGTATGTTTTGATGTACATTTCTTGAATGTACACTGAAAATGTGTATGTTTTGATGTACATTTCTTGAATGTACAATGAAAATGTGTATGTTTTGATGTACATTTCTTGAATGTACAATGAAAATGTGTATGTTTTGTTGTACATTTCTTGAATGTACAATGAAAATGTGTATGTTTTGATGTACATTTCTTGAACACTGAAAATGTGTATGTTTTGATGTACATTTCTTGAATGTACAATGAAAATGTGTATGTTTTGATGTACATTTCTTGAATGTACAATGAAAATGTGTATGTTTTGATATACATTTCTTGAATGTACAATGAAAATGTGTATGTTTTGATATACATTTCATGAATGTGCAATGAAAATTTGTATGTTTTGGTGTACATTTCTTGTATATACAATGAAAATGTGTATGTTTTGTTGTATATTTCTTGTATATACAATGAAAATGTGTATGTTTTGATGTACATTTCTTGATTGTACACTGGAAATGTGTATGTTTTGATGTACATTTCTTGAATGTACAATGAAAATGTGTATGTTTTGATATACATTTCATGAATGTGCAATGAAAATGTGTATGTTTTGGTGTACATTTCTTGTATATACAATGAAAATGTGTATGTTTTGTTGTATATTTCTTGTATATACAATGAAAATGTGTATGTTTTGATGTATATTTCTTGAATGTACAATGAAAATGTGTATGTTTTGATGTACATTTCTTGAATGTACAATGAAAATGTGTATGTTTTGAAATACATTTCATGAATGTGCAATGAAAATGTGTATGTTTTGGTGTACATTTCTTGTATATACAATGAAAATGTGTATGTTTTGTTGTACATTTCTTGTATATACAATGAAAATGTGTATGTTTTGATGTACATTTTTGGTATATACAATGAAAATGTGTATGTTTTGATGTATATTTCTTCAATGTACACTCAAAATGTGTATGTTTTAGAAGTACATTTCTTTAATGTACACTGAAAGTGTGTATGTTTTGATGTACATTTGTTGAATGTACACTGAAAATGTGTATGTTTTGATGTATATTTCTTGAATGTACACTGAAAATGTGTATGTTTTGATGTACATTTCTGGTATATACAATGAAAATGTGTATGTTTTGATGTATATTTCTTGAATGTACACTCAAAATGTGTATGTTTTTATGTACATTTCTTGAACGTACACTGAAAATGTGTATGTTTTGATGTACATTTCTTGAATGTACACTGAAAATGTGTATGTTTTGATGTACATTTCTTGAATGTACAAAATAAAATGTGTATGTTTTGATGTACATTTCTGGTATATACTATGAAAATGTGTATGTTTTGATGTATATTTCTTGAATGTACACTCAAAATGTGTATGTTTTGATGTACATTTCTGGTATATACAATGAAAATGTGTATGTTTTGATGTATATTTCTTGAATGTACACTGAAAATGTGTATGTTTTGATGTACATTTCTGGTATATACAATGAAAATGTGTATGTTTTGATGTATATTTCTTGAATGTACACTGAAAATGTGTATGTTTTGATGTACATTTCTTGAATGTACACTGAAAATGTGTATGTTTTGATGTACATTTCTTGAATGTACAATGATAATGTGTATGTTTTGATGTACATTTCTTGAATGTACAATGAAAATGTGTATGTTTTGATATACATTCCTTGAATGTACAATGAAAATGAGTATGTTTTGATATACATTTCATGAATGTGCAATGAAAATGTGTATGTTTTGGTGTACATTTCTTGTATATACAATGAAAATGTGTATGTTTTGTTGTACATTTCTTGTATATACAATGAAAATGTGTATGTTTTGATGTACATTTCTTGATTGTACACTGAAAATGTGTATGTTTTGATGTATATTTCTTGAATGTCCAATGAAAATGTGTATGTTTTGATGTACATTTCTTGAATGTACAATGAAAATGTGTATGTTTTGATATACATTTCATGAATGTGCAATGAAAATGTGTATATTTTGGTGTACATTTCTTGTATATACAATGAAAATGTGTATGTTTTGTTGTACATTTCTTGTATATGCAATGAAAATGTGAATGTTTTGATGTACATTTTTGGTATATACAATGAAAATGTGTATGTTTTGATGTATATTTCTTGAATGTACACTCAAAATGTGTATGTTTTAGAAGTACATTTCTTTAATGTACACTGAAAGTGTGTATGTTTTGATGTACATTTCTTGAATGTACAATGAAAATGTGTATGTTTTGATATACATTTCATGAATGTGCAATGAAAATGTGTATGTTTTGATGTACATTTCCTGTATATACAATGAAAATATGTAGGTTTTGATGTACATTTTATGAGTGAACAATGAAAGTGTGTATGTTTTGATGTACATTTCTTGAATGTACAATGAAAATGTGTATGTTTTGATGTACATTTCTGGTATGTACAATGAAAATGTGTATGTTTTGATGTATATTTCTTGAATGTACAATGAAAATGTGTATGTTTTGATGTACATTTCTTGAATGTACAATGAAAATGTGTATGTTTTGATGTACATTTCTTGAATGTACAATGAAAATGTGTATGTTTTGATGTACATTTCTGCTATGTACAATGAAAAAGTGTATGTTTTGATGTACATTTCTTGAATGTACAATGAAAATGTGTATGTTTTGATGTACATTTCTTGAATGTACACTGAAAATGTGTATGTTTTGATGTACATTACTGGTATGTACAATGAAAAAGTGTATGTTTTGATGTACATTTCTTGAATGTACAATGAAAGTGTGTATGTTTTGATGTACATTTCTTGAATGTACAATGAAAATGTGTATGTTTTGATGTATATTTCTAGAATGTACACTGAAAATGTGTATGTTTTGATGTACATTTCTGGTATGTACAATGAAAATGTGTATGTTTTGATGTACATTTCTTGAATGTACACTGAAAATGTGTATGTTTTGATGAACATTTCTGGTATGTGCAATGAAAGTGTGTATGTTTTGATGTACATTTCTGGTATGTACAATGAAAAAGTGTATGTTTTGATGTACATTTCTGGTATGTACAATGAAAAAGTGTATGTTTTGATGTACATTTCTTGAATGTACACTGAAAATGTGTATGTTTTGATGTACACTTCTTGAATGTACACTGAAAATGTGTATGTTTTGATGTACATTTCTTGAATGTACACTGAAAATGTGTATGTTTTGATGTACATTTCTGGTATGTACAATGAAAAAGTGTATGTTTTGATGTACATTTCTTGAATGTACAATGAAAATGTGTATGTTTTGATGTACATTTCTTGAATGTACAATGAAAATGTGTATGTTTTGATGTACATTTCTTGAATGTACAATGAAAATGTGTATGTTCTGATGTACATTTCTTGAATGTACACTGAAAATGTGTATGTTTTGATGTACATTTCTGGTATGTACAATGAAAAAGTGTATGTTTTGATGTACATTTCTTGAATGTACAATGAAAATGTGTATGTTTTGATGTACATTTCTTGAATGTACAATGAAAATGTGTATGTTTTGATGTATATTTCTTGAATGTACACTGAAAATGTGTATGTTTTGATGTACATTTTTTGAATGTACACTGAAAATGTGTATGTTTTGATGTACATTTCTTGAATGTACAATGAAAATGTGTATGTTTTGATGTATATTTCTGGTATGTACAATGAAAAAGTGTATGTTTTGATGTATATTTCTTGAATGTACACTGAAAATGTCTATGTTTTGACGTACATTTCTTGAATGTATAATGAAAATCAGTATGTTTTGATTAACATTTCTTGAATGTACACTGAAAATGTGTATGTTTTGATGTACATTTCTTGAATGTACAATGAAAATGTGTATGTTTTGATGTACATTTCTGCTATGTACAATGAAAAAGTGTATGTTTTGATGTACATTTCTTGAATGTACAATGAAAATGTGTATGTTTTGATGTATATTTCTTGAATGTACAATGAAAATGTGTATGTTTTGATGTACATTTCTTGAATGTACAATGAAAATGTGTATGTTTTGATGTACATTTCTTGAATGTACAATGAAAATGTGTATGTTTTGATGTACATTTCTGCTATGTACAATGAAAAAGTGTATGTTTTGATGTACATTTCTTGAATGTACAATGAAAATGTGTATGTTTTGATGTACATTTCTTGAATGTACACTGAAAATGTGTATGTTTTGATGTACATTACTGGTATGTACAATGAAAAAGTGTATGTTTTGATGTACATTTCTTGAATGTACAATGAAAGTGTGTATGTTTTGATGTACATTTCTTGAATGTACAATGAAAATGTGTATGTTTTGATGTATATTTCTAGAATGTACACTGAAAATGTGTATGTTTTGATGTACATTTCTGGTATGTACAATGAAAATGTGTATGTTTTGATGTACATTTCTTGAATGTACACTGAAAATGTGTATGTTTTGATGAACATTTCTGGTATGTGCAATGAAAGTGTGTATGTTTTGATGTACATTTCTGGTATGTACAATGAAAAAGTGTATGTTTTGATGTACATTTCTGGTATGTACAATGAAAAAGTGTATGTTTTGATGTACATTTCTTGAATGTACACTGAAAATGTGTATGTTTTGATGTACACTTCTTGAATGTACACTGAAAATGTGTATGTTTTGATGTACATTTCTTGAATGTACACTGAAAATGTGTATGTTTTGATGTACATTTCTGGTATGTACAATGAAAAAGTGTATGTTTTGATGTACATTTCTTGAATGTACAATGAAAATGTGTATGTTTTGATGTACATTTCTTGAATGTACAATGAAAATGTGTATGTTTTGATGTACATTTCTTGAATGTACAATGAAAATGTGTATGTTCTGATGTACATTTCTTGAATGTACACTGAAAATGTGTATGTTTTGATGTACATTTCTGGTATGTACAATGAAAAAGTGTATGTTTTGATGTACATTTCTTGAATGTACAATGAAAATGTGTATGTTTTGATGTACATTTCTTGAATGTACAATGAAAATGTGTATGTTTTGATGTATATTTCTTGAATGTACACTGAAAATGTGTATGTTTTGATGTACATTTTTTGAATGTACACTGAAAATGGGTATGTTTTGATGTACATTTCTTGAATGTACAATGAAAATGTGTATGTTTTGATGTATATTTCTGGTATGTACAATGAAAAAGTGTATGTTTTGATGTATATTTCTTGAATGTACACTGAAAATGTCTATGTTTTGACGTACATTTCTTGAATGTACAATGAAAATCAGTATGTTTTGATTAACATTTATTGAATGTACACTGAAAATGTGTATGTTTTGATGTACATTTCTTGAATGTACAATGATAATGTGTATGTTTTGATGTACATTTCTGGTATGTACAATGAAAAAGTGTATGTTTTGATGTATATTTCTTGAATGTACACTGAAAATGAGTATGTTTTGATGTACATTTCTTGTATATACAATGAAAATGTGTATGTTTTGATGTACATTTCTTGTATATACCATGAAAATGTGTATGTTTTGATGTATATTTCTTGAATGTATCCTGAAAATGTGTATGTTTTGAAGTATATTTCTTGAATGTACACTGAAAATGTGTATGTTTGGATGTACATTTCTTGAATGTACAATGAAAATGTGTATGTTTTGATGTACATTTCTGGTATATGCAATGAAAATGTGTATGTTTTGATGTATATTTCTTGAATGTACACTGAAAATGTGTATGTTTTGATGTACATTTCTTGAATGTACAATGAAAATGTGTATGCTTTGATGTACATTTCTTGAATGTACAATGAAAATGTGTATGTTTTGATGTACATTTCTTGAATGTACAATGAAAATGTGTATGTTTTGATGTATATTTCTTGAATGTACACTGAAAATGTGTATGTTTTGATGTACATTTCTTGAATGTACAATGAAAATGTGTATGCTTTGATGTACATTTCTTGAATGTACAATGAAAATGTGTATGTTTTGATGTACATTTCTTGAATGTACAATGAAAATGTGTATGTTTTGATGTATATTTCTTGAATGTACACTGAAAATGTGTATGTTTTGATGTACATTTCTTGAATGTACAATGAAAATGTGTATGTTTTGATGTACATTTCTTGAATGTACACTGAAAATGTGTATGTTTTGATGTACATTTCTTGAATGTACAATGAAAATGTGTATGTTTTCATGTACATTTCTTGAATGTACAATGAAAATGTGTATGTTTTGTTGTACATTTCTTGAATGTACAATGAAAATGTGTATGTTTTGATATACATTTCATGAATGTGCAATGAAAATGTGTATGTTTTGGTGTACATTTCTTGTATATACAATGAAAATGTGTATGTTTTGTTGTATATTTCTTGTATATACAATGAAAATGTGTATGTTTTGATGTATATTTCTTGAATGTACAATGAAAATGTGTATGTTTTGATGTACATTTCTTGAATGTACAATGAAAATGTGTATGTTTTGAAATACATTTCATGAATGTGCAATGAAAATGTGTATGTTTTGGTGTACATTTCTTGTATATACAATGAAAATGTGTATGTTTTGTTGTACATTTCTTGTATATACAATGAAAATGTGTATGTTTTGATGTACATTTTTGGTATATACAATGAAAATGTGTATGTTTTGATGTATATTTCTTCAATGTACACTCAAAATGTGTATGTTTTAGAAGTACATTTCTTTAATGTACACTGAAAGTGTGTATGTTTTGATGTACATTTCTTGAATGTACACTGAAAATGTGTATGTTTTGATGTATATTTCTTGAATGTACACTGAAAATGTGTATGTTTTGATGTACATTTCTGGTATATACAATGAAAATGTGTATGTTTTGATGTATATTTCTTGAATGTACACTCAAAATGTGTATGTTTTTATGTACATTTCTTGAACGTACACTGAAAATGTGTATGTTTTGATGTACATTTCTTGAATGTACACTGAAAATGTGTATGTTTTGATGTACATTTCTTGAATGTACAAAATAAAATGTGTATGTTTTGATGTACATTTCTGGTATATACCATGAAAATGTGTATGTTTTGATGTATATTTCTTGAATGTACACTCAAAATGTGTATGTTTTGATGTACATTTCTGGTATATACAATGAAAATGTGTATGTTTTTGATGTATATTTCTTGAATGTACACTGAAAATGTGTATGTTTTGATGTACATTTCTGGTATATACAATGAAAATGTGTATGTTTTGATGTATATTTCTTGAATGTACACAGAAAATGTGTATGTTTTGATGTACATTTCTTGAATGTACACTGAAAATGTGTATGTTTTGATGTACATTTCTTGAATGTACAATGATAATGTGTATGTTTTGATGTACATTTCTTGAATGTACAATGAAAATGTGTATGTTTTGATATACATTTCTTGAATGTACAATGAAAATGAGTATGTTTTGATATACATTTCATGAATGTGCAATGAAAATGTGTATGTTTTGTTGTACATTTCTTGTATATACAATGAAAATGAGTATGTTTTGATATACATTTCATGAATGTGCAATGAAAATGTGTATGTTTTGATGTACATTTCTTGATTGTACACTGAAAATGTGTATGTTTTGATGTATATTTCTTGAATGTACAATGAAAATGTGTATGTTTTGATGTACATTTCTTGAATGTACAATGAAAATGTGTATGTTTTGATATACATTTCATGAATGTGCAATGAAAATGTGTATATTTTGGTGTACATTTCTTGTATTTACAATGAAAATGTGTATGTTTTGTTGTACATTTCTTGTATATACAATGAAAATGTGTATGTTTTGATGTACATTTTTGGTATATACAATGAAAATGTGTATGTTTTGATGTATATTTCTTGAATGTACACTCAAAATGTGTATGTTTTAGAAGTACATTTCTTTAATGTACACTGAAAGTGTGTATGTTTTGATGTACATTTCTTGAATGTACAATGAAAATGTGTATGTTTTGATATACATTTCATGAATGTGCAATGAAAATGTGTATGTTTTGATGTACATTTCCTGTATATACAATGAAAATATGTAGGTTTTGATGTACATTTTATGAGTGAACAATGAAAGTGTGTATGTTTTGATGTACATTTCTTGAATGTACAATGAAAATGTGTATGTTTTGATGTACATTTCTGGTATGTACAATGAAAATGTGTATGTTTTGATGTATATTTCTTGAATGTACAATGAAAATGTGTATGTTTTGATGTACATTTCTTGAATGTACAATGAAAATGTGTATGTTTTGATGTACATTTCTTGAATGTACAATGAAAATGTGTATGTTTTGATGTACATTTCTGCTATGTACAATGAAAAAGTGTATGTTTTGATGTACATTTCTTGAATGTACAATGAAAATGTGTATGTTTTGATGTACATTTCTTGAATGTACACTGAAAATGTGTATGTTTTGATGTACATTACTGGTATGTACAATGAAAAAGTGTATGTTTTGATGTACATTTCTTGAATGTACAATGAAAGTGTGTATGTTTTGATGTACATTTCTTGAATGTACAATGAAAATGTGTATGTTTTGATGTATATTTCTTGAATGTACACTGAAAATGTGTATGTTTTGATGTACATTTCTGGTATGTACAATGAAAATGTGTATGTTTTGATGTACATTTCTTGAATGTACACTGAAAATGTGTATGTTTTGATGTACATTTCTGGTATGTGCAATGAAAGTGTGTATGTTTTGATGTACATTTCTGGTATGTACAATGAAAAAGTGTATGTTTTGATGTACATTTCTGGTATGTACAATGAAAAAGTGTATGTTTTGATGTACATTTCTTGAATGTACACTGAAAATGTGTATGTTTTGATGTACACTTCTTGAATGTACACTGAAAATGTGTATGTTTTGATGTACATTTCTTGAATGTACACTGAAAATGTGTATGTTTTGATGTACATTTCTGGTATGTACAATGAAAAAGTGTATGTTTTGATGTACATTTCTTGAATGTACAATGAAAATGTGTATGTTTTGATGTACATTTCTTGAATGTACAATGAAAATGTGTATGTTTTGATGTACATTTCTTGAATGTACAATGAAAATGTGTATGTTCTGATGTACATTTCTTGAATGTACACTGAAAATGTGTATGTTTTGATGTACATTTCTGGTATGTACAATGAAAAAGTGTATGTTTTGATGTACATTTCTTGAATGTACAATGAAAATGTGTATGTTTTGATGTACATTTCTTGAATGTACAATGAAAATGTGTATGTTTTGATGTATATTTCTTGAATGTACACTGAAAATGTGTATGTTTTGATGTACATTTCTTGAATGTACACTGAAAATGTGTATGTTTTGATGTACATTTCTTGAATGTACAATGAAAATGTGTATGTTTTGATGTATATTTCTGGTATGTACAATGAAAAAGTGTATGTTTTGATGTATATTTCTTGAATGTACACTGAAAATGTGTATGTTTTGACGTACATTTCTTGAATGTACAATGAAAATGTGTATGTTTTGATTAACATTTCTTGAATGTACACTGAAAATGTGTATGTTTTGATGTACATTTCTTGAATGTACAATGATAATGTGTATGTTTTGATGTACATTTCTGGTATGTACAATGAAAAAGTGTATGTTTTGATGTATATTTCTTGAATGTACACTGAAAATGAGTATGTTTTGATGTACATTTCTTGTATATACAATGAAAATGTGTATGTTTTGATGTATATTTCTTGAATGTACAATGAAAATGTGTATGTTTTGATGTACATTTCTTGTATATACCATGAAAATGTGTATGTTTTGATGTATATTTCTTGAATGTATCCTGAAAATGTGTATGTTTTGAAGTATATTTCTTGAATGTACACTGAAAATGTGTATGTTTGGATGTACATTTCTTGAATGTACAATGAAAATGTGTATGTTTTGATGTACATTTCTGGTATATGCAATGAAAATGTGTATGTTTTGATGTATATTTCTTGAATGTACACTGAAAATGTGTATGTTTTGATGTACATTTCTTGAATGTACAATGAAAATGTGTATGCTTTGATGTACATTTCTTGAAATATACAATGAAAATGTGTATGTTTTGATGTACATTTCTTGAATGTACAATGAAAATGTGTATGTTTTGATGTACATTTCTTGAATGTACACTGAAAATGTGTATGTTTTGATGTACATTTCTTGAATGTACAATGAAAATGTGTATGTTTTGATGTACATTTCTTGAATGTACAATGAAAATGTGTATGTTTTGATGTACATTTCTTGAATGTACACTGAAAATGTGTATGTTTTGATGTACATTTCTTGAATGTACAATGAAAATGTGTATGTTTTGATGTACATTTCTGGTATATACAATGAAAATGTGTATGTTTTGATGTATATTTCTTGAATGTACACTGAAAATGTGTATGTTTTGATGTACATTTCTTGAATGTACAATGAAAATGTGTATGTTTTGATGTACATTTCTTAAATGTACACTGAAAATGTGTATGTTTTGATGTATACTTCTTGAATGTACACTGAAAATGTGTATGTTTTGATGTACATTTCTTGAATGTACAATGAAAAAGTGTATGTTTTGATGTACAATTCTTGAATGTACACTGAAAATGTGTATGTTTTGATGTACATTTCTTGAATGTACACTGAAAATGTGTATGTTTTGATGTACATTACTTGAATGTACACTGAAAATGTGTATGTTTTGATGTACATTTCTGGTAGGTACAATGAAAAAGTGTATGTTTTGATGTACATTTCTTGAATGTACAATGAAAATGTGTATGTTTTGATGTACATTTCTTGAATGTACAATGAAAATGTGTATGTTTTGATGTATATTTCTTGAATGTACCCTTAAAATGTGTATGTTTTGATGTACATTTCTTGAATGTACAATGAAAATGTGTGTTTTGATGTACATTTCTTGAATGTACACTGAAAATGTGTATGTTTTGATGTACATTTCTGGTATGTACAATGAAAAAGTGTATGTTTTGATGTACATTTCTTGAATGTACAATGAAAATGTGTATGTTTTGATGTATATTTCTTGAATGTACAATGAGAATGTGTATGTTTTGATGTATATTTCTTGAATGTACACTGAAAATGTGTATGTTTTGATGTACATTTCTTGTATGTACAATGAAAATGTATATGTTTTGATGTACATTTCTTGAATGTACAATGAAGATGTGTATGTTTTGATGTACATTTCTTGAATGTACAATGAAAATGTGTATGTTTTGATGTACATTTCTTCAATGTACAGTGAAAATGTGTATGTTTTGATGTACATTTCTTGAATGTACACTGAAAATGTGTATGTTTTGATGTACATTTCTTGAATGTACACTGAAAATGTGTATGTTTTGATGTACATTTCTTGATTGTACAATGAAAATGTGTATGTTTTGATGTATATTTCTGGTATGTACAATGAAAAAGTGTATGTTTTGATGTATATTTCTTGAATGTAAAATGAAAATGTGAATGTTTTGATGTACATTTCTTGAATGTACACTGAAAATGTGTATGTTTTGATGTACATTTCTTGAATGTACAATGATAATGTGTATGTTTTGATGTACATTTCTGGTATGTACAATGAAAAAGTGTATGTTTTGATGTATACTTCTTGAATGTACACTGAAAATGTGTATGTTTTGATGTACATTTCTTGTATATACAATGAAAATGTGTATGTTTTGATGTATATTTCTTGAATGTACACTGAAAATGTGTATGTTCTGATGTACATTTCTTGAATGTACAATGAAAATGTGTATGTTTTGATGTACATTTCTTGTATATACCATGAAAATGTGTATGTTTTGATGTATATTTCTTGAATGTATCCTGAAAATGTGTATGTTTTGATGTATATTTCTTGAATGTACACTGAAAATGTGTATGTTTTGATGTACATTTCTTGAATGTACAATGAAAATGTGTATGTTTTGATGTATATTTCTTGAATGTACACTGAAAATGTGTATGTTTTGATGTACATTTCTTGAATGTACAATGAAAATGTGTATGCTTTGATGTACATTTCTTGAATGTACAATGAAAATGTGTATGTTTTGATGTACATTTCTTGAATGTACAATGAAAATGTGTATGTTTTGATGTATATTTCTTGAATGTACACTGAAAATGTGTATGTTTTGATGTACATTTCTTGAATGTACAATGAAAATGTGTATGTTTTGATGTACATTTCTTGAATGTACACTGAAAATGTGTATGTTTTGATGTACATTTCTTGAATGTACAATGAAAATGTGTATGTTTTGATGTACATTTCTTGAATGTACAATGAAAATGTGTATGTTTTGTTGTACATTTCTTTGAATGTACAATGAAAATGTGTATGTTTTGATGTACATTTCTTGAATGTACACTGAAAATGTGTATGTTTTGATGTACATTTCTTGAATGTACAATGAAAATGTGTATGTTTTGATGTACATTTCTTGAATGTACAATGAAAATGTGTATGTTTTGATATACATTTCTTGAATGTACAATGAAAATGTGTATGTTTTGATATACATTTCATGAATGTGCAATGAAAATTTGTATGTTTTGGTGTACATTTCTTGTATATACAATGAAAATGTGTATGTTTTGTTGTATATTTCTTGTATATACAATGAAAATGTGTATGTTTTGATGTACATTTCTTGATTGTACACTGAAAATGTGTATGTTTTGATGTACATTTCTTGAATGTACAATGAAAGTGTGTATGTTTTGATGTACATTTCTTGAATGTACAATGAAAATGTGTATGTTTTGATGTATATTTCTTGAATGTACACTGAAAATGTGTATGTTTTGATGTACATTTCTGGTATGTACAATGAAAATGTGTATGTTTTGATGTACATTTCTTGAATGTACACTGAAAATGTGTATGTTTTGATGTACATTTCTGGTATGTGCAATGAAAGTGTGTATGTTTTGATGTACATTTCTGGTATGTACAATGAAAAAGTGTATGTTTTGATGTACATTTCTGGTATGTACAATGAAAAAGTGTATGTTTTGATGTACATTTCTTGAATGTACACTGAAAATGTGTATGTTTTGATGTACACTTCTTGAATGTACACTGAAAATGTGTATGTTTTGATGTACATTTCTTGAATGTACACTGAAAATGTGTATGTTTTGATGTACATTTCTGGTATGTACAATGAAAAAGTGTATGTTTTGATGTACATTTCTTGAATGTACAATGAAAATGTGTATGTTTTGATGTACATTTCTTGAATGTACAATGAAAATGTGTATGTTTTGATGTACATTTCTTGAATGTACAATGAAAATGTGTATGTTCTGATGTACATTTCTTGAATGTACACTGAAAATGTGTATGTTTTGATGTACATTTCTGGTATGTACAATGAAAAAGTGTATGTTTTGATGTACATTTCTTGAATGTACAATGAAAATGTGTATGTTTTGATGTACATTTCTTGAATGTACAATGAAAATGTGTATGTTTTGATGTATATTTCTTGAATGTACACTGAAAATGTGTATGTTTTGATGTACATTTCTTGAATGTACACTGAAAATGTGTATGTTTTGATGTACATTTCTTGAATGTACAATGAAAATGTGTATGTTTTGATGTATATTTCTGGTATGTACAATGAAAAAGTGTATGTTTTGATGTATATTTCTTGAATGTACACTGAAAATGTGTATGTTTTGACGTACATTTCTTGAATGTACAATGAAAATGTGTATGTTTTGATTAACATTTCTTGAATGTACACTGAAAATGTGTATGTTTTGATGTACATTTCTTGAATGTACAATGATAATGTGTATGTTTTGATGTACATTTCTGGTATGTACAATGAAAAAGTGTATGTTTTGATGTATATTTCTTGAATGTACACTGAAAGTGAGTATGTTTTGATGTACATTTCTTGTATATACAATGAAAATGTGTATGTTTTGATGTATATTTCTTGAATGTACACTGAAAATGTGTATGTTTTGATGTACATTTCTTGAATGTACAATGAAAATGTGTATGTTTTGATGTACATTTCTTGTATATACCATGAAAATGTGTATGTTTTGATGTACATTTCTTGAATGTACAATGAAAATGTGTATGTTTTGATGTACATTTCTTGTATATACCATGAAAATGTGTATGTTTTGATGTATATTTCTTGAATGTATCCTGAAAATGTGTATGTTTTGAAGTATATTTCATGAATGTACACTGAAAGTGTGTATGTTTGGATGTACATTTCTTGAATGTACAATGAAAATGTGTATGTTTTGATGTACATTTCTGGTATATGCAATGAAAATGTGTATGTTTTGATGTATATTTCTTGAATGTACACTGAAAATGTGTATGTTTTGATGTACATTTCTTGAATGTACAATGAAAATGTGTATGCTTTGATGTACATTTCTTGAATGTACAATGAAAATGTGTATGTTTTGATGTACATTTCTTGAATGTACAATGAAAATGTGTATGTTTTGATGTACATTTCTTGAATGTACACTGAAAATGTGTATGTTTTGATGTACATTTCTTGAATGTACAATGAAAATGTGTATGTTTTGAGGTACATTTCTTGAATGTACAATGAAAATGTGTATGTTTTGATGTACATTTCTTGAATGTACACTGAAAATGTGTATGTTTTGATGTACATTTCTTGAATGTACAATGAAAATGTGTATGTTTTGATGTACATTTCTGGTATATACAATGAAAATGTGTATGTTTTGATGTATATTTCTTGAATGTACACTGAAAATGTGTATGTTTTGATGTACATTTCTTGAATGTACAATGAAAATGTGTATGTTTTGATGTATATTTCTTGAATGTACACTGAAAAAGTGTATGTTTTGATGTACATTTCTTGAATGTACAATGAAAATGTGTATGTTTTGATGTACATTTCTTAAATGTACACTGAAAATGTGTATGTTTTGATGTATACTTCTTGAATGTACACTGAAAATGTGTATGTTTTGATGTACATTTCTTGAATGTACAATGAAAAAGTGTATGTTTTGATGTACATTTCTTGAATGTACACTGAAAATGTGTATGTTTTGATGTACATTTCTTGAATGTACACTGAAAATGTGTATGTTTTGATGTACATTACTTGAATGTACACTGAAAATGTGTATGTTTTGATGTACATTTCTGGTAGGTACAATGAAAAAGTGTATGTTTTGATGTACATTTCTTGAATGTACAATGAAAATGTGTATGTTTTGATGTACATTTCTTGAATGTACAATGAAAATGTGTATGTTTTGATGTATATTTCTTGAATGTACCCTTAAAATGTGTATGTTTTGATGTACATTTCTTGAATGTACAATGAAAATGTGTGTTTTGATGTACATTTCTTGAATGTACACTGAAAATGTGTATGTTTTGATGTACATTTCTGGTATGTACAATGAAAAAGTGTATGTTTTGATGTACATTTCTTGAATGTACAATGAAAATGTGTATGTTTTGATGTATATTTCTTGAATGTACAATGAGAATGTGTATGTTTTGATGTATATTTCTTGAATGTACACTGAAAATGTGTATGTTTTGATGTACATTTCTTGTATGTACAATGAAAATGTATATGTTTTGATGTACATTTCTTGAATGTACAATGAAAATGTGTATGTTTTGATGTACATTTCTTGAATGTACAATGAAAATGTGTATGTTTTGATGTACATTTCTTGAATGTACAGTGAAAATGTGTATGTTTTGATGTAAATTTCTTGAATGTACACTGAAAATGTGTATGTTTTGATGTACATTTCTTGAATGTACACTGAAAATGTGTATGTTTTGATGTACATTTCTTGATTGTACAATGAAAATGTGTATGTTTTGATGTATATTTCTGGTATGTACAATGAAAAAGTGTATGTTTTGATGTATATTTCTTGAATGTAAAATGAAAATGTGTATGTTTTGATGTACATTTCTTGAATGTACACTGAAAATGTGTATGTTTTGATGTACATTTCTTGAATGTACAATGATAATGTGTAAGTTTTGATGTACATTTCTGGTATGTACAATGAAAAAGTGTATGTTTTGATGTATATTTCTTGAATGTACACTGAAAATGTGTATGTTTTGATGTACATTTCTTGTATATACAATGAAAATGTGTATGTTTTGATGTATATTTCTTGAATGTACACTGAAAATGTGTATGTTCTGATGTACATTTCTTGAATGTACAATGAAAATGTGTATGTTTTGATGTACATTTCTTGTATGTACCATGAAAATGTGTATGTTTTGATGTACATTTCTTGAATGTACAATGAAAATGTGTATGTTTTGATGTACATTTCTTGTATATACCATGAAAATGTGTATGTTTTGATGTATATTTCTTGAATGTATCCTGAAAATGTGTATGTTTTGATGTATATTTCTTGAATGTACACTGAAAATGTGTATGTTTTGATGTACATTTCTTGAATGTACAATGAAAATGTGTATGTTTTGATGTATATTTCTTGAATGTACAATGAAAATGTGTATGTTTTGATGTACATTTCTTGAATGTACAATGAAAATGTGTATGTTTTGATATACATTTCTTGAATGTACAATGAAAATGTGTATGTTTTGATATACATTTCATGAATGTGCAATGAAAATTTGTATGTTTTGGTGTACATTTCTTGTATATACAATGAAAATGTGTATGTTTTGTTGTATATTTCTTGTATATACAATGAAAATGTGTATGTTTTGATGTACATTTCTTGATTGTACACTGAAAATGTGTATGTTTTGATGTACATTTCTTGAATGTACAATGAAAGTGTGTATGTTTTGATGTACATTTCTTGAATGTACAATGAAAATGTGTATGTTTTGATGTATATTTCTTGAATGTACACTGAAAATGTGTATGTTTTGATGTACATTTCTGGTATGTACAATGAAAATGTGTATGTTTTGATGTACATTTCTTGAATGTACACTGAAAATGTGTATGTTTTGATGTACATTTCTGGTATGTGCAATGAAAGTGTGTATGTTTTGATGTACATTTCTGGTATGTACAATGAAAAAGTGTATGTTTTGATGTACATTTCTGGTATGTACAATGAAAAAGTGTATGTTTTGATGTACATTTCTTGAATGTACACTGAAAATGTGTATGTTTTGATGTACACTTCTTGAATGTACACTGAAAATGTGTATGTTTTGATGTACATTTCTTGAATGTACACTGAAAATGTGTATGTTTTGATGTACATTTCTGGTATGTACAATGAAAAAGTGTATGTTTTGATGTACATTTCTTGAATGTACAATGAAAATGTGTATGTTTTGATGTACATTTCTTGAATGTACAATGAAAATGTGTATGTTTTGATGTACATTTCTTGAATGTACAATGAAAATGTGTATGTTCTGATGTACATTTCTTGAATGTACACTGAAAATGTGTATGTTTTGATGTACATTTCTGGTATGTACAATGAAAAAGTGTATGTTTTGATGTACATTTCTTGAATGTACAATGAAAATGTGTATGTTTTGATGTACATTTCTTGAATGTACAATGAAAATGTGTATGTTTTGATGTATATTTCTTGAATGTACACTGAAAATGTGTATGTTTTGATGTACATTTCTTGAATGTACACTGAAAATGTGTATGTTTTGATGTACATTTCTTGAATGTACAATGAAAATGTGTATGTTTTGATGTATATTTCTGGTATGTACAATGAAAAAGTGTATGTTTTGATGTATATTTCTTGAATGTACACTGAAAATGTGTATGTTTTGACGTACATTTCTTGAATGTACAATGAAAATGTGTATGTTTTGATTAACATTTCTTGAATGTACACTGAAAATGTGTATGTTTTGATGTACATTTCTTGAATGTACAATGATAATGTGTATGTTTTGATGTACATTTCTGGTATGTACAATGAAAAAGTGTATGTTTTGATGTATATTTCTTGAATGTACACTGAAAGTGAGTATGTTTTGATGTACATTTCTTGTATATACAATGAAAATGTGTATGTTTTGATGTATATTTCTTGAATGTACACTGAAAATGTGTATGTTTTGATGTACATTTCTTGAATGTACAATGAAAATGTGTATGTTTTGATGTACATTTCTTGTATATACCATGAAAATGTGTATGTTTTGATGTACATTTCTTGAATGTACAATGAAAATGTGTATGTTTTGATGTACATTTCTTGTATATACCATGAAAATGTGTATGTTTTGATGTATATTTCTTGAATGTATCCTGAAAATGTGTATGTTTTGAAGTATATTTCATGAATGTACACTGAAAGTGTGTATGTTTGGATGTACATTTCTTGAATGTACAATGAAAATGTGTATGTTTTGATGTACATTTCTGGTATATGCAATGAAAATGTGTATGTTTTGATGTATATTTCTTGAATGTACACTGAAAATGTGTATGTTTTGATGTACATTTCTTGAATGTACAATGAAAATGTGTATGCTTTGATGTACATTTCTTGAATGTACAATGAAAATGTGTATGTTTTGATGTACATTTCTTGAATGTACAATGAAAATGTGTATGTTTTGATGTACATTTCTTGAATGTACACTGAAAATGTGTATGTTTTGATGTACATTTCTTGAATGTACAATGAAAATGTGTATGTTTTGAGGTACATTTCTTGAATGTACAATGAAAATGTGTATGTTTTGATGTACATTTCTTGAATGTACACTGAAAATGTGTATGTTTTGATGTACATTTCTTGAATGTACAATGAAAATGTGTATGTTTTGATGTACATTTCTGGTATATACAATGAAAATGTGTATGTTTTGATGTATATTTCTTGAATGTACACTGAAAATGTGTATGTTTTGATGTACATTTCTTGAATGTACAATGAAAATGTGTATGTTTTGATGTATATTTCTTGAATGTACACTGAAAAAGTGTATGTTTTGATGTACATTTCTTGAATGTACAATGAAAATGTGTATGTTTTGATGTACATTTCTTAAATGTACACTGAAAATGTGTATGTTTTGATGTATACTTCTTGAATGTACACTGAAAATGTGTATGTTTTGATGTACATTTCTTGAATGTACAATGAAAAAGTGTATGTTTTGATGTACATTTCTTGAATGTACACTGAAAATGTGTATGTTTTGATGTACATTTCTTGAATGTACACTGAAAATGTGTATGTTTTGATGTACATTACTTGAATGTACACTGAAAATGTGTATGTTTTGATGTACATTTCTGGTAGGTACAATGAAAAAGTGTATGTTTTGATGTACATTTCTTGAATGTACAATGAAAATGTGTATGTTTTGATGTACATTTCTTGAATGTACAATGAAAATGTGTATGTTTTGATGTATATTTCTTGAATGTACCCTTAAAATGTGTATGTTTTGATGTACATTTCTTGAATGTACAATGAAAATGTGTGTTTTGATGTACATTTCTTGAATGTACACTGAAAATGTGTATGTTTTGATGTACATTTCTGGTATGTACAATGAAAAAGTGTATGTTTTGATGTACATTTCTTGAATGTACAATGAAAATGTGTATGTTTTGATGTATATTTCTTGAATGTACAATAAGAATGTGTATGTTTTGATGTATATTTCTTGAATGTACACTGAAAATGTGTATGTTTTGATGTACATTTCTTGTATGTACAATGAAAATGTATATGTTTTGATGTACATTTCTTGAATGTACAATGAAAATGTGTATGTTTTGATGTACATTTCTTGAATGTACAATGAAAATGTGTATGTTTTGATGTACATTTCTTGAATGTACAGTGAAAATGTGTATGTTTTGATGTAAATTTCTTGAATGTACACTGAAAATGTGTATGTTTTGATGTACATTTCTTGAATGTACACTGAAAATGTGTATGTTTTGATGTACATTTCTTGATTGTACAATGAAAATGTGTATGTTTTGATGTATATTTCTGGTATGTACAATGAAAAAGTGTATGTTTTGATGTATATTTCTTGAATGTAAAATGAAAATGTGTATGTTTTGATGTACATTTCTTGAATGTACACTGAAAATGTGTATGTTTTGATGTACATTTCTTGAATGTACAATGATAATGTGTAAGTTTTGATGTACATTTCTGGTATGTACAATGAAAAAGTGTATGTTTTGATGTATATTTCTTGAATGTACACTGAAAATGTGTATGTTTTGATGTACATTTCTTGTATATACAATGAAAATGTGTATGTTTTGATGTATATTTCTTGAATGTACACTGAAAATGTGTATGTTCTGATGTACATTTCTTGAATGTACAATGAAAATGTGTATGTTTTGATGTACATTTCTTGTATGTACCATGAAAATGTGTATGTTTTGATGTACATTTCTTGAATGTACAATGAAAATGTGTATGTTTTGATGTACATTTCTTGTATATACCATGAAAATGTGTATGTTTTGATGTATATTTCTTGAATGTATCCTGAAAATGTGTATGTTTTGATGTATATTTCTTGAATGTACACTGAAAATGTGTATGTTTTGATGTACATTTCTTGAATGTACAATGAAAATGTGTATGTTTTGATGTATATTTCTTGAATGTACAATGAAAATGTGTATGTTTTGATGTACATTTCTTGAATGTACAATGAAAATGTGTATGCTTTGATGTACATTTCTTGAATGTACAATGAAAATGTGTATGTTTTGATGTACATTTCTTGAATGTACAATGAAAATGTGTATGTTTTGATGTATATTTCTTGAATGTACACTGAAAATGTGTATGTTTTGATGTACATTTCTTGAATGTACAATGAAAATGTGTATGTTTTGATGTACATTTCTTGAATGTACACTGAAAATGTGTATGTTTTGATGTACATTTCTTGAATGTACAATGAAAATGTGTATGTTTTGATGTACATTTCTTGAATGAACAATGAAAATGTGTATGTTTTGTTGTACATTTCTTTGAATGTACAATGAAAATGTGTATGTTTTGATGTACATTTCTTGAATGTACACTGAAAATGTGTATGTTTTGATGTACATTTCTTGAATGTACAATGAAAATGTGTATGTTTTGATGTACATTTCTTGAATGTACAATGAAAATGTGTATGTTTTGATATACATTTCTTGAATGTACAATGAAAATGTGTATGTTTTGATATACATTTCAGGAATGTGCAATGAAAATTTGTATGTTTTGGTGTACATTTCTTGTATATACAATGAAAATGTGTATGTTTTGTTGTATATTTCTTGTATATACAATGAAAATGTGTATGTTTTGATGTACATTTCTTGATTGTACACTGAAAATGTGTATGTTTTGATGTACATTTCTTGAATGTACAATGAAAATGTGTATGTTTTGATATACATTTCATGAATGTGCAATGAAAATGTGTATGTTTTGGTGTACATTTCTTGTATATACAATGAAAATGTGTATGTTTTGTTGTATATTTCTTGTATATACAATGAAAATGTGTATGTTTTGATGTATATTTCTTGAATGTACAATGAAAATGTGTATGTTTTGATGTACATTTCCTGAATGTACAATGAAAATGTGTATGTTTTGAAATACATTTCATGAATGTGCAATGAAAATGTGTATGTTTTGGTGTACATTTCTTGTATATACAATGAAAATGTGTATGTTTTGTTGTACATTTCTTGTATATACAATGAAAATGTGTATGTTTTGATGTACATTTTTGGTATATACAATGAAAATGTGTATGTTTTGATGTATATTTCTTCAATGTACACTCAAAATGTGTATGTTTTAGAAGTACATTTCTTTAATGTACACTGAAAGTGTGTATGTTTTGATGTACATTTCTTGAATGTACACTGAAAATGTATATGTTTTGATGTATATTTCTTGAATGTACAATGAAAATGTGTATGTTTTGATGTACATTTCTGGTATATACAATGAAAATGTGTATGTTTTGATGTATATTTCTTGAATGTACACTCAAAATGTGTATGTTTTTATGTACATTTCTTGAACGTACACTGAAAATGTGTATGTTTTGATGTACATTTCTTGAATGTACACTGAAAATGTGTATGTTTTGATGTACATTTCTTGAATGTACAAAATAAAATGTGTATGTTTTGATGTACATTTCTGGTATATACAATGAAAATGTGTATGTTTTGATGTATATTTCTTGAATGTACACTCAAAATGTGTATGTTTTGATGTACATTTCTGGTATATACAATGAAAATGTGTATGTTTTGATGTATATTTCTTGAATGTACACTGAAAATGTGTATGTTTTGATGTACATTTCTGGTATATACAATGAAAATTTGTATGTTATGATGTATATTTCTTGAATGTACACTGAAAATGTGTATGTTTTGATGTACATTTCTTGAATGTACACTGAAAATGTGTATGTTTTGATGTACATTTCTTGAATGTACAATGAAAATGTGTATGTTTTGATGTACATTTCTTGAATGTACAATGAAAATGTGTATGTTTTGATATACATTTCTTGAATGTACAATGAAAATGTGTATGTTTTGATGTACATTTCTTGAATGTACACTGAAAATGTGTATGTTTTGATGTACATTTCTGGTATGTACAATGAAAAAGTGTATGTTTTGATGTACATTTCTTGAATGTACAATGAAAATGTGTATGTTTTGATGTATATTTCTTGAATGTACAATGAGAATGTGTATGTTTTGATGTATATTTCTTGAATGTACACTGAAAATGTGTATGTTTTGATGTACATTTCTGGTATGTACAATGAAAAAGTGTATGTTTTGATGTACATTTCTTGAATGTACAATGAAAATGTGTATGTTTTGATGTACATTTCTTGAATGTACAATGAAAATGTGTATGTTTTGATGTATATTTCTTGAATGTACACTGAAAATGTGTATGTTTTGATGTACATTTCTTGAATGTACACTGAAAATGTGTATGTTTTGATGTACATTTCTTGAATGTACAATGAAAATGTGTATGTTTTGATGTATATTTCTGGTATGTACAATGAAAAAGTGTATGTTTTGATGTATATTTCTTGAATGTACACTGAAAATGTGTATGTTTTGACGTACATTTCTTGAATGTACAATGAAAATGTGTATGTTTTGATTAACATTTCTTGAATGTACACTGAAAATGTGTATGTTTTGATGTACATTTCTTGAATGTACAATGATAATGTGTATGTTTTGATGTACATTTCTGGTATGTACAATGAAAAAGTGTATGTTTTGATGTATATTTCTTGAATGTACACTGAAAGTGAGTATGTTTTGATGTACATTTCTTGTATATACAATGAAAATGTGTATGTTTTGATGTATATTTCTTGAATGTACACTGAAAATGTGTATGTTTTGATGTACATTTCTTGAATGTACAATGAAAATGTGTATGTTTTGATGTACATTTCTTGTATATACCATGAAAATGTGTATGTTTTGATGTACATTTCTTGAATGTACAATGAAAATGTGTATGTTTTGATGTACATTTCTTGTATATACCATGAAAATGTGTATGTTTTGATGTATATTTCTTGAATGTATCCTGAAAATGTGTATGTTTTGAAGTATATTTCATGAATGTACACTGAAAGTGTGTATGTTTGGATGTACATTTCTTGAATGTACAATGAAAATGTGTATGTTTTGATGTACATTTCTGGTATATGCAATGAAAATGTGTATGTTTTGATGTATATTTCTTGAATGTACACTGAAAATGTGTATGTTTTGATGTACATTTCTTGAATGTACAATGAAAATGTGTATGCTTTGATGTACATTTCTTGAATGTACAATGAAAATGTGTATGTTTTGATGTACATTTCTTGAATGTACAATGAAAATGTGTATGTTTTGATGTACATTTCTTGAATGTACACTGAAAATGTGTATGTTTTGATGTACATTTCTTGAATGTACAATGAAAATGTGTATGTTTTGAGGTACATTTCTTGAATGTACAATGAAAATGTGTATGTTTTGATGTACATTTCTTGAATGTACACTGAAAATGTGTATGTTTTGATGTACATTTCTTGAATGTACAATGAAAATGTGTATGTTTTGATGTACATTTCTGGTATATACAATGAAAATGTGTATGTTTTGATGTATATTTCTTGAATGTACACTGAAAATGTGTATGTTTTGATGTACATTTCTTGAATGTACAATGAAAATGTGTATGTTTTGATGTATATTTCTTGAATGTACACTGAAAAAGTGTATGTTTTGATGTACATTTCTTGAATGTACAATGAAAATGTGTATGTTTTGATGTACATTTCTTAAATGTACACTGAAAATGTGTATGTTTTGATGTATACTTCTTGAATGTACACTGAAAATGTGTATGTTTTGATGTACATTTCTTGAATGTACAATGAAAAAGTGTATGTTTTGATGTACATTTCTTGAATGTACACTGAAAATGTGTATGTTTTGATGTACATTTCTTGAATGTACACTGAAAATGTGTATGTTTTGATGTACATTACTTGAATGTACACTGAAAATGTGTATGTTTTGATGTACATTTCTGGTAGGTACAATGAAAAAGTGTATGTTTTGATGTACATTTCTTGAATGTACAATGAAAATGTGTATGTTTTGATGTACATTTCTTGAATGTACAATGAAAATGTGTATGTTTTGATGTATATTTCTTGAATGTACCCTTAAAATGTGTATGTTTTGATGTACATTTCTTGAATGTACAATGAAAATGTGTGTTTTGATGTACATTTCTTGAATGTACACTGAAAATGTGTATGTTTTGATGTACATTTCTGGTATGTACAATGAAAAAGTGTATGTTTTGATGTACATTTCTTGAATGTACAATGAAAATGTGTATGTTTTGATGTATATTTCTTGAATGTACAATGAGAATGTGTATGTTTTGATGTATATTTCTTGAATGTACACTGAAAATGTGTATGTTTTGATGTACATTTCTTGTATGTACAATGAAAATGTATATGTTTTGATGTACATTTCTTGAATGTACAATGAAAATGTGTATGTTTTGATGTACATTTCTTGAATGTACAATGAAAATGTGTATGTTTTGATGTACATTTCTTGAATGTACAGTGAAAATGTGTATGTTTTGATGTAAATTTCTTGAATGTACACTGAAAATGTGTATGTTTTGATGTAC
This sequence comes from Tenodera sinensis, assembly GCA_030765045.1. Lineage (NCBI taxonomy): Eukaryota > Metazoa > Arthropoda > Insecta > Mantodea > Mantidae > Tenodera > Tenodera sinensis. The sequence continues at coordinate 1,091,319 of JAUKNM010000095.1, forward strand.
ATTTCTTGAATGTACACTGAAAATGTGTATGTTTTGATGTACATTTCTTGATTGTACAATGAAAATGTGTATGTTTTGATGTATATTTCTGGTATGTACAATGAAAAAGTGTATGTTTTGATGTATATTTCTTGAATGTAAAATGAAAATGTGTATGTTTTGATGTACATTTCTTGAATGTACACTGAAAATGTGTATGTTTTGATGTACATTTCTTGAATGTACAATGATAATGTGTAAGTTTTGATGTACATTTCTGGTATGTACAATGAAAAAGTGTATGTTTTGATGTATATTTCTTGAATGTACACTGAAAATGTGTATGTTCTGATGTACATTTCTTGAATGTACAATGAAAATGTGTATGTTTTGATGTACATTTCTTGTATGTACCATGAAAATGTGTATGTTTTGATGTACATTTCTTGAATGTACAATGAAAATGTGTATGTTTTGATGTACATTTCTTGTATATACCATGAAAATGTGTATGTTTTGATGTATATTTCTTGAATGTATCCTGAAAATGTGTATGTTTTGATGTATATTTCTTGAATGTACACTGAAAATGTGTATGTTTTGATGTACATTTCTTGAATGTACAATGAAAATGTGTATGTTTTGATGTATATTTCTTGAATGTACACTGAAAATGTGTATGTTTTGATGTACATTTCTTGAATGTACAATGAAAATGTGTATGCTTTGATGTACATTTCTTGAATGTACAATGAAAATGTGTATGTTTTGATGTACATTTCTTGAATGTACAATGAAAATGTGTATGTTTTGATGTATATTTCTTGAATGTACACTGAAAATGTGTATGTTTTGATGTACATTTCTTGAATGTACAATGAAAATGTGTATGTTTTGATGTACATTTCTTGAATGTACACTGAAAATGTGTATGTTTTGATGTACATTTCTTGAATGTACAATGAAAATGTGTATGTTTTGATGTACATTTCTTGAATGAACAATGAAAATGTGTATGTTTTGTTGTACATTTCTTTGAATGTACAATGAAAATGTGTATGTTTTGATGTACATTTCTTGAATGTACACTGAAAATGTGTATGTTTTGATGTACATTTCTTGAATGTACAATGAAAATGTGTATGTTTTGATGTACATTTCTTGAATGTACAATGAAAATGTGTATGTTTTGATATACATTTCTTGAATGTACAATGAAAATGTGTATGTTTTGATATACATTTCAGGAATGTGCAATGAAAATTTGTATGTTTTGGTGTACATTTCTTGTATATACAATGAAAATGTGTATGTTTTGTTGTATATTTCTTGTATATACAATGAAAATGTGTATGTTTTGATGTACATTTCTTGATTGTACACTGAAAATGTGTATGTTTTGATGTACATTTCTTGAATGTACAATGAAAATGTGTATGTTTTGATATACATTTCATGAATGTGCAATGAAAATGTGTATGTTTTGGTGTACATTTCTTGTATATACAATGAAAATGTGTATGTTTTGTTGTATATTTCTTGTATATACAATGAAAATGTGTATGTTTTGATGTATATTTCTTGAATGTACAATGAAAATGTGTATGTTTTGATGTACATTTCTTGAATGTACAATGAAAATGTGTATGTTTTGAAATACATTTCATGAATGTGCAATGAAAATGTGTATGTTTTGGTGTACATTTCTTGTATATACAATGAAAATGTGTATGTTTTGTTGTACATTTCTTGTATATACAATGAAAATGTGTATGTTTTGATGTACATTTTTGGTATATACAATGAAAATGTGTATGTTTTGATGTATATTTCTTCAATATACACTCAAAATGTGTATGTTTTAGAAGTACATTTCTTTAATGTACACTGAAAGTGTGTATGTTTTGATGTACATTTCTTGAATGTACACTGAAAATGTATATGTTTTGATGTATATTTCTTGAATGTACAATGAAAATGTGTATGTTTTGATGTACATTTCTGGTATATACAATGAAAATGTGTATGTTTTGATGTATATTTCTTGAATGTACACTCAAAATGTGTATGTTTTTATGTACATTTCTTGAACGTACACTGAAAATGTGTATGTTTTGATGTACATTTCTTGAATGTACACTGAAAATGTGTATGTTTTGATGTACATTTCTTGAATGTACAAAATAAAATGTGTATGTTTTGATGTACATTTCTGGTATATACAATGAAAATGTGTATGTTTTGATGTATATTTCTTGAATGTACACTCAAAATGTGTATGTTTTGATGTACATTTCTGGTATATACAATGAAAATGTGTATGTTTTGATGTATATTTCTTGAATGTACACTGAAAATGTGTATGTTTTGATGTACATTTCTGGTATATACAATGAAAATTTGTATGTTATGATGTATATTTCTTGAATGTACACTGAAAATGTGTATGTTTTGATGTACATTTCTTGAATGTACACTGAAAATGTGTATGTTTTGATGTACATTTCTTGAATGTACAATGAAAATGTGTATGTTTTGATGTACATTTCTTGAATGTACAATGAAAATGTGTATGTTTTGATATACATTTCTTGAATGTACAATGAAAATGTGTATGTTTTGATGTACATTTCTTGAATGTACACTGAAAATGTGTATGTTTTGATGTACATTTCTGGTATGTACAATGAAAAAGTGTATGTTTTGATGTACATTTCTTGAATGTACAATGAAAATGTGTATGTTTTGATGTATATTTCTTGAATGTACAATGAGAATGTGTATGTTTTGATGTATATTTCTTGAATGTACACTGAAAATGTGTATGTTTTGATGTACATTTCTTGTATGTACAATGAAAATGTATATGTTTTGATGTACATTTCTTGAATGTACAATGAAAATGTGTATGTTTTGATGTACATTTCTTGAATGTACAATGAAAATGTGTATGTTTTGATGTACATTTCTTGAATGTACAATGAAAATGTGTATGTTTTGATGTACATTTCTTGAATGTACACTGAAAATGTGTATGTTTTGATGTACATTTCTTGAATGTACACTGAAAATGTGTATGTTTTGATGTACATTTCTTGATTGTACAAGGAAAATGTGTATGTTTTGATGTATATTTCTGGTATGTACAATGAAAAAGTGTATGTTTTGATGTATATTTCTTGAATGTAAAATGAAAATGTGTATGTTTTGATGTACATTTCTTGAATGTACACTGAAAATGTGTATGTTTTGATGTACATTTCTTGAATGTACAATGATAATGTGTATGTTTTGATGTACATTTCTGGTATGTACAATGAAAAAGTGTATGTTTTGATGTATATTTCTTGAATGTACACTGAAAATGTGTATGTTTTGATGTACATTTCTTGTATATACAATGAAAATGTGTATGTTTTGATGTATATTTCTTGAATGTACACTGAAAATGTGTATGTTCTGATGTACATTTCTTGAATGTACAATGAAAATGTGTATGTTTTGATGTACATTTCTTGTATATACCATGAAAATGTGTATGTTTTGATGTACATTTCTTGAATGTACAATGAAAATGTGTATGTTTTGATGTACATTTCTTGTATATACCATGAGAATGTGTATGTTTTGATGTATATTTCTTGAATGTATCCTGAAAATGTGTATGTTTTGATGTATATTTCTTGAATGTACACTGAAAATGTGTATGTTTTGATGTACATTTCTTGTATATACAATGAAAATGTGTATGTTTTGATGTATATTTCTTGAATGTACACTGAAAATGTGTATGTTCTGATGTACATTTCTTGAATGTACAATGAAAATGTGTATGTTTTGATGTACATTTCTTGTATATACCATGAAAATGTGTATGTTTTGATGTACATTTCTTGAATGTACAATGAAAATGTGTATCTTTTGATGTATATTTCTTGAATGTACACTGAAAATGAGTATGTTTTGATGTACATTTCTTGAATGTACAATGAAAATGTGTATGTTTTGAAATACATTTCATGAATGTGCAATGAAAATGTGTATGTTTTGGTGTACATTTCTTGTATATACAATGAAAATGTGTATGTTTTGTTGTACATTTCTTGTATATACAATGAAAATGTGTATGTTTTGATGTACATTTTTGGTATATACAATGAAAATGTGTATGTTTTGATGTATATTTCTTCAATATACACTCAAAATGTGTATGTTTTAGAAGTACATTTCTTTAATGTACACTGAAAGTGTGTATGTTTTGATGTACATTTCTTGAATGTACACTGAAAATGTATATGTTTTGATGTATATTTCTTGAATGTACAATGAAAATGTGTATGTTTTGATGTACATTTCTGGTATATACAATGAAAATGTGTATGTTTTGATGTATATTTCTTGAATGTACACTCAAAATGTGTATGTTTTTATGTACATTTCTTGAACGTACACTGAAAATGTGTATGTTTTGATGTACATTTCTTGAATGTACACTGAAAATGTGTATGTTTTGATGTACATTTCTTGAATGTACAAAATAAAATGTGTATGTTTTGATGTACATTTCTGGTATATACAATGAAAATGTGTATGTTTTGATGTATATTTCTTGAATGTACACTCAAAATGTGTATGTTTTGATGTACATTTCTGGTATATACAATGAAAATGTGTATGTTTTGATGTATATTTCTTGAATGTACACTGAAAATGTGTATGTTTTGATGTACATTTCTGGTATATACAATGAAAATTTGTATGTTATGATGTATATTTCTTGAATGTACACTGAAAATGTGTATGTTTTGATGTACATTTCTTGAATGTACACTGAAAATGTGTATGTTTTGATGTACATTTCTTGAATGTACAATGAAAATGTGTATGTTTTGATGTACATTTCTTGAATGTACAATGAAAATGTGTATGTTTTGATATACATTTCTTGAATGTACAATGAAAATGTGTATGTTTTGATGTACATTTCTTGAATGTACACTGAAAATGTGTATGTTTTGATGTACATTTCTGGTATGTACAATGAAAAAGTGTATGTTTTGATGTACATTTCTTGAATGTACAATGAAAATGTGTATGTTTTGATGTATATTTCTTGAATGTACAATGAGAATGTGTATGTTTTGATGTATATTTCTTGAATGTACACTGAAAATGTGTATGTTTTGATGTACATTTCTTGTATGTACAATGAAAATGTATATGTTTTGATGTACATTTCTTGAATGTACAATGAAAATGTGTATGTTTTGATGTACATTTCTTGAATGTACAATGAAAATGTGTATGTTTTGATGTACATTTCTTGAATGTACAATGAAAATGTGTATGTTTTGATGTACATTTCTTGAATGTACACTGAAAATGTGTATGTTTTGATGTACATTTCTTGAATGTACACTGAAAATGTGTATGTTTTGATGTACATTTCTTGATTGTACAAGGAAAATGTGTATGTTTTGATGTATATTTCTGGTATGTACAATGAAAAAGTGTATGTTTTGATGTATATTTCTTGAATGTAAAATGAAAATGTGTATGTTTTGATGTACATTTCTTGAATGTACACTGAAAATGTGTATGTTTTGATGTACATTTCTTGAATGTACAATGATAATGTGTATGTTTTGATGTACATTTCTGGTATGTACAATGAAAAAGTGTATGTTTTGATGTATATTTCTTGAATGTACACTGAAAATGTGTATGTTTTGATGTACATTTCTTGTATATACAATGAAAATGTGTATGTTTTGATGTATATTTCTTGAATGTACACTGAAAATGTGTATGTTCTGATGTACATTTCTTGAATGTACAATGAAAATGTGTATGTTTTGATGTACATTTCTTGTATATACCATGAAAATGTGTATGTTTTGATGTACATTTCTTGAATGTACAATGAAAATGTGTATGTTTTGATGTACATTTCTTGTATATACCATGAGAATGTGTATGTTTTGATGTATATTTCTTGAATGTATCCTGAAAATGTGTATGTTTTGATGTATATTTCTTGAATGTACACTGAAAATGTGTATGTTTTGATGTACATTTCTTGTATATACAATGAAAATGTGTATGTTTTGATGTATATTTCTTGAATGTACACTGAAAATGTGTATGTTCTGATGTACATTTCTTGAATGTACAATGAAAATGTGTATGTTTTGATGTACATTTCTTGTATATACCATGAAAATGTGTATGTTTTGATGTACATTTCTTGAATGTACAATGAAAATGTGTATGTTTTGATGTACATTTCTTGTATATACCATGAAAATGTGTATGTTTTGATGTATATTTCTTGAATGTATCCTGAAAATGTGTATGTTTTGATGTACATTTCTTGAATGTACACTGAAAATGTGTATGTTTTGATGTACATTTCTTGAATGTACAATGAAAATGTGTATGTTTTGATGTATACTTCTGGTATGTACACTGAAAATGTGTATGTTTTGATGTACATTTCTTGAATGTACAAAATAAAATGTGTATGTTTTGATGTACATTTCTGGTATATACAATGAAAATGTGTATGTTTTGATGTATATTTCTTGAATGCACACTCAAAATGTGTATGTTTTGATGTACATTTCTGGTATATACAATGAAAATGTGTATGTTTTGATGTATATTTCTTGAATGTACACTGAAAATGTGTATGTTTTGATGTACATTTCTGGTATATACAATGAAAATTTGTATGTTTTGATGTACATTTCTTGATTGTACACTGAAAATGTGTATGTTTTGATGTACATTTCTTGAATGTACAATGAAAATGTGTATGTTTTGATATACATTTCATGAATGTACACTGAAAATGTGTATGTTTTGATGTACATTTCTTGAATGTACAATGAAAATGTGTATGTTTTGATGTACATTTCTTGAATGTACACTGAAAATGTGTATGTTTTGATGTACATTTCTTGAATGTACAATGAAAATGTGTATGTTTTGATGTACATTTCTTGAATGTACAATGAAAATGTGTATGTTTTGTTGTACATTTCTTTGAATGTACAATGAAAATGTGTATGTTTTGATGTACATTTCTTGAATGTACACTGAAAATGTGTATGTTTTGATGTACATTTCTTGAATGTACAATGAAAATGTGTATGTTTTGATGTACATTTCTTGAATGTACAATGAAAATGTGTATGTTTTGATATACATTTCTTGAATGTACAATGAAAATGTGTATGTTTTGATATACATTTCATGAATGTGCAATGAAAATTTGTATGTTTTGGTGTACATTTCTTGTATATACAATGAAAATGTGTATGTTTTGTTGTATATTTCTTGTATATACAATGAAAATGTGTATGTTTTGATGTACATTTCTTGATTGTACACTGAAAATGTGTATGTTTTGATGTACATTTCTTGAATGTACAATGAAAATGTGTATGTTTTGATATACATTTCATGAATGTGCAATGAAAATGTGTATGTTTTGGTGTACATTTCTTGTATATACAATGAAAATGTGTATGTTTTGTTGTATATTTCTTGTATATACAATGAAAATGTGTATGTTTTGATGTATATTTCTTGAATGTACAATGAAAATGTGTATGTTTTGATGTACATTTCTTGAATGTACAATGAAAATGTGTATGTTTTGAAATACATTTCATGAATGTGCAATGAAAATGTGTATGTTTTGGTGTACATTTCTTGTATATACAATGAAAATGTGTATGTTTTGTTGTACATTTCTTGTATATACAATGAAAATGTGTATGTTTTGATGTACATTTTTGGTATATACAATGAAAATGTGTATGTTTTGATGTATATTTCTTCAATGTACACTCAAAATGTGTATGTTTTAGAAGTACATTTCTTTAATGTACACTGAAAGTGTGTATGTTTTGATGTACATTTCTTGAATGTACACTGAAAATGTATATGTTTTGATGTATATTTCTTGAATGTACACTGAAAATGTGTATGTTTTGATGTACATTTCTGGTATATACAATGAAAATGTGTATGTTTTGATGTATATTTCTTGAATGTACACTCAAAATGTGTATGTTTTTATGTACATTTCTTGAACGTACACTGAAAATGTGTATGTTTTGATGTACATTTCTTGAATGTACACTGAAAATGTGTATGTTTTGATGTACATTTCTTGAATGTACAAAATAAAATGTGTATGTTTTGATGTACATTTCTGGTATATACAATGAAAATGTGTATGTTTTGATGTATATTTCTTGAATGTACACTCAAAATGTGTATGTTTTGATGTACATTTCTGGTATATACAATGAAAATGTGTATGTTTTGATGTATATTTCTTGAATGTACACTGAAAATGTGTATGTTTTGATGTACATTTCTGGTATATACAATGAAAATTTGTATGTTTTGATGTATATTTCTTGAATGTACACTGAAAATGTGTATGTTTTGATGTACATTTCTTGAATGTACACTGAAAATGTGTATGTTTTGATGTACATTTCTTGAATGTACAATGAAAATGTGTATGTTTTGATGTACATTTCTTGAATGTACAATGAAAATGTGTATGTTTTGATATACATTTCTTGAATGTACAATGAAAATGTGTATGTTTTGATGTACATTTCTTGAATGTACTCTGAAAATGTGTATGTTTTGATGTACATTTCTGGTATGTACAATGAAAAAGTGTATGTTTTGATGTACATTTCTTGAATGTACAATGAAAATGTGTATGTTTTGATGTATATTTCTTGAATGTACAATGAGAATGTGTATGTTTTGATGTATATTTCTTGAATGTACACTGAAAATGTGTATGTTTTGATGTACATTTCTTGTATGTACAATGAAAATGTATATGTTTTGATGTACATTTCTTGAATGTACAATGAAAATGTGTATGTTTTGATGTACATTTCTTGAATGTACAATGAAAATGTGTATGTTTTGATGTACATTTCTTGAATGTACAATGAAAATGTGTATGTTTTGATGTACATTTCTTGAATGTACACTGAAAATGTGTATGTTTTGATGTACATTTCTTGAATGTACACTGAAAATGTGTATGTTTTGATGTACATTTCTTGATTGTACAATGAAAATGTGTATGTTTTGATGTATATTTCTGGTATGTACAATGAAAAAGTGTATGTTTTGATGTATATTTCTTGAATGTAAAATGAAAATGTGTATGTTTTGATGTACATTTCTTGAATGTACACTGAAAATGTGTATGTTTTGATGTACATTTCTTGAATGTACAATGATAATGTGTATGTTTTGATGTACATTTCTGGTATGTACAATGAAAAAGTGTATGTTTTGATGTATATTTCTTGAATGTACACTGAAAATGTGTATGTTTTGATGTACATTTCTTGTATATACAATGAAAATGTGTATGTTTTGATGTATATTTCTTGAATGTACACTGAAAATGTGTATGTTCTGATGTACATTTCTTGAATGTACAATGAAAATGTGTATGTTTTGATGTACATTTCTTGTATATACCATGAAAATGTGTATGTTTTGATGTACATTTCTTGAATGTACAATGAAAATGTGTATGTTTTGATGTACATTTCTTGTATATATCATGAAAATGTGTATGTTTTGATGTATATATCTTGAATGTATCCTGAAAATGTGTATGTTTTGATGTATATTTCTTGAATGTACACTGAAAATGTGTATGTTTTGATGTACATTTCTTGAATGTAGAATGAAAATGTGTATGTTTTGATGTATATTTCTTGAATGTACACTGAAAATGTGTATGTTTTGATGTACATTTCTTGAATGTACAATGAAAATGTGTATGCTTTGATGTACATTTCTTGAATGTACAATGAAAATGTGTATGTTTTGATGTACATTTCTTGAATGTACAATGAAAATGTGTATCTTTTGATGTATATTTCTTGAATGTACACTGAAAATGAGTATGTTTTGATGTACATTTCTTGAATGTACAATGAAAATGTGTATGTTTTGATGTACATTTCTTGAATGTACACTGAAAATGTGTATGTTTTGATGTACATTTCTTGAATGTACAATGAAAATGTGTATGTTTTGATGTACATTTCTTGAATGTACAATGAAAATGTGTATGTTTTGTTGTACATTTCTTTGAATGTACAATGAAAATGTGTATGTTTTGATGTACATTTCTTGAATGTACACTGAAAATGTGTATGTTTTGATGTACATTTCTTGAATGTACAATGAAAATGTGTATGTTTTGATGTACATTTCTTGAATGTACAATGAAAATGTGTATGTTTTGATATACATTTCTTGAATGTACAATGAAAATGTGTATGTTTTGATATACATTTCATGAATGTGCAATGAAAATTTGTATGTTTTGGTGTACATTTCTTGTATATACAATGAAAATGTGTATGTTTTGTTGTATATTTCTTGTATATACAATGAAAATGTGTATGTTTTTATGTACATTTCTTGATTGTACACTGAAAATGTGTATGTTTTGATGTACATTTCTTGAATGTACAATGAAAATGTGTATGTTTTGATATACATTTCATGAATGTGCAATGAAAATGTGTATGTTTTGGTGTACATTTCTTGTATATACAATGAAAATGTGTATGTTTTGTTGTATATTTCTTGTGTATACAATGAAAATGTGTATGTTTTGATGTATATTTCTTGAATGTACAATGAAAATGTGTATGTTTTTATGTACATTTCTTGAATGTACAATGAAAATGTGTATGTTTTGAAATACATTTCATGAATGTGCAATGAAAATGTGTATGTTTTGGTGTACATTTCTTGTATATACAATGAAAATGTGTATGTTTTGTTGTACATTTCTTGTATATACAATGAAAATGTGTATGTTTTGATGTACATTTTAGGTATATACAATGAAAATGTGTATGTTTTGATGTATATTTCTTCAATGTACACTCAAAATGTGTATGTTTTAGAAGTACATTTCTTTAATGTACACTGAAAGTGTGTATGTTTTGATGTACATTTCTTGAATGTACACTGAAAATGTATATGTTTTGATGTATATTTCTTGAATGTACACTGAAAATGTGTATGTTTTGATGTACATTTCTGGTATATACAATGAAAATGTGTATGTTTTGATGTATATTTCTTGAATGTACACTCAAAATGTGTATGTTTTTATGTACATTTCTTGAACGTACACTGAAAATGTGTATGTTTTGATGTACATTTCTTGAATGTACACTGAAAATGTGTATGTTTTGATGTACATTTCTTGAATGTACAAAATAAAATGTGTATGTTTTGATGTACATTTCTGGTATATACAATGAAAATGTGTATGTTTTGATGTATATTTCTTGAATGCACACTCAAAATGTGTATGTTTTGATGTACATTTCTGGTATATACAATGAAAATGTGTATGTTTTGATGTATATTTCTTGAATGTACACTGAAAATGTGTATGTTTTGATGTACATTTCTTGAATGTACAATGAAAATGTGTATGTTTTGATATACATTTCTTGAATGTACAATGAAAATGTGTATGTTTTGTTGTACATTTCTTGTATATACAATGAAAATGTGTATGTTTTGATGTACATTTTTGGTATATACAATGAAAATGTGTATGTTTTGATATACATTTCATGAATGTGCAATGAAAATGTGCATGTTTTGGTGTACATTTCTTGTATATACAATGAAAATGTGTATGTTTTGTTGTACACTTCTTGTATATACAATGAAAATGTGTATGTTTTGATGTACATTTCTTGATTGTACACTGAAAATGTGTATGTTTTGATGTATATTTCTTGAATGTACAATGAAAATGTGTATGTTTTGATGTACATTTCTTGAATGTACAATGAAAATGTGTATGTTTTGATATACATTTCTTGAATGTACAATGAAAATGTGTATGTTTTGTTGTACATTTCTTGTATATACAATGAAAATGTGTATGTTTTGATGTACATTTTTGGTATATACAATGAAAATGTGTATGTTTTGATATACATTTCATGAATGTGCAATGAAAATGTGCATGTTTTGGTGTACATTTCTTGTATATACAATGAAAATGTGTATGTTTTGTTGTACATTTCTTGTATATACAATGAAAATGTGTATGTTTTGATGTACATTTCTTGATTGTACACTGAAAATGTGTATGTTTTGATGTATATTTCTTGAATGTACAATGAAAATGTGTATGTTTTGATGTACATTTCTTGAATGTACAATGAAAATGTGTATGTTTTGATATACATTTCATGAATGTGCAATGAAAATGTGTATATTTTGGTGTACATTTCTTGTATATACAATGAAAATGTGTATGTTTTGTTGTACATTTCTTGTATATTCAATGAAAATGTGTATGTTTTGTTGTACATTTTTGGTATATACAATGAAAATGTGTATGTTTTGATGTATATTTCTTGAATGTACACTCAAAATGTGTATGTTTTAGAAGTACATTTCTTTAATGTACACTGAAAGTGTGTATGATTTGATGTACATTTCTTGAATGTACAATGAAAATGTGTATGTTTTGATATACATTTCATGAATGTGCAATGAAAATGTGTATGTTTTGATGTACATTTCCTGTATATACAATGAAAATATGTAGGTTTTGATGTACATTTTATGAGTGAACAATGAAAGTGTGTATGTTTTGATGTACATTTCTTGAATGTACAATGAAAATGTGTATGTTTTGATGTACATTTCTTGAATGTACACTGAAAATGTGTATGTTTTGATGTACATTTCTGGTATGTACAATGAAAAAGTGTATGTTTTGATGTACATTTCTTGAATGTACAATGAAAATGTGTATGTTTTGATGTACATTTCTTGAATGTACAATGAAAATGTGTATGTTTTGATGTATATTTCTTGAATGTACCCTGAAAATGTGTATGTTTTGATGTACATTTCTTGAATGTACAATGAAAATGTTTATGTTCTGATGTACATTTCTTGAATGTACACTGAAAATGTGTATGTTTTGATGTACATTTCTGGTATGTACAATGAAAAAGTGTATGTTTTGATGTACATTTCTTGAATGTACAATGAAAATGTGTATGTTTTGATGTACATTTCTTGAATGTACAATGAAAATGTGTATGTTTTGATGTATATTTCTTGAATGTACACTGAAAATGTGTATGTTTTGATGTACATTTCTTGAATGTACACTGAAAATGTGTATGTTTTGATGTACATTTCTTGAATGTACAATGAAAATGTGTATGTTTTGATGTATACTTCTGGTATGTACACTGAAAATGTGTATGTTTTGATGTACATTTCTTGAATGTACAAAATAAAATGTGTATGTTTTGATGTACATTTCTGGTATATACAATGAAAATGTGTATGTTTTGATGTATATTTCTTGAATGCACACTCAAAATGTGTATGTTTTGATGTACATTTCTGGTATATACAATGAAAATGTGTATGTTTTGGTGTATATTTCTTGAATGTACACTGAAAATGTGTATGTTTTGATGTACATTTCTGGTATATACAATGAAAATTTGTATGTTTTGATGTATATTTCTTGAATGTACACTGAAAATGTGTATGTTTTGATGTACATTTCTTGAATGTACACTGAAAATGTGTATGTTTTGATGTACATTTCTTGAATGTACAATGAAAATGTGTATGTTTTGATGTACATTTCTTGAATGTACAATGAAAATGTGTATGTTTTGATATACATTTCTTGAATGTACAATGAAAATGTGTATGTTTTGTTGTACATTTCTTGTATATACAATGAAAATGTGTATGTTTTGATGTACATTTTTGCTATATACAATGAAAATGTGTATGTTTTGATATACATTTCATGAATGTGCAATGAAAATGTGCATGTTTTGGTGTACATTTCTTGTATATACAATGAAAATGTGTATGTTTTGTTGTACATTTCTTGTATATACAATGAAAATGTGTATGTTTTGATGTACATTTCTTGATTGTACACTGAAAATGTGTATGTTTTGATGTATATTTCTTGAATGTACAATGAAAATGTGTATGTTTTGATGTACATTTCTTGAATGTACAATGAAAATGTGTATGTTTTGATATACATTTCATGAATGTGCAATGAAAATGTGTATATTTTGGTGTACATTTCTTGTATATACAATGAAAATGTGTATGTTTTGTTGTACATTTCTTGTATATACAATGAAAATGTGTATGTTTTGATGTACATTTTTGGTATATACAATGAAAATGTGTATGTTTTGATGTATATTTCTTGAATGTACACTCAAAATGTGTATGTTTTAGAAGTACATTTCTTTAATGTACACTGAAAGTGTGTATGATTTGATGTACATTTCTTGAATGTACAATGAAAATGTGTATGTTTTGATATACATTTCATGAATGTGCAATGAAAATGTGTATGTTTTGATGTACATTTCCTGTATATTCAATGAAAATATGTAGGTTTTGATGTACATTTTATGAGTGAACAATGAAAGTGTGTATGTTTTGATGTACATTTCTTGAATGTACAATGAAAATGTGTATGTTTTGATGTACATTTCTTGAATGTACACTGAAAATGTGTATGTTTTGATGTACATTTCTGGTATGTACAATGAAAAAGTGTATGTTTTGATGTACATTTCTTGAATGTACAATGAAAATGTGTATGTTTTGATGTACATTTCTTGAATGTACAATGAAAATGTGTATGTTTTGATGTATATTTCTTGAATGTACCCTGAAAATGTGTATGTTTTGATGTACATTTCTTGAATGTACAATGAAAATGTTTATGTTCTGATGTACATTTCTTGAATGTACACTGAAAATGTGTATGTTTTGATGTACATTTCTGGTATGTACAATGAAAAAGTGTATGTTTTGATGTACATTTCTTGAATGTACAATGAAAATGTGTATGTTTTGATGTACATTTCTTGAATGTACAATGAAAATGTGTATGTTTTGATGTATATTTCTTGAATGTACACTGAAAATGTGTATGTTTTGATGTACATTTCTTGAATGTACACTGAAAATGTGTATGTTTTGATGTACATTTCTTGAATGTACAATGAAAATGTGTATGTTTTGATGTATACTTCTGGTATGTACACTGAAAATGTGTATGTTTTGATGTACATTTCTTGAATGTACAAAATAAAATGTGTATGTTTTTTAATGTACATTTCTGGTATATACAATGAAAATGTGTATGTTTTGATGTATATTTCTTGAATGCACACTCAAAATGTGTATGTTTTGATGTACATTTCTGGTATATACAATGAAAATGTGTATGTTTTGGTGTATATTTCTTGAATGTACACTGAAAATGTGTATGTTTTGATGTACATTTCTGGTATATACAATGAAAATTTGTATGTTTTGATGTATATTTCTTGAATGTACACTGAAAATGTGTATGTTTTGATGTACATTTCTTGAATGTACACTGAAAATGTGTATGTTTTGATGTACATTTCTTGAATGTACAATGAAAATGTGTATGTTTTGATGTACATTTCTTGAATGTACAATGAAAATGTGTATGTTTTGATATACATTTCTTGAATGTACAATGAAAATGTGTATGTTTTGTTGTACATTTCTTGTATATACAATGAAAATGTGTATGTTTTGATGTACATTTTTGGTATATACAATGAAAATGTGTATGTTTTGATATACATTTCATGAATGTGCAATGAAAATGTGCATGTTTTGGTGAACATTTCTTGTATATACAATGAAAATGTGTATGTTTTGTTGTACATTTCTTGTATATACAATGAAAATGTGTATGTTTTGATGTACATTTCTTGATTGTACACTGAAAATGTGTATGTTTTGATGTATATTTCTTGAATGTACAATGAAAATGTGTATGTTTTGATGTACATTTCTTGAATGTACAATGAAAATGTGTATGTTTTGATATACATTTCATGAATGTGCAATGAAAATGTGTATATTTTGGTGTACATTTCTTGTATATACAATGAAAATGTGTATGTTTTGTTGTACATTTCTTGTATATACAATGAAAATGTGTATGTTTTGATGTACATTTTTGGTATATACAATGAAAATGTGTATGTTTTGATGTATATTTCTTGAATGTACACTCAAAATGTGTATGTTTTAGAAGTACATTTCTTTAATGTACACTGAAAGTGTGTATGATTTGATGTACATTTCTTGAATGTACAATGAAAATGTGTATGTTTTGATATACATTTCATGAATGTGCAATGAAAATGTGTATGTTTTGATGTACATTTCCTGTATATACAATGAAAATATTTAGGTTTTGATGTACATTTTATGAGTGAACAATGAAAGTGTGTATGTTTTGATGTACATTTCTTGAATGTACAATGAAAATGTGTATGTTTTGATGTACATTTCTTGAATGTACACTGAAAATGTGTATGTTTTGATGTACATTTCTGGTATGTACAATGAAAAAGTGTATGTTTTGATGTACATTTCTTGAATGTACAATGAAAATGTGTATGTTTTGATGTACATTTCTTGAATGTACAATGAAAATGTGTATGTTCTGATGTATATTTCTTGAATGTACCCTGAAAATGTGTATGTTTTGATGTACATTTCTTGAATGTACAATGAAAATGTTTATGTTCTGATGTACATTTCTTGAATGTACACTGAAAATGTGTATGTTTTGATGTACATTTCTGGTATGTACAATGAAAAAGTGTATGTTTTGATGTACATTTCTTGAATGTACAATGAAAATGTGTATGTTTTGATGTACATTTCTTGAATGTACAATGAAAATGTGTATGTTTTGATGTATATTTCTTGAATGTACACTGAAAATGTGTATGTTTTGATGTACATTTCTTGAATGTACACTGAAAATGTGTATGTTTTGATGTACATTTCTTGAATGTACAATGAAAATGTGTATGTTTTGATGTATACTTCTGGTATGTACAATGAAAATGTGTATGTTTTGATGTATATTTCTTGAATGTACACTGAAAATGTGTACGTTTTTACGTACATTTCTTGAATGTACAATGAAAATGTGTATGTTTTGATTAACATTTCTTGAATGTACACTGAAAATGTGTATGTTTTGATGTACATTTCTTGAATGTACAATGATAATGTGTATGTTTTGATGTACATTTCTGGTATGTACAATGAAAAAGTGTATGTTTTGATGTATATTTCTTGAATGTACACTGAAAATGAGTATGTTTTGATGTACATTTCTTGTATATACAATGAAAATGTGTATGTTTTGATGTATATTTCTTGAATGTACACTGAAAATGTGTATGTTTTGATGTACATTTCTTGAATGTACAATGAAAATGTGTATGTTTTGATGTACATTTCTGGTATGTACAATGAAAATGTGTATGTTTTGATGTATATTTCTTGAATGTACACTGACAATGTGTATGTTTTGATGTACATTTCTTGAATGTACAATGAAAATGTGTATGTTTTGATGTACATTTCTTGAATGTACAATGAAAATGTGTATTTTTTGATGTACATTTCTGGTATGTACAATGAAAAAGTGTATGTTTTGATGTACATTTCTTGAATGTACAATGAAAATGTGTATGTTTTGATGTACATTTCTTGAATGTACAATGAAAATGTGTATGTTTTGATGTACATTTCTTGAATGTACACTGAAAATGTGTATGTTTTGATGTACATTTCTTGAATGTACAATGAAAGTGTGTATGTTTTGATGTACATTTCTTGGATGTACAATGAAAATGTGTATGTTTTGATGTACATTTCTTGAATGTAAACTGAACATGTGTATGTTTTGATGTACATTTCTTGAATGTACAATGAAAATGTGTATGTTTTGATGTACATTTCTGGTATATACAAAGAAAATGTGTATGTTTTGATGTATATTTCTTGAATGTACACTGAAAATGTGTATGTTTTGATGTACATTTCTTGAATGTACAATGAAAATGTGTATGTTTTGATGTATATTTCTTGAATGTACACTGAAAAAGTGTATGTTTTGATGTACATTTCTTGAATGTACAATGAAAATGTGTGTGTTTTGATGTACATTTCTTAAATGTACACTGAAAATGTGTATGTTTTGATGTATATTTCTTGAATGTACACTGAAAATGTGTATGTTTTGATGTACATTTCTTGAATGTACAATGAAAAAGTGTATGTTTTGATGTACATTTCTTGAATGTACACTGAAAATGTGTATGTTTTGATGTACACTTCTTGAATGTACACTGAAAATGTGTATGTTTTGATGTACATTTCTTGAATGTACACTGAAAATGTGTATGTTTTGATGTACATTTCTGGTGGGTACAATGAAAAAGTGTATGTTTTGATGTACATTTCTTGAATGTACAATGAAAATGTGTATGTTTTGATGTACATTTCTTGAATGTACAATGAAAATGCGTATGTTTTGATGTATATTTCTTGAATGTACCCTTAAAATGTGTATGTTTTGATGTACATTTCTTGAATGTACAATGAAAATGTGTGTTTTGATGTACATTTCTTGAATGTACACTGAAAATGTGTATGTTTTGATGTATATTTCTTGAATGTACACTGAAAATGTGTATGTTTTGATGTACATTTCTTGAATGTACAATGAAAATGTGTATGTTTTGATGTACATTTCTTGAATGTACAATGAAAATGTATATGTTTTGATGTACATTTCTGGTATGTACAATGAAAAAGTGTATGTTTTGGTGTACATTTCTTGAATGTACAATGAAAATGTGTATGTTTTGATGTACATTTCTTGAATGTACAATGAAAATGTGTATGTTTTGATGTATATTTCTTGAATGTACACTCAAAATGTGTATGTTTTTATGTACATTTCTTGAACGTACACTGAAAATGTGTATGTTTTGATGTACATTTCTTGAATGTACACTGAAAATGTGTATGTTTTGATGTACATTTCTTGAATGTACAAAATAAAATGTGTATGTTTTGATGTACATTTCTGGTATCTACAATGAAAATGTGTATGTTTTGATGTATATTTCTTGAATGTACACTCAAAATGTGTATGTTTTGATGTACATTTCTGGTATATACAATGAAAATGTGTATGTTTTGATGTATATTTCTTGAATGTACACTGAAAATGTGTATGTTTTGATGTACATTTCTGGTATATACAATGAAAATTTGTATGTTTTGATGTATATTTCTTGAATGTACACTGAAAATGTGTATGTTTTGATGTACATTTCTTGAATGTACACTGAAAATGTGTATGTTGTGATGTACATTTCTTGAATGTACAATGAAAATGTGTATGTTTTGATGTACATTTCTTGAATGTACAATGAAAATGTGTATGTTTTGATATACATTTCTTGAATGTACAATGAAAATGTGTATGTTTTGATGTACATTTCTTGAATGTACTCTGAAAATGTGTATGTTTTGATGTACATTTCTGGTATGTACAATGAAAAAGTGTATGTTTTGATGTACATTTCTTGAATGTACAATGAAAATGTGTATGTTTTGATGTATATTTCTTGAATGTACAATGAGAATGTGTATGTTTTGATGTATATTTCTTGAATGTACACTGAAAATGTGTATGTTTTGATGTACATTTCTTGTATGTACAATGAAAATGTATATGTTTTGATGTACATTTCTTGAATGTACAATGAAAATGTGTATGTTTTGATGTACATTTCTTGAATGTACAATGAAAATGTGTATGTTTTGATGTACATTTCTTGAATGTACACTGAAAATGTGTATGTTTTGATGTACATTTCTTGAATGTACACTGAAAATGTGTATGTTTTGATGTACATTTCTTGATTGTACAATGAAAATGTGTATGTTTTGATGTATATTTCTGGTATGTACAATGAAAAAGTGTATGTTTTGATGTATATTTCTTGAATGTAAAATGAAAATGTGTATGTTTTGATGTACATTTCTTGAATGTACACTGAAAATGTGTATGTTTTGATGTACATTTCTTGAATGTACAATGATAATGTGTATGTTTTGATGTACATTTCTGGTATGTACAATGAAAAAGTGTATGTTTTGATGTATATTTCTTGAATGTACACTGAAAATGTGTATGTTTTGATGTACATTTCTTGTATATACAATGAAAATGTGTATGTTTTGATGTATATTTCTTGAATGTACACTGAAAATGTGTATGTTCTGATGTACATTTCTTGAATGTACAATGAAAATGTGTATGTTTTGATGTACATTTCTTGTATATACCATGAAAATGTGTATGTTTTGATGTACATTTCTTGAATGTACAATGAAAATGTGTATGTTTTGATGTACATTTCTTGTATATACCATGAAAATGTGTATGTTTTGATGTATATATCTTGAATGTATCCTGAAAATGTGTATGTTTTGATGTATATTTCTTGAATGTACACTGAAAATGTGTATGTTTTGATGTACATTTCTTGAATGTAGAATGAAAATGTGTATGTTTTGATGTATATTTCTTGAATGTACACTGAAAATGTGTATGTTTTGATGTACATTTCTTGAATGTACAATGAAAATGTGTATGCTTTGATGTACATTTCTTGAATGTACAATGAAAATGTGTATGTTTTGATGTACATTTCTTGAATGTACAATGAAAATGTGTATGTTTTGATGTATATTTCTTGAATGTACACTGAAAATGTGTATGTTTTGATGTACATTTCTTGAATGTACAATGAAAATGTGTATGTTTTGATGTACATTTCTTGAATGTACACTGAAAATGTGTATGTTTTGATGTACATTTCTTGAATGTACAATGAAAATGTGTATGTTTTGATGTACATTTCTTGAATGTACAATGAAAATGTGTATGTTTTGTTGTACATTTCTTTGAATGTACAATGAAAATGTGTATGTTTTGATGTACATTTCTTGAATGTACACTGAAAATGTGTATGTTTTGATGTACATTTCTTGAATGTACAATGAAAATGTGTATGTTTTGATGTACATTTCTTGAATGTACAATGAAAATGTGTATGTTTTGATATACATTTCTTGAATGTACAATGAAAATGTGTATGTTTTGATATACATTTCATGAATGTGCAATGAAAATTTGTATGTTTTGGTGTACATTTCTTGTATATACAATGAAAATGTGTATGTTTTGTTGTATATTTCTTGTATATACAATGAAAATGTGTATGTTTTTATGTACATTTCTTGATTGTACACTGAAAATGTGTATGTTTTGATGTACATTTCTTGAATGTACAATGAAAATGTGTATGTTTTGATATACATTTCATGAATGTGCAATGAAAATGTGTATGTTTTGGTGTACATTTCTTGTATATACAATGAAAATGTGTATGTTTTGTTGTATATTTCTTGTGTATACAATGAAAATGTGTATGTTTTGATGTATATTTCTTGAATGTACAATGAAAATGTGTATGTTTTGATGTACATTTCTTGAATGTACAATGAAAATGTGTATGTTTTGAAATACATTTCATGAATGTGCAATGAAAATGTGTATGTTTTGGTGTACATTTCTTGTATATACAATGAAAATGTGTATGTTTTGTTGTACATTTCTTGTATATACAATGAAAATGTGTATGTTTTGATGTACATTTTAGGTATATACAATGAAAATGTGTATGTTTTGATGTATATTTCTTCAATGTACACTCAAAATGTGTATGTTTTAGAAGTACATTTCTTTAATGTACACTGAAAGTGTGTATGTTTTGATGTACATTTCTTGAATGTACACTGAAAATGTATATGTTTTGATGTATATTTCTTGAATGTACACTGAAAATGTGTATGTTTTGATGTACATTTCTGGTATATACAATGAAAATGTGTATGTTTTGATGTATATTTCTTGAATGTACACTCAAAATGTGTATGTTTTTATGTACATTTCTTGAACGTACACTGAAAATGTGTATGTTTTGATGTACATTTCTTGAATGTACACTGAAAATGTGTATGTTTTGATGTACATTTCTTGAATGTACAAAATAAAATGTGTATGTTTTGATGTACATTTCTGGTATATACAATGAAAATGTGTATGTTTTGATGTATATTTCTTGAATGCACACTCAAAATGTGTATGTTTTGATGTACATTTCTGGTATATACAATGAAAATGTGTATGTTTTGATGTATATTTCTTGAATGTACACTGAAAATGTGTATGTTTTGATGTACATTTCTTGAATGTACAATGAAAATGTGTATGTTTTGATATACATTTCTTGAATGTACAATGAAAATGTGTATGTTTTGTTGTACATTTCTTGTATATACAATGAAAATGTGTATGTTTTGATGTACATTTTTGGTATATACAATGAAAATGTGTATGTTTTGATATACATTTCATGAATGTGCAATGAAAATGTGCATGTTTTGGTGTACATTTCTTGTATATACAATGAAAATGTGTATGTTTTGTTGTACATTTCTTGTATATACAATGAAAATGTGTATGTTTTGATGTACATTTCTTGATTGTACACTGAAAATGTGTATGTTTTGATGTATATTTCTTGAATGTACAATGAAAATGTGTATGTTTTGATGTACATTTCTTGAATGTACAATGAAAATGTGTATGTTTTGATATACATTTCTTGAATGTACAATGAAAATGTGTATGTTTTGTTGTACATTTCTTGTATATACAATGAAAATGTGTATGTTTTGATGTACATTTTTGGTATATACAATGAAAATGTGTATGTTTTGATATACATTTCATGAATGTGCAATGAAAATGTGCATGTTTTGGTGTACATTTCTTGTATATACAATGAAAATGTGTATGTTTTGTTGTACATTTCTTGTATATACAATGAAAATGTGTATGTTTTGATGTACATTTCTTGATTGTACACTGAAAATGTGTATGTTTTGATGTATATTTCTTGAATGTACAATGAAAATGTGTATGTTTTGATGTACATTTCTTGAATGTACAATGAAAATGTGTATGTTTTGATATACATTTCATGAATGTGCAATGAAAATGTGTATATTTTGGTGTACATTTCTTGTATATACAATGAAAATGTGTATGTTTTGTTGTACATTTCTTGTATATTCAATGAAAATGTGTATGTTTTGATGTACATTTTTGGTATATACAATGAAAATGTGTATGTTTTGATGTATATTTCTTGAATGTACACTCAAAATGTGTATGTTTTAGAAGTACATTTCTTTAATGTACACTGAAAGTGTGAATGATTTGATGTACATTTCTTGAATGTACAATGAAAATGTGTATGTTTTGATATACATTTCATGAATGTGCAATGAAAATGTGTATGTTTTGATGTACATTTCCTGTATATACAATGAAAATATGTAGGTTTTGATGTACATTTTATGAGTGAACAATGAAAGTGTGTATGTTTTGATGTACATTTCTTGAATGTACAATGAAAATGTGTATGTTTTGATGTACACTTCTTGAATGTACACTGAAAATGTGTATGTTTTGATGTACATTTCTGGTATGTACAATGAAAAAGTGTATGTTTTGATGTACATTTCTTGAATGTACAATGAAAATGTGTATGTTTTGATGTACATTTCTTGAATGTACAATGAAAATGTGTATGTTTTGATGTATATTTCTTGAATGTACCCTGAAAATGTGTATGTTTTGATGTACATTTCTTGAATGTACAATGAAAATGTTTATGTTCTGATGTACATTTCTTGAATGTACACTGAAAATGTGTATGTTTTGATGTACATTTCTGGTATGTACAATGAAAAAGTGTATGTTTTGATGTACATTTCTTGAATGTACAATGAAAATGTGTATGTTTTGATGTACATTTCTTGAATGTACAATGAAAATGTGTATGTTTTGATGTATATTTCTTGAATGTACACTGAAAATGTGTATGTTTTGATGTACATTTCTTGAATGTACACTGAAAATGTGTATGTTTTGATGTACATTTCTTGAATGTACAATGAAAATGTGTATGTTTTGATGTATACTTCTGGTATGTACACTGAAAATGTGTATGTTTTGATGTACATTTCTTGAATGTACAAAATAAAATGTGTATGTTTTGATGTACATTTCTGGTATATACAATGAAAATGTGTATGTTTTGATGTATATTTCTTGAATGCACACTCAAAATGTGTATGTTTTGATGTACATTTCTGGTATATACAATGAAAATGTGTATGTTTTGATGTATATTTCTTGAATGTACACTGAAAATGTGTATGTTTTGATGTACATTTCTGGTATATACAATGAAAATTTGTATGTTTTGATGTATATTTCTTGAATGTACACTGAAAATGTGTATGTTTTGATGTACATTTCTTGAATGTACACTGAAAATGTGTATGTTTTGATGTACATTTCTTGAATGTACAATGAAAATGTGTATGTTTTGATGTACATTTCTTGAATGTACAATGAAAATGTGTATGTTTTGATATACATTTCTTGAATGTACAATGAAAATGTGTATGTTTTGTTGTACATTTCTTGTATATACAATGAAAATGTGTATGTTTTGATGTACATTTTTGGTATATACAATGAAAATGTGTATGTTTTGATATACATTTCATGAATGTGCAATGAAAATGTGCATGTTTTGGTGTACATTTCTTGTATATACAATGAAAATGTGTATGTTTTGTTGTACATTTCTTGTATATACAATGAAAATGTGTATGTTTTGATGTACATTTCTTGATTGTACACTGAAAATGTGTATGTTTTGATGTTTATTTCTTGAATGTACAATGAAAATGTGTATGTTTTGATGTACATTTCTTGAATGTACAATGAAAATGTGTATGTTTTGATATACATTTCATGAATGTGCAATGAAAATGTGTATATTTTGGTGTACATTTCTTGTATATACAATGAAAATGTGTATGTTTTGTTGTACATTTCTTGTATATACAATGAAAATGTGTATGTTTTGATGTACATTTTTGGTATATACAATGAAAATGTGTATGTTTTGATGTATATTTCTTGAATGTACACTCAAAATGTGTACGTTTTAGAAGTACATTTCTTTAATGTACACTGAAAGTGTGTATGATTTGATGTACATTTCTTGAATGTACAATGAAAATGTGTATGTTTTGATATACATTTCATGAATGTGCAATGAAAATGTGTATGTTTTGATGTACATTTCCTGTATATACAATGAAAATATGTAGGTTTTGATGTACATTTTATGAGTGAACAATGAAAGTGTGTATGTTTTGATGTACATTTCTTGAATGTACAATGAAAATGTGTATGTTTTGATGTACATTTCTTGAATGTACACTGAAAATGTGTATGTTTTGATGTACATTTCTGGTATGTACAATGAAAAAGTGTATGTTTTGATGTACATTTCTTGAATGTACAATGAAAATGTGTATGTTTTGATGTACATTTCTTGAATGTACAATGAAAATGTGTATGTTCTGATGTATATTTCTTGAATGTACCCTGAAAATGTGTATGTTTTGATGTACATTTCTTGAATGTACAATGAAAATGTTTATGTTCTGATGTACATTTCTTGAATGTACACTGAAAATGTGTATGTTTTGATGTACATTTCTGGTATGTACAATGAAAAAGTGTATGTTTTGATGTACATTTCTTGAATGTACAATGAAAATGTGTATGTTTTGATGTACATTTCTTGAATGTACAATGAAAATGTGTATGTTTTGATGTATATTTCTTGAATGTACACTGAAAATGTGTATGTTTTGATGTACATTTCTTGAATGTACACTGAAAATGTGTATGTTTTGATGTACATTTCTTGAATGTACAATGAAAATGTGTATGTTTTGATGTATACTTCTGGTATGTACAATGAAAAAGTGTATGTTTTGATGTATATTTCTTGAATGTACACTGAAAATGTGTACGTTTTTACGTACATTTCTTGAATGTACAATGAAAATGTGTATGTTTTGATTAACATTTCTTGAATGTACACTGAAAATGTGTATGTTTTGATGTACATTTCTTGAATGTACAATGATAATGTGTATGTTTTGATGTACATTTCTGGTATGTACAATGAAAAAGTGTATGTTTTGATTTATATTTCTTGAATGTACACTGAAAATGAGTATGTTTTGATGTACATTTCTTGTATATACAATGAAAATGTGTATGTTTTGATGTATATTTCTTGAATGTACACTGAAAATGTGTATGTTTTGATGTACATTTCTTGAATGTACAATGAAAATGTGTATGTTTTGATGTACATTTCTGGTATGTACAATGAAAATGTGTATGTTTTGATGTATATTTCTTGAATGTACACTGACAATGTGTATGTTTTGATGTACATTTCTTGAATGTACAATGAAAATGTGTATGTTTTGATGTACATTTCTTGAATGTACAATGAAAATGTGTATTTTTTGATGTACATTTCTGGTATGTACAATGAAAAAGTGTATGTTTTGATGTACACTTCTAGAATGTACAATGAAAATGTGTATGTTTTGATGTACATTTCTTGAATGTACAATGAAAATGTGTATGTTTTGATGTACATTTCTTGAATGTACACTGAAAATGTGTATGTTTTGATGTACATTTCTTGAATGTACAATGAAAATGTGTATGTTTTGATGTACATTTCTTGGATGTACAATGAAAATGTGTATGTTTTGATGTACATTTCTTGAATGTACACTGAACATGTGTATGTTTTGATGTACATTTCTTGAATGTACAATGAAAATGTGTATGTTTTGATGTACATTTCTGGTATATACAAAGAAAATGTGTATGTTTTGATGTATATTTCTTGAATGTACACTGAAAATGTGTATGTTTTGATGTACATTTCTTGAATGTACAATGAAAATGTGTATGTTTTGATGTATATTTCTTGAATGTACACTGAAAAAGTGTATGTTTTGATGTACATTTCTTGAATGTACAATGAAAATGTGTGTGTTTTGATGTACATTTCTTAAATGTATACTGAAAATGTGTATGTTTTGATGTATATTTCTTGAATGTACACTGAAAATGTGTATGTTTTGATGTACATTTCTTGAATGTACAATGAAAAAGTGTATGTTTTGATGTACATTTCTTGAATGTACACTGAAAATGTGTATGTTTTGATGTACACTTCTTGAATGTACACTGAAAATGTGTATGTTTTGATGTACATTTCTTGAATGTACACTGAAAATGTGTATGTTTTGATGTACATTTCTGGTAGGTACAATGAAAAAGTGTATGTTTTGATGTACATTTCTTGAATGTACAATGAAAATGTGTATGTTTTGATGTACATTTCTTGAATGTACAATGAAAATGCGTATGTTTTGATGTATATTTCTTGAATGTACCCTTAAAATGTGTATGTTTTGATGTACATTTCTTGAATGTACAATGAAAATGTGTGTTTTGATGTACATTTCTTGAATGTACACTGAAAATGTGTAGGTTTTGATGTATATTTCTTGAATGTACACTGAAAATGTGTATGTTTTGATGTACATTTCTTGAATGTACAATGAAAATGTGTATGTTTTGATGTACATTTCTTGAATGTACAATGAAAATGTATATGTTTTGATGTACATTTCTGGTATGTACAATGAAAAAGTGTATGTTTTGGTGTACATTTCTTGAATGTACAATGAAAATGTGTATGTTTTGATGTACATTTCTTGAATGTACAATGAAAATGTGTATGTTTTGATGTATATTTCTTGAATGTACACTGAAAATGTGTATGTTTTGATGTACATTTCTTGAATGTACAATGAAAATGTATATGTTTTGATGTACATTTCTTGAATGTACAATGAAAATGTGTATGTTTTGATGTACATTTCTTGAATGTACAATGAAAATGTGTATGTTTTGATGTACATTTCTTGAATGTACAATGAAAATGTGTATGTTTTGATGTACATTTCTTGAATGTACACTCAAAATGTGTATGTTTTGATGTACATTTCTTGAATGTACACTGAAAATGTGTATGTTTTGATGTACATTTCTTGAATGTACAATGAAAATGTGTATGTTTTGATGTATATTTCTGGTATGTACAATGAAAAAGTGTATGTTTTGATGTATATTTCTTGAATGTACACTGAAAATGTGTATGTTTTGATGTACATTTCTTGTATATACATTGAAAATGTGTATGTTTTGATGTATATTTCTTGAATGTACACTGAAAATGTGTATGTTCTGATGTACATTTCTTGAATGTACACTGAAAATGTGTATGTTTTGATGTACATTTCTTGAATGTACAATGATAATGTGTATGTTTTGATGTACATTTCTGGTATGTACAATGAAAAAGTGTATGTTTTGATGTATATTTCTTGAATGTACACTGAAAATGTGTATGTTTTGATGTACATTTCTTGTATATACAATGAAAATGTGTATGTTTTGATGTATATTTCTTGAATGTACACTGAAAATGTGTATGTTCTGACGTACATTTCTTGAATGTACAATGAAAATGTGTATGTTTTGATGTACATTTCTTGTATATACCATGAAAATGTGTATGTTTTGATGTACATTTCTTGAATGTACAATGAAAATGTGTATGTTTTGATATACATTTCATGAATGTGCAATGAAAATGTGTATGTTTTGGTGTACATTTCTTGTATATACAATCAAAATGTGTATGTTTTGTTGTATATTCCTTGTATATACAATGAAAATGTGTATGTTTTGATGTACATTTCTTGATTGTACACTGAAAATGTGTATGTTTTGATGTACATTTCTTGAATGTACAATGAAAATGTGTATGTTTTGATATACATTTCATGAATGTGCAATGAAAATGTGTATGTTTTGGTGTACATTTCTTGTATATACAATGAAAATGTGTATGTTTTGTTGTATATTTCTTGTATATACAATGAAAATGTGTATGTTTTGATGTACATTTCTTGAATGTACAATGAAAATGTGTATGTTTTGATATACATTTCTTGAATGTACAATGAAAATGAGTATGTTTTGATATACATTTCATGAATGTGCAATGAAAATGTGTATGTTTTGGTGTACATTTCTTGTATATACAATGAAAATGTGTATGTTTTGTTGTACATTTCTTGTATATACAATGAAAATGTGTATGTTTTGATGTACATTTCTTGATTGTACACTGAAAATGTGTATGTTTTGATGTATATTTCTTGAATGTACAATGAAAATGTGTATGTTTTGATGTACATTTCTTGAATGTACAATGAAAATGTGTATGTTTTGATATACATTTCATGAATGTGCAATGAAAATGTGTATATTTTGGTGTACATTTCTTGTATATACAATGAAAATGGGTATGTTTTGTTGTACATTTCTTGTATATACAATGAAAATGTGTATGTTTTGATGTACATTTTTGGTATATACAATGAAAATATGTATGTTTTGATGTATATTTCTTGAATGTACACTCAAAATGTGTATGTTTTAGAAGTACATTTCTTTAATGTACACTGAAAGTGTGTATGTTTTGATGTACATTTCTTGAATGTACAATGAAAATGTGTATGTTTTGATGTACATTTCCTGTATATACAATGAAAATATGTATGTTTTGATGTACATTTCTTGAATGTACACTGAAAATGTGTATGTTTTGATGTACATTTCTTGAATGTACAATGAAAATGTGTATGTTTTGTTGTATATTTCTTGTATATACAATGAAAATGTGTAGTTTTTGATGTACATTTCTTGATTGCACACTGAAAATGTGTATGTTTTGATGTACATTTCTTGAATGTACAATGAAAATGTGTATGTTTTGATATACATTTCATGAATGTGCAATGAAAATGTGTATGTTTTGGTGTACATTTCTTGTATACACAATGAAAATGTGTATGTTTTGTTGTATATTTCTTGTATATACAATGAAAATGTGTATGTTTTGATGTATATTTCTTGAATGTACAATGAAAATGTGTATGTTTTGATGTACATTTCTTGAATGTACAATGAAAATGTGTATGTTTTGATATACATTTCATGAATGTGCAATGAAAATGTGTATGTTTTGGTGTACATTTCTTGTATATACAAATAAAATGTGTATGTTTTGTTGTACATTTCTTGTATATACAATGAAAACGTGTATGTTTTGATGTACATTTTTGGTATATACAATGATAATGTGTATGTTTTGATGTATATTTCTTCAATGTACACTCAAAATGTGTATGTTTTAGAAGTACATTTCTTTAATGTACACTGAAAGTGTGTATGTTTTGATGTACATTTCTTGAATGTACACTGAAAATGTGTATGTTTTGATGTATATTTCTTGAATGTACACTGAAAATGTGTATGTTTTGATGTACATTTCTGGTATATACAATGAAAATGTGTATGTTTTGATGTATATTTCTTGAATGTACACTCAAAATGTGTATGTTTTGATGTACATTTCTGGTATATACAATGAAAATGTGTATGTTTTGATGTATATTTCTTGAATGTACACTGAAAATGTGTATGTTTTGAAGTACATTTCTGGTATATACAATGAAAATGTGTATGTTTTGATGTATATTTCTTGAATGTACACTGAAAATGTGTATGTTTTGATGTACATTTCTTGAATGTACACTGAAAATGTGTATGTTTTGATGTACATTTCTTGAATGTACAATGAAAATGTGTATGTTTTTATGTACATTTCTTGAATGTACAATGAAAATGTGTATGTTTTGATATACATTTCTTGAATGTACAATGAAAATGAGTATGTTTTGATATACATTTCATGAATGTGCAATGAAAACGTGTATGTTTTGGTGTACATTTCTTGTATATACAATGAAAATGTGTATGTTTTGTTGTACATTTCTTGAATATACAATGAAAATGTGTATGTTTTGATGTACATTTCTTGATTGTACACTGAAAATGTGTATGTTTTGATGTTTATTTCTTGAATGTACAATGAAAATGTGTATGTTTTGATGTACATTTCTTGAATGTACAATGAAAATGTGTATGTTTTGATATACATTTCATGAATATGCAATGAAAATGTGTATATTTTGGTGTACATTTCTTGTATATACAATGAAAATGGGTATGTTTTGTTGTACATTTCTTGTATATACAATGAAAATGTGTATGTTTTGATGTACATTTTTGGTATATACAATGAAAATATGTATGTTTTGATGTATATTTCTTGAATGTACACTCAAAATGTGTATGTTTTAGAAGTACATTTCTTTAATGTACACTGAAAGTGTGTATGTTTTGATGTACATTTCTTGAATGTACAATGAAAATGTGTATGTTTTGATATACATTTCATGAATGTGCAATGAAAATGTGTATGTTTTGATGTACATTTCCTGTATATACAATGAAAATATGTAGGTTTTGATGTACATTTTATGAGTGAACAACGAAAGTGTGTATGTTTTGATGTACATTTCTTGAATGTACAATGAAAATGTGTATGTTTTGATGTACATTTCTGGTATGTACAATGAAAATGTGTATGTTTTGATGTATATTTCTTGAATGTACAATGAAAATGTGTATGTTTTGATGTACATTTCTTGAATGTACAATGAAAATGTGTATGTTTTGATGTACATTTCTTGAATGTACAATGAAAATGTGTATGTTTTGATGTACATTTCTGGTATGTACAATGAAAAAGTGTATGTTTTGATGTACATTTCTTGAATGTACAATGAAAATGTGTATGTTTTGATGTACATTTCTTGAATGTACAATGAAAATGTGTATGTTTTGATGTATATTTCTTGAATGTACAATGAAAAAGTGTATGTTTTGATGTATATTTCTTGAATGTACACTGAAAATGTGTATGTTTTGATGTACATTTCTGGTATGTACAATGAAAAAGTGTATGTTTTGATGTACATTTCTTGAATGTACAATGAAAATGTGTATGTTTTGATGTACATTTCTTGAATGTACACTGAAAATGTGTATGTTTTGATGTACATTTCTGGTATGTACAACGAAAAAGTGTATGTTTTGATGTACATTTCTTGAATGTACAATGAAAATGTGTATGTTGTGATGTACATTTCTTGAATGTACACTGAAAACGTGTATGTTTTGATGTACATTTCTGGTATGTACAATGAAAAAGTGTATGTTTTGATGTACATTTCTTGAATGTACAATGAAAGTGTGTATGTTTTGATGTACATTTCTTGAATGTACAATGAAAATGTGTATGTTTTGATGTATATTTCTTGGATGTACACTGAAAATGTGTATGTTTTGATGTACATTTGTGGTATGTACAATGAAAATGTGTATGTTTTGATGTACATTTCTTGAATGTACACTGAAAATGTGTATGTTTTGATGTACATTTCTGGTATGTGCAATGAAAATGTGTATGTTTTGATGTACATTTCTGGTATGTACAATGAAAAAGTGTATGTTTTGATGTACATTTCTGGTATGTACAATGAAAAAGTGTATGTTTTGATGTACATTTCTTGAATGTACACTGAAAATGTGTATGTTTTGATGTACACTTCTTGAATGTACACTGAAAATGTGTATGTTTTGATGTACATTATTGAATGTACACTGAAAATGTGTATGTTTTGATGTACATTTCTGGTATGTACAATGAAAAAGTGTATGTTTTGATGTACATTTCTTGAATGTACAATGAAAATGTGTATGTTTTGATGTACATTTCTTGAATGTACAATGAAAATGTGTATGTTTTGATGTATATTTCTTGAATGTACCCTGAAAATGTGTATGTTTTGATGTACATTTCTTGAATGTACAATGAAAATGTGTATGTTGTGATGTACATTTCTTGAATGTACACTGAAAATGTGTATGTTTTGATGTACATTTCTGGTATGTACAATGAAAAAGTGTATGTTTTGATGTACATTTCTTGAATGTACAATGAAAATGTGTATGTTTTGATGTACATTTCTTGAATGTACAATGAAAATGTGTATGTTTTGATGTATATTTCTTGAATGTACACTGAAAATGTGTATGTTTTGATGTACATTTCTTGAATGTACACTGAAAATGTGTATGTTTTGATGTACATTTCTTGAATGTACAATGAAAATGTGTATGTTTTGATGTATATTTCTTGTATGTACAATGAAAAAGTGTATGCTTTGATGTATATTTCTTGAAATTACACTGAAAAGGTGTATGTTTTGACGTACATTTCTTGAATGTACAATGAAAATGTGTATGTTTTGATTAACATTTCTTGAATGTACACTGAAAATGTGTATGTTTTGATGTACATTTCTTGAATGTACAATGATAATGTGTATGTTTTGATTTACATTTCTGGTATGTACAATGAAAAAGTGTATGTTTTGATGTATATTTCTTGAATGTACACTGAAAATGTGTATGTTTTGATGTACATTTCTTGTATATACAATGAAAATGTCTATGTTTTGATGTATATTTCTTGAATGTACACTGAAAATGTGTATGTTTGGATGTACATTTCTTGAATGTACAATGAAAATGTGTATGTTTTGATCTACATTTCTTGTATATACCATGAAAATGTGTATGTTTTGATGTACATTTCTTGAATGTACAATGAAAATGTGTATGTTTTGATGTACATTTCTTGTATATACCATGAAAATGTGTATGTTTTGATGTATATTTCTTGAATGTATCCTGAAAATGTGTATGTTTTGATGTATACTTCTTGAATGTACACTGAAAATGTGTATGTTTGGATGTACATTTCTTGAATGTACAATGAAAATGTGTATGTTTTGATGTACATTTCTGGAATATGCAATGAAAATGTGTATGCTTTGATGTATATTTCTTGAATGTACACTGAAAATGTGTATGTTTTGATGTACATTTCTTGAATGTACAATGAAAATGTGTATGCTTTGATGTACATTTCTTGAATGTACAATGAAAATGTGTATGTTTTGATGTACATTTCTTGAATGTACAATGAAAATGTGTATGTTTTGATGTACATTTCTTGAATGTACACTGAAAATGTGTATGTTTTGATGTACATTTCTTGAATGTACAATGAAAATGTGTATGCTTTGATGTACATTTCTTGAATGTACAATGAAAATGTGTATGTTTTGATGTACATTTCTTGAATGTACACTGAAAATGTGTATGTTTTGATGTACATTTCTTGAATGTACAATGAAAATGTGTATGTTTTGATGTACATTTCTGGTATATACAATGAAAATGTGTATGTTTTGATGTATATTTCTTGAATGTACACTGAAAATGTGTATGTTTTAATGTACATTTCTTGAATGTACAATGAAAATGTGTATGCTTTGATGTACATTTCTTGAATGTACAATGAAAAAGTGTATGTTTTGATGTACATTTCTTGAATATACAATGAAAATGTGTATGTTTTGATGTACATTTCTTGAATGTACACTGAAAATGTGTATGTTTTGATGTACATTTCTTGAATGTACACTGAAAATGTGTATGTTTTGATGTACATTTCTTGAATGTACAATGAAAATGTGTGTGTTTTGATGTACATTTCTTGAATGTACAATGAAAAAGTGTATGCTTTGATGTACATTTCTTGAATGTACAATGAAAATGTGTATGTTTTGATGTACATTTCTTGAATGTACAATGAAAATGTGTATGTTTTGATGTATATTTCTTGAATGTACACTGAAAATGTGTATGTTTTGATGTACATTTCTGGTATGTACAATGAAAATGTGTATGTTTTGATGTACATTTCTTGAATGTACACTGAAAATGTGTATGCTTTGATGTACACTTCTTGAATGTACACTGAAAATGTGCATGTTTTGATGTACATTTCTTGAATGTACAATGAAAATGTGTATGTTTTGATGTACATTTCTTGTATATACCATGAAAATGTGTATGTTTTGATGTACATTTCTTGAATGTACAATGAAAATGTGTATGTTTTGATGTACATTTCTTGTATATACCATGAAAATGTGTATGTTTTGATGTATATTTCTTGAATGTATCCTGAAAATGTGTATGTTTTGATGTATATTTCTTGAATGTACACTGAAAATGTGTATGTTTGGATGTACATTTCTTGAATGTACAATGAAAATGTGTATGTTTTGATGTACATTTCTGGAATATGCAATGAAAATGTGTATGTTTTGATGTATATTTCTTGAATGTACACTGAAAATGTGTATGTTTTGATGTACATTTCTTGAATGTACAATGAAAATGTGTATGTTTTGATGTACATTTCTTGAATGTACACTGAAAATGTGTATGCTTTGATGTACATTTCTTGAATGTACAATGAAAAAGTGTATGTTTTGATGTACATTTCTTGAATGTACAATGAAAATGTGTATGTTTTGATGTACATTTCTTGAATGCACACTGAAAATGTGTATGTTTTGATGTACATTTCTTGAATGTACAATGAAAATGTGTATGTTTTGATGTACATTTCTTGAATGTACAATGAAAATGTGTATGTTTTCATGTACATTTCTTGAATGTACAATGAAAAAGTGTATGTTTTGATGTACATTTCTTGAATGTACAATGAAAATGTGTATGTTTTGATGTACATTTCTTGAATGTACAATGAAAATGTGTATGTTTTGATGTATATTTCTTGAATGTACACTGAAAATGTGTATGTTTTGATGTACATTTCTGGTATGTACAATGAAAATGTGTATGTTTTGATGTACATTTCTTGAATGTACACTGAAAATGTGTATGCTTTGATGTACACTTCTTGAATGTACACTGAAAATGTGTATGTTTTGATGTACATTTCTTGAATGTACACTGAAAATGTGTATGTTTTGATGTACATTTCTGGTATGTACAATGAAAAAGTGTATGTTTTGATGTACATTTCTTGAATGTACAATGAAAATGTGTATGTTTTGATGTACATTTCTTGAATGTACAATGAAAATGTGTATGTTTAGATGTATATTTCTTGAATGTACCCTGAAAATGTGTATGTTTTGATGTACATTTCTTGAATGTACAATGAAAATGTGTATGTTCTGATGTACATTTCTTGAATGTACACTGAAAATGTGTATGTTTTGATGTACATTTCTGGTATGTACAATGAAAAAGTGTATGTTTTGATGTACATTTCTTGAATGTAGAATGAAAATGTGTATGTTTTGATGTACATTTCTTGAATGTACAATGAAAATGTGTATGTTTTGATGTATATTTCTTGTATGTACACTGAAAATGTGTATGTTTTGATGTACATTTCTTGAATGTACACTGATAATGTGTATGTTTTGATGTACATTTCTTGAATGTACACTGAAAATGTGTATGCTTTGATGTACATTTCTTGAATGCACAATGAAAATGTGTATGTTTTGATGTATATTTCTGGTATGTACAATGAAAAAGTGTATGTTTTGATGTATATTTCTTGAATGTACACTGAAAATGTGTATGTTTTGATGTACATTTCTTGAATGCACAATGAAAATGTGTATGTTTTGATGTACATTTCTTGAATGTACACTGAAAATGTGTATGTTATGATTTACATTTCTTGAATGTACAATGATAATGTGTATGTTTTGATGTACATTTCTGGTATGTACAATGAAAAAGTGTATGTTGTGATGTATATTTCTTGAATGTACACTGAAAATGTGTATGTTTTGATGTACATTTCTTGTATATACAATGAAAATGTGTATGCTTTGATGTATATTTCTTGAATGTACACTGAAAATGTGTATGTTGTTATGTACATTTCTTGAATGTACAATGAAAATGTGTATGTTTTGATGTACATTTCTTGTATATACCATGAAAATGTGTATGCTTTGATGTACATTTCTTGAATGTACAATGAAAATGTGTATGTTTTGATGTACATCTCTGGTATGTACAATGAAAATGTGTATGTTTTGATGTATATTTCTTGAATGTACAATGAAAATGTGTATGTTTTGATGTACATTTCTTGAATGTACAATGAAAATGTGTATGTTTTGATGTACATTTCTTGAATGTACAATGAAAATGTGTATGTTTTGATGTACATTTCTGGTATGTACAATGAAAAAGTGTATGTTTTGATGTACATTTCTTGAATGTACAATGAAAATGTGTATGTTTTGATGTACATTTCTTGAATGTACAATGAAAATGTGTATGTTTTGATGTATATTTCTTGAATGTACAATTAAAAAGTGTATGTTTTGATGTATATTTCTTGAATGTACACTGAAAATGTGTATGTTTTGATGTACATTTCTGGTATGTACAATGAAAAAGTGTATGTTTTGATGTACATTTCTTGAATGTACAATGAAAATGTGTATGTTTTGATGTACATTTCTTGAATGTACACTGAAAATGTGTATGTTTTGATGTACATTTCTGGTATGTACAACGAAAAAGTGTATGTTTTGATGTACATTTCTTGAATGTACAATGAAAATGTGTATGTTTTGATGTACATTTCTTGAATGTACACTGAAAACGTGTATGTTTTGATGTACATTTCTGGTATGTACAATGAAAAGGTGTATGTTTTGATGTACATTTCTTGAATGTACAATGAAAGTGTGTATGTTTTGATGTACATTTCTTGAATGTACAATGAAAATGTGTATGTTTTGATGTATATTTCATGGATGTACACTGAAAATGTGTATGTTTTGATGTACATTTCTGGTATGTACAATGAAAATGTGTATGTTTTGATGTACATTTCTTGAATGTACACTGAAAATGTGTATGTTTTGATGTACATTTCTGGTATGTGCA
This sequence comes from Tenodera sinensis, assembly GCA_030765045.1. Lineage (NCBI taxonomy): Eukaryota > Metazoa > Arthropoda > Insecta > Mantodea > Mantidae > Tenodera > Tenodera sinensis. Next base: position 1,129,243 of record JAUKNM010000095.1, read on the forward strand.
ATGAAAATGTGTATGTTTTGATGTACATTTCTGGTATGTACAATGAAAAAGGGTATGTTTTGATGTACATTTCTGGTATGCACAATGAAAAAGTGTATGTTTTGATGTACATTTCTTGAATGTACACTGAAAATGTGTATGTTTTAATGTACACTTCTTGAATGTACACTGAAAGTGTGTATGTTTTGATGTACATTTCTTGAATGTACACTGAAAATGTGTATGTTTTGATGTACATTTCTGGTATGTACAATGAAAAAGTGTATGTTTTGATGTACATTTCTTGAATGTACAATGAAAATGTGTATGTTTTGATGTACATTTCTTGAATGTACAATGAAAATGTGTATGTTTTGATGTATATTTCTTGAATGTACCCTGAAAATGTGTATGTTTTGATGTACATTTCTTGAATGTACAATGAAAATGTGTATGTTCTGATGTACATTTCTTGAATGTACACTGAAAATGTGTATGTTTTGATGTACATTTCTGGTATGTACAATGAAAAAGTGTATGTTTTGATGTACATTTCTTGAATGTACAATGAAAATGTGTATGTTTTGATGTACATTTCTTGAATGTACAATGAAAGTGTGTATGTTTTGATGTATATTTCTTGAATGTACACTGAAAATGTGTATGTTTTGATGTACATTTCTTGAATGTACACTGAAAATGTGTATGTTTTGATGTACATTTCTTGAATGTACAATGAAAATGTGTATGTTTTGATGTATATTTCTGGTATGTACAATGAAAAAGTGTATGTTTTGATGTATATTTCTTGAAATTACACTGAAAAGGTGTATGTTTTGACGTACATTTCTTGAATGTACAATGAAAATGTGTATGTTTTGATGTACATTTCTTGTATATACCATGAAAATGTGTATGTTTTGATGTACATTTCTTGAATGTACAATGAAAATTTGTATGTTTTGATGTACATTTCTTGTATATACCATGAAAATGTGTATGTTTTGATGTATATTTCTTGAATGTATCCTGAAAATGTGTATGTTTTGATGTATATTTCTTGAATGTACACTGAAAATGTGTATGTTTGGATGTACATTTCTTGAATGTACAATGAAAATGTGTATGTTTTGATGTACATTTCTGGAATATGCAATGAAAATGTGTATGTTTTGATGTATATTTCTTGAATGTACACTGAAAATGTGTATGTTTTGATGTACATTTCTTGAATGTACAATGAAAATGTGTATGCTTTGATGTACATTTCTTGAATGTACAATGAAAATGTGTATGTTTTTATGTACATTTCTTGAATGTACAATGAAAATGTGTATGTTTTGATGTACATTTCTTGAATGTACACTGAAAATGTGTATGTTTTGATGTACATTTCTGGAATGTACAATGAAAATGTGTATGCTTTGATGTACATTTCTTGAATGTACAATGAAAATGTGTATGTTTTGATGTACATTTCTTGAATGTACACTGAAAATGTGTATGTTTTGATGTACATTTCTTGAATGTACAATGAAAATGTGTATGTTTTGATGTACATTTCTGGTATATACAATGAAAATGTGTATGTTTTGATGTATATTTCTTGAATGTACACTGAAAATGTGTATGTTTTGATGTACATTTCTTGAATGTACAATGAAAATGTGTATGCTTTGATGTACATTTCTTGAATGTACAATGAAAATGTGTATGTTTTGATGTACATTTCTTGAATGTACAATGAAAATGTGTATGTTTTGATGTACATTTCTTGAATGTACACTGAAAATGTGTATGTTTTGATGTACATTTCTTGAATGTACACTGAAAATGTGTATGTTTTGATGTACATTTCTTGAATGTACAATGAAAATGTGTATGTTTTGATGTATATTTCTTGAATGTACACTGAAAATGTGTATGTTTTGATGTACATTTCTTGAATGTACAATGAAAATGTGTATGCTTTGATGTACATTTCTTGAATGTACAATGAAAATGTGTATGTTTTGATGTACATTTCTTGAATGTACAATGAAAATGTGTATGTTTTGATGTACATTTCTTGAGTATACAATGAAAATGTGTATGTTTTGATGTACATTTCTTGAATGTACAATGAAAATGTGTATGTTTTGATTTATATTTCTTGAATGTACACTGAAAATGTGTATGTTTTGATGTACATTTCTTGAATGTGCAATGAAAATGTGTATGTTTTGATGTACATTTCTTGAATGTACACTGAAAATGTGTATGTTTTGATGTACATTTCTTGACGGTACACTGAAAATGTGTATGTTTTGATGTACATTTCTTGAATGTACAATGAAAATGTGTATGTTTTGATGTACATTTCTTGAATGTATACTGAAAATGTGTATGTTTTGATGTACATTTCTTGAATGTACAATGAAAATGTGTATGTTTTGATGTACATTTCTGGTATGTACAATGAAAAAGTGTATGTTGTGATGTATATTTCTTGAATGTACACTGAAAATGTGTATGTTTTGATGTACATTTCTTGTATATACAATGAAAATGTGTATGCTTTGATGTATATTTCTTGAATGTACACTGAAAATGTGTATGTTGTGATGTACATTTCTTGAATGTACACTGAAAATGTGTATGTTTTGATGTACATTTCTGGTATGTACAATGAAAAAGTGTATGTTTTGATGTACATTTCTTGAATGTACAATGAAAATGTGTATGTTTTGATGTACATTTCTTGAATGTACAATGAAAGTGTGTATGTTTTGATGTATATTTCTTGAATGTACACTGAAAATGTGTATGTTTTGATGTACATTTCTTGAATGTACACTGAAAATGTGTATGTTTTGATGTACATTTCTTGAATGTACAATGAAAATGTGTATGTTTTGATGTATATTTCTGGTATGTACAATGAAAAAGTGTATGTTTTGATGTATATTTCTTGAAATTACACTGAAAAGGTGTATGTTTTGACGTACATTTCTTGAATGTACAATGAAAATGTGTATGTTTTGATGTACATTTCTTGTATATACCATGAAAATGTGTATGTTTTGATGTACATTTCTTGAATGTACAATGAAAATTTGTATGTTTTGATGTACATTTCTTGTATATACCATGAAAATGTGTATGTTTTGATGTATATTTCTTGAATGTATCCTGAAAATGTGTATGTTTTGATGTATATTTCTTGAATGTACACTGAAAATGTGTATGTTTGGATGTACATTTCTTGAATGTACAATGAAAATGTGTATGTTTTGATGTACATTTCTGGAATATGCAATGAAAATGTGTATGTTTTGATGTATATTTCTTGAATGTACACTGAAAATGTGTATGTTTTGATGTACATTTCTTGAATGTACAATGAAAATGTGTATGCTTTGATGTACATTTCTTGAATGTACAATGAAAATGTGTATGTTTTTATGTACATTTCTTGAATGTACAATGAAAATGTGTATGTTTTGATGTACATTTCTTGAATGTACACTGAAAATGTGTATGTTTTGATGTACATTTCTGGAATGTACAATGAAAATGTGTATGCTTTGATGTACATTTCTTGAATGTACAATGAAAATGTGTATGTTTTGATGTACATTTCTTGAATGTACACTGAAAATGTGTATGTTTTGATGTACATTTCTTGAATGTACAATGAAAATGTGTATGTTTTGATGTACATTTCTGGTATATACAATGAAAATGTGTATGTTTTGATGTATATTTCTTGAATGTACACTGAAAATGTGTATGTTTTGATGTACATTTCTTGAATGTACAATGAAAATGTGTATGCTTTGATGTACATTTCTTGAATGTACAATGAAAATGTGTATGTTTTGATGTACATTTCTTGAATGTACAATGAAAATGTGTATGTTTTGATGTACATTTCTTGAATGTACACTGAAAATGTGTATGTTTTGATGTACATTTCTTGAATGTACACTGAAAATGTGTATGTTTTGATGTACATTTCTTGAATGTACAATGAAAATGTGTATGTTTTGATGTATATTTCTTGAATGTACACTGAAAATGTGTATGTTTTGATGTACATTTCTTGAATGTACAATGAAAATGTGTATGCTTTGATGTACATTTCTTGAATGTACAATGAAAATGTGTATGTTTTGATGTACATTTCTTGAATGTACAATGAAAATGTGTATGTTTTGATGTACATTTCTTGAGTATACAATGAAAATGTGTATGTTTTGATGTACATTTCTTGAATGTACAATGAAAATGTGTATGTTTTGATTTATATTTCTTGAATGTACACTGAAAATGTGTATGTTTTGATGTACATTTCTTGAATGTGCAATGAAAATGTGTATGTTTTGATGTACATTTCTTGAATGTACACTGAAAATGTGTATGTTTTGATGTACATTTCTTGACTGTACACTGAAAATGTGTATGTTTTGATGTACATTTCTTGAATGTACAATGAAAATGTGTATGTTTTGATGTACATTTCTTGAATGTATACTGAAAATGTGTATGTTTTGATGTACATTTCTTGAATGTACAATGAAAATGTGTATGTTTTGATGTACATTTCTGGTATGTACAATGAAAAAGTGTATGTTGTGATGTATATTTCTTGAATGTACACTGAAAATGTGTATGTTTTGATGTACATTTCTTGTATATACAATGAAAATGTGTATGCTTTGATGTATATTTCTTGAATGTACACTGAAAATGTGTATGTTGTGATGTACATTTCTTGAATGTACAATGAAAATGTGTATGTTTTGATGTACATTTCTTGTATATACCATGAAAATGTGTATGCTTTGATGTACATTTCTTGAATGTACAATGAAAATGTGTATGTTTTGATGTACATTTCTTGTATATACCATGAAAATGTGTATGTTTTGATGTATATTTCTTGAATGTATCCTGAAAATGTGTATGTTTTGATGTATATTTCTTGAATGTACACTGAAAATGTGTATGTTTGGATGTACATTTCTTGAATGTACAATGAAAATGTGTATATTTTGATGTACATTTCTGGTATATACAATGAAAATGTGTATGTTTTGATGTATATTTCTTGAATGTACAATGAAAATGTGTATATTTTGATGTACATTTCTGGTATATACAATGAAAATGTGTATGTTTTGATGTACATTTCTTGTATATACCATGAAAATGTGTATGTTTTGTTGTAGATTTCTTGAATGTACAATGAAAATGTGTATGTTTTGATGTACATTTCTTGTATATACCATGAAAATGTGTATGTTTTGATGTATATTTCTTGAATGTATCCTGAAAATGTGTATGTTTTGATGTATATTTCTTGAATGTACACTGAAAATGTATATGTTTGGATGTACATTTCTTGAATGTACAATGAAAATGTGTATGTTTTGATGTACATTTCTTGAATGTACAATGAAAATGTGTATGTTTTGATGTACATTTCTGGTATATAATGAAAATGTGTATGTTTTGATGTATATTTCTTGAATGTACACTGAAAATGTGTATCTTTTGATGTACATTTCTTGAATGTACAATGAAAATGTGTATGCTTTGATGTACATTTCTTGAATGTACAATGAAAATGTGTATGTTTTGATGTACATTTCTTGAATGTACAATGAAAATGTGTTTGTTTTGATGTACATTTCTTGAATGTACACTGAAAATGTGTATGTTTTGATGTACATTTCTTGAATGTACAATGAAAATGTGTATGTTTTGATGTACATTTCTTGAATGTACAATGAAAATGTGTATGTTTTGATGTACATTTCTTGAATGTACACTGAAAATGTGTATGCTTTGATGTACATTTCTTGAATGTACACTGAAAATGTGTATGTTTGGATGTACATTTCTTGAATGTACAATGAAAATGTGTATGTTTTGATGTACATTTCTGGTATATACAATGAAAATGTGTATGTTTTGTTGTACATTTCTTGTATATACAATGAAAATGTGTATGTTTTGATGTACATTTCTTGAATGTACACTGAAAATGTGTATGTTTGGATGTACATTTCTTGAATGTACAATGAAAATGTGTATGTTTTGATGTACATTTCTGGTATATACAATGAAAATCTGTATGTTTTGATGTATATTTCTTGAATGTACACTGAAAATGTGTATGTTTTGATGTACATTTCTTGAATGTACAATGAAAATGTGTATGCTTTGATGTACATTTCTTGAATGTACAATGAAAATGTGTATGTTTTGATGTACATTTCTTGAATGTACAATGAAAATGTGTATGTTTTGATGTACATTCCTTGAATGTACAATGAAAATGTGTATGTTTTGATGTACATTCCTTGAATGTACACTGAAAATGTGTATGTTTTGATGTACATTTCTTGAATGTACACTGAAAATGTGTATGTTTTGATGTACATTTCTTGAATGTACAATGAAAATGTGTATGTTTTGATGTATATTTCTTGAATGTACACTAAAAATGTGTATGTTTTGATGTACATTTCTTGAATGTACAATGAAAATGTGTATGCTTTGATGTACATTTCTTGAATGTACAATGAAAATGTGTATGTTTTGATGTACATTTCTTGAATGTACAATGAAAATGTGTATGTTTTGATGTACATTTCTTGAGTATACAATGAAAATGTGTATGTTTTGATGTACATTTCTTGAATGTACAATGAAAATGTGTATGTTTTGATGTATATTTCTTGAATGTACACTGAAAATGTGTATGTTTTGATGTACATTTCTTGAGTGTGCAATGAAAATGTGTATGTTTTGATGTACATTTCTTGAATGTACACTGAAAATGTGTATGTTTTGATGTACATTTCTTGAATGTACACTGAAAATGTGTATGTTTTGATGTACATTTCTTGAATGTACAATGAAAATGTGTATGTTTTGATGTACATTTCTTGAATGTACACTGAAAATGTGTATGTTTTGATGTACATTTCTTGAATGTACAATGAAAATGTGTATGTTTTGATGTAGATTTCTTGAATGTACACTGAAAATGTGTATGTTTTGATGTACATTTCTTGAATGTACAATGAAAATGTGTATACTTTGATGTACATTTCTTGAATGTACAATGAAAATGTGTATGTTTTGATGTACATTTCTTGAATGTACAATGAAAATGTGTATGTTTTGATGTATATTTCTTGAATGTACACTGAAAATGTGTATGTTTTGATGTACATTTCTTGAATGTACAATGAAAATGTGTATGTTTTGATGTACATTTCTTGAATGTACACTGAAAATGTGTATGTTTTGATGTACATTTCTTGAACGTACAATGAAAATGTGTATGTTTTGATATACATTTCTTGAATGTACAATGAAAATGTGTATGTTTTGATGTACATTTCTTGTATATACCATGAAAATGTGTATGTTTTGATGTATATTTCTTGAATGTATCCTGAAAATGTGTATGTTTTGATGTATATTTCTTGAATGTACACTGAAAATGTGTATGTTTGGATGTACATTTCTTGAATGTACAATGAAAATGTGTATATTTTGATGTACATTTCTGGTATATACAATGAAAATGTGTATGTTTTGATGTATATTTCTTGAATGTACAATGAAAATGTGTATATTTTGATGTACATTTCTGGTATATACAATGAAAATGTGTATGTTTTGATGTACATTTCTTGTATACACCATGAAAATGTGTATGTTTTGATGTAGATTTCTTGAATGTACAATGAAAATGTGTATGTTTTGATGTACATTTCTTGTATATACCATGAAAATGTGTATGTTTTGATGTATATTTCTTGAATGTATCCTGAAAATGTGTATGTTTTGATGTATATTTCTTGAATGTACACTGAAAATGTGTATGTTTGGATGTACATTTCTTGAATGTACAATGAAAATGTGTATGTTTTGATGTACATTTCTTGAATGTACAATGAAAATGTGTATGCTTTGATGTACATTTCTTGAATGTACAATGAAAATGTGTATGTTTTGATGTACATTTCTTGAATGTACAATGAAAATGTGTTTGTTTTGATGTACATTTCTTGAATGTACACTGAAAATGTGTATGTTTTGATGTACATTTCTTGAATGTACAATGAAAATGTGTATGTTTTGATGTACATTTCTTGAATGTACAATGAAAATGTGTATGTTTTGATGTACATTTCTTGAATGTACACTGAAAATGTGTATGTTTGGATGTACATTTCTTGAATGTACAATGAAAATGTGTATGTTTTGATGTACATTTCTGGTATATACAGTGAAAATGTGTATGTTTTGTTGTACATTTCTTGTATATACAATGAAAATGTGTATCTTTTGATGTACATTTCTTGAATGTACACTGAAAATGTGTATGTTTGGATGTACATTTCTTGAATGTACAATGAAAATGTGTATGTTTTGATGTACATTTCTGGTATATACAATGAAAATGTGTATGTTTTGATGTATATTTCTTGAATGTACACTGAAAATGTGTATGTTTTGATGTACATTTCTTGAATGTACAATGAAAATGTGTATGCTTTGATGTACATTTCTTGAATGTACAATGAAAATGTGTATGTTTTGATGTACATTTCTTGAATGTACAATGAAAATGTTTATGTTTTGATGTACATTTCTTGAATGTACACTGAAAATGTGTATGTTTTGATGTACATTTCTTGAATGTACACTGAAAATGTGTATGTTTTGATGTACATTTGTTGAATGTACAATGAAAATTTGTATGTTTTGATGTATATTTCTTGAATGTACACTAAAAATGTGTATGTTTTGATGTACATTTCTTGAATGTACAATGAAAATGTGTATGCTTTGATGTACATTTCTTGAATGTACAATGAAAATGTGTATGTTTTGATGTACATTTCTTGAATGTACAATGAAAATGTGTATGTTTTGATGTACATTTCTTGAGTATACAATGAAAATGTGTATGTTTTGATGTACATTTCTTGAATGTACAATGAAAATGTGTATGTTTTGATGTAAATTTCTTGAATGTACACTGAAAATGTGTATGTTTTGATGTACATTTCTTGAATGTGCAATGAAAATGTGTATGTTTTGATGTACATTTCTTGAATGTACACTGAAAATGTGTATGTTTTGATGTACATTTCTTGAATGTACACTGAAAATGTGTATGTTTTGATGTACATTTCTTGAATGTACAATGAAAATGTGTATGTTTTGATGAAGATTTCTTGAATGTACACTGAAAATGTGTATGTTTTGATGTACATTTCTTGAATGTACAATGAAAATGTGTATATTTTGATGTACATTTCTTGAATGTACAATGAAAATGTGTATGTTTTGATGTACATTTCTTGAATGTACAAGGAAAATGTGTATGTTTTGATGTATATTTCTTGAATGTACACTGAAAATGTGTATGTTTTGATGTACATTTCTTGAATGTACAATGAAAATGTGTATGTTTTGATGTACATTTCTTGAATGTACACTGAAAATGTGTATGTTTTGATGTACATTTCTTGAATGTACAATGAAAATGTGTATGCTTTGATGTACATTTCTTGAATGTACAATGAAAATGTGTATGTTTTGATGTACATTTCTTGAATGTACAATGAAAATGTGTATGTTTTGATGCACATTTCTTGAGTATACAATGAAAATGTGTATGTTTTGATGTACATTTCTTGAATGTACAATGAAAATGTGTATGTTTTGATGTATATTTCTTGAATGTACACTGAAAATGTGTATGTTTTGATGTACATTTCTTGAATGTACACTGAAAATGTGTATGTTTTGATGTACATTTCTTGAATGTACACTGAAAATGTGTATGTTTTGATGTACATTTCTTGAATGTACAATGAAAATGTGTATGTTTTGATGTACATTTCTTGAATGTACACTCAAAATGTGTATGTTTTAGAAGTACATTTCTTTAATGTACACTGAAAGTGTGTATGTTTTGATGTACATTTCTTGAATGTACAATGAAAATGTGTATGTTTTGATGTACATTTCTTGAATGTACAATGAAAATGTGTATGTTTTGATGTAGATTTCTTGAATGTACACTGAAAATGTGTATGTTTTGATGTACATTTCTTGAATGTACAATGAAAATGTGTATACTTTGATGTACATTTCTTGAATGTACAATGAAAATGTGTATGTTTTGATGTACATTTCTTGAATGTACAATGAAAATGTGTATGTTTTGATGTATATTTCTTGAATGTACACTGAAAATGTGTATGTTTTGATGTACATTTCTTGAATGTACAATGAAAATGTGTATGTTTTGATGTACATTTCTTGAATGTACACTGAAAATGTGTATGTTTTGATGTACATTTCTTGAACGTACAATGAAAATGTGTATGTTTTGATATACATTTCTTGAATGTACAATGAAAATGTGTATGTTTTGATGTACATTTCTTGTATATACCATGAAAATGTGTATGTTTTGATGTATATTTCTTGAATGTATCCTGAAAATGTGTATGTTTTGATGTATATTTCTTGAATGTACACTGAAAATGTGTATGTTTGGATGTACATTTCTTGAATGTACAATGAAAATGTGTATATTTTGATGTACATTTCTGGTATATACAATGAAAATGTGTATGTTTTGATGTATATTTCTTGAATGTACAATGAAAATGTGTATATTTTGATGTACATTTCTGGTATATACAATGAAAATGTGTATGTTTTGATGTACATTTCTTGTATACACCATGAAAATGTGTATGTTTTGATGTAGATTTCTTGAATGTACAATGAAAATGTGTATGTTTTGATGTACATTTCTTGTATATACCATGAAAATGTGTATGTTTTGATGTATATTTCTTGAATGTATCCTGAAAATGTGTATGTTTTGATGTATATTTCTTGAATGTACACTGAAAATGTGTATGTTTGGATGTACATTTCTTGAATGTACAATGAAAATGTGTATGTTTTGATGTACATTTCTTGAATGTACAATGAAAATGTGTATGCTTTGATGTACATTTCTTGAATGTACAATGAAAATGTGTATGTTTTGATGTACATTTCTTGAATGTACAATGAAAATGTGTTTGTTTTGATGTACATTTCTTGAATGTACACTGAAAATGTGTATGTTTTGATGTACATTTCTTGAATGTACAATGAAAATGTGTATGTTTTGATGTACATTTCTTGAATGTACAATGAAAATGTGTATGTTTTGATGTACATTTCTTGAATGTACACTGAAAATGTGTATGTTTGGATGTACATTTCTTGAATGTACAATGAAAATGTGTATGTTTTGATGTACATTTCTGGTATATACAGTGAAAATGTGTATGTTTTGTTGTACATTTCTTGTATATACAATGAAAATGTGTATCTTTTGATGTACATTTCTTGAATGTACACTGAAAATGTGTATGTTTGGATGTACATTTCTTGAATGTACAATGAAAATGTGTATGTTTTGATGTACATTTCTGGTATATACAATGAAAATGTGTATGTTTTGATGTATATTTCTTGAATGTACACTGAAAATGTGTATGTTTTGATGTACATTTCTTGAATGTACAATGAAAATGTGTATGCTTTGATGTACATTTCTTGAATGTACAATGAAAATGTGTATGTTTTGATGTACATTTCTTGAATGTACAATGAAAATGTTTATGTTTTGATGTACATTTCTTGAATGTACACTGAAAATGTGTATGTTTTGATGTACATTTCTTGAATGTACACTGAAAATGTGTATGTTTTGATGTACATTTCTTGAATGTACAATGAAAATTTGTATGTTTTGATGTATATTTCTTGAATGTACACTAAAAATGTGTATGTTTTGATGTACATTTCTTGAATGTACAATGAAAATGTGTATGCTTTGATGTACATTTCTTGAATGTACAATGAAAATGTGTATGTTTTGATGTACATTTCTTGAATGTACAATGAAAATGTGTATGTTTTGATGTACATTTCTTGAGTATACAATGAAAATGTGTATGTTTTGATGTACATTTCTTGAATGTACAATGAAAATGTGTATGTTTTGATGTATATTTCTTGAATGTACACTGAAAATGTGTATGTTTTGATGTACATTTCTTGAATGTGCAATGAAAATGTGTATGTTTTGATGTACATTTCTTGAATGTACACTGAAAATGTGTATGTTTTGATGTACATTTCTTGAATGTACACTGAAAATGTGTATGTTTTGATGTACATTTCTTGAATGTACAATGAAAATGTGTATGTTTTGATGAAGATTTCTTGAATGTACACTGAAAATGTGTATGTTTTGATGTACATTTCTTGAATGTACAATGAAAATGTGTATATTTTGATGTACATTTCTTGAATGTACAATGAAAATGTGTATGTTTTGATGTACATTTCTTGAATGTACAAGGAAAATGTGTATGTTTTGATGTATATTTCTTGAATGTACACTGAAAATGTGTATGTTTTGATGTACATTTCTTGAATGTACAATGAAAATGTGTATGTTTTGATGTACATTTCTTGAATGTACACTGAAAATGTGTATGTTTTGATGTACATTTCTTGAATGTACAATGAAAATGTGTATGCTTTGATGTACATTTCTTGAATGTACAATGAAAATGTGTATGTTTTGATGTACATTTCTTGAATGTACAATGAAAATGTGTATGTTTTGATGTACATTTCTTGAGTATACAATGAAAATGTGTATGTTTTGATGTACATTTCTTGAATGTACAATGAAAATGTGTATGTTTTGATGTATATTTCTTGAATGTACACTGAAAATGTGTATGTTTTGATGTACATTTCTTGAATGTACACTGAAAATGTGTATGTTTTGATGTACATTTCTTGAATGTACACTGAAAATGTGTATGTTTTGATGTACATTTCTTGAATGTACAATGAAAATGTGTATGTTTTGATGTACATTTCTTGAATGTACACTCAAAATGTGTATGTTTTAGAAGTACATTTCTTTAATGTACACTGAAAGTGTGTATGTTTTGATGTACATTTCTTGAATGTACAATGAAAATGTGTATGTTTTGATATACATTTCATGAATGTGCAATGAAAATGTGTATGTTTTGATGTACATTTCCTGTATATACAATGAAAATATGTAGGTTTTGATGTACATTTTATGAGTGAACAACGAAAGTGTATATGTTTTGATGTACATTTCTTGAATGTACAATGAAAATGTGTATGTTTTGATGTACATTTCTGGTATGTACAATGAAAATGTGTATGTTTTGATGTATATTTCTTGAATGTACAATGAAAATGTGTATGTTTTGATGTACATTTCTTGAATGTACAATGAAAATGTGTATGTTTTGATGTACATTTCTTGAATGTACAATGAAAATGTGTATGTTTTGATGTACATTTCTGGTATGTACAATGAAAAAGTGTATGTTTTGATGTACATTTCTTGAATGTACAATGAAAATGTGTATGTTTTGATGTACATTTCTTGAATGTACAATGAAAATGTGTATGTTTTGATGTATATTTCTTGAATGTACAATGAAAAAGTGTATGTTTTGATGTATATTTCTTGAATGTACACTGAAAATGTGTATGTTTTGATGTACATTTCTGGTATGTACAATGAAAAAGTGTATGTTTTGATGTACATTTCTTGAATGTACAATGAAAATGTGTATGTTTTGATGTACATTTCTTGAATGTACACTGAAAATGTGTATGTTTTGATGTACATTTCTGGTATGTACAACGAAAAAGTGTATGTTTTGATGTACATTTCTTGAATGTACAATGAAAATGTGTATGTTTTGATGTACATTTCTTGAATGTACACTGAAAACGTGTATGTTTTGATGTACATTTCTGGTATGTACAATGAAAAAGTGTATGTTTTGATGTACATTTCTTGAATGTACAATGAAAGTGTGTATGTTTTGATGTACATTTCTTGAATGTACAATGAAAGTGTGTATGTTTTGATGTATATTTCTTGGATGTACACTGAAAATGTGTATGTTTTGATGTACATTTCTGGTATGTACAATGAAAATGTGTATGTTTTGATGTACATTTCTTGAATGTACACTGAAAATGTGTATGTTTTGATGTACATTTCTGGTATGTGCAATGAAAATGTGTATGTTTTGATGTACATTTCTGGTATGTACAATGAAAAAGTGTATGTTTTGATGTACATTTCTGGTATGTACAATGAAAAAGTGTATGTTTTGATGTACATTTCTTGAATGTACACTGAAAATGTGTATGTTTTGATGTACACTTCTTGAATGTACACTGAAAATGTGTATGTTTTGATGTACATTATTGAATGTACACTGAAAATGTGTATGTTTTGATGTACATTTCTGGTATGTACAATGAAAAAGTGTATGTTTTGATGTACATTTCTTGAATGTACAATGAAAATGTGTATGTTTTGATGTACATTTCTTGAATGTACAATGAAAATGTGTATGTTTTGATGTATATTTCTTGAATGTACCCTGAAAATGTGTATGTTTTGATGTACATTTCTTGAATGTACAATGAAAATGTGTATGTTGTGATGTACATTTCTTGAATGTACACTGAAAATGTGTATGTTTTGATGTACATTTCTGGTATGTACAATGAAAAAGTGTATGTTTTGATGTACATTTCTTGAATGTACAATGAAAATGTGTATGTTTTGATGTACATTTCTTGAATGTACAATGAAAATGTGTATGTTTTGATGTATATTTCTTGAATGTACACTGAAAATGTGTATGTTTTGATGTACATTTCTTGAATGTACACTGAAAATGTGTATGTTTTGATGTACATTTCTTGAATGTACAATGAAAATGTGTATGTTTTGATGTATATTTCTTGTATGTACAATGAAAAAGTGTATGCTTTGATGTATATTTCTTGAAATTACACTGAAAAGGTGTATGTTTTGACGTACATTTCTTGAATGTACAATGAAAATGTGTATGTTTTGATTAACATTTCTTGAATGTACACTGAAAATGTGTATGTTTTGATGTACATTTCTTGAATGTACAATGATAATGTGTATGTTTTGATTTACATTTCTGGTATGTACAATGAAAAAGTGTATGTTTTGATGTATATTTCTTGAATGTACACTGAAAATGTGTATGTTTTGATGTACATTTCTTGTATATACAATGAAAATGTCTATGTTTTGATGTATATTTCTTGAATGTACACTGAAAATGTGTATGTTTGGATGTACATTTCTTGAATGTACAATGAAAATGTGTATGTTTTGATCTACATTTCTTGTATATACCATGAAAATGTGTATGTTTTGATGTACATTTCTTGAATGTACAATGAAAATGTGTATGTTTTGATGTACATTTCTTGTATATACCATGAAAATGTGTATGTTTTGATGTATATTTCTTGAATGTATCCTGAAAATGTGTATGTTTTGATGTATACTTCTTGAATGTACACTGAAAATGTGTATGTTTGGATGTACATTTCTTGAATGTACAATGAAAATGTGTATGTTTTGATGTACATTTCTGGAATATGCAATGAAAATGTGTATGTTTTGATGTATATTTCTTGAATGTACACTGAAAATGTGTATGTTTTGATGTACATTTCTTGAATGTACAATGAAAATGTGTATGCTTTGATGTACATTTCTTGAATGTACAATGAAAATGTGTATGTTTTGATGTACATTTCTTGAATGTACAATGAAAATGTGTATGTTTTGATGTACATTTCTTGAATGTACACTGAAAATGTGTATGTTTTGATGTACATTTCTTGAATGTACAATGAAAATGTGTATGCTTTGATGTACATTTCTTGAATGTACAATGAAAATGTGTATGTTTTGATGTACATTTCTTGAATGTACACTGAAAATGTGTATGTTTTGATGTACATTTCTTGAATGTACAATGAAAATGTGTATGTTTTGATGTACATTTCTGGTATATACAATGAAAATGTGTATGTTTTGATGTATATTTCTTGAATGTACACTGAAAATGTGTATGTTTTAATGTACATTTCTTGAATGTACAATGAAAATGTGTATGCTTTGATGTACATTTCTTGAATGTACAATGAAAAAGTGTATGTTTTGATGTACATTTCTTGAATGTACAATGAAAATGTGTATGTTTTGATGTACATTTCTTGAATGTACACTGAAAATGTGTATGTTTTGATGTACATTTCTTGAATGTACACTGAAAATGTGTATGTTTTGATGTACATTTCTTGAATGTACAATGAAAATGTGTATGTTTTGATGTACATTTCTTGAATGTACAATGAAAAAGTGTATGTTTTGATGTACATTTCTTGAATGTACAATGAAAATGTGTATGTTTTGATGTACATTTCTTGAATGTACAATGAAAATGTGTATGTTTTGATGTATATTTCTTGAATGTACACTGAAAATGTGTATGTTTTGATGTACATTTCTGGTATGTACAATGAAAATGTGTATGTTTTGATGTACATTTCTTGAATGTACACTGAAAATGTGTATGCTTTGATGTACACTTCTTGAATGTACACTGAAAATGTGCATGTTTTGATGTACATTTCTTGAATGTACAATGAAAATGTGTATGTTTTGATGTACATTTCTTGTATATACCATGAAAATGTGTATGTTTTGATGTACATTTCTTGAATGTACAATGAAAATGTGTATGTTTTGATGTACATTTCTTGTATATACCATGAAAATGTGTATGTTTTGATGTATATTTCTTGAATGTATCCTGAAAATGTGTATGTTTTGATGTATATTTCTTGAATGTACACTGAAAATGTGTATGTTTGGATGTACATTTCTTGAATGTACAATGAAAATGTGTATGTTTTGATGTACATTTCTGGAATATGCAATGAAAATGTGTATGTTTTGATGTATATTTCTTGAATGTACACTGAAAATGTGTATGTTTTGATGTACATTTCTTGAATGTACAATGAAAATGTGTATGTTTTGATGTACATTTCTTGAATGTACACTGAAAATGTGTATGCTTTGATGTACATTTCTTGAATGTACAATGAAAAAGTGTATGTTTTGATGTACATTTCTTGAATGTACAATGAAAATGTGTATGTTTTGATGTACATTTCTTGAATGCACACTGAAAATGTGTATGTTTTGATGTACATTTCTTGAATGTACAATGAAAATGTGTATGTTTTGATGTACATTTCTTGAATGTACAATGAAAATGTGTATGTTTTCATGTACATTTCTTGAATGTACAATGAAAAAGTGTATGTTTTGATGTACATTTCTTGAATGTACAATGAAAATGTGTATGTTTTGATGTACATTTCTTGAATGTACAATGAAAATGTGTATGTTTTGATGTATATTTCTTGAATGTACACTGAAAATGTGTATGTTTTGATGTACATTTCTGGTATGTACAATGAAAATGTGTATGTTTTGATGTACATTTCATGAATGTGCAATGAAAATGTGTATATTTTGGTGTACATTTCTTGTATATACAATGAAAATGGGTATGTATTGTTGTACATTTCTTGTATATACAATGAAAATGTGTATGTTTTGATGTACATTTTTGGTATATACAATGAAAATATGTATGTTTTGATGTATATTTCTTGAATGTACACTCAAAATGTGTATGTTTTAGAAGTACATTTCTTTAATGTACACTGAAAGTGTGTATGTTTTGATGTACATTTCTTGAATGTACAATGAAAATGTGTATGTTTTGATGTACATTTCCTGTATATACAATGAAAATATGTAGGTTTTGATGTACATTTCTTGAATGTACACTGAAAATGTGTATGTTTTGATGTACATTTCTTGAATGTACAATGAAAATGTGTATGTTTTGTTGTATATTTCTTGTATATACAATGAAAATGTGTAGTTTTTGATGTACATTTCTTGATTGCACACTGAAAATGTGTATGTTTTGATGTACATTTCTTGAATGTACAATGAAAATGTGTATGTTTTGATATACATTTCATGAATGTGCAATGAAAATGTGTATGTTTTGGTGTACATTTCTTGTATATACAATGAAAATGTGTATGTTTTGTTGTATATTTCTTGTATATACAATGAAAATGTGTATGTTTTGATGTATATTTCTTGAATGTACAATGAAAATGTGTATGTTTTGATGTACATTTCTTGAATGTACAATGAAAATGTGTATGTTTTGATATACATTTCATGAATGTGCAATGAAAATGTGTATGTTTTGGTGTACATTTCTTGTATATACAAATAAAATGTGTATGTTTTGTTGTACATTTCTTGTATATACAATGAAAATGTGTATGTTTTGATGTACATTTTTGGTATATACAATGATAATGTGTATGTTTTGATGTATATTTCTTCAATGTACACTCAAAATGTGTATGTTTTAGAACTACATTTCTTTAATGTACACTGAAAGTGTGTATGTTTTGATGTACATTTCTTGAATGTACACTGAAAATGTGTATGTTTTGATGTATATTTCTTGAATGTACACTGAAAATGTGTATGTTTTGATGTACATTTCTGGTATATACAATGAAAATGTGTATGTTTTGATGTATATTTCTTGAATGTACACTCAAAATGTGTATGTTTTGATGTACATTTCTGGTATATACAATGAAAATGTGTATGTTTTGATGTATATTTCTTGAATGTACACTGAAAATGTGTATGTTTTGAAGTACATTTCTGGTATATACAATGAAAATGTGTATGTTTTGATGTATATTTCTTGAATGTACACTGAAAATGTGTATGTTTTGATGTACATTTCTTGAATGTACACTGAAAATGTGTATGTTTTGATGTACATTTCTTGAATGTACAATGAAAATGTGTATGTTTTTATGTACATTTCTTGAATGTACAATGAAAATGTGTATGTTTTGATATACATTTCTTGAATGTACAATGAAAATGAGTATGTTTTGATATACATTTCATGAATGTGCAATGAAAACGTGTATGTTTTGGTGTACATTTCTTGTATATACAATGAAAATGTGTATGTTTTGTTGTACATTTCTTGTATATACAATGAAAATGTGTATGTTTTGATGTACATTTCTTGATTGTACACTGAAAATGTGTATGTTTTGATGTATATTTCTTGAATGTACAATGAAAATGTGTATGTTTTGATGTACATTTCTTGAATGTACAATGAAAATGTGTATGTTTTGATATACATTTCATGAATATGCAATGAAAATGTGTATATTTTGGTGTACATTTCTTGTATATACAATGAAAATGGGTATGTTTTGTTGTACATTTCTTGTATATACAATGAAAATGTGTATGTTTTGATGTACATTTTTGGTATATACAATGAAAATATGTATGTTTTGATGTATATTTCTTGAATGTACACTCAAAATGTGTATGTTTTAGAAGTACATTTCTTTAATGTACACTGAAAGTGTGTATGTTTTGATGTACATTTCTTGAATGTACAATGAAAATGTGTATGTTTTGATATACATTTCATGAATGTGCAATGAAAATGTGTATGTTTTGATGTACATTTCCTGTATATACAATGAAAATATGTAGGTTTTGATGTACATTTTATGAGTGAACAACGAAAGTGTGTATGTTTTGATGTACATTTCTTGAATGTACAATGAAAATGTGTATGTTTTGATGTACATTTCTGGTATGTACAATGAAAATGTGTATGTTTTGATGTATATTTCTTGAATGTACAATGAAAATGTGTATGTTTTGATGTACATTTCTTGAATGTACAATGAAAATGTGTATGTTTTGATGTACATTTCTTGAATGTACAATGAAAATGTGTATGTTTTGATGTACATTTCTGGTATGTACAATGAAAAAGTGTATGTTTTGATGTACATTTCTTGAATGTACAATGAAAATGTGTATGTTTTGATGTACATTTCTTGAATGTACAATGAAAATGTGTATGTTTTGATGTATATTTCTTGAATGTACAATGAAAAAGTGTATGTTTTGATGTATATTTCTTGAATGTACACTGAAAATGTGTATGTTTTGATGTACATTTCTGGTATGTACAATGAAAAAGTGTATGTTTTGATGTACATTTCTTGAATGTACAATGAAAATGTGTATGTTTTGATGTACATTTCTTGAATGTACACTGAAAATGTGTATGTTTTGATGTACATTTCTGGTATGTACAACGAAAAAGTGTATGTTTTGATGTACATTTCTTGAATGTACAATGAAAATGTGTATGTTTTGATGTACATTTCTTGAATGTACACTGAAAACGTGTATGTTTTGATGTACATTTCTGGTATGTACAATGAAAAAGTGTATGTTTTGATGTACATTTCTTGAATGTACAATGAAAGTGTGTATGTTTTGATGTACATTTCTTGAATGTACAATGAAAATGTGTATGTTTTGATGTATATTTCTTGGATGTACACTGAAAATGTGTATGTTTTGATGTACATTTCTGGTATGTACAATGAAAATGTGTATGTTTTGATGTACATTTCTTGAATGTACACTGAAAATGTGTAGGTTTTGATGTACATTTCTGGTATGTGCAATGAAAATGTGTATGTTTTGATGTACATTTCTGGTATGTACAATGAAAAAGTGTATGTTTTGATGTACATTTCTGGTATGTACAATGAAAAAGTGTATGTTTTGATGTACATTTCTTGAATGTACACTGAAAATGTGTATGTTTTGATGTACACTTCTTGAATGTACACTGAAAATGTGTATGTTTTGATGTACATTATTGAATGTACACTGAAAATGTGTATGTTTTGATGTACATTTCTGGTATGTACAATGAAAAAGTGTATGTTTTGATGTACATTTCTTGAATGTACAATGAAAATGTGTATGTTTTGATGTACATTTCTTGAATGTACAATGAAAATGTGTATGTTTTGATGTATATTTCTTGAATGTACCCTGAAAATGTGTATGTTTTGATGTACATTTCTTGAATGTACAATGAAAATGTGTATGTTGTGATGTACATTTCTTGAATGTACACTGAAAATGTGTATGTTTTGATGTACATTTCTGGTATGTACAATGAAAAAGTGTATGTTTTGATGTACATTTCTTGAATGTACAATGAAAATGTGTATGTTTTGATGTACATTTCTTGAATGTACAATGAAAATGTGTATGTTTTGATGTATATTTCTTGAATGTACACTGAAAATGTGTATGTTTTGATGTACATTTCTTGAATGTACACTGAAAATGTGTATGTTTTGATGTACATTTCTTGAATGTACAATGAAAATGTGTATGTTTTGATGTATATTTCTTGTATGTACAATGAAAAAGTGTATGCTTTGATGTATATTTCTTGAAATTACACTGAAAAGGTGTATGTTTTGACGTACATTTCTTGAATGTACAATGAAAATGTGTATGTTTTGATTAACATTTCTTGAATGTACACTGAAAATGTGTATGTTTTGATGTACATTTCTTGAATGTACAATGATAATGTGTATGTTTTGATTTACATTTCTGGTATGTACAATGAAAAAGTGTATGTTTTGATGTATATTTCTTGAATGTACACTGAAAATGTGTATGTTTTGATGTACATTTCTTGTATATACAATGAAAATGTCTATGTTTTGATGTATATTTCTTGAATGTACACTGAAAATGTGTATGTTTGGATGTACATTTCTTGAATGTACAATGAAAATGTGTATGTTTTGATCTACATTTCTTGTATATACCATGAAAATGTGTATGTTTTGATGTACATTTCTTGAATGTACAATGAAAATGTGTATGTTTTGATGTACATTTCTTGTATATACCATGAAAATGTGTATGTTTTGATGTATATTTCTTGAATGTATCCTGAAAATGTGTATGTTTTGATGTATACTTCTTGAATGTACACTGAAAATGTGTATGTTTGGATGTACATTTCTTGAATGTACAATGAAAATGTGTATGTTTTGATGTACATTTCTGGAATATGCAATGAAAATGTGTATGTTTTGATGTATATTTCTTGAATGTACACTGAAAATGTGTATGTTTTGATGTACATTTCTTGAATGTACAATGAAAATGTGTATGCTTTGATGTACATTTCTTGAATGTACAATGAAAATGTGTATGTTTTGATGTACATTTCTTGAATGTACAATGAAAATGTGTATGTTTTGATGTACATTTCTTGAATGTACACTGAAAATGTGTATGTTTTGATGTACATTTCTTGAATGTACAATGAAAATGTGTATGCTTTGATGTACATTTCTTGAATGTACAATGAAAATGTGTATGTTTTGATGTACATTTCTTGAATGTACACTGAAAATGTGTATGTTTTGATGTACATTTCTTGAATGTACAATGAAAATGTGTATGTTTTGATGTACATTTCTGGTATATACAATGAAAATGTGTATGTTTTGATGTATATTTCTTGAATGTACACTGAAAATGTGTATGTTTTAATGTACATTTCTTGAATGTACAATGAAAATGTGTATGCTTTGATGTACATTTCTTGAATGTACAATGAAAAAGTGTATGTTTTGATGTACATTTCTTGAATGTACAATGAAAATGTGTATGTTTTGATGTACATTTCTTGAATGTACACTGAAAATGTGTATGCTTTGATGTACATTTCTTGAATGTACACTGAAAATGTGTATGTTTTGATGTACATTTCTTGAATGTACAATGAAAATGTGTATGTTTTGATGTACATTTCTTGAATGTACAATGAAAAAGTGTATGTTTTGATGTACATTTCTTGAATGTACAATGAAAATGTGTATGTTTTGATGTACATTTCTTGAATGTACAATGAAAATGTGTATGTTTTGATGTATATTTCTTGAATGTACACTGAAAATGTGTATGTTTTGATGTACATTTCTGGTATGTACAATGAAAATGTGTATGTTTTGATGTACATTTCTTGAATGTACACTGAAAATGTGTATGCTTTGATGTACACTTCTTGAATGTACACTGAAAATGTGCATGTTTTGATGTACATTTCTTGAATGTACAATGAAAATGTGTATGTTTTGATGTACATTTCTTGTATATACCATGAAAATGTGTATGTTTTGATGTACATTTCTTGAATGTACAATGAAAATGTGTATGTTTTGATGTACATTTCTTGTATATACCATGAAAATCAGTATGTTTTGATGTATATTTCTTGAATGTATCCTGAAAATGTGTATGTTTTGATGTATATTTCTTGAATGTACACTGAAAATGTGTATGTTTGGATGTACATTTCTTGAATGTACAATGAAAATGTGTATGTTTTGATGTACATTTCTGGAATATGCAATGAAAATGTGTATGTTTTGATGTATATTTCTTGAATGTACACTGAAAATGTGTATGTTTTGATGTACATTTCTTGAATGTACAATGAAAATGTGTATGTTTTGATGTACATTTCTTGAATGTACACTGAAAATGTGTATGCTTTGATGTACATTTCTTGAATGTACAATGAAAAAGTGTATGTTTTGATGTACATTTCTTGAATGTACAATGAAAATGTGTATGTTTTGATGTACATTTCTTGAATGCACACTGAAAATGTGTATGTTTTGATGTACATTTCTTGAATGTACAATGAAAATGTGTATGTTTTGATGTACATTTCTTGAATGTACAATGAAAATGTGTATGTTTTCATGTACATTTCTTGAATGTACAATGAAAAAGTGTATGTTTTGATGTACATTTCTTGAATGTACAATGAAAATGTGTATGTTTTGATGTACATTTCTTGAATGTACAATGAAAATGTGTATGTTTTGATGTATATTTCTTGAATGTACACTGAAAATGTGTATGTTTTGATGTACATTTCTGGTATGTACAATGAAAATGTGTATGTTTTGATGTACATTTCTTGAATGTACACTGAAAATGTGTATGCTTTGATGTACACTTCTTGAATGTACACTGAAAATGTGTATGTTTTGATGTACATTTCTTGAATGTACACTGAAAATGTGTATGTTTTGATGTACATTTCTGGTATGTACAATGAAAAAGTGTATGTTTTGATGTACATTTCTTGAATGTACAATGAAAATGTGTATGTTTTGATGTACATTTCTTGAATGTACAATGAAAATGTGTATGTTTAGATGTATATTTCTTGAATGTACCCTGAAAATGTGTATGTTTTGATGTACATTTCTTGAATGTACACTGATAATGTGTATGTTTTGATGTACATTTCTTGAATGTACACTGAAAATGTGTATGCTTTGATGTACATTTCTTGAATGTACAATGAAAATGTGTATGTTTTGATGTATATTTCTGGTATGTACAATGAAAAAGTGTATGTTTTGATGTATATTTCTTGAATGTACACTGAAAATGTGTATGTTTTGATGTACATTTCTTGAATGCACAATGAAAATGTGTATGTTTTGATGTACATTTCTTGAATGTACACTGAAAATGCGTATGTTATGATTTACATTTCTTGAATGTACAATGATAATGTGTATGTTTTGATGTACATTTCTGGTATGTACAATGAAAAAGTGTATGTTGTGATGTATATTTCTTGAATGTACACTGAAAATGTGTATGTTTTGATGTACATTTCTTGTATATACAATGAAAATGTGTATGCTTTGATGTATATTTCTTGAATGTACACTGAAAATGTGTATGTTGTTATGTACATTTCTTGAATGTACAATGAAAATGTGTATGTTTTGATGTACATTTCTTGTATATACCATGAAAATGTGTATGCTTTGATGTACATTTCTTGAATGTACAATGAAAATGTGTATGTTTTGATGTACATCTCTGGTATGTACAATGAAAATGTGTATGTTTTGATGTATATTTCTTGAATGTACAATGAAAATGTGTATGTTTTGATGTACATTTCTTGAATGTACAATGAAAATGTGTATGTTTTGATGTACATTTCTTGAATGTACAATGAAAATGTGTATGTTTTGATGTACATTTCTGGTATGTACAATGAAAAAGTGTATGTTTTGATGTACATTTCTTGAATGTACAATGAAAATGTGTATGTTTTGATGTACATTACTTGAATGTACAATGAAAATGTGTATGTTTTGATGTATATTTCTTGAATGTACAATTAAAAAGTGTATGTTTTGATGTATATTTCTTGAATGTACACTGAAAATGTGTATGTTTTGATGTACATTTCTGGTATGTACAATGAAAAAGTGTATGTTTTGATGTACATTTCTTGAATGTACAATGAAAATGTGTATGTTTTGATGTACATTTCTTGAATGTACACTGAAAATGTGTATGTTTTGATGTACATTTCTGGTATGTACAACGAAAAAGTGTATGTTTTGATGTACATTTCTTGAATGTACAATGAAAATGTGTATGTTTTGATGTACATTTCTTGAATGTACACTGAAAACGTGTATGTTTTGATGTACATTTCTGGTATGTACAATGAAAAGGTGTATGTTTTGATGTACATTTCTTGAATGTACAATGAAAGTGTGTATGTTTTGATGTACATTTCTTGAATGTACAATGAAAATGTGTATGTTTTGATGTATATTTCTTGGATGTACACTGAAAATGTGTATGTTTTGATGTACATTTCTGGTATGTACAATGAAAATGTGTATGTTTTGATGTACATTTCTTGAATGTACACTGAAAATGTGTATGTTTTGATGTACATTTCTGGTATGTGCAATGAAAATGTGTATGTTTTGATGTACATTTCTGGTATGTACAATGAAAAAGGGTATGTTTTGATGTACATTTCTGGTATGCACAATGAAAAAGTGTATGTTTTGATGTACATTTCTTGAATGTACACTGAAAATGTGTATGTTTTAATGTACACTTCTTGAATGTACACTGAAAGTGTGTATGTTTTGATGTACATTTCTTGAATGTACACTGAAAATGTGTATGTTTTGATGTACATTTCTGGTATGTACAATGAAAAAGTGTATGTTTTGATGTACATTTCTTGAATGTACAATGAAAATGTGTATGTTTTGATGTACATTTCTTGAATGTACAATGAAAATGTGTATGTTTTGATGTATATTTCTTGAATGTACCCTGAAAATGTGTATGTTTTGATGTACATTTCTTGAATGTACAATGAAAATGTGTATGTTCTGATGTACATTTCTTGAATGTACACTGAAAATGTGTATGTTTTGATGTACATTTCTGGTATGTACAATGAAAAAGTGTATGTTTTGATGTACATTTCTTGAATGTACAATGAAAATGTGTATGTTTTGATGTACATTTCTTGAATGTACAATGAAAGTGTGTATGTTTTGATGTATATTTCTTGAATGTACACTGAAAATGTGTATGTTTTGATGTACATTTCTTGAATGTACACTGAAAATGTGTATGTTTTGATGTACATTTCTTGAATGTACAATGAAAATGTGTATGTTTTGATGTATATTTCTGGTATGTACAATGAAAAAGTGTATGTTTTGATGTATATTTCTTGAAATTACACTGAAAAGGTGTATGTTTTGACGTACATTTCTTGAATGTACAATGAAAATGTGTATGTTTTGATTAACATTTCTTGAATGTACACTGAAAATGTGTATGTTTTGATGTACATTTCTTGAATGTACAATGATAATGTGTATGTTTTGATGTACATTTCTGGTATGTACAATGAAAATGTCTATGTTTTGATGTATATTTCTTGAATGTACACTGAAAATGTGTATGTTTTGATGTACATTTCTTGAATGTACAATGAAAATGTGTATGTTTTGATGTACATTTCTTGTATATACCATGAAAATGTGTATGTTTTGATGTACATTTCTTGAATGTACAATGAAAATTTGTATGTTTTGATGTACATTTCTTGTATATACCATGAAAATGTGTATGTTTTGATGTATATTTCTTGAATGTATCCTGAAAATGTGTATGTTTTGATGTATATTTCTTGAATGTACACTGAAAATGTGTATGTTTGGATGTACATTTCTTGAATGTACAATGAAAATGTGTATGTTTTGATGTACATTTCTGGAATATGCAATGAAAATGTGTATGTTTTGATGTATATTTCTTGAATGTACACTGAAAATGTGTATGTTTTGATGTACATTTCTTGAATGTACAATGAAAATGTGTATGCTTTGATGTACATTTCTTGAATGTACAATGAAAATGTGTATGTTTTTATGTACATTTCTTGAATGTACAATGAAAATGTGTATGTTTTGATGTACATTTCTTGAATGTACACTGAAAATGTGTATGTTTTGATGTACATTTCTGGAATGTACAATGAAAATGTGTATGCTTTGATGTACATTTCTTGAATGTACAATGAAAATGTGTATGTTTTGATGTACATTTCTTGAATGTACACTGAAAATGTGTATGTTTTGATGTACATTTCTTGAATGTACAATGAAAATGTGTATGTTTTGATGTACATTTCTGGTATATACAATGAAAATGTGTATGTTTTGATGTATATTTCTTGAATGTACACTGAAAATGTGTATGTTTTGATGTACATTTCTTGAATGTACAATGAAAATGTGTATGCTTTGATGTACATTTCTTGAATGTACAATGAAAATGTGTATGTTTTGATGTACATTTCTTGAATGTACAATGAAAATGTGTATGTTTTGATGTACATTTCTTGAATGTACACTGAAAATGTGTATGTTTTGATGTACATTTCTTGAATGTACACTGAAAATGTGTATGTTTTGATGTACATTTCTTGAATGTACAATGAAAATGTGTATGTTTTGATGTATATTTCTTGAATGTACACTGAAAATGTGTATGTTTTGATGTACATTTCTTGAATGTACAATGAAAATGTGTATGCTTTGATGTACATTTCTTGAATGTACAATGAAAATGTGTATGTTTTGATGTACATTTCTTGAATGTACAATGAAAATGTGTATGTTTTGATGTACATTTCTTGAGTATACAATGAAAATGTGTATGTTTTGATGTACATTTCTTGAATGTACAATGAAAATGTGTATGTTTTGATTTATATTTCTTGAATGTGCAATGAAAATGTGTATGTTTTGATGTACATTTCTTGAATGTACACTGAAAATGTGTATGTTTTGATGTACATTTCTTGACTGTACACTGAAAATGTGTATGTTTTGATGTACATTTCTTGAATGTACAATGAAAATGTGTATGTTTTGATGTACATTTCTTGAATGTATACTGAAAATGTGTATGTTTTGATGTACATTTCTTGAATGTACAATGAAAATGTGTATGTTTTGATGTACATTTCTGGTATGTACAATGAAAAAGTGTATGTTGTGATGTATATTTCTTGAATGTACACTGAAAATGTGTATGTTTTGATGTACATTTCTTGTATATACAATGAAAATGTGTATGCTTTGATGTATATTTCTTGAATGTACACTGAAAATGTGTATGTTGTGATGTACATTTCTTGAATGTACAATGAAAATGTGTATGTTTTGTTGTACATTTCTTGTATATACCATGAAAATGTGTATGCTTTGATGTACATTTCTTGAATGTACAATGAAAATGTGTATGTTTTGATGTACATTTCTTGTATATACCATGAAAATGTGTATGTTTTGATGTATATTTCCTGAATGTATCCTGAAAATGTGTATGTTTTGATGTATATTTCTTGAATGTACACTGAAAATGTGTATGTTTGGATGTACATTTCTTGAATGTACAATGAAAATGTGTATATTTTGATGTACATTTCTGGTATATACAATGAAAATGTGTATGTTTTGATGTATATTTCTTGAATGTACAATGAAAATGTGTATATTTTGATGTACATTTCTGGTATATACAATGAAAATGTGTATGTTTTGATGTACATTTCTTGTATATACCATGAAAATGTCTATGTTTTGTTGTAGATTTCTTGAATGTACAATGAAAATGTGTATGTTTTGATGTACATTTCTTGTATATACCATGAAAATGTGTATGTTTTGATGTATATTTCTTGAATGTATCCTGAAAATGTGTATGTTTTGATGTATATTTCTTGAATGTACACTGAAAATGTATATGTTTGGATGTACATTTCTTGAATGTACACTGAAAAAGTGTATGTTTTGATGTACATTTCTTGAATGTACAATGAAAATGTGTATGTTTTGATGTACATTTCTGGTATATAATGAAAATGTGTATGTTTTGATGTATATTTCTTGAATGTACACTGAAAATGTGTATCTTTTGATGTACATTTCTTGAATGTACAATGAAAATGTGTATGCTTTGATGTACATTTCTTGAATGTACAATGAAAATGTGTATGTTTTGATGTACATTTCTTGAATGTACAATGAAAATGTGTTTGTTTTGATGTACATTTCTTGAATGTACACTGAAAATGTGTATGTTTTGATGTACATTTCTTGAATGTACAATGAAAATGTGTATGTTTTGATGTACATTTCTTGAATGTACAATGAAAATGTGTATGTTTTGATGTACATTTCTTGAATGTACACTGAAAATGTGTATGCTTTGCTGTACATTTCTTGAATGTACACTGAAAATGTGTATGTTTGGATGTACATTTCTTGAATGTACAATGAAAATGTGTATGTTTTGATGTACATTTCTGGTATATACAATGAAAATGTGTATGTTTTGTTGTACATTTCTTGTATATACAATGAAAATGTGTATGTTTTGATGTACATTTCTTGAATGTACACTGAAAATGTGTATGTTTGGATGTACATTTCTTGAATGTACAATGAAAATGTGTATGTTTTGATGTACATTTCTGGTATATACAATGAAAATCTGTATGTTTTGATGTATATTTCTTGAATGTACACTGAAAATGTGTATGTTTTTTGTACATTTCTTGAATGTACAATGAAAATGTGTATGCTTTGATGTACATTTCTTGAATGTACAATGAAAATGTGTATGTTTTGATGTACATTTCTTGAATGTACAATGAAAATGTGTATGTTTTGATGTACATTCCTTGAATGTACAATGAAAATGTGTATGTTTTGATGTACATTCCTTGAATGTACACTGAAAATGTGTATGTTTTGATGTACATTTCTTGAATGTACACTGAAAATGTGTATGTTTTGATGTACATTTCTTGAATGTACAATGAAAATGTGTATGTTTTGATGTATATTTCTTGAATGTACACTAAAAATGTGTATGTTTTGATGTACATTTCTTGAATGTACAATGAAAATGTGTATGCTTTGATGTACATTTCTTGAATGTACAATGAAAATGTGTATGTTTTGATGTACATTTCTTGAATGTACAATGAAAATGTGTATGTTTTGATGTACATTTCTTGAGTATACAATGAAAATGTGTATGTTTTGATGTACATTTCTTGAATGTACAATGAAAATGTGTATGTTTTGATGTATATTTCTTGAATGTACACTGAAAATGTGTATGTTTTGATGTACATTTCTTGAGTGTGCAATGAAAATGTGTATGTTTTGATGTACATTTCTTGAATGTACACTGAAAATGTGTATGTTTTGATGTACATTTCTTGAATGTACACTGAAAATGTGTATGTTTTGATGTACATTTCTTGAATGTACAATGAAAATGTGTATGTTTTGATGTACATTTCTTGAATGTACACTGAAAATGTGTATGTTTTGATGTACATTTCTTGAATGTACAATGAAAATGTGTATGTTTTGATGTAGATTTCTTGAATGTACACTGAAAATGTGTATGTTTTGATGTACATTTCTTGAATGTACAATGAAAATGTGTATACTTTGATGTACATTTCTTGAATGTACAATGAAAATGTGTATGTTTTGATGTACATTTCTTGAATGTACAATGAAAATGTGTATGTTTTGATGTATATTTCTTGAATGTACACTGAAAATGTGTATGTTTTGATGTACATTTCTTGAATGTACAATGAAAATGTGTATGTTTTGATGTACATTTCTTGAATGTACACTGAAAATGTGTATGTTTTGATGTACATTTCTTGAACGTACAATGAAAATGTGTATGTTTTGATGTACATTTCTTGAATGTACAATGAAAATGTGTATGTTTTGATGTACATTTCTTGTATATACCATGAAAATGTGTATGTTTTGATGTATATTTCTTGAATGTATCCTGAAAATGTGTATGTTTTGATGTATATTTCTTGAATGTACACTGAAAATGTGTATGTTTGGATGTACATTTCTTGAATGTACAATGAAAATGTGTATATTTTGATGTACATTTCTGGTATATACAATGAAAATGTGTATGTTTTGATGTATATTTCTTGAATGTACAATGAAAATGTGTATATTTTGATGTACATTTCTGGTATATACAATGAAAATGTGTATGTTTTGATGTACATTTCTTGTATACACCATGAAAATGTGTATGTTTTGATGTAGATTTCTTGAATGTACAATGAAAATGTGTATGTTTTGATGTACATTTCTTGTATATACCATGAAAATGTGTATGTTTTGATGTATATTTCTTGAATGTATCCTGAAAATGTGTATGTTTTGATGTATATTTCTTGAATGTACACTGAAAATGTGTATGTTTGGATGTACATTTCTTGAATGTACAATGAAAATGTGTATGTTTTGATGTACATTTCTTGAATGTACAATGAAAATGTGTATGCTTTGATGTACATTTCTTGAATGTACAATGAAAATGTGTATGTTTTGATGTACATTTCTTGAATGTACAATGAAAATGTGTTTGTTTTGATGTACATTTCTTGAATGTACACTGAAAATGTGTATGTTTTGATGTACATTTCTTGAATGTACAATGAAAATGTGTATGTTTTGATGTACATTTCTTGAATGTACAATGAAAATGTGTATGTTTTGATGTACATTTCTTGAATGTACACTGAAAATGTGTATGTTTGGATGTACATTTCTTGAATGTACAATGAAAATGTGTATGTTTTGATGTACATTTCTGGTATATACAGTGAAAATGTGTATGTTTTGTTGTACATTTCTTGTATATACAATGAAAATGTGTATCTTTTGATGTACATTTCTTGAATGTACACTGAAAATGTGTATGTTTGGATGTACATTTCTTGAATGTACAATGAAAATGTGTATGTTTTGATGTACATTTCTGGTATATACAATGAAAATGTGTATGTTTTGATGTATATTTCTTGAATGTACACTGAAAATGTGTATGTTTTGATGTACATTTCTTGAATGTACAATGAAAATGTGTATGCTTTGATGTACATTTCTTGAATGTACAATGAAAATGTGTATGTTTTGATGTACATTTCTTGAATGTACAATGAAAATGTTTATGTTTTGATGTACATTTCTTGAATGTACACTGAAAATGTGTATGTTTTGATGTACATTTCTTGAATGTACACTGAAAATGTGTATGTTTTGATGTACATTTCTTGAATGTACAATGAAAATTTGTATGTTTTGATGTATATTTCTTGAATGTACACTAAAAATGTGTATGTTTTGATGTACATTTCTTGAATGTACAATGAAAATGTGTATGCTTTGATGTACATTTCTTGAATGTACAATGAAAATGTGTATGTTTTGATGTACATTTCTTGAATGTACAATGAAAATGTGTATGTTTTGATGTACATTTCTTGAGTATACAATGAAAATGTGTATGTTTTGATGTACATTTCTTGAATGTACAATGAAAATGTGTATGTTTTGATGTATATTTCTTGAATGTACACTGAAAATGTGTATGTTTTGATGTACATTTCTTGAATGTGCAATGAAAATGTGTATGTTTTGATGTACATTTCTTGAATGTACACTGAAAATGTGTATGTTTTGATGTACATTTCTTGAATGTACACTGAAAATGTGTATGTTTTGATGTACATTTCTTGAATGTACAATGAAAATGTGTATGTTTTGATGAAGATTTCTTGAATGTACACTGAAAATGTGTATGTTTTGATGTACATTTCTTGAATGTACAATGAAAATGTGTATATTTTGATGTACATTTCTTGAATGTACAATGAAAATGTGTATGTTTTGATGTACATTTCTTGAATGTACAATGAAAATGTGTATGTTTTGATGTATATTTCTTGAATGTACACTGAAAATGTGTATGTTTTGATGTACATTTCTTGAATGTACAATGAAAATGTGTATGTTTTGATGTACATTTCTTGAATGTACACTGAAAATGTGTATGTTTTGATGTACATTTCTTGAATGTACAATGAAAATGTGTATGCTTTGATGTACATTTCTTGAATGTACAATGAAAATGTGTATGTTTTGATGTACATTTCTTGAGTATACAATGAAAATGTGTATGTTTTGATGTACATTTCTTGAATGTACAATGAAAATGTGTATGTTTTGATGTATATTTCTTGAATGTACACTGAAAATGTGTATGTTTTGATGTACATTTCTTGAATGTACACTGAAAATGTGTATGTTTTGATGTACATTTCTTGAATGTACACTGAAAATGTGTATGTTTTGATGTACATTTCTTGAATGTACAATGAAAATGTGTATGTTTTGATGTACATTTCTTGAATGTACACTGAAAATGTGTATGTTTTGATGTATATTTCTTGAATGTACACTGAAAATGTGTATGTTTGGATGTACATTTCTTGAATGTACAATGAAAATGTGTATGTTTTGATGTACATTTCTTGAATGTACAATGAAAATGTCTATGTTTTGATGTACATTTCTTGAATGTACACTGAAAATGTGTATGCTTTGATGTACATTTCTTGAATGTACACTGAAAATGTGTATGTTTGGATGTACATTTCTTGAATGTACAATGAAAATGTGTATGTTTTGATGTACATTTCTGGTATATACAATGAAAATGTGTATGTTTTGTTGTACATTTCTTGTATATACAATGAAAATGTGTATGTTTTGATGTACATTTCTTGAATGTACACTGAAAATGTGTATGTTTGGATGTACATTTCTTGAATGTACAATGAAAATGTGTATGTTTTGATGTACATTTCTGGTATATACAATGAAAATGTGTATGTTTTGATGTATATTTCTTGAATGTACACTGAAAATGTGTATGTTTTGATGTACATTTCTTGAATGTACAATGAAAATGTGTATGCTTTGATGTACATTTCTTGAATGTACAATGAAAATGTGTATGTTTTGATGTACATTTCTTGAATGTACACTGAAAATGTGTATGTTTTGATGTACATTTCTTGAATGTACACTGAAAATGTGTATGTTTTGATGTACATTTCTTGAATGTACAATGAAAATGTGTATGTTTTGATGTATATTTCTTGAATGTACACTAAAAATGTGTATGTTTTGATGTACATTTCTTGAATGTACAATGAAAATGTGTATGCTTTGATGTACATTTCTTGAATGTACAATGAAAATGTGTATGTTTTGATGTACATTTCTTGAATGTACAATGAAAATGTGTATGTTTTGATGTACATTTCTTGAGTATACAATGAAAATGTGTATGTTTTGATGTACATTTCTTGAATGTACAATGAAAATGTGTATGTTTTGATGTACATTTCTTGAATGTACAATGAAAATGTGTATGTTTTGATGTACATTTCTTGAATGTACAATGAAAATGTGTATGTTTTGATGTAGATTTCTTGAATGTACACTGAAAATGTGTATGTTTTGATGTACATTTCTTGAATGTACAATGAAAATGTGTATACTTTGATGTACATTTCTTGAATGTACAATGAAAATGTGTATGTTTTGATGTACATTTCTTGAATGTACAATGAAAATGTGTATGTTTTGATGTATATTTCTTGAATGTACACTGAAAATGTGTATGTTTTGATGTACATTTCTTGAATGTACAATGAAAATGTGTATGTTTTGATGTACATTTCTTGTATATACCATGAAAATGTGTATGTTTTGATGTATATTTCTTGAATGTATCCTGAAAATGTGTATGTTTTGATGTATATTTCTTGAATGTACACTGAAAATGTGTATGTTTGGATGTACATTTCTTGAATGTACAATGAAAATGTGTATATTTTGATGTACATTTCTGGTATATACAATGAAAATGTGTATGTTTTGATGTATATTTCTTGAATGTACAATGAAAATGTGTATATTTTGATGTACATTTCTGGTATATACAATGAAAATGTGTATGTTTTGATGTACATTTCTTGAATGTACAATGAAAATGTGTATGTTTTGATGTACATTTCTTGAATGTACAATGAAAATGTGTATGTTTTGATGTACATTTCTTGAATGTACACTGAAAATGTGTATGTTTTGATGTACATTTCTTGAATGTACACTGAAAATGTGTATGTTTGGATGTACATTTCTTGAATGTACAATGAAAATGTGTATGTTTTGATGTACATTTCTGGTATATACAGTGAAAATGTGTATGTTTTGTTGTACATTTCTTGTATATACAATGAAAATGTGTATGTTTTGATGTACATTTCTTGAATGTACACTGAAAATGTGTATGTTTGGATGTACATTTCTTGAATGTACAATGAAAATGTGTATGTTTTGATGTACATTTCTGGTATATACAATGAAAATGTGTATGCTTTGATGTATATTTCTTGAATGTACACTGAAAATGTGTATGTTTTGATGTACATTTCTTGAATGTACAATGAAAATGTGTATGCTTTGATGTACATTTCTTGAATGTACAATGAAAATGTGTATGTTTTGATGTACATTTCTTGAATGTACAATGAAAATGTTTATGTTTTGATGTACATTTCTTGAATGTACACTGAAAATGTGTATGTTTTGATGTACATTTCTTGAATGTACACTGAAAATGTGTATGTTTTGATGTACATTTCTTGAATGTACAATGAAAATGTGTATGTTTTGATGTATATTTCTTGAATGTACACTAAAAATGTGTATGTTTTGATGTACATTTCTTGAATGTACAATGAAAATGTGTATGCTTTGATGTACATTTCTTGAATGTACAATGAAAATGTGTATGTTTTGATGTACATTTCTTGAATGTACAATGAAAATGTGTATGTTTTGATGTACATTTCTTGAGTGTACAATGAAAATGTGTATGTTTTTATGTACATTTCTTGAATGTACAATGAAAATGTGTATGTTTTGATGTATATTTCTTGAATGTACACTGAAAATGTGTATGTTTTGATGTACATTTCTTGAATGTGCAATGAAAATGTGTATGTTTTGATGTACAATTCTTGAATGTACACTGAAAATGTGTATGTTTTGATGTACATTTCTTGAATGTACACTGAAAATGTGTATGTTTTGATGTACATTTCTTGAATGTACAATGAAAATGTGTATGTTTTGATGTACATTTCTTGAATGTACACTGAAAATGTGTATGTTTTGATGTACATTTCTTGAATGTACAATGAAAATGTGTATGTTTTTATGTAGATTTCTTGAATGTACACTGAAAATGTGTATGTTTTGATGTACATTTCTTGAATGTACAATGAAAATGTGTATATTTTGATGTACATTTCTTGAATGTACAATGAAAATGTGTATGTTTTGATGTACATTTCTTGAATGTACAATGAAAATGTGTATGTTTTGATGTATATTTCTTGAATGTACACTGAAAATGTGTATGTTTTGATGTACATTTCTTGAATGTACAATGAAAATGTGTATGTTTTGATGTACATTTCTTGAATGTACACTGAGAATGTGTATGTTTTGATGTACATTTCTTGAATGTACAATGAAAATGTGTATGCTTTGATGTACATTTCTTGAATGTACAATGAAAATGTGTATGTTTTGATCTACATTTCTTGAATGTACAATGAAAATGTGTATGTTTTGATGTACATTTCTTGAGTATACAATGAAAATGTGTATGTTTTGATGTACATTTCTTGAATGTACAATGAAAATGTGTATGTTTTGATGTATATTTCTTGAATGTACACTGAAAATGTGTATGTTTTGATGTACATTTCTTGAATGTACACTGAAAATGTGTATGTTTTGATGTACATTTCTTGAATGTACACTGAAAATGTGTATGTTTTGATGTACATTTCTTGAATGTACAATGAAAATGTGTATGTTTTGATGTACATTTCTTGAATGTACACTGAAAATGTGTATGTTTTGATGTATATTTCTTGAATGTACACTGAAAATGTGTATGTTTGGATGTACATTTCTTGAATGTACAATGAAAATGTGTATGTTTTGATGTACATTTCTTGAATGTACAATGAAAATGTGTATGTTTTGATGTACATTTCTTGAATGTACACTGAAAATGTGTATGCTTTGATGTACATTTCTTGAATGTACAATGAAAATGTGTATGTTTTGATGTACATTTCTGGTATATACAATGAAAATGTGTATGTTTTGTTGTACATTTCTTGTATATACAATGAAAATGTGTATGTTTTGATGTACATTTCTTGAATGTACACTGAAAATGTGTATGTTTGGATGTACATTTCTTGAATGTACAATGAAAATGTGTATGTTTTGATGTACATTTCTTGTATATACAATGAAAATGTGTATGTTTTGATGTGTATTTCTTGAATGTACACTGAAAATGTGTATGTTTTGATGTACATTTCTTGAATGTACAATGAAAATGTGTATGCTTTGATGTACATTTCTTGAATGTACAATGAAAATGTGTATGTTTTGATGTACATTTCTTGAATGTACAATGAAAATGTGTATGTTTTGATGTACATTCCTTGAATGTACACTGAAAATGTGTATGTTTTGATGTACATTTCTTGAATGTACACTGAAAATGTGTATGTTTTGATGTACATTTCTTGAATGTACAATGAAAATGTGTATGTTTTGATGTATATTTCTTGAATGTACACTAAAAATGTGTATGTTTTGATGTACATTTCTTGAATGTACAATGAAAATGTGTATGCTTTGATGTACATTTCTTGAATGTACAATGAAAATGTGTATGTTTTGATGTACATTTCTTGAATGTACAATGAAAATGTGTATGTTTTGATGTACATTTCTTGAGTATACAATGAAAATGTGTATGTTTTGATGTACATTTCTTGAATGTACAATGAAAATGTGTATGTTTTGATGTATATTTCTTGAATGTACACTGAAAATGTGTATGTTTTGATGTACATTTCTTGAATGTGCAATGAAAATGTGTATGTTTTGATGTACATTTCTTGAATGTACACTGAAAATGTGTATGTTTTGATGTACATTTCTTGAATGTACACTGAAAATGTGTATGTTTTGATGTACATTTCTTGAATGTACAATGAAAATGTATATGTTTTGATGTACATTTCTTGAATGTACACTGAAAATGTGTATGTTTTGATGTACATTTCTTGAATGTACAATGAAAATGTGTATGTTTTGATGTAGATTCCTTGAATGTACACTGAAAATGTGTATGTTTTGCTGTACATTTCTTGAATGTACAATGAAAATGTGTATACTTTGATGTACATTTCTTGAATGTACAATGAAAATGTGTATGTTTTGATGTACATTTCTTGAATGTACAATGAAAATGTGTATCTTTTGATGTATATTTCTTGAATGTACACTGAAAATGTGTATGTTTTGATGTACATTTCTTGAATGTACAATGAAAATGTGTATGTTTTGATGTACATTTCTTGAATGTACACTGAAAATGTGTATGTTTTGATGTACATTTCTTGAATGTACAGTGAAAATGTGTATGTTTTGATGTACATTTCTTGTATATACCATGAAAATGTGTATGTTTTATGTATATTTCTTGAATGTATCCTGAAAATGTGTATGTTTTGATGTATATTTCTTGAATGTACACTGAAAATGTGTATGTTTGGATGTACATTTCTTGAATGTACAATGAAAATGTGTATATTTTGATGTACATTTCTGGTATATACAATGAAAATGTGTATGTTTTGATGTATATTTCTTGAATGTACAATGAAAATGTGTATATTTTGATGTACATTTCTGGTATATACAATGAAAATGTGTATGTTTTGATGTACATTTCTTGTATATACCATGAAAATGTGTATGATTTGATGTAGATTTCTTGAATGTACAATGAAAATGTGTATGTTTTGATGTACATTTCTTGTATATACCATGAAAATGTGTATGTTTTGATGTATATTTCATGAATGTATCCTGAAAATGTGTATGTTTTGATGTATATTTCTTGAATGTACACTGAAAATGTGTATGTTTGGATGTACATTTCTTGAATGTACAATGAAAATGTGTATGTTTTGATGTACATTTCTTGAATGTACAATGAAAATGTGTATGTTTTGATGTACATTTCTGGTATATACAATGAAAATGTGTATGTTTTGATGTATATTTCTTGAATGTACACTGAAAATGTGTATCTTTTGATGTACATTTCTTGAATGTACAATGAAAATGTGTATGCTTTGATGTACATTTCTTGAATGTACAATGAAAATGTGTATGTTTTGATGTACATTTCTTGAATGTACAATGAAAATGTGTTTGTTTTGATGTACATTTCTTGAATGTACACTGAAAATGTGTATGTTTTGATGTACATTTCTTGAATGTACAATGAAAATGTGTATGTTTTGATGTACATTTCTTGAATGTACAATGAAAATGTGTATGTCTTGATGTACATTTCTTAAATGTACACTGAAGATGTGTATGTTTTGATGTACATTTCTTGAATGTACACTGAAAATGTGTATGTTTCGATGTACATTTCTTGAATGTACAATGAAAATGTGTATGTTTTGATGTACATTTCTGGTATATACAGTGAAAATGTGTATGTTTTGTTGTACATTTCTTGTATATACAATGAAAATGTGTATGTTTTGATGTACATTTCTTGAATGTACACTGAAAATGTGTATGTTTGGATGTACATTTCTTGAATGTACAATGAAAATGTGTATGTTTTGATGTACATTTCTGGTATATACAATGAAAATGTG
The DNA here is from genome assembly GCA_030765045.1 of Tenodera sinensis. NCBI lineage: Eukaryota > Metazoa > Arthropoda > Insecta > Mantodea > Mantidae > Tenodera > Tenodera sinensis. The sequence goes on from JAUKNM010000095.1 coordinate 1,169,361, forward strand.
TATGTTTTGATGTATATTTCTTGAATGTACACTGAAAATGTGTATGTTTTGATGTACATTTCTTGAATGTACAATGAAAATGTGTATGCTTTGATGTACATTTCTTGAATGTACAATGAAAATGTGTATGTTTTGATGTACATTTCTTGAATGTACAATGAAAATGTTTATGTTTTGATGTACATTTCTTGAATGTACACTGAAAATGTGTATGTTTTGATGTACATTTCTTGAATGTACACTGAAAATGTGTATGTTTTGATGTACATTTCTTGAATGTACAATGAAAATGTGTATGTTTTGATGTATATTTCTTGAATGTACACTAAAAATGTGTATGTTTTGATGTACATTTCTTGAATGTACAATGAAAATGTGTATGCTTTGATGTACATTTCTTGAATGTACAATGAAAATGTGTATGTTTTGATGTACATTTCTTGAATGTACACTGAAAATGTGTATGTTTTGATGTACATTTCTTGAATGTACAGTGAAAATGTGTATGTTTTGATGTACATTTCTTGTATATACCATGAAAATGTGTATGTTTTGATGTATATTTCTTGAATGTATCCTGAAAATGTGTATGTTTTGATGTATATTTCTTGAATGTACACTGAAAATGTGTATGTTTGGATGTACATTTCTTGAATGTACAATGAAAATGTGTATATTTTGATGTACATTTCTGGTATATACAATGAAAATGTGTATGTTTTGATGTATATTTCTTGAATGTACAATGAAAATGTGTATATTTTGATGTACATTTCTGGTATATACAATGAAAATGTGTATGTTTTGATGTACATTTCTTGTATATACCATGAAAATGTGTATGATTTGATGTAGATTTCTTGAATGTACAATGAAAATGTGTATGTTTTGATGTACATTTCTTGTATATACCATGAAAATGTGTATGTTTTGATGTATATTTCTTGAATGTATCCTGAAAATGTGTATGTTTTGATGTATATTTCTTGAATGTACACTGAAAATGTGTATGTTTGGATGTACATTTCTTGAATGTACAATGAAAATGTGTATGTTTTGATGTACATTTCTTGAATGTACAATGAAAATGTGTATGTTTTGATGTACATTTCTGGTATATACAATGAAAATGTGTATGTTTTGATGTATATTTCTTGAATGTACACTGAAAATGTGTATCTTTTGATGTACATTTCTTGAATGTACAATGAAAATGTGTATGCTTTGATGTACATTTCTTGAATGTACAATGAAAATGTGTATGTTTTGATGTACATTTCTTGAATGTACAATGAAAATGTGTTTGTTTTGATGTACATTTCTTGAATGTACACTGAAAATGTGTATGTTTTGATGTACATTTTTGAATGTACAATGAAAATGTGTATGTTTTGATGTACATTTCTTGAATGTACAATGAAAATGTGTATGTCTTGATGTACATTTCTTAAATGTACACTGAAGATGTGTATGTTTTGATGTACATTTCTTGAATGTACACTGAAAATGTGTATGTTTCGATGTACATTTCTTGAATGTACAATGAAAATGTGTATGTTTTGATGTACATTTCTGGTATATACAGTGAAAATGTGTATGTTTTGTTGTACATTTCTTGTATATACAATGAAAATGTGTATGTTTTGATGTACATTTCTTGAATGTACACTGAAAATGTGTATGTTTGGATGTACATTTCTTGAATGTACAATGAAAATGTGTATGTTTTGATGTACATTTCTGGTATATACAATGAAAATGTGTATGTTTTGATGTATATTTCTTGAATGTACACTGAAAATGTGTATGTTTTGATGTACATTTCTTGAATGTACAATGAAAATGTGTATGCTTTGATGTACATTTCTTGAATGTACAATGAAAATGTGTATGTTTTGATGTACATTTCTTGAATGTACAATGAAAATGTTTATGTTTTGATGTACATTTCTTGAATGTACACTGAAAATGTGTATGTTTTGATGTACATTTCTTGAATGTACACTGAAAATGTGTATGTTTTGATGTACATTTCTTGAATGTACAATGAAAATGTGTATGTTTTGATGTATATTTCTTGAATGTACACTAAAAATGTGTATGTTTTGATGTACATTTCTTGAATGTACAATGAAAATGTGTATGCTTTGATGTACATTTCTTGAATGTACAATGAAAATGTGTATGTTTTGATGTACATTTCTTGAATGTACAATGAAAATGTGTATGTTTTGATGTACATTTCTTGAGTATACAATGAAAATGTGTATGTTTTGATGTACATTTCTTGAATGTACAATGAAAATGTGTATGTTTTGATGTACATTTCTTGAATGTACACTGAAAATGTGTATGTTTTGATGTACATTTCTTGAATGTGCAATGAAAATGTGTATGTTTTGATGTACATTTCTTGAATGTACACTGAAAATGTGTATGTTTTGATGTACATTTCTTGAATGTACACTGAAAATGTGTATGTTTTGATGTACATTTCTTGAATGTACAATGAAAATGTGTATGTTTTGATGTACATTTCTTGAATGTACACTGAAAATGTGTATGTTTTGATGTACATTTCTTGAATGTACAATGAAAATGTGTATGTTTTGATGTAGATTTCTTGAATGTACACTGAAAATGTGTATGTTTTGATGTACATTTCTTGAATGTACAATGAAAATGTGTATGTTTTGATATACATTTCATGAATGTGCAATGAAAATGTGTATGTTTTGGTGTACATTTCTTGTATATACAATGAAAATGTGTATGTTTTGTTGTATATTTCTTGTATATACAATGAACATGTGTATGTTTTGATGTACATTTCTTGATTGTACACTGAAAATGTGTATGTTTTGATGTACATTTCTTGAATGTACAATGAAAATGTGTATGTTTTGATATACATTTCATGAATGTGCAATGAAAATGTGTATGTTTTGGTGTACATTTCTTGTATATACAATGAAAATGTGTATGTTTTGTTGTATATTTCTTGTATATACAATGAAAATGTGTATGTTTTGATGTATATTTCTTGAATGTACAATGAAAATGTGTATGTTTTGATGTACATTTCTTGAATGTACAATGAAAATGTGTATATTTTGATATACATTTCATGAATGTGCAATGAAAATGTGTATGTTTTGGTGTACATTTCTTGTATATACAATGAAAATGTGTATGTTTTGTTGTACATTTCTTGTATATACAATGAAAATGTGTATGTTTTGATGTACATTTTTGGTATATACAATGAAAATGTGTATGTTTTGATGTATATTTCTTGAATGTACACTCAAAATGTGTATGTTTTAGAAGTACATTTCTTTAATGTACACTGAAAGTGTGTATGTTTTGATGTACATTTCTTGAATGTACACTGAAAATGTGTATGTTTTGATGTATATTTCTTGAATGTACACTGAAAATGTGTATGTTTTGATGTACATTTCTGGTATATACAATGAAAATGTGTATGCTTTGATGTATATTTCTTGAATGTACACTCAAAATGTGTATGTTTTTATGTACATTTCTTGAATGTACACTGAAAATGTGTATGTTTTGATGTACATTTCTTGAATGTACACTGAAAATGTGTATGTTTTGATGTACATTTCTTGAATGTACAATGAAAATGTGTATGTTTTGATGTACATTTCTGGTATATACAATGAAAATGTGTATGTTTTGATGTATATTTCTTGAATGTACACTCAAAATGTGTATGTTTTGATGTACATTTCTGGTATATACAATGAAAATGTGTATGTTTTGATGTATATTTCTTGAATGTACACTGAAAATGTGTATGTTTTGATGTACATTTCTGGTATATACAATGAAAATGTGTATGTTTTGATGTATATTTCTTGAATGTACACTGAAAATGTTATGTTTTGATGTACATTTCTTGAATGTACACTGAAAATGTGTATGTTTTGATGTACATTTCTTGAATGTACAATGAAAATGTGTATGTTTTGATGTACATTTCTTGAATGTACAATGAAAATGTGTATACTTTGATGTACATTTCTTGAATGTACAATGAAAATGTGTATGTTTTGATGTACATTTCTTGAATGTACAATGAAAATGTGTATCTTTTGATGTATATTTCTTGAATGTACACTGAAAATGTGTATGTTTTGATGTACATTTCTTGAATGTACAATGAAAATGTGTATGTTTTGATGTACATTTCTTGAATGTACACTGAAAATGTGTATGTTTTGATGTACATTTCTTGAATGTACAGTGAAAATGTGTATGTTTTGATGTACATTTCTTGTATATACCATGAAAATGTGTATGTTTTGATGTATATTTCTTGAATGTATCCTGAAAATGTGTATGTTTTGATGTATATTTCTTGAATGTACACTGAAAATGTGTATGTTTGGATGTACATTTCTTGAATGTACAATGAAAATGTGTATATTTTGATGTACATTTCTGGTATATACAATGAAAATGTGTATGTTTTGATGTATATTTCTTGAATGTACAATGAAAATGTGTATATTTTGATGTACATTTCTGGTATATACAATGAAAATGTGTATGTTTTGATGTACATTTCTTGTATATACCATGAAAATGTGTATGATTTGATGTAGATTTCTTGAATGTACAATGAAAATGTGTATGTTTTGATGTACATTTCTTGTATATACCATGAAAATGTGTATGTTTTGATGTATATTTCTTGAATGTATCCTGAAAATGTGTATGTTTTGATGTATATTTCTTGAATGTACACTGAAAATGTGTATGTTTGGATGTACATTTCTTGAATGTACAATGAAAATGTGTATGTTTTGATGTACATTTCTTGAATGTACAATGAAAATGTGTATGTTTTGATGTACATTTCTGGTATATACAATGAAAATGTGTATGTTTTGATGTATATTTCTTGAATGTACACTGAAAATGTGTATCTTTTGATGTACATTTCTTGAATGTACAATGAAAATGTGTATGCTTTGATGTACATTTCTTGAATGTACAATGAAAATGTGTATGTTTTGATGTACATTTCTTGAATGTACAATGAAAATGTGTTTGTTTTGATGTACATTTCTTGAATGTACACTGAAAATGTGTATGTTTTGATGTACATTTCTTGAATGTACAATGAAAATGTGTATGTTTTGATGTACATTTCTTGAATGTACAATGAAAATGTGTATGTCTTGATGTACATTTCTTAAATGTACACTGAAGATGTGTATGTTTTGATGTACATTTCTTGAATGTACACTGAAAATGTGTATGTTTCGATGTACATTTCTTGAATGTACAATGAAAATGTGTATGTTTTGATGTACATTTCTGGTATATACAGTGAAAATGTGTATGTTTTGTTGTACATTTCTTGTATATACAATGAAAATGTGTATGTTTTGATGTACATTTCTTGAATGTACACTGAAAATGTGTATGTTTGGATGTACATTTCTTGAATGTACAATGAAAATGTGTATGTTTTGATGTACATTTCTGGTATATACAATGAAAATGTGTATGTTTTGATGTATATTTCTTGAATGTACACTGAAAATGTGTATGTTTTGATGTACATTTCTTGAATGTACAATGAAAATGTGTATGCTTTGATGTACATTTCTTGAATGTACAATGAAAATGTGTATGTTTTGATGTACATTTCTTGAATGTACAATGAAAATGTTTATGTTTTGATGTACATTTCTTGAATGTACACTGAAAATGTGTATGTTTTGATGTACATTTCTTGAATGTACACTGAAAATGTGTATGTTTTGATGTACATTTCTTGAATGTACATTGAAAATGTGTATGTTTTGATGTATATTTCTTGAATGTACACTAAAAATGTGTATGTTTTGATGTACATTTCTTGAATGTACAATGAAAATGTGTATGCTTTGATGTACATTTCTTGAATGTACAATGAAAATGTGTATGTTTTGATGTACATTTCTTGAATGTACAATGAAAATGTGTATGTGTTGATGTACATTTCTTGAGTATACAATGAAAATGTGTATGTTTTGATGTACATTTCTTGAATGTACAATGAAAATGTGTATGTTTTGATGTACATTTCTTGAATGTACACTGAAAATGTGTATGTTTTGATGTACATTTCTTGAATGTGCAATGAAAATGTGTATGTTTTGATGTACATTTCTTGAATGTACACTGAAAATGTGTATGTTTTGATGTACATTTCTTGAATGTACACTGAAAATGTGTATGTTTTGATGTACATTTCTTGAATGTACAATGAAAATGTGTATGTTTTGATGTACATTTCTTGAATGTACACTGAAAATGTGTATGTGTTGATGTACATTTCTTGAATGTACAATGAAAATGTGTATGTTTTGATGTAGATTTCTTGAATGTACACTGAAAATGTGTATGTTTTGATGTACATTTCTTGAATGTACAATGAAAATGTGTATGTTTTGATATACATTTCATGAATGTGCAATGAAAATGTGTATGTTTTGGTGTACATTTCTTGTATATACAATGAAAATGTGTATGTTTTGTTGTATATTTCTTGTATATACAATGAACATGTGTATGTTTTGATGTACATTTCTTGATTGTACACTGAAAATGTGTATGTTTTGATGTACATTTCTTGAATGTACAATGAAAATGTGTATGTTTTGATATACATTTCATGAATGTGCAATGAAAATGTGTATGTTTTGGTGTACATTTCTTGTATATACAATGAAAATGTGTATGTTTTGTTGTATATTTCTTGTATATACAATGAAAATGTGTATGTTTTGATGTACATTTCTTGAATGTACAATGAAAATGTGTATGTTTTGATGTACATTTCTTGAATGTACAATGAAAATGTGTTAGTTTTGATATACATTTCATGAATGTGCAATGAAAATGTGTATGTTTTGGTGTACATTTCTTGTATATACAATGAAAATGTGTATGTTTTGTTGTACATTTCTTGTATATACAATGAAAATGTGTATGTTTTGATGTACATTTTTGGTATATACAATGAAAATGTGTATGTTTTGATGTATATTTCTTGAATGTACACTCAAAATGTGTATGTTTTAGAAGTACATTTCTTTAATGTACACTGAAAGTGTGTATGTTTTGATGTACATTTCTTGAATGTACACTGAAAATGTGTATGTTTTGATGTATATTTCTTGAATGTACACTGAAAATGTGTATGTTTTGATGTACATTTCTGGTATATACAATGAAAATGTGTATGCTTTGATGTATATTTCTTGAATGTACACTCAAAATGTGTATGTTTTTATGTACATTTCTTGAATGTACACTGAAAATGAGTATGTTTTGATGTACATTTCTTGAATGTACACTGAAAATGTGTATGTTTTGATGTACATTTCTTGAATGTGCAATGAAAATGTGTATGTTTTGATGTACATTTGTGGTATATACAATGAAAATGTGTATGTTTTGATGTATATTTCTTGAATGTACACTCAAAATGTGTATGTTTTGATGTACATTTCTGGTATATACAATGAAAATGTGTATGTTTTGATGTATATTTCTTGAATGTACACTGAAAATGTGTATGTTTTGATGTACATTTCTGGTATATACAATGAAAATGTGTATGTTTTGATGTATATTTCTTGAATGTACAATGAAAATGTGTATGTTTTGATATACATTTCTTGAATGTACAATGAAAATGTGTATGTTTTGATATACATTTCATGAATGTGCAATGAAAATGTGTATGTTTTGATGTACATTTCTTGAATGTACAATGAAAATGTGTATGTTTTGATATACATTTCTTGAATGTACAATGAAAATGTGTATGTTTTGATATACATTTCATGAATGTGCAATGAAAATGTGTATGTTTTGGTGTACATTTCTTGTATATACAATGAAAATGTGTATGTTTTGATGTACATTTCTTGATTGTACACTGAAAATGTGTATGTTTTGATGTATATTTCTTGAATGTACAATGAAAATGTGTATGTTTTGATGTACATTTCCTGAATGTACAATGAAAATGTGTATGTTTTGATATACATTTCATGAATGTGCAATGAAAATGTCTATATTTTGGTGTACATTTCTTGTATATACAATGAAAATGTGTATGTTTTGTTGTACATTTCTTGTATATCCAATGAAAATGTGTATGTTTTGATGTACATTTTTGGTATATACAATGAAAATGTGTATGTTTTGATGTATATTTCTTGAATGTACACTCAAAATGTGTATGTTTTAGAAGTACATTTCTTTAATGTACACTGAAAGTGTGTATGTTTTGATGTACATTTCTTGAATGTACAATGAAAATGTGTATGTTTTGATATACATTTCATGAATGTGCAATGAAAATGTGTATGTTTTGGTGTACATTTCTTGTATATACAATGAAAATGTGTATGTTTTGTTGTATATTTCTTGTATATACAATGAAAATGTGTATGTTTTGATGTATATTTCTTGAATGTACAATGAAAATGTGTATGTTTTGATGTACATTTCTTGAATGTACAATGAAAATGTGTATGTTTTGATATACATTTCATGAATGTGCAATGAAAATGTGTATGTTTTGGTGTACATTTCTTGTATATACAATGAAAATGTGTATGTTTTGTTGTACATTTCTTGTATATACAATGAAAATGTGTATGTTTTGATGTACATTTTTGGTATATACAATGAAAATGTGTATGTTTTGATGTATATTTCTTGAATGTACACTCAAAATGTGTATGTTTTAGAAGTACATTTCTTTAATGTACACTGAAAATGTGTATGTTTTGATGTATATTTCTTGAATGTACACTGAAAATGTGTATGTTTTGATGTACATTTCTGGTATATACAATGAAAATGTGTATGCTTTGATGTATATTTCTTGAATGTACACTCAAAATGTGTATGTTTTTATGTACATTTCTTGAATGTACACTGAAAATGTGTATGTTTTGATGTACATTTCTTGAATGTACACTGAAAATGTGTATGTTTTGATGCACATTTCTTGAATGTACAATGAAAATGTGTATGTTTTGATGTACATTTCTGGTATATACAATGAAAATGTGTATGTTTTGATGTATATTTCTTGAGTGTACACTCAAAATGTGTATGGTATGATGTACATTTCTGGTATATACAATGAAAATGTGTATGTTTTGATGTATATTTCTTGAATGTACACTGAAAATGTGTATGTTTTGATGTACATTTCTGGTATATACAATGAAAATGTGTATGTTTTGATGTATATTTCTTGAATGTACACTGAAAATGTTATGTTTTGATGTACATTTCTTGAATGTACACTGAAAATGTGTATGTTTTGATGTACATTTCTTGAATGTACAATGAAAATGTGTATGTTTTGATGTACATTTCTTGAATGTACAATGAAAATGTGTATGTTTTGATATACATTTCTTGAATGTACAATGAAAATGTGTATGTTTTGATATACATTTCATGAATGTGCAATGAAAATGTGTATGTTTTGGTGTACATTTCTTGTATATACAATGAAAATGTGTATGTTTTGATGTACATTTCTTGATTGTACACTGAAAATGTGTATGTTTTGATGTATATTTCTTGAATGTACAATGAAAATGTGTATGTTTTGATGTACATTTCTTGAATGTACAATGAAAATGTGTATGTTTTGATATACATTTCATGAATGTGCAATGAAAATGTGTATATTTTGGTGTACATTTCTTGTATATACAATGAAAATGTGTATGTTTTGTTGTACATTTCTTGTATATACAATGAAAATGTGTATGTTTTGATGTACATTTTTGGTATATACAATGAAAATGTGTATGTTTTGATGTATATTTCTTGAATGTACACTCAAAATGTGTATGTTTTAGAAGTACATTTCTTTAATGTACACTGAAAGTGTGTATGTTTTGATGTACATTTCTTGAATGTACAATGAAAATGTGTATGTTTTGATGTACATTTCTTGTATATACAATGAAAATATGTAGGTTTTGATGTACATTTTATGAGTGAACAATGAAAGTGTGTATGTTTTGATGTACATTTCTTGAATGTACAATGAAAATGTGTATGTTTCGATGTACATTTCTGGTATGTACAATGAAAATGTGTATGTTTTGATGTATATTTCTTGAATGTACAATGAAAATGTGTATGTTTTGATGTACATTTCTTGAATGTACAATGAAAATGTGTATGTTTTGATGTACATTTCTTGAATGTACAATGAAAATGTGTATGTTTTGATGTACATTTCTGGTATGTACAATGAAAAAGTGTATGTTTTGATGTACATTTCTTGAATGTACAATGAAAATGTGTATGTTTTGATGTACATTTCTTGAATGTACAATGAAAATGTGTATGTTTTGATGTATATTTCTTGAATGTACAATGAAAAAGTGTATGTTTTGATGTATATTTCTGAATGTACACTGAAAATGTGTATGTTTTGATGTACATTTCTGGTATGTACAATGAAAATGTGTATGTTTTGATGTACATTTCTTGAATGTACAATGAAAATGTGTATGTTTTGGTGTACATTTCTTGAATGTACACTGAAAATGTGTATGTTTTGATGTACATTTCTGGTATGTACAACGAAAAAGTGTATGTTTTGATGTACATTTCTTGAATGTACAATGAAAATGTGTATGTTTTGATGTACATTTATTGAATGTACACTGAAAATGTGTATGTTTTGATGTACATTTCTGGTATGTACAATGAAAAAGTGTATGTTTTGATGTACAGTTCTTCAATGTACAATGAAAATGTGTATGTTTTGATGTACATTTCTTGAATGTACAATGAAAATGTGTATGTTTTGATGTATATTTCTTGAATGTACACTGAAAATGTGTATGTTTAAATGTACATTTCTTGAATGTACACTGAAACTGTGTATGTTTTGATGTACATTTCTAGAATGTACAATGAAAATGTGTATGTTTTGATGTATATTTCTGGTATGTACAATGAAAAAGTGTATGTTTTGATGTATATTTCTTGAATGTACACTGAAAATGTGTATGTTTTGATGTACATTTCTTGAATGTACAATGAAAATGTGTATGTTTTGATGTACATTTCTTGAATGTACACTGAAAATGTGTATGTTTTGATGTACATTTCTTGAATGTACAATGATAATGTGTATGTTTTGATGTACATTTCTGGTATGTACAATGAAAAAGTGTATGTTTTGATGTATATTTCTTGAATGTACACTGAAAATGTGTATGTTTTGATGTACATTTCTTGTATATACAATGAAAATGTGTATGTTTTGATGTATATTTCTTGAATGTACACTGAAAATGTGTATGTTTTGATGTACATTTCTTGAATGTACAATGAAAATGTGTATGTTTTGATGTACATTTCTTGTATATACCATGAAAATGTGTATGTTTTGATGTACATTTCTTGAATGTACAATGAAAATGTGTTTGTTTTGATGTACATTTCTTGTATATACCATGAAAATGTGTATGTTTTGATGTATATTTCTTGAATGTATCCTGAAAATGTGTATGTTTTGATGTATATTTCTTGAATGTACACTGAAAATGTGTATGTTTGGATGTACATTTCTTGAATGTACAATGAAAATGTGTATGTTTTTATGTAAATTTCTGGTATATGCAATGAAAATGTGTATGTTTTGATGTATATTTCTTGAATGTACACTGAAAATGTGTATGTTTTGATGTACATTTCTTGAATGTACAATGAAAATGTGTATGCTTTGATGTACATTTCTTGAATGTACAATGAAAATGTGTATGTTTTGATTTATATTTCTTGAATGTACAATGAAAATGTGTATGTTTTGATGTACATTTCTTGAATGTACACTGAAAATGTGTATGTTTTGATGTACATTTCTTGAATGTTCAATGAAAATGTGTATGTTTTGATGTACATTTCTTGAATGTACAATGAAAATGTGTATGTTTTGATGTACATTTCTTGAATGTACACTGAAAATGTGTATGTTTTGAATTACATTTCTTGAATGTAGAATGAAAATGTGTATGTTTTGATGTACATTTCTGGTATATACAATGAAAATGTGTATGTTTTGATGTATATTTTTTGAATGTACACTGAAAATGTGTATGTTTTGATGTACATTTCTTGAATGTACAATGAAAATGTGTATGCTTTGATGTACATTTCTTGAATTTACAATGAAAAAGTGTATGTTTTGATGTACATTTCTTGAATGTACAATGAAAATGTGTATGTTTTGATGTACATTTCTTGAATGTACACTGAAAATGTGTATGTTTTGATGTACATTTCTGGTATGTACAATGAAAAAGTGTATGTTTTGATGTACATTTCTTGAATGTACAATGAAAATGTGTATGTTTTGATGTACATTTCTTGAATGTACAATGAAAATGTGTATGTTTTGATGTATATTTCTTGAATGTACACTGAAAATGTGTATGTTTTGATGTACATTTCTGGTATGTACAATGAAAATGTGTATGTTTTGATGTACATTTCTTGAATGTATACTGAAAATGTGTATGTTTTGATGTACATTTCTGGTATGTGCAATGAAAATGTGTATGTTTTGATGTACATTTCTGGTATGTACAATGAAAAAGTGTATGTTTTGATGTACATTTCTGGTATGTACAATGAAAAAGTGTATGTTTTGATGTACATTTCCTGAATGTACACTGAAAAGTGTATGTTTTAATGTACACTTCTTGAATGTACACTGAAAATGTGTATGTTTTGATGTACATTTCTTGAATGTACACTGAAAATGTGTATGTTTTGATGTACATTTCTTGAATGTACAATGAAAATGTGTATGTTTTGATGTACATTTCTTGTATATACAATGAAAATATGTAGGTTTTGATGTACATTTTATGAGTGAACAATGAAAGTGTGTATGTTTTGATGTACATTTCTTGAATGTACAATGAAAATGTGTATGTTTCGATGTACATTTCTGGTATGTACAATGAAAATGTGTATGTTTTGATGTATATTTCTTGAATGTACAATGAAAATGTGTATGTTTTGATGTACATTTCTTGAATGTACAATGAAAATGTGTATGTTTTGATGTACATTTCTTGAATGTACAATGAAAATGTGTATGTTTTGATGTACATTTCTGGTATGTACAATGAAAAAGTGTATGTTTTGATGTACATTTCTTGAATGTACAATGAAAATGTGTATGTTTTGATGTACATTTCTTGAATGTACAATGAAAATGTGTATGTTTTGATGTATATTTCTTGAATGTACAATGAAAAAGTGTATGTTTTGATGTATATTTCTGAATGTACACTGAAAATGTGTATGTTTTGATGTACATTTCTGGTATGTACAATGAAAATGTGTATGTTTTGATGTACATTTCTTGAATGTACAATGAAAATGTGTATGTTTTGGTGTACATTTCTTGAATGTACACTGAAAATGTGTATGTTTTGATGTACATTTCTGGTATGTACAACGAAAAAGTGTATGTTTTGATGTACATTTCTTGAATGTACAATGAAAATGTGTATGTTTTGATGTACATTTATTGAATGTACACTGAAAATGTGTATGTTTTGATGTACATTTCTGGTATGTACAATGAAAAAGTGTATGTTTTGATGTACAGTTCTTCAATGTACAATGAAAATGTGTATGTTTTGATGTACATTTCTTGAATGTACAATGAAAATGTGTATGTTTTGATGTATATTTCTTGAATGTACACTGAAAATGTGTATGTTTAAATGTACATTTCTTGAATGTACACTGAAACTGTGTATGTTTTGATGTACATTTCTAGAATGTACAATGAAAATGTGTATGTTTTGATGTATATTTCTGGTATGTACAATGAAAAAGTGTATGTTTTGATGTATATTTCTTGAATGTACACTGAAAATGTGTATGTTTTGATGTACATTTCTTGAATGTACAATGAAAATGTGTATGTTTTGATGTACATTTCTTGAATGTACACTGAAAATGTGTATGTTTTGATGTACATTTCTTGAATGTACAATGATAATGTGTATGTTTTGATGTACATTTCTGGTATGTACAATGAAAAAGTGTATGTTTTGATGTATATTTCTTGAATGTACACTGAAAATGTGTATGTTTTGATGTACATTTCTTGTATATACAATGAAAATGTGTATGTTTTGATGTATATTTCTTGAATGTACACTGAAAATGTGTATGTTTTGATGTACATTTCTTGAATGTACAATGAAAATGTGTATGTTTTGATGTACATTTCTTGTATATACCATGAAAATGTGTATGTTTTGATGTACATTTCTTGAATGTACAATGAAAATGTGTTTGTTTTGATGTACATTTCTTGTATATACCATGAAAATGTGTATGTTTTGATGTATATTTCTTGAATGTATCCTGAAAATGTGTATGTTTTGATGTATATTTCTTGAATGTACACTGAAAATGTGTATGTTTGGATGTACATTTCTTGAATGTACAATGAAAATGTGTATGTTTTTATGTAAATTTCTGGTATATGCAATGAAAATGTGTATGTTTTGATGTATATTTCTTGAATGTACACTGAAAATGTGTATGTTTTGATGTACATTTCTTGAATGTACAATGAAAATGTGTATGCTTTGATGTACATTTCTTGAATGTACAATGAAAATGTGTATGTTTTGATGTACATTTCTTGAATGTACAATGAAAATGTGTATGTTTTGATGTACATTTCTTGAATGTACACTGAAAATGTGTATGTTTTGATGTACATTTCTTGAATGTTCAATGAAAATGTGTATGTTTTGATGTACATTTCTTGAATGTACAATGAAAATGTGTATGTTTTGATGTACATTTCTTGAATGTACACTGAAAATGTGTATGTTTTGAATTACATTTCTTGAATGTAGAATGAAAATGTGTATGTTTTGATGTACATTTCTGGTATATACAATGAAAATGTGTATGTTTTGATGTATATTTTTTGAATGTACACTGAAAATGTGTATGTTTTGATGTACATTTCTTGAATGTACAATGAAAATGTGTATGCTTTGATGTACATTTCTTGAATTTACAATGAAAAAGTGTATGTTTTGATGTACATTTCTTGAATGTACAATGAAAATGTGTATGTTTTGATGTACATTTCTTGAATGTACACTGAAAATGTGTATGTTTTGATGTACATTTCTGGTATGTACAATGAAAAAGTGTATGTTTTGATGTACATTTCTTGAATGTACAATGAAAATGTGTATGTTTTGATGTACATTTCTTGAATGTACAATGAAAATGTGTATGTTTTGATGTATATTTCTTGAATGTACACTGAAAATGTGTATGTTTTGATGTACATTTCTGGTATGTACAATGAAAATGTGTATGTTTTGATGTACATTTCTTGAATGTATACTGAAAATGTGTATGTTTTGATGTACATTTCTGGTATGTGCAATGAAAATGTGTATGTTTTGATGTACATTTCTGGTATGTACAATGAAAAAGTGTATGTTTTGATGTACATTTCTGGTATGTACAATGAAAAAGTGTATGTTTTGATGTACATTTCCTGAATGTACACTGAAAAGTGTATGTTTTAATGTACACTTCTTGAATGTACACTGAAAATGTGTATGTTTTGATGTACATTTCTTGAATGTACACTGAAAATGTGTATGTTTTGATGTACATTTCTGGTATGTACAATGAAAAAGTGTATGTTTTGATGTACATTTCTTGAATGTACAATGAAAATGTGTATGTTTTGATGTACATTTCTTGAATGTACAATGAAAATGTGTATGTTTTGATGTATATTTCTTGAATGTACCCGGAAAATGTGTATGTTTTGATGTACATTTCTTGAATGTACAATGAAAATGTGTATGTTCTGATGTACATTTCTTGAATGTACACTGAAAATGTGTATGTTTTGATGTACATTTCTGGTATGTACAATGAAAAAGTGTATGTTTTGATGTACATTTCTTGAATGTACAATGAAAATGTGTATGTTTTGATGTACATTTCTTGAATGTACAATGAAAATGTGTATGTTTTGATGTATATTTCTTGAATGTACACTGAAAATGTGTATGTTTTGATGTACATTTCTTGAATGTACACTGAAAATGTGTATGCTTTGATGTACATTTCTTGAATGTACACTGAAAATGTGTATGTTTTGATGTACATTTCTTGAATATACAATGAAAATGTGTATGTTTTGATGTATATTTCTGGTATGTACAATAAAAAGTGTATGTTTTGATGTATATTTCTTCAATGTACACTGAAAATGTGTATGTTTTGATGTACATTTCTTGAATGTACAATGAAAATGTGTATGTTTTGATGTACATTTCTTGAATGTACACTGAAAATGTGTATGTTTTGATGTACATTTCTTGAATGTACAATGATAATGTGTATGTTTTGATGTACATTTCTGGTATGTACAATGAAAAAGTGTATGTTTTGATGTATATTTCTTGAATGTACACTGAAAATGTGTATGTTTTGATGTACATTTCTTGTATATACAATGAAAATGTGTATGCTTTGATGTATATTTCTTGAATGTACACTGAAAATGTGTATGTTGTGATGTACATTTCTTGAATGTACAATGAAAATGTGTATGTTTTGATGTACATTTCTTGTATATACCATGAAAATGTGTATGCTTTGATGTACATTTCTTGAATGTACAATGAAAATGTGTATGTTTTGATGTACATTTCTTGTATATACCATGAAAATGTGTATGTTTTGATGTATATTTCTTGAATGTATCCTGAAAATGTGTATGTTTTGATGTATATTTCTTGAATGTACACTGAAAATGTGTATGTTTGGATGTACGTTTCTTGAATGTACAATGAAAATGTGTATATTTTGATGTACATTTCTGGTATATACAATGAAAATGTGTATGTTTTGATGTATATTTCTTGAATGTACACTGAAAATGTGTATGTTTTGATGTACATTTCTTGAATGTACAATGATAATGTGTATATTTTGATGTACATTTCTGGTATATACAATGAAAATGTGTATGTTTTGATGTATATTTCTTGAATGTACAATGAAAATGTGTATATTTTGATGTACATTTCTGGTATATACAATGAAAATGTGTATGTTTTGATGTACATTTCTTGAATGTACAATGAAAATGTGTATGTTTTGATGTACATTTCTTGAATGTACAATGAAAATGTGTATGTTTTGATGTACATTTCTTGAATGTACACTGAAAATGTGTATGTTTTGATGTACATTTCTTGAATGTACACTGAAAATGTGTATGTTTGGATGTACATTTCTTGAATGTACAATGAAAATGTGTATGTTTTGATGTACATTTCTGGTATATACAGTGAAAATGTGTATGTTTTGTTGTACATTTCTTGTATATACAATGAAAATGTGTATGTTTTGATGTACATTTCTTGAATGTACACTGAAAATGTGTATGTTTGGATGTACATTTCTTGAATGTACAATGAAAATGTGTATGTTTTGATGTACATTTCTGGTATATACAATGAAAATGTGTATGTTTTGATGTATATTTCTTGAATGTACACTGAAAATGTGTATGTTTTGATGTACATTTCTTGAATGTACAATGAAAATGTGTATGCTTTGATGTACATTTCTTGAATGTACAATGAAAATGTGTATGTTTTGATGTACATTTCTTGAATGTACAATGAAAATGTTTATGTTTTGATGTACATTTCTTGAATGTACACTGAAAATGTGTATGTTTTGATGTACATTTCTTGAATGTACACTGAAAATGTGTATGTTTTGATGTACATTTCTTGAATGTACAATGAAAATGTGTATGTTTTGATGTATATTTCTTGAATGTACACTAAAAATGTGTATGTTTTGATGTACATTTCTTGAATGTACAATGAAAATGTGTATGCTTTGATGTACATTTCTTTAATGTACAATGAAAATGTGTATGTTTTAATGTACATTTCTTGAATGTACAATGAAAATGTGTATGTTTTGATGTACATTTCTTGAGTGTACAATGAAAATGTGTATGTTTTTATGTACATTTCTTGAATGTACAATGAAAATGTGTATGTTTTGATGTATATTTCTTGAATGTACACTGAAAATGTGTATGTTTTGATGTACATTTCTTGAATGTGCAATGAAAATGTGTATGTTTTGATGTACATTTCTTGAATGTACACTGAAAATGTGTATGTTTTGATGTACATTTCTTGAATGTACACTGAAAATGTGTATGTTTTGATGTACATTTCTTGAATGTACAATGAAAATGTGTATGTTTTGATGTACATTTCTTGAATGTACACTGAAAATGTGTATGTTTTGATGTACATTTCTTGAATGTACAATGAAAATGTGTATGTTTTTATGTAGATTTCTTGAATGTACACTGAAAATGTGTATGTTTTGATGTACATTTCTTGAATGTACAATGAAAATGTGTATATTTTGATGTACATTTCTTGAATGTACAATGAAAATGTGTATGTTTTGATGTACATTTCTTGAATGTACAATGAAAATGTGTATGTTTTGATGTATATTTCTTGAATGTACACTGAAAATGTGTATGTTTTGATGTACATTTCTTGAATGTACAATGAAAATGTGTATGTTTTGATGTACATTTCTTGAATGTACACTGAGAATGTGTATGTTTTGATGTACATTTCTTGAATGTACAATGAAAATGTGTATGCTTTGATGTACATTTCTTGAATGTACAATGAAAATGTGTATGTTTTGATCTACATTTCTTGAATGTACAATGAAAATGTGTATGTTTTGATCTACATTTCTTGAGTATACAATGAAAATGTGTATGTTTTGATGTACATTTCTTGAATGTACAATGAAAATGTGTATGTTTTGATGTATATTTCTTGAATGTACACTGAAAATGTGTATGTTTTGATGTACATTTCTTGAATGTACACTGAAAATGTGTATGTTTTGATGTACATTTCTTGAATGTACACTGAAAATGTGTATGTTTTGATGTACATTTCTTGAATGTACAATGAAAATGTGTATGTTTTGATGTACATTTCTTGAATGTACACTGAAAATGTGTATGTTTTGATGTATATTTCTTGAATGTACACTGAAAATGTGTATGTTTGGATGTACATTTCTTGAATGTACAATGAAAATGTGTATGTTTTGATGTACATTTCTTGAATGTACAATGAAAATGTGTATGTTTTGATGTACATTTCTTGAATGTACACTGAAAATGTGTATGCTTTGATGTACATTTCTTGAATGTACAATGAAAATGTGTATGTTTTGATGTACATTTCTGGTATATACAATGAAAATGTGTATGTTTTGTTGTACATTTCTTGTATATACAATGAAAATGTGTATGTTTTGATGTACATTTCTTGAATGTACACTGAAAATGTGTATGTTTGGATGTACATTTCTTGAATGTACAATGAAAATGTGTATGTTTTGATGTACATTTCTTGTATATACAATGAAAATGTGTATGTTTTGATGTGTATTTCTTGAATGTACACTGAAAATGTGTATGTTTTGATGTACATTTCTTGAATGTACAATGAAAATGTGTATGCTTTGATGTACATTTCTTGAATGTACAATGAAAATGTGTATGTTTTGATGTACATTTCTTGAATGTACAATGAAAATGTGTATGTTTTGATGTACATTCCTTGAATGTACACTGAAAATGTGTATGTTTTGATGTACATTTCTTGAATGTACACTGAAAATGTGTATGTTTTGATGTACATTTCTTGAATGTACAATGAAAATGTGTATGTTTTGATGTATATTTCTTGAATGTACACTAAAAATGTGTATGTTTTGATGTACATTTCTTGAATGTACAATGAAAATGTGTATGCTTTGATGTACATTTCTTGAATGTACAATGAAAATGTGTATGTTTTGATGTACATTTCTTGAATGTACAATGAAAATGTGTATGTTTTGATGTACATTTCTTGAGTATACAATGAAAATGTGTATGTTTTGATGTACATTTCTTGAATGTACAATGAAAATGTGTATGTTTTGATGTATATTTCTTGAATGTACACTGAAAATGTGTATGTTTTGATGTACATTTCTTGAATGTGCAATGAAAATGTGTATGTTTTGATGTACATTTCTTGAATGTACACTGAAAATGTGTATGTTTTGATGTACATTTCTTGAATGTACACTGAAAATGTGTATGTTTTGATGTACATTTCTTGAATGTACAATGAAAATGTGTATGTTTTGATGTACATTTCTTGAATGTACACTGAAAATGTGTATGTTTTGATGTACATTTCTTGAATGTACAATGAAAATGTGTATGTTTTGATGTAGATTCCTTGAATGTACACTGAAAATGTGTATGTTTTGCTGTACATTTCTTGAATGTACAATGAAAATGTGTATACTTTGATGTACATTTCTTGAATGTACAATGAAAATGTGTATGTTTTGATGTACATTTCTTGAATGTACAATGAAAATGTGTATCTTTTGATGTATATTTCTTGAATGTACACTGAAAATGTGTATGTTTTGATGTACATTTCTTGAATGTACAATGAAAATGTGTATGTTTTGATGTACATTTCTTGAATGTACACTGAAAATGTGTATGTTTTGATGTACATTTCTTGAATGTACAGTGAAAATGTGTATGTTTTGATGTACATTTCTTGTATATACCATGAAAATGTGTATGTTTTGATGTATATTTCTTGAATGTATCCTGAAAATGTGTATGTTTTGATGTATATTTCTTGAATGTACACTGAAAATGTGTATGTTTGGATGTACATTTCTTGAATGTACAATGAAAATGTGTATATTTTGATGTACATTTCTGGTATATACAATGAAAATGTGTATGTTTTGATGTATATTTCTTGAATGTACAATGAAAATGTGTATATTTTGATGTACATTTCTGGTATATACAATGAAAATGTGTATGTTTTGATGTACATTTCTTGTATATACCATGAAAATGTGTATGATTTGATGTAGATTTCTTGAATGTACAATGAAAATGTGTATGTTTTGATGTACATTTCTTGTATATACCATGAAAATGTGTATGTTTTGATGTATATTTCTTGAATGTATCCTGAAAATGTGTATGTTTTGATGTATATTTCTTGAATGTACACTGAAAATGTGTATGTTTGGATGTACATTTCTTGAATGTACAATGAAATTGTGTATGTTTTGATGTACATTTCTTGAATGTACAATGAAAATGTGTATGTTTTGATGTACATTTCTGGTATATACAATGAAAATGTGTATGTTTTGATGTATATTTCTTGAATGTACACTGAAAATGTGTATCTTTTGATGTACATTTCTTGGATGTACAATGAAAATGTGTATGCTTTGATGTACATTTCTTGAATGTACAATGAAAATGTGTATGTTTTGATGTACATTTCTTGAATGTACAATGAAAATGTGTTTGTTTTGATGTACATTTCTTGAATGTACACTGAAAATGTGTATGTTTTGATGTACATTTCTTGAATGTACAATGAAAATGTGTATGTTTTGATGTACATTTCTTGAATGTACAATGAAAATGTGTATGTCTTGATGTACATTTCTTAAATGTACACTGAAGATGTGTATGTTTTGATGTACATTTCTTGAATGTACACTGAAAATGTGTATGTTTCGATGTACATTTCTTGAATGTACAATGAAAATGTGTATGTTTTGATGTACATTTCTGGTATATACAGTGAAAATGTGTATGTTTTGTTGTACATTTCTTGTATATACAATGAAAATGTGTATGTTTTGATGTACATTTCTTGAATGTACACTGAAAATGTGTATGTTTGGGTGTACATTTCTTGAATGTACAATGAAAATGTGTATGTTTTGATGTACATTTCTGGTATATACAATGAAAATGTGTATGTTTTGATGTATATTTCTTGAATGTACACTGAAAATGTGTATGTTTTGATGTACATTTCTTGAATGTACAATGAAAATGTGTATGCTTTGATGTACATTTCTTGAATGTACAATGAAAATGTGTATGTTTTGATGTACATTTCTTGAATGTACAATGAAAATGTTTATGTTTTGATGTACATTTCTTGAATGTACACTGAAAATGTGTATGTTTTGATGTACATTTCTTGAATGTACACTGAAAATGTGTATGTTTTGATGTACATTTCTTGAATGTACAATGAAAATGTGTATGTTTTGATGTATATTTCTTGAATGTACACTAAAAATGTGTATGTTTTGATGTACATTTCTTGAATGTACAATGAAAATGTGTATGTTTTGATGTACATTTCTTGAGTATACAATGAAAATGTGTATGTTTTGATGTACATTTCTTGAATGTACAATGAAAATGTGTATGTTTTGATGTACATTTCTTGAATGTACACTGAAAATGTGTATGCTTTGATGTACATTTCTTGAATGTGCAATGAAAATGTGTATGTTTTGATGTACATTTCTTGAATGTACACTGAAAATGTGTATGTTTTGATGTACATTTCTTGAATGTACACTGAAAATGTGTATGTTTTGATGTACATTTCTTGAATGTACAATGAAAATGTGTATGTTTTGATGTACATTTCTTGAATGTACACTGAAAATGTGTATGTTTTGATGTACATTTCTTGAATGTACAATGAAAATGTGTATGTTTTGATGTAGATTTCTTGAATGTACACTGAAAATGTGTATGTTTTGATGTACATTTCTTGAATGTACAATGAAAATGTGTATGTTTTGATATACATTTCATGAATGTGCAATGAAAATGTGTATGTTTTGGTGTACATTTCTTGTATATACAATGAAAATGTGTATGTTTTGTTGTATATTTCTTGTATATACAATGAACATGTGTATGTTTTGATGTACATTTCTTGATTGTACACTGAAAATGTGTATGTTTTGATGTACATTTCTTGAATGTACAATGAAAATGTGTATGTTTTGATATACATTTCATGAATGTGCAATGAAAATGTGTATGTTTTGGTGTACATTTCTTGTATATACAATGAAAATGTGTATGTTTTGTTGTATATTTCTTGTATATACAATGAAAATGTGTATGTTTTGATGTATATTTCTTGAATGTACAATGAAAATGTGTATGTTTTGATGTACATTTCTTGAATGTACAATGAAAATGTGTATGTTTTGATATACATTTCATGAATGTGCAATGAAAATGTGTATGTTTTGGTGTACATTTCTTGTATATACAATGAAAATGTGTATGTTTTGTTGTACATTTCTTGTATATACAATGAAAATGTGTATGTTTTGATGTACATTTTTGGTATATACAATGAAAATGTGTATGTTTTGATGTATATTTCTTGAATGTACACTCAAAATGTGTATGTTTTAGAAGTACATTTCTTTAATGTACACTGAAAGTGTGTATGTTTTGATGTACATTTCTTGAATGTACACTGAAAATGTGTATGTTTTGATGTATATTTCTTGAATGTACACTGAAAATGTGTATGTTTTGATGTACATTTCTGGTATATACAATGAAAATGTGTATGCTTTGATGTATATTTCTTGAATGTACACTCAAAATGTGTATGTTTTTATGTACATTTCTTGAATGTACACTGAAAATGTGTATGTTTTGATGTACATTTCTTGAATGTACACTGAAAATGTGTATGTTTTGATGTACATTTCTTGAATGTACAATGAAAATGTGTATGTTTTGATGTACATTTCTGGTATATACAATGAAAATGTGTATGTTTTGATGTATATTTCTTGAATGTACACTCAAAATGTGTATGTTTTGATGTACATTTCTGGTATATACAATGAAAATGTGTATGTTTTGATGTATATTTCTTGAATGTACACTGAAAATGTGTATGTTTTGATGTACATTTCTGGTATATACAATGAAAATGTGTATGTTTTGATGTATATTTCTTGAATGTACACTGAAAATGTTATGTTTTGATGTACATTTCTTGAATGTACACTGAAAATGTGTATGTTTTGATGTACATTTCTTGAATGTACAATGAAAATGTGTATGTTTTGATGTACATTTCTTGAATGTACAATGAAAATGTGTATACTTTGATGTACATTTCTTGAATGTACAATGAAAATGTGTATGTTTTGATGTACATTTCTTGAATGTACAATGAAAATGTGTATCTTTTGATGTATATTTCTTGAATGTACACTGAAAATGTGTATGTTTTGATGTACATTTCTTGAATGTACAATGAAAATGTGTATGTTTTGATGTACATTTCTTGGATGTACACTGAAAATGTGTATGTTTTGATGTACATTTCTTGAATGTACAGTGAAAATGTGTATGTTTTGATGTACATTTCTTGTATATACCATGAAAATGTGTATGTTTTGATGTATATTTCTTGAATGTACACTGAAAATGTGTATGTTTGGATGTACATTTCTTGAATGTACAATGAAAATGTGTATATTTTGATGTACATTTCTGGTATATACAATGAAAATGTGTATGTTTTGATGTATATTTCTTGAATGTACAATGAAAATGTGTATATTTTGATGTACATTTCTGGTATATACAATGAAAATGTGTATGTTTTGATGTACATTTCTTGTATATACCATGAAAATGTGTATGATTTGATGTAGATTTCTTGAATGTACAATGAAAATGTGTATGTTTTGATGTACATTTCTTGTATATACCATGAAAATGTGTATGTTTTGATGTATATTTCTTGAATGTATCCTGAAAATGTGTATGTTTTGATGTATATTTCTTGAATGTACACTGAAAATGTGTATGTTTGGATGTACATTTCTTGAATGTACAATGAAAATGTGTATGTTTTGATGTACATTTCTTGAATGTACAATGAAAATGTGTATGTTTTGATGTACATTTCTGGTATATACAATGAAAATGTGTATGTTTTGATGTATATTTCTTGAATGTACACTGAAAATGTGTATCTTTTGATGTACATTTCTTGAATGTACAATGAAAATGTGTATGCTTTGATGTACATTTCTTGAATGTACAATGAAAATGTGTATGTTTTGATGTACATTTCTTGAATGTACAATGAAAATGTGTTTGTTTTGATGTACATTTCTTGAATGTACACTGAAAATGTGTATGTTTTGATGTACATTTCTTGAATGTACAATGAAAATGTGTATGTTTTGATGTACATTTCTTGAATGTACAATGAAAATGTGTATGTCTTGATGTACATTTCTTAAATGTACACTGAAGATGTGTATGTTTTGATGTACATTTCTTGAATGTACACTGAAAATGTGTATGTTTCGATGTACATTTCTTGAATGTACAATGAAAATGTGTATGTTTTGATGTACATTTCTGGTATATACAGTGAAAATGTGTATGTTTTGTTGTACATTTCTTGTATATACAATGAAAATGTGTATGTTTTGATGTACATTTCTTGAATGTACACTGAAAATGTGTATGTTTGGATGTACATTTCTTGAATGTACAATGAAAATGTGTATGTTTTGATGTACATTTCTGGTATATACAATGAAAATGTGTATGTTTTGATGTATATTTCTTGAATGTACACTGAAAATGTGTATGTTTTGATGTACATTTCTTGAATGTACAATGAAAATGTGTATGCTTTGATGTACATTTCTTGAATGTACAATGAAAATGTGTATGTTTTGATGTACATTTCTTGAATGTACAATGAAAATGTTTATGTTTTGATGTACATTTCTTGAATGTACACTGAAAATGTGTATGTTTTGATGTACATTTCTTGAATGTACACTGAAAATGTGTATGTTTTGATGTACATTTCTTGAATGTACATTGAAAATGTGTATGTTTTGATGTATATTTCTTGAATGTACACTAAAAATGTGTATGTTTTGATGTACATTTCTTGAATGTACAATGAAAATGTGTATGCTTTGATGTACATTTCTTGAATGTACAATGAAAATGTGTATGTTTTGATGTACATTTCTTGAATGTACAATGAAAATGTGTATGTTTTGATGTACATTTCTTGAGTATACAATGAAAATGTCTATGTTTTGATGTACATTTCTTGAATGTACAATGAAAATGTGTATGTTTTGATGTACATTTCTTGAATGTACACTGAAAATGTGTATGTTTTGATGTACATTTCTTGAATGTGCAATGAAAATGTGTATGTTTTGATGCACATTTCTTGAATGTACACTGAAAATGTGTATGTTTTGATGTACATTTCTTGAATGTACACTGAAAATGTGTATGTTTTGATGTACATTTCTTGAATGTACAATGAAAATGTGTATGTTTTGATGTACATTTCTTGAATGTACACTGCAAATGTGTATGTTTTGATGTACATTTCTTGAATGTACAATGAAAATGTGTATGTTTTGATGTAGATTTCTTGAATGTACACTGAAAATGTGTATGTTTTGATGTACATTTCTTGAATGTACAATGAAAATGTGTATGTTTTGATATACATTTCATGAATGTGCAATGAAAATGTGTATGTTTTGGTGTACATTTCTTGAATATACAATGAAAATGTGTATGTTTTGTTGTATATTTCTTGTATATACAATGAACATGTGTATGTTTTGATGTACATTTCTTGATTGTACACTGAAAATGTGTATGTTTTGATGTACATTTCTTGAATGTACAATGAAAATGTGTATGTTTTGATATACATTTCATGAATGTGCAATGAAAATGTGTATGTTTTGGTGTACATTTCTTGTATATACAATGAAAATGTGTATGTTTTGTTGTATATTTCTTGTATATACAATGAAAATGTGTATGTTTTGATGTATATTTCTTGAATGTACAATGAAAATGTGTATGTTTTGATGTACATTTCTTGAATGTACAATGAAAATGTGTATGTTTTGATATACATTTCATGAATGTGCAATGAAAATGTGTATGTTTTGGTGTACATTTCTTGTATATACAATGAAAATGTGTATGTTTTGTTGTACATTTCTTGTATATACAATGAAAATGTGTATGTTTTGATGTACATTTTTGGTATATACAATGAAAATGTGTATGTTTTGATGTATATTTCTTGAATGTACACTCAAAATGTGTATGTTTTAGAAGTACATTTCTTTAATGTACACTGAAAGTGTGTATGTTTTGATGTACATTTCTTGAATGTACACTGAAAATGTGTATGTTTTGATGTATATTTCTTGAATGTACACTGAAAATGTGTATGTTTTGATGTACATTTCTGGTATATACAATGAAAATGTGTATGCTTTGATGTATATTTCTTGAATGTACACTCAAAATGTGTATGTTTTTATGTACATTTCTTGAATGTACACTGAAAATGAGTATGTTTTGATGTACATTTCTTGAATGTACACTGAAAATGTGTATGTTTTGATGTACATTTCTTGAATGTGCAATGAAAATGTGTATGTTTTGATGTACATTTCTGGTATATACAATGAAAATGTGTATGTTTTGATGTATATTTCTTGAATGTACACTCAAAATGTGTATGTTTTGATGTACATTTCTGGTATATACAATGAAAATGTGTATGTTTTGATGTATATTTCTTGAATGTACACTGAAAATGTGTATGTTTTGATGTACATTTCTGGTATATACAATGAAAATGTGTATGTTTTGATGTATATTTTTTGAATGTACACTGAAAATGTGTATGTTTTGATGTACATTTCTTGAAGGTACAATGAAAATGTGTATGTTTTGATGTACATTTCTTGAATGTACAATGAAAATGTGTATGTTTTGATATACATTTCTTGAATGTACAATGAAAATGTGTATGTTTTGATATACATTTCATGAATGTGCAATGAAAATGTGTATGTTTTGGTGTACATTTCTTGTATATACAATGAAAATGTGTATGTTTTGATGTACATTTCTTGATTGTACACTGAAAATGTGTATGTTTTGATGTATATTTCTTGAATGTACAATGAAAATGTGTATGTTTTGATGTACATTTCCTGAATGTACAATGAAAATGTGTATGTTTTGATATACATTTCATGAATGTGCAATGAAAATGTCTATATTTTGGTGTACATTTCTTGTATATACAATGAAAATGTGTATGTTTTGTTGTACATTTCTTGTATATCCAATGAAAATGTGTATGTTTTGATGTACATTTTTGGTATATACAATGAAAATGTGTATGTTTTGATGTATATTTCTTGAATGTACACTCAAAATGTGTATGTTTTAGAAGTACATTTCTTTAATGTACACTGAAAGTGTGTATGTTTTGATGTACATTTCTTGAATGTACAATGAAAATGTGTATGTTTTGATATACATTTCATGAATGTGCAATGAAAATGTGTATGTTTTGGTGTACATTTCTTGTATATACAATGAAAATGTGTATGTTTTGTTGTATATTTCTTGTATATACAATGAAAATGTGTATGTTTTGATGTATATTTCTTGAATGTACAATGAAAATGTGTATGTTTTGATGTACATTTCTTGAATGTACAATGAAAATGTGTATGTTTTGATATACATTTCATGAATGTGCAATGAAAATGTGTATGTTTTGGTGTACATTTCTTGTATATACAATGAAAATGTGTATGTTTTGTTGTACATTTCTTGTATATACAATGAAAATGTGTATGTTTTGATGTACATTTTTGGTATATACAATGAAAATGTGTATGTTTTGATGTATATTTCTTGAATGTACACTCAAAATGTGTATGTTTTAGAAGTACATTTCTTTAATGTACACTGAAAGTGTGTATGTTTTGATGTACATTTCTTGAATGTACACTGAAAATGTGTATGTTTTGATGTATATTTCTTGAATGTACACTGAAAATGTGTATGTTTTGATGTACATTTCTGGTATATACAATGAAAATGTGTATGCTCAAATGTATATTTCTTGAATGTACACTCAAAATGTGTATGTTTTTATGTACATTTCTTGAATGTACACTGAAAATGTGTATGTTTTGATGTACATTTCTTGAATGTACACTGAAAATGTGTATGTTTTGATGCACATTTCTTGAATGTACAATGAAAATGTGTATGTTTTGATGTACATTTCTGGTATATACAATGAAAATGTGTATGTTTTGATGTATATTTCTTGAGTGTACACTCAAAATGTGTATGGTATGATGTACATTTCTGGTATATACAATGAAAATGTGTATGTTTTGATGTATATTTCTTGAATGTACACTGAAAATGTGTATGTTTTGATGTACATTTCTGGTATATACAATGAAAATGTGTATGTTTTGATGTATATTTCTTGAATGTACACTGAAAATGTTATGTTTTGATGTACATTTCTTGAATGTACACTGAAAATGTGTATGTTTTGATGTACATTTCTTGAATGTACAATGAAAATGTGTATGTTTTGATGTACATTTCTTGAATGTACAATGAAAATGTGTATGTTTTGATATACTTTTCTTGAATGTACAATGAAAATGTGTATGTTTTGATATACATTTCATGAATGTGCAATGAAAATGTGTATGTTTTGGTGTACATTTCTTGTATATACAATGAAAATGTGTATGTTTTGATGTACATTTCTTGATTGTACACTGAAAATGTGTATGTTTTGATGTATATTTCTTGAATGTACAATGAAAATGTGTATGTTTTGATGTACATTTCTTGAATGTACAATGAAAATGTGTATGTTTTGATATACATTTCATGAATGTGCAATGAAAATGTGTATATTTTGGTGTACATTTCTTGTATATACAATGAAAATGTGTATGTTTTGTTGTACATTTCTTGTATATACAATGAAAATGTGTATGTTTTGATGTACATTTTTGGAATATACAATGAAAATGTGTATGTTTTGATGTATATTTCTTGAATGTACACTCAAAATGTGTATGTTTTAGAAGTACATTTCTTTAATGTACACTGAAAGTGTGTATGTTTTGATGTACATTTCTTGAATGTACAATGAAAATGTGTATGTTTTGATGTACATTTCTTGTATATACAATGAAAATATGTAGGTTTTGATGTACATTTTATGAGTGAACAATGAAAGTGTGTATGTTTTGATGTACATTTCTTGAATGTACAATGAAAATGTGTATGTTTCGATGTACATTTCTGGTATGTACAATGAAAATGTGTATGTTTTGATGTATATTTCTTGAATGTACAATGAAAATGTGTATGTTTTGATGTACATTTCTTGAATGTACAATGAAAATGTGTATGTTTTGATGTACATTTCTTGAATGTACAATGAAAATGTGTATGTTTTGATGTACATTTCTGGTATGTACAATGAAAAAGTGTATGTTTTGATGTACATTTCTTGAATGTACAATGAAAATGTGTATGTTTTGATGTACATTTCTTGAATGTACAATGAAAATGTGTATGTTTTGATGTATATTTCTTGAATGTACAATGAAAAAGTGTATGTTTTGATGTATATTTCTG